>CM037091.1:117519514-118160848 GCA_020916435.1 Oxytropis ochrocephala | reverse complement strand
AGGAAAATAGTGAATGCATATTAAGATTAGTTAGTTATCATTGTTCAAAATAGAATCAAATTGTAAATTGTAATTCTCTAATTGTTCAAAATAGACAAAGATGGCTTAAACTACATTGCATTGTTCAAAATAGAATCAAATTGTAGTCAGTAATTCATCTAACTGTGATTCACCCTCTCGCTAGTTTGGAGGTATGTCAATACTTCATTCCTCACTTAAGGGATCAAATTGAAACCTAAAATAAAGGAAAATAGTGAATGCATATTAAGATTAGTTAGTTATCATTGTTCAAAATAGAATCAAATTGTAATCGTAATTCTCTAATTGTTCAAAATAGACAAACATGGCTTAAACTACATTGCATTGTTCAAAATAGAATCAAATTGTAGCTGTAATTCATCTAACTGTGATTCACCCCTCTGCTAGTTTGGAGGTATGTCAATACTTCATTCCTCACTTAAGGGATCAAATTGAAACCTAAAATAAAGGAAAATAGTGAATGCATATTAAGATTAGTTAGTTATCATTGTTCAAAATAGAATCAAATTGTAAATCGTAATTCTCTAATTGTTCAAAATAGACAAAGATGGCTTAAACTACATTGCATTGTTCAAAATAGAATCAAATTGTAGTTGTAATTCATCTAATCGTGATTCACCCTCTCGCTAGTTTGGAGGTATGTCAATACTTCATTCCTCACTTAAGGGATCAAATTGAAACCTAAAATAAAGGAAAATAGTGAATGCATATTAAGATTAGTTAGTTATCATTGTTCAAAATAGAATCAAATTGTAATCAGTAATTTCTCTAATTGTTCAAAATAGACAAAGATGGCTTAAACTACATTGCATTGTTCAAAATAGAATCAAATTGTAGTGTAATTCATCTAACTGTGATTCACCCTCTTCTAGTTTGGAGGTATGTCAATACTTCATTCCTCACTTAAGGGATCAAATTGAAACCTAAAATAAAGGAAAATAGTGAATGCATATTAAGATTAGTTAGTTATCATTGTTCAAAATAGAATCAAATTGTAACTGTAATTCTCTAATTGTTCAAAATAGACAGCATGGCTTAAACTACATTGCATTGTTCAAAATAGAATCAAATTGTAGCTGTAATTCATCTAACTGTGATTCACCCCTCTGCTAGTTTGGAGGTATGTCAATACTTCATTCCTCACTTAAGGGATCAAATTGAAACCTAAAATAAAGGAAAGTAATTCAATATTAATCAATGTTATTTCATTAATTCAATATTAATCAATGAACAAAAACTGCACATCAATAAAGGAAAGCAATAACCTAGTACAACACTAATCGTTCTTTTCTTTTTGTTTTGCAGGTTTTCAAACATGTTCTACCTCTTTTCAATTGATAGAATTCAATTGACGATAGAAAATCCTCGTTCGATCAATTCATCTTTCAATTCTGAGGCCTATTAGTTTTTGATTATGTATGAAAACCTGAATTACATGTTTAATTGGACATGATTTGTTGTTGTGTAGTGCTTTTTGTTGTTAAGATAGAAAATCCGGAAAATCCGGTGTGTTAGGAAAATAGTGAATGCATATTAAGATTAGTTAGTTATCATTGTTCAAAATAGAATCGAATTGTAACTGTAATTCTCTAATTGTTCAAAATAGACAGCATGGCTTAAACTACATTGCATTGTTCAAAATAGAATCAAATTGTAGTCAGTAATTCATCTAATCGTGATTCACCCTCTGCTAGTTTGGAGGTATGTCAATACTTCATTCCTCACTTAAGGATCAAATTGAAACCTAAAATAAAGGAAAATAGTGAATGCATATTAAGATTAGTTAGTTATCATTGTTCAAAATAGAATCAAATTGTAACTGTAATTCTCTAATTGTTCAAAATAGACAGCATGGCTTAAACTACATTGCATTGTTCAAAATAGAATCAAATTGTAGCTGTAATTCATCTAACTGTGATTCAGCCCTCTGCTAGTTTGGAGGTATGTCAATACTTCATTCCTCACTTAAGGGATCAAATTGAAACCTAAAATAAAGGAAAATAGTGAATGCATATTAAGATTAGTTAGTTATCATTGTTCAAAATAGAATCAAATTGTAATCGTAATTCTCTAATTGTTCAAAATAGACAAAGATGGCTTAAACTACATTGCATTGTTCAAAATAGAATCAAATTGTAGCTGTAATTCATCTAACTGTGATTCACCCCTCTGCTAGTTTGGAGGTATGTCAATACTTCATTCCTCACTTAAGGGATCAAATTGAAACCTAAAATAAAGGAAAGTAATTCAATATTAATCAATGTTATTTAATTAATTCAATATTAATCAATGAACAAAAACTGCACATCAATAAAGGAAAGCAATAACCTAGTACAACACTAATCGTTCTTTTCTTTTTGTTTTGCGTTTTTCAAACATGTTCTACCTCTTTTCCGTTATGCCACAACACCAATGACAACACGCAACCACCACCATCACGCCGCACCACCCCCACCCCACCCCCACCACCACCGCCACCACCACCATAAGATGTTTTATCTTTTCTCATGTTGCGGCAACAACATTAATAAGAACAACCCACCACCACCACCCCGCACCCCCACACCACCACCCCGCACCCCCACACCACCACGCCGCACCCCACATCACCACCCTCACCTAATTGATATTTCTGCTCACCCTAATGAAACCTAATGCAAGGTTTGCTTTACGTAACTCTTTTCTCAGTAATAACAAGAGTGAAGATTTTGATTCAAGAATGTAAAGAAGGAAGCTCTCTTTGGAGTCTCATAAATTTAGAGTTCATTTTGTTTCAACTGAATTTCATTTCTTCGTTCTTGGCATTACAATCAGTACAATTGATATATATACAGTGAGCTTGAACTTGGGAATCAGTTACATATCCTTTTTAAATACAAAAAGGAATTTTTATGTGGATATTGATAATAAACCGTAGAGAATTGAGAACACAAAATACAGGGGATGAGATGTAGTTTACTCCAAAAGAATCATATTTACTAAGGATAAGATATAATTTGATACTCAATGAAGCAAATTGTTTAATCACAGATCTGGTTCTTATAGTTTTGACAAAATTAATCTCAAAATTGAGTAAACTTGTTGAGGAGGAAAACAATTGGAACCTAGAGAAACATCTGAACATAATATGCATTTTTCATACCCAAAAAAAAAAAAAAACAACTAAAAAGACATGGTTTTTATGAGATGGGTAAATTCAAGATCTCATTTTTATATCGAAAAATCGGACCAAAAAAAAAAAATTAAATTAAATTTAAAATTTATACCTTCTTTTAGATCTTGGTGTGGCGATTCCGGTCGCGAGATTATGGGTTATTGGTGGTCTTGAGGCGGCGACTCCAATAGTATGGTCGGTAGTGTGAAATCGCTTCACCACCACCGCACCCGAAGATACCATGCCACAATTTCCATCTCTCTCACCACCACATGTCATCCCTTCTCTCCCTTCTCTCCTTAAATTACCACATTCTCACCGTGTTTTTAAGCAACACACATTTACACGCGCTTCTTCGTAATACTATTTCAATTTACACGCGTTTCTTCGTAATATAATACTATTTCAAATACACATTCACACGTGTTTCTTCGTAATAATAAATATAAATAAATACTAGAACACACGCCTGCATTTATGCACGGGAGGTGATTAATGACTTAGTTTCAAAAAAACATTAACATTTTATAAGGGGGTATAAAAATACGCAACACACACATATATATATATATATATATATATATATATATATATATATATATATATATATATATATATATATATATAAAGACGAAGAGGCAACAATAGCCTTTGGTGGGATGAAGTCTAGCGTGTCCAAAAGCTCATTATATAGAGGACTCATTCTACACTGCATGATGCGATGCATGTGACGTCGTTATAAGAAGTTTTGTAAAAAAATTTAAAAAATTATGTATTACAAACTTAGTGGTTGATGCGAATTAATAATTTACAACTAAACATAGAATAAAATTTTTATGTTAACGGGGTTGTCTTTATATATAATATATATGATATATTTGCGAAGATACTAACCAATGCATGGTGGTGATTTAGAATGTGATAAACATAATAAAAACACTCTTTAACAATAATGAGGGCAAGATAGTTCCAAAAAAATGGATGTCAACTATTGGTTAAAAAAATGGCTTTGAAATTTCGTTGTAGATATTAACTAACCAACAGTTATGTAATATTTACCATTTTTCACTTACATACGATTTGATCTCAAATAATTTAGAGCTCGTCGTATTTACCTTCTAGGAGATAAATACGAATTCCAAAGACATACAATTGATTGTCAACACATACAAATACGCAACACATACGAAATAATTAAGAAAATCAGTTAAGTACAATTGATTGTCAATTTTTATGTAAAACGTTAACTAGATTTACTAAACTAGCCATTTTTAATTTTTAATCAAAAGAATATTTTATTTCACGTTAATGACAATCACTTAATTAAATGAAGGGTGTGTATAAAATAGTAGTGTTAGTGAAGGAAGACTATCGAGTATATGATGGAGGGCTGTTATGATAAAAAAAAAATGATACAAAGACAATTTTTGTTCTAATTTTATCACAAGCTTGATTTGAAAAGTGTTCTTATGTTTTTATAAGCCTTATCTTTTCCTAGCTACAAAATATTTTTATTGATTAGAAATAGGGGTACAAGGTCAAGGTGTACTCCAACCCACATACATCAATATCTCATGTCTAGGAAATCCTCGCAATAACTTTTGAAATTATTTCTTACACTCAAGGGGAGCAACAAGCCACTCAAATACAAACAATTACCATCTCTTAGTTGACGCAGAAACCACTACCAACCCAACCAACTCCTCCACTATATCATCCATCCTTTATTTATTATTTTGCACCCTCAACCAACCCAACCAACTCCTCCACTATATCATCCATCCTCATGACAACCCCGTACGTGACAACTGGCAAACCCGTACAATAATCCTCACACCTCGCCCACCTCCCTCCCCAAAAATCCTTGTAGTTGCGGCTTACTCGATATATTATCGATTCCAATAACTAACATATTTGCCGCAGCTTTGAATCTCCAACCGCGACAATTCCTTAACTCTCAACACATATTCCAACTCTTTGTTAATATCGTCTCTCGAATTAACCGTTTTGGTTAGTTGAGACGATAAATTGTGGAGTCGTTTCAAGGCCTCGTCGCGATAAATTGTGATTTAATACCTTGAGGCGGTTGACCGTAATCGTAATCGATGTGCCGCACCAACTCAACGGGCGACCCAAATTCCCCAAAGCCTTCAACAAACCCAACAAGGTGTGCCTCACTCGCCCACTCTATCTCCTACACACCAACATTTCAGATTATCAACCTTTAACCAACGAGAACATACTCCATTTCAAGATACCTATCGGTATTCTACGACTGGCAGCGACCCCGATATCTTGTATAATCTGTTTGGTGTCCACCCCGGTACGCCGAAATATGTTGATTACTCCCTCTGGACTCATTTATAAGCAACAAATACCTTTTTAGATTCATTGAAAAAGTAATGTATCTGGACTATATATAGTCCAGATACATTACTTTTTCAATGAATCTAAAAAAGTGATTGTTGCTTATATATGAGTCCGGAGGGAGTATCTTCGTAGGCTTCAAGAGCAGGTCGGTGCTAATTCCTCGTCGGTTCTCCAATATCAAGAACCACCTGGCCCTGCCCCGACTGAGCAAGAACAACAACCACCATAGCAACAGTCATCCACGTGTTGTTCGCCACCACCACCGTGTGGAACCGCCATCATCTTCAACGTTAATTTTTTTCTTAATTTGCTTTTTATTTCATTTGATCAATTATTGTAATTATCTATTAACTAAGTTAAAAATATTTATCTCTTTAATTTTTCTTAATCATTATTTATCTAATTAATTTGGAAATAACAATAATATTTTTTAAAATTAATTTTAGAACTTAATTAGGTATATTTATTTTAATATATATTAAATTAAGAAATAAAAAAAACACAGTTCAGAGGCCTCCCCCACAGGGGGCGACTTCTGCACTGTGAATTTAAAAAAAAAATTGCAAATCTCAGTCTAAGTTCCTCATCCATGGGGAGCGACTTCTAGGCATAAAAAATTGTTTTCTAGTTTGGTAAATAACCAAGAATGTGTTCTAGTTTAGTATTTTTTAATTCTAGATCCCTTTTTTTGCCTTTCTTATTTCTATCATTTTATTACTTTTGTGTGTTTTACTTTTGTAATTTTTTTTCTTTCTAATTGTATAGTTTAGAGATCTTTTTATTTTTCCACTTTATTGATCAAAATTACACACATCAGTTAAATAACAATTATCTATTTTCAAGTGAGGAGCTAGCATAAATTTTATAAGATAGCAAAATGTAAAGAATAAAATTAATTTTTAACTAATATAGTAAACTTAATCAATAAGAAAAAAATGCTTATCTAAAAAATTTTAAAAAAAGTAAGAAATAAAAAAACAATAGTTTTTTACATGTACAAAATATAAGCTGAATCGGTGGTGTCAAACACCTAAAAAAAAATTGATCTAGAAAATCATAGACTATAATACTCGTTCAAAGACAAATTACGTCTCTGTCTCTTTTTTATCTACCTAGTGTGAATTGATATAAAGGCTTTTTTTGGTTAATGAAGCCATGAGAACTAAAATCTTTGTGCTAACGTACGTGGCGTTTGACGTGACAACGTGGCACTTAACGTGCCACGTAGGAGACGTTAAATGTGATGGCAACGACTAAACTGACGGAGGGACTAATGTGTTCCGTTTTGAAATTGCCAGCGACAAATGTATCCCGAAAAAATTGTCATAGACCAATTTGTCCTGGGAGGGAATTGTCAAAGACCAATTTGGGTCTTTACTCTAGAAATATAATAAGTAATTCTTACCGTCTTAAATCAATCAAATTAGTCCTTTCAATCATCATTCTCTCCCGTATTTTGAGAGTATTTAAGGGAATAAATTTATGGATTTAAATAGTTTAGGAACTATTTAATGTTTTTTTTTATAGTTTAAGGACCAAACTAAAAATGGAGTGATAGTATAGGGATCAAATTGAGGGTTTACTCGATATATGGATCTAATAAGGTGGAAAAGGTAAGTGTTTGGGTTTTAAGCATTGTTTTTAAAATGAGAGACCGTAGAGGTTTCTTTGCCATCAAGGTTGATCTTGCTAAGCCCTATGATGGGATAAGGTAGTCTATTATTGTCAAAGTGCTTGCTGAGATGGGCTTCCTTCTAAGCTTCAAACTTTTATTATAGCATGCATATCTATGGTGAATTCCAATGTTTTGTGGAATGGTAGACGCTCAGAGAGCTTTGAGCCCAATGTGGGATTCGTCAAGGGGATCCTATGTCTCCCTACATATTTGTTTTCTGCATGGACAAGCTCACACCCACTTGATTGAGGAAGCAGTTGAGTGCAGGAGGTGGATTTTGATTCGGGCTGGTAGGACTGGGCCTAGTATCTCACATCTTATGTTTGCAGATGACTTGTTATTATTCAAGAAGGCTACGGATAATAACATGCAGTGCATGATGAATGTGCTTAATATTTTTTGTGGCATGTCTGGCCAAATGGTTAGTCCAGAGAAGACTAGAATTTTCTTTTCTATGAATGTGGATATGCGAACTAGAAAAAGTTTGAGCTTTATGTCTGGGTTCAACACTGCCAACTCTTTGGGCAAGCATCTCGGGATTTGGCTCTTAGGACGAGCCACTAAGAAGAAGGACTTCAACTATCTTATTGAAGAGGCAACCCAAAAGCTTTCTATTAGAGCTTGATTGACATGTCAATATTTCCCATATGTATATTGAGAGGCAAATTCGACTGAGAGGCAAATTCGACGGCACATCACCTTGTCTATGGCGTGTGATTCCCGTGGATGGTTTGCGAATATTTGATCAACCTCCCTCTCTTATTATGCAACTTGTGTATGTTGATTGTATTGGAGTTTTTACACATAGATTAGTTAATGTGTAACTGTGCTTGTCTGTTTTGGGCTTTAAGCTCCGTTTAGTATAAAAAATAATCAAACCAAAGGAACAGTTCAATCGGTTAAATCATGATCTAGCTACGTCTACGATTCGGTTACTTGAGCAAGTGAATCACGATTACATCTACGTTTGAGCGGTTAAAATAGTTGAACCATTACTCAGATGTTTCACCAGTTTGATATCTCGTTCGATTTTCAATACATTGGTTTGAAGAGAATTGTAAACACCATACGTAAGATCGAGCGTGAGATGAGAGGAAGATGCAATAAATTTGAGGAATTGTTTAGTACATTCATCTAGAATCTATTATAAGCAAAAAGAAAATTACAGTGATTAAAAATATTAGATTTTTTACAAAATAATTAAGAAAATCAGTTAAGTACAATTGATTGTCAATTTTTATGTAAAACGTTAACTAGATTTACTAAACTAGCCATTTTTAATTTTTAATCAAAAGAATATTTTATTTCACGTTAATGACAATCACTTAATTAAATGAAGGGTGTGTATAAAATAGTAGTGTTAGTGAAGGAAGACTATCGAGTATATGATGGAGGGTCATTATGATAAAAAAATGATACAAAGACAATTTTTGTTCTAATTTTATCACAAGCTTGATTTGAAAAGTGTTCTTATGTTTTTATAAGCCTTATCTTTTCCTAGCTACAAAATATTTTTATTGATTAGAAATAGGGGTACAAGGTCAAGGTGTACTCCAACTGACATACATCAATATCTCATGTCTAGGAAATCCTCGCAATAACTTTTGAAATTATTTCTTACACTCAAGGGGAGCAACAAGCCACTCGAAATACAAACAATTACCACCTCTTAGTTGACGCAGAAACCACTACTAAGATAAAGACTTTCATTCTCTTGAAAAAATACATATATATTCCTAAGTTCCCAAATAGTCCATAATTATGCCAAATCCAAATGAATCATTTCCTCCTACTCCCCGTCCTCGTACTCTCCTAGTGATGTGAACCAAAAGGTAGAAGTGTGCTAGATCCCCTAAAGTGACAAGTATGCTAGATCCTCCCTTGAAGTGTATTACGTCCTCTTATTGTTAGATTTCATATGCTTGCAATTGCAAGTGAGCTTAGATATATACCTTATCGTTTTATCTCGAGGAGTGTTGTCTTATTTGTGACTTTGGACTTTATATAGAGTTGTGTTTGTTAGGGGTGGACAGCCCGGTCGGGTTTGGGCGGTTCGGGCCAGTGTCCCCTATCCGCCCAAACCACGTATGTGATATGGTGGCCCAAACGTAATTGTTGGAACAATTACGGACCTTGTAATCGACGAACACGAATAAAATACGCCGAGTCGCGACTTTAGGTCGCTTCTCTTTAAGAAGTTTGCAGCTTCTTTAAAAGTGTCTGCGATAGCCTCTCTAACCACACCGCCGTCCCCACCTCGTAAAAATATATATGATCTTCCCCGCACCTGCAAGAATACACCAAACTCACACTCCTTATCTTTATTTTATCAAGCCAAGATTCTTAGTCTTTTCTCAAACTTGAGAAGTATCTCTTCTTCACTTGCTCAAAAAAACAAAAACTCACACACTTGAAAAATCAATTTCAATGAAACTTTTTTCTTATCAATCATTCTTTTTTTCCATCCTCAAAAACTTGCCTCGTGTTCAGAAACTTTGGTTCTATATATATCCAAAATTAAAATTAACTTGCAAGTTTCGGTTATATAAAATAATATATTATCATGAAGGAAATAATTTACCAAATTGAAACCGACGAAGCAAAGAGTATAATATCTCTTTATACTTACTTCCATTCGTTTTTCTTCTTTTAATCAAAAATAGATGCTTCTCATATACTAATACTTTTCAATAGCATTAAAAACCATTAACAAGAATCTGTCGGCTAGTAAAAATTAACTAATCATTAAAAGGTTTCAAATAGTTATCCTTAAAAAGAATTCAATGCATGGCATTAAAAATCTGTTTTCAATACAAATGAAACGCGAGGCAACGCTACAATACTCACGGCAATGAAATGAATTGAAACGGAAAAGTCAATTTATCATCTCGTAATAAAAAACTTTTTAAAGTTGCATAAAGCTAATAAAATATTCATTTTATTTTATAAAAAAATTGATCCTTTTGTGTGGGGGGCTCCATCTTCTTATAAAAGAGAAATTGATCCTTTTGTGTGGGGGGCTCCATTTTATAAAATATTCATTTTTAAGAGAAGCATCAGTATTCAATTTGATGAAATTTTGGTGTGGGGGGCTTCATCTTTTTGCTATATTTCTTGAATGCCGTGTGCTTGATCCTTCTTGTGTGACATTTGACTGAGTACTTGGTAGCTTAATAGATAAGAGTTCCCTTGTTGCATGCCTTATTTGAATGAAGTAGGGTTAGGATGCTTGTTTTCAAAGATCATCGTATTCCTTGCTTTCCAAATGAACCATATTGCATAAAAGATGATTGAAATAGTTGTAGACTTGTGTGTACTAGCATAATTTGTTTCAAATATTTCCTCCAGCCACACTGCAAATGATTGAATGTTGTGTAATGTAGGAACTTTGCAAATCTGTAGACTATGCCAAATAGGAGTAGTCCATGGGCAAAGTAGGAAAATATGTTCTGTTGTTTCCTCATGTTGCTTGCATATAGGGCATAACTTATCTCTTGCTATGTGTTTTGTAAATAGATTATGTTTTGTAGCTATAGCCTCAAGTTTAACCCTCCAAATTATGTGTTTCACACGCTCAGGAACATTAGCAGATTTGTGCGGGTCCAACGTGGGTAAGTTCGGTTTGGACCTTCACTAGCCCAATTATTTTTTGGGTATGATTTTCAGAAAAAAAAAACATTTTTTTTTGTATTTTTTTAAACTAACGGTGTGGGCCTTCACTGGCCCAATTCTTTTTTGGACCCGTTTTCAGAAAAAACATATTTTGTTGATAAAAAAAGAAAAAACATATTTTAAAGCAGTGTTTTAAAATATACTTTAATTGGTTTTCTATTTAACACAAAAACATATTTTAAAGAGATTTTAAAACAAAGAAGCAGTAAGTAATTCATTAAAGCATACAACAGAACTCAATTTCCCTGTTCTAACCAAAAAACTGATTTTAAAGCATACAACCATACACAATATCATACTAAACAGATTTTAAACACTATCAATAACACTCTATCTAGTTTCCTTGTTCTGATAGACTGTTCTAATAGACTTATTCATTATCAGTTCTAACAGATAATGATTTCAAAGCATACCACCATACACAATATCATATTAAATGATTTAAAACACTATCAATAACACTCTATCCAGTTTTCCTGTCCTAATAGACTATTAATAAGTCTAGATTTACTAATTGTGGGGGGTTTTGAGCTTCCATTCCAGAAACTCAAATCATAAATTAAATAAATTGTTAATAAAAGTCTTCAAAGTTCAATTGATTAAGTCCCTTAAAGTCCAATAGTCCATAACCAAAAGGCGTTTGATGAGTGTGTGACTGAGTTTTACTAAAAACTCTCAGAGATGAGTGTGTGTCCCTTATTATATCTTAGAGCCATACTTTTGGTTTAAATTTTTTACATTGTAGAAATCAATCTAACTAAATATCATATAACGTAACGCGATCAATCTAACTAAACATATAAAGTGAAATAAGAAAATATCAAATTATTCTTTATTTCTGTCGGATCGTTGATTGGCGGCGGGTGTCGCCTCTCTTGCTATACAGCGGATGGGAGCGATTGAGCGCCCGATGCCCAACGGGGCTTCAAGCCCGTATGGAACAATTTCTATTATGGAATGGACCTCAACCTAGTTCGATTGTGGACCGACTAAAAAACTCAATTCCTCTTGAAGCGCGAGAGTCACGCGCCCCACTTGTAAGTAACAAGCTAGATCAGCACAAATCTCATCCAATGGTCATGAAATGACCTCGACCACGAAGGTAACTGACACTCCTATGCGTCTGGAGGCAAAATCAATGTCATGACTAACAGTCTGTTTGATTACTCTTTTTTAAAATAGTTTTTTGATTTTAAAAGATAATCAAGAACGACATGTTCTTAAATTTTTTTAAAACAAAACTGGTTTTCAAAAAAACTAATCAAACACACCCTAATTGTCTAGTTTCCATACAAAAACCAATTAAATGAATGGTATATATAGAATAGTAGCTTTAAATATGACAAAAATAATTAACTTCTGGTCTTAAGAAGGTAGTTCAGTTGGCAAACTAAGAGACATGAAAGAGTTTGAAGTAGGAGATTTAGGGCTCAAAACCTAGAAACTATCATTTTCTCACCCCAAACTAATTACTAACCATTAACTTCTGCTTATAGAAGAGAACAAGCATTGGACTATCTTTTTTGTGTGTGCTTATAATAGAGAACAGGAGGACACATATGCAATTAAGTTTTTAAAATTTTAAAAAATACAAAACACAATAAATCATCCTATTTACCACTCTCATGCCTTAACGGCTCAGATTCATCCGATCAATCCAACACCTCAAAGCTGACACAGATTGAATTTATACTTATAGCAAGATTGATTGCAATTTCTCTAACTAAAAGATGGGCTTGTAGAGCTTGCAAGTATTCATCGCTGTGAGTTTTTTTGGCAAGTTCTGCCACTGCACTCTTCATATATAGCCATTGTATTTTACCTATTGGATACTCTCTTTGACAGTTCATTGTGTTGATTGAAACAGCTTATAATACATGAAATATCAAATTTCAAGTCAAAACCGTTGATATAAGATGCCTTTAGTGGATCGTGGAAGTCACCAACCCAATTCTAATGGAAAGTACTCCAATGCAAATCGCAATAGCCAAAACCAATCTCATGCCTGGTATTACTTCTCTTATCTATTATTTCATATAAAATTTCATTCTTTCTTTTCCAAAACCAGTAATAAGAAACAATCATGTCTATAAATTGAACAGAAAAAAGTTCATGTCTTTTAATTCCACATTTATAATCACTTGAATCGATAGCAATATACACCCACAGTCAAACAGAACTCATGGTGGATACGACACCTCGTGTTTTGAATTCTCGCAACTTCCAAATGCTTCAACCTCCATAGTTCCAGCTTATTTATAATTCCTCTTCCCGCCTCCCTTGGTTGGTGATTCAAATACAATGTATTTTCTATTTTGCCCCGCCCACTCATACACTTTACTACTAATAAAAGGTTTCCTAACATCTTCCTTTTCATACATGATTCGTGATTAATAACACACCGTCTTACCCGTAATCACTATCATGTGATAGCATTGCCATTGCGGTCCAATTCCTCCGATGTCAATTTCAGCACTAACGTCGTTTTTCTTCCAACATTGTCCTTTGTTGCTTCTATCAGCGACTCTGTTCGGTTGGAATTTACTATTGTGCTACTTATATCATTTTTTTTCTAGCTGTCACACTCACCAACCCAAAATGCCTTTACCAGCATTTATGTATACCAAACTACGATTTTCCATTACTTAAAACCAGTATTTTATAATCTGCCGTCATAAAGGGTTTACAACTCAGCCAACACTTCTTCTTTTGGAACTATGTCATCTGAACTGGCATTAATCCCTATAAATAACACTTGGATATACAAAACAGTGTCTGCCAGGATCATATACTTTTCAACTTGAGCATTACCTATTTGATGTGAGCTTATTAAGTACAACAATAACAAAAGTCAAGCCTTAAATGATTTAAGTTAAATGTGAGCTTATGTATATTTAAAATATCCTTTTATATTTACCGTATTAGGTAATCACTTGTTTTAATATGTATTCAACCTATCCCTTTGTTGTTTTATAAGGTGATATTGGCAACTAATATTGCTGAGACATCAATAACGATTCCTTGGAATCAAGTATGTAATTGATCCTGGATTTGTTAAAGCACGTTCCTATGACTCTGGGAAAGGCATGGAATCTTTAATTATAGTACCTACGTCCAAGTCTCAGGCTCTGCAAAGAAGGTATGCCCCTGGATTATGTTTCAGTCTGTTTAATATTTAATTATGTTGAATGCTTAATTGTTACTGCAGATGTTGGTTGGCTTAATTCAGATAATGTAATGAAAGTTAAATTAAGGGTGTCTTCCTTTCTATTTTCAAGTTCTGATTGGTAATGGATAATTGGATACCTTTGATTTTTTTCTCAAAAACGTAGTATACTATTTTCTTAACAAAGACTTTTGAGAAGTGAATCTAGCATCAATTTTTCTAGTACATATTTCTATTTTATTTAGTATACATGTTCAAAATGATGCCATGAATCAAATGATGTCATATTTCCGTATCACGTACCGTGTTCAAAATTAGATCACCTTCCTCTCAATCTCTCTTAATGGTTTCGCCTTAGTGACACTAAGTTTACTTTCTTGTTGACTCTTAATCGCCCAACATTTAGCCCCAGGTGTCAAGTGGTATTTTGCTATCGTAAATTGTAATCCCAAACATTTGTTCCTCCATTTCATCCACCTTGCTTTGATCTTATGCTTGACATCTCTCTATTATCCTGTCATTTTGGACTCAAGGTACTTAAAATGCGAGACTTGTGATACTATATGTTCTCCAATTGTCACCTCTAAGTTATAGTTGTCTGCATCTTACTAAATTTGCATTCCATGTACTCTATTTTACTCCAACTTAGGCGAGAATTAAAATACTGCTTTGACTCCAACTTAGACAGTAAGTCACGTGTTTCAAAGGCTTTTGTCTCCTCTTTCAACTTTCCATTTATTTCTTCTATCAATGCTCCAACTAAAATTACATTATCTCCGTGAAGCTATTGGAAAGGAGAGAATGGTTTGTAGGAAGCTTTTGGTAGGAAGGGAAGAGGAGACTATGATTTCTAAAGTGAGAGAATGCTTTGCTCTTTACAACTTCTCAAGTAATGCTTTGCTTTGCTTTTCTTTGCTTGGTTTACAAATGAGAGGCTCTCCCCTATTTATAGGCTCCATGGGAGAGTTCTACATAACTCTAGAGAAGTTTCTACACACTTCAAGTGAGTGACTTTCTACATACATCTATAGAATATTCTAGACACTCTAAGAGAGTGAGAGAGTTCTACACACTTCTCTCAACTACTTATTTAATATTACATATTCTACTTCTAATCTTTTCTACTATTTTCTAGAATCTTCTTTAGACTATAACCCTAAAGCCAAATGGGCCTAACATTTGATTAGTCCAATGGGCCAAATCAAGTTTACCTTCCAACACCCCTCTTAAACTTGATTTGTCATTCCAAGTAGAGTTCTCAACCCAAGAAGTCTTCATGCTTGAGGGGCTTAGTGAAGATGTCACTACAGTGTCTCTGGACTTCACATATTCGACTTGCACATCCTTTCTTGCTATATGCACTCCTTATATATTGGTAGCGGGTATCAATATGCTTGCTCCGATCATGAAAGACTGGATTCTTTGCTAGAGCTATAGCTGACTTATTATCCACAAAGATCTTGGTCGGCTCCTCTTGCGACATCCCCAATTCCTTTAACATATTTCTGAGCCGGACTGCATGGCAAACACATGATGTGGCTGCAACATATTCAGCTTCACAAGTTGAAAGTGTGACTATTGGTTGTTTCTTTGACATCCAAGTGAAAGCTGTGTTTCCCATGAAGAACACAAAACCACTGGTGCTCTTTCGATCATCTCCATCTCCACCCCAATCACCGCACATCAGTAACCAATGAGCTTGTAATTATTATCCGATGAAAACCATAAGTCAAGTCAATTGTTCCTTTGATATAGCGAAGAATTCTTTTTGCAGCCTTGAGATGAGTTGTGGTCGGATTTTCCATGTATCGACTAATGAGTCCAATGAGCATATAGAATTCAGGTCTTGTGCATGTCAGATACCGCAAACTCCCAACCATACTCTTGAAATTTGTAGCATTCACCTTTGTTGCTTCATCGCATTTTGGATAGTTTCATTTTACACTCTCTTTGGAGTGCTTATTGGCTTGCAACTATCCATCTTGAACTTTTTCAGCATCTCCTTCGCATATCTTTGTTGTGAAATGAATATTCCATCTCCCTTTTGCTTTACCTCAATGCCAAGATAGTATGACATTAATCCAATATCAGTCATCTCGAACTCTCTTATCATTGCCTTCTTGAACTCTTCGAACATGCTTGGATTGCTTCTTGTGAAGACCAAGTCATCCACATATATGCAAACGATTAAGACATCTCCATTTTTGACCTTGACATATAGGGCATGCTCGTGTGGGCACTTTGTGAAGTTGTTTTCCTTGAAATAGTTATCAATTCGACTATACCATGCTCTTGGTGCTTGCTTTAATCCATAGAGTGCTTTCTTTAGCATGAGAACTTTGTCTTCATGTCCTTTCACCTTGTAGCCCAAAGGTTGTTCGATGTAGACTTCTTCTTCTAGGACTCCATTTAGAAATGCAAACTTCACGTCCATCCGTGAATTTTCCACTTGTTTGGGGTCACTAGAGAGATTATTAGTCTTATGGTCTCCAAGCGAGCGACTGGAGCAAACACCTCATCATAATCAATCCCAGCCTTTTGACTATAGCCTTTTGCAACTAGTCTTGCCTTGTATCTTTCAATTTCTCCATTGACATTCTTCTTTGCCTTGTACACCCACTTGACACCAATAGCCTTATGCCCTTTTGGAAGAGACACAAGTTCCCAAGTGTTGTTCTTCTCGATGGCTTTAATTTCTTCATCCATTGCATCTCTCCATCTCTTATCTTGCGCAGCTTCTTCAAAGTTCATAGGCTCACAGTCTGCAAAGAGGCAGAACAATGTGAGGTTATTTGCTGCCTCAACTTCTTCATAGAGATCTTCAAGCCTTCGCGGTGTAAATGCTTCTGTGTTATCATACACATCTTGGAGACTTCATGTACGTGTCACTTTCCTTTCACTCTCTGTGTCTTCTGATGTTGGTGATGTGGGCCCTTGTTGATCTTCTCTAGTTGCCTCTTCTTCTTCAAACCGAGGAAAGAAACTGTACTCCTTTTCACGAGGTCCAAAGTCCCATTGTCCTTCTTCATCGAAGAATACATCTCGACTGACCACAGTCTTGTTGTTGTTCGGGTTGTACAGTTTGTAACCTTTTGAGTTTGGATCATAACCGACAAAGATGAATCTCTCACTCTTATCGTCGAGTTTTGCTCTTCTCTTATCTGGTATATGGACAAGGCTACGCTTCCGAAGACTCTCAAGTGTGAGATACCTGGCTTTCTTCCACTCCATGCTTCTTGTGGTGTCTTTCCCCACACACTTCTTGTTGGAGATCGATTTGATAGATAGACTGCACATGCCACAGCTTCCGCCCAAAATTCTTTTGGCAGTTTCTTGCTTTTAAGCATGCTTCGAGCCATGTCGAGGATTTTTCTATTCTTCCTTTCTGCAACGCCATTCTGCTGAGGGGATCTTGGAACCGTCAAGGGACGTCTAATTCCATTCTCCTCACAAAACTCTTGGAACTCTTTAGAAGTGAACTCTCCACCTCGATCAGTTCTCATAGCCTTAATCACTCGACCACTTTCTTTCTCCACTGCAGCTTTGAACTTCTTGAAAACGTTAAAGACTTCTGACTTCTGCTTCAAGAAATATACCCATGTCTTTCTTGAAAAATCATCAATAAATAGGAGGAAGTAGTTATTTTTACCGAGTGAGCTTGGCTTGATTGGTCCACAAACATCCGCATGTATGAGCTCGAGCGGCTTTTTGGCTCTTGAGTTTGACTCCTTTGGAAAACTCGTCCCTAAATCGCTTTCAAGTAAACATCCTTCACAGAGTTGATCAGGTTTGTTGATAGACGGCAACCCTCTCACCATATTTGTTTTTGACATCAAACTTAAGCCTCCAAAATTTAAGTGCCCAAATCGAAGATGCCAAAGCCATGCTTCATCATTATAGCAAGCTTTGAGACACCTCGCCGCATCATTTTGGATATTCAATAAGAACATCCTATTTCTTGACATTGGTACCTTGGTGATGAGATTGTTTCTCTGATCTCTTATTGAAAGACGGAGTCTTTCAAGTGAATATCATAGCCCTTTTCTAAGAGTTGTCCCAAACTCAAAATATTATTTTTCATGCTTGGGACGTAGTAGACATTTGAAATAAAATCATGTCTTCCATCCTTTAAAGCGGATTAAGATCTTACCTTTGCCTTTCACCAAACTCTAGAATCATCACCAAATGAGACATTGCCACTTATTGATTCATCAAGGTCCACGAACATGCTTCTTTTCCGCATATATATGGTTGCTTGCACCAAAGTCAAGGTACCACATGTTCTCTTGGCTTCCTTCATTACTTTTGCGTGCTAAGAAATCTTTGTTTCAACCGTCTGGTTCTTCTCCTCCACATAGTTTGTCTCCTCTTCTACTCTATTCTTTGAAAATCTACATTCAAGCGTAATGGCCAAACTTTTGACAATTATAGCATTGAGTTTGAGATTTATCAAACCTTGTGTTTGGAGATCCTCGTCCACGCCCTCTTGTTGAGCTTTCTCCCTTCTTGAAATTGTTATTGGTGAAATTTGCACCTCGTCCATTTGTATGACGTCCGAACTGTCCTCGACCAAAACCTCGCCTCGCCTCGACCTCGATCTTGTAGGCCTCTCTCATTTCCATGACTTCCTTCCTTCTCCTTTAGTTGCATCTTGAAGAGTTGCTCGGTGATCTCCTTCTTTTTCTTGTGCTTCTCCTCATAAGCTTGCAATGATCCTTGGAGTTGTTCGATCGTCATGGTCTCCAAGTCTTTGGTTTCCTCGATCGTCACAACAATATGCTCGAATTTGGTATCCAAAGAACATAGTATTTTCTCCATAATTCTTACATCTTCTAACTTCTCACCATTTCTTTTAATTGATTTGAAACAGCGATAACTCTTGAAAAATATTCAGAAATAGACTCAGACTCTTTCATATGCAAGGATTCGAACTCACCTCTTAGTGTTTGGAGTCGTACCTTCTTTACTTTGTCTGCTCCTTTGCAAGAGGTTTGAAGCTTCTCCCATGCCTCCTTAGCGGATGTCGCATTTGAGATTTTCTCAAACTCATCTTCATCCAATGCTTGGTAGATGAGGAAGAGAGCCTTCTTGTCTCTCTTTCTTGAATCCTTCAAAACATCTCTTTGTGCTTGAGTTAAGGAATCCTCATTTTGTGATTCCTTATAGCCTTTTTCAACAATCTCCCAAACATCATGTGCTCCCAGAAGAGCCTTCATTTTGATGCACCAGCTATCATAGTTGCTCCCTTTTTGAAGCGGAACTTGGAAGGATGACACTCCATTGTTCGCCATGATTATGGAAGGATTTCTTATCAGAACCTAAGCTCTGATGCCACTTTGTTGGAAAGGAGAATGGTTTGTAGGAAGCTTTTGGTAGGAAGGGAAGAGGAGACTATGATTTCTAAAGTGAGAGAATGCTTTGCTCTTTACAACTTCTCAAGTAATGTTTTGCTTTGCTTTTCTTTGCTTGGTTTACAAATGAGAGGCTCTCCCCTATTTATAGGCTCCATGGGAGAGTTCTACATAACTCTAGAGAAGTTTCTACACACTTCAAGTGAGTGACTTTCTACATACATCTATAGAATATTCTAGACACTCTAAGAGAGTGAGAGAGTTCTACACACTTCTCTCAACTACTTATTTAATATTACATATTCTACTTCTAATCTTTTCTACTATTTTCTAGAATCTTCTTTAGACTATAACCCTAAAGCCAAATGGGCGTAACACTTGATTAGTCCAATGGGCCAAATCAAGTTTACCTTCCAACAGAAGCATGCACCATGACATCGTCTCTTGTATATGTTCAGTAAATACATCTCGAACTAGGATAAAACGACAAGAGCTCAAAGTATAGCTTTTCTTGGAATATAATTTATGTATATCTTTTCTTTTTAAATCGTATTCTATTCATTAAGAATGATATGTTATGTATGTCGTTAATTTTAGCTAAATTATCTTAATGAAATTAATATATTTAAATTGATTTTGCTAGAAGATTCGTGCAAATTGATTATCTGCATTTTGGTAATAGTGGGCGTGAAGGACCTGGGAAATGCTTCCGTCGGAAAATGAATTCGATAAACCGAGGATTCTACAACGCCGAATTAAGCGATGCAACCTTTGTAATGTCATCTTGTAGCTTAAGGCTTTGGGTGTTGATGGCATATTAGGTTTTGATTTCATAGAGAAACCTTCAAGGTGAGAACCTTTTCAGAATTTTAGTTTGACAAATTCCGTAATCCCTACATTTGCATATTTGTGGATAAATTTTGGTTGCTTACATTTTGAATAGGTTCCTATGCTTCCAAAATTTTCAAACTGTCTCTAATCTCTATGCCTCTGGAGATTTTTGAATGAGTGCCAAGTTCAGTTAAGCTCTACTATTTTTTGCAAAACTATAGGGACCTATTTGAAAATGTGGAAAAACTAAAGGGTTTGACAGACAAAGACAATGAATAGGTCCTCAGTGCAGCTACGTCATCTTAACTTTCAAATTGGTTCTTAGCTTTTAGGTGGTCTTTCATATGCCCTAAATTTAGTATTTATAAAATACCTACCTTTTGTTTTGAAAATTCTCCGTATTTATTATCCAAACATGGTAATTTGGTTTGAGGCGTTTAAATTACCCTCTTAAATTACATTACCTCATTAAAATCCTCATCCATTACCCTCTTAAATTATATTACCTCATTAAAATCCTCATCCAAACACCCTATTAGGAAGGTTTATATACCGATGTAGTAACAATGAAGAATACGCAGACAACACCTATCAAAACCTTGCTTGGATCATGAACTTGCACATTAAAATGTATATGTAAAGATAAATCTCTTTGAACCTGAAACAACAAAATATTTTGAAATATATTTCAGCGAGAACTTTTGCACTGAATGGGGAAAATAAATTTAGGCCAAGAAGCCTTGTTATGCAATGAGAAGCTTTCAATTTTCCTGCCAAAAACTAATAATATTATGTATCAATATATCATAGTCGGTTATTCCAGATGGAGTAATAGGTTCTTAAATGCAGAAAAGAGGAAGTTGTATTGTATCTCTGAGGCAAACATGTTTTACTGAACAGCATGCTGTAAGCCTCTGAAAAATTGAAGGATACATGGCACTAGAAACAGGATGTGTAACTGTAAGTGTAACCCATAAAGTGTTGTACTTGATACTTGATAGAATGCAGTGCATTTGGATGACTCAACCCAAGTCATAATTTGGAGTATAATGAGAAAACAATACAATCATTCTGGTACTTGGTTTGGTGTCTGTAAGACTGTACTAAACCTGCCTGAACTGGTTAAAATTAATACAGAAAAGGATATATTGCATTTGGCCAAAACAAATCCTTTTTTGGCTAATATTAGCAAATTAAACTGGTTTGTGCATGACACATATAGTTGCTTCCATTTATGATGGACTCTATAGAAGACTACCTAAGTTAATTACTTGTGCATAAAGGATCTGCAGATCTATTCCTTTGCACCAGTCAGTATGAGTTAAATATTTGAAATTTTTATTGATTCTCTTTGGAGTTTTCTCACTAAGTGTACTCCAGTACTAGTAAATTAGCATTTTTTATGGGTTCTTTGTTTGTTACTTTAGTTTTGAAATAAGTATTTTACCAGGCAACATATTATTCAATGCTTTCACATGTTTGAACAGGGCAGCTATTGTAAAATCATTGGAGCAGCTATTTTTATTAGGTGCTTTAACAGATGATTGTCAACAAAGCTCTTATTTTAGCTAGTCAGTCTCATTTTAACTGCTTGGAAGAAATGTTGATAACTGTTGCAATGCTGTCTGTGGAATCTATATATTATACTCCTCGTGACAAGTTTGAAGAGGTTTGTAGGGTGAACTCTGTTTGTAGTCTATTCCTGCCATATTCTCGTTATCCTGTTTTGATGGTATGCTAAACGTACATTAGAAGATGATTGCATGATCATGTGCTATGTCATCTGTCACTATGTTGACCATTTAACAAAATATTTGTAAATATAGAGTGGATGGTTTAAATATATGCAATTGGTAATGACTCAAGAAGATCATAGTCCGTGTACATTTACATCAACTGGTCTTTCTTTCTTCTCTACACTTATTTATTGTGCTTCTCCGCTTTTTGGCCAGGCAAAAGTCAGCAACAAAATGCTTCATTGGTCAGAGGGAGACCACATCACTTTGATTAATGTGTATAGAGCAGCTAATGATTTATTGAAGAAGAGATCAATGGAAATGAGTACAACAAACAGCGAAAAGGCTTTGAGAAAATGGTGCAAAGAAAATTTTATTAACAGCCGTTCTCTTAGACATGCTCGTGACATTCACAGGTAGTTTTATTATGCTCAAATCAAACTATATATCAAGGTATCCATATATTATCTTGACCTTTATGCATTCTCATTTCTAAAATACCTTTTGCAGGCAGATTCAGGGACATGTTGAACAAATGGGCCTGAATATTGTTTCTTGTGGATCGGAGATGATATGCTTCAATACCGCAGATGCCTTGTTGCTTCCTTCTTCCTCAATGCAGCTGTAAAGCAGCCAGAGGGAACCTACAGGTATATAATTTAACTAAAAAATTCTTTGGCACTTCTCATTTACTCTCTCGGCAGTGAAGTCAGACTACATTCTTGAGAATATCTTTTAGTTTGAATTTCTTTATCGGACTCGCTAATTGGAATCCTTACCTACATGTATAAAGTTATCATCTATTACTTATTGTTTTTACTTTTACTTCTATAAAAAGACTCTTATTGCTTAGTATCATAACAGGGCTTTGGCAAGTCGTCAGGTGGTGCAAATCCACCCTTCTTCTGTGTTGTTCCGGAAAAAACCAGAATGCATAATATTTAATGAACTGATCAAAACTACTAACAAATATGTCCGTAATTTAACCAGAGTTGACAACCTTTGGTTAACCGAATTGGCTCCTCAGTATTATGCCATGCAGAATTAAGTTCTTGATGGTGCCACTAAGCAGGTATTTAAGATTATTATCATTTGCCATATTTTCTTTTTGTGTTCTTGATCCTGTTTGGTTATTTCCCCACTTATTGTGTGCGAAATTGAGAGTTTACATTCTTGATTTCTTATAATTCTCTCTTGCTGTCTTCATTATTGTTCTGAATGTATGTGAAAATTCAGCTTCCTAAGCATATAAATTAATAGAAAGAAAAGATGTACATTTTGGAGGAGGATAATAAATACTCATGAAAATGTGTGTGTGTGTGTGTGTGTGTGAGAGAGAGAGAGAGAGGGCACAACTTGTCTATAATTCACCAAAGTTGTCTTATCTATTTGTTCTCTTGGAGCAACCATGAACTAAGCACCCAAGAGCGCCACCCACATTCATATTTGCAACATTAATGTGAGCAATTACACCCTTGAAAACAAGGCCATTACAACCAACAAAATATACCAGAGAATAGCTGCTATAGATACTTCCTTCTCAATCCGCATTTCTCATGCAATATTTAGTGATAAGCTTGATCTGATTACCTAGCAATAATGTAATGTAATGCTTCTGCTTTCTGCATAGAAACAGTTTCAGTTCAAAGAAGCTGATAATATCATGTTCAATCAAAATTCCTTGCATCAAGAATCTTCTTACCAAACAGAATATGGTTACAAAACCCGCAGGACAAAATTATTATAATGTGTGGCTGTAGTTATACAAAAAATGCTCTATTCTTTGTTCATAAAGTTATGGCTGATATATTATTTTGATTGAGGACATTTATCTGTTGGAACAGATCAGTGAAAGCATCAGATTGTGTCTGGCCACTGATTTTTAGACACTGCGTAGTGGTTTTTTGTGATGACAAAGGGGCTTGTCTTTGGTATTTTGTAGCCATTGATGTCTGAGATGCCACTGAATAATGACAATTGACAGCCACCTCTTACTGGGTTGTTGCCACGCTATTTTCTCTTGAGCAGTTTGCCTACTGATATTCAGGAACAGCCAAGTGGTGGAAGGAAAAATTCATTAGTCTATGGCAATACTCAGCTTTTCCAACAAGCCTAATCAGTGATGGATCCAAAAAAAATTCATTAGTGCGGCAAAACTATATATAGTCTATGGTATTTTCTCAAAAGTATTATTAGTTTTACAGTTTGCATAATATGATGAAAAAAGTCTTAAAATACCTAAATTTCAACGAATTACAAAGTTAAAAAAGGAAAAATTAATAACAATTTTTTCTTTATTTTATCGGTCTCTTGTGAACCGTCCATGACCATGAGCCTAACTAGTAGCTATTCCCATGTTATCATATAATGTAGTTTATTTTTCACAGGTTATTCCTTAAAAAAGTTGTTTAAGCATTTTGCATCACTAGTCATTTTCAATTTGCTACTTTCTCCTTACAATCTATTTGTGCTGATAATATAGTAATATGCCATGTTCCATAAGCAAACACTACATCGCCTTGCTTTCTCATGAAGAAGGGGCTTTTTTCCTGCAGCCTAGCAGCATTGATCACAAACTGCAAAATTGTAAAGACTAAAACATTACTAGAGGGACAAAATTAGGGAGAGTTAGCTCGTCTATTGATTTTCGTCTGTATAATGGTTGTGTTCCAAACACAAGTGTTCAAGTAATTTTTTGTCAATCAAATATTGATATTTTTTGTATAAAAATGTTTAGGTGAGTTGGGCCCTGGGGGCTCATAAGGATTTTCACGTCGGCAGTCGGAGTTGAATCCACACCTTTACTTTAGAATGAGCCAACCTTCATTCACAAATATTGATGTTTATTGCTTGTGAACACTCAATTTTTTCCGATGTTTTTCACTTTTTTTTTGGAAAAATCACAAAATAATCGTTTTGGTGTATTTTCAATTTTAATGTTAAATTCGCCATTTTACTAATTTTTGTCACATTCAAGCTTATTTTTACTATTTTTAGTTAAACAAAACAAAAATATATAATTCAAAAATTACAAAAAAATAGTAGTTTTATTTAATTGCTTAGTTACAAAGTTTTTTTACAATAATCCAAAATAAATACTAAATAAAATAGCAAAGATCGTGGCCACCAAGCAATAGGAGTTGATTTGGGTTTGGTCTTCCCACCCCAAAGCCCATATCTCGCCAACAAAGTCAAGCCCACTAAACCACATTAAATTCCTAAACCTAGTTTTTTTGTATAAAATGAGAGTCAATCCACAAATAATAGCGGGCGCATACGAATTTCAAGAGACAAATCACCCAAAAAAGTTAGGGTTTTACATCAAACCCTAATCCCAAAATAGTCTACTATTTTCGTTCTTTCAAAAGAGCAACAACAAAGGCACGATTCAGAAGCAATACCGACGTAGATCCCGTTTTTTTTCTTCAGATTAAGTCAAAGTTCAGGTCGGTGAACCCTTCTCTAAACCTCTAAGTACTCTAATGAGTAGGTTTTTTTTCATTTTATTTTTATTTATGATCGATATGTTTAATATGCCCAAATAACTTAGACCAGATTGAATGTGTAGTTATAAACCAGTTGCAATCTTACAAAATCCATATGTGGATCTGAAAAAAATATATATAAACCAGATTTAGTTTACGAGGTTTAAAAACAAAAATAGGGATAGTTTGGCTTAGGTGTGAAACCTTAAGAAAGAACCAAAAAAAGGAAGTAGGTGTATGAGTATACAAACATCAAAACCAAATGAAGAGAAGATAGAAAAGAAGAGGGGAATCGAAATGCAGACTGGAAAAAAAAAACAGAAAAAACACGAAAAAAAAAAGAAAAAAAAAACGAACATGGCCGCTTTTCCGCGAGAGCGCCGCCATGAGGTTGGCCTTCTCCCTGCGACAGTCCTCTTTTTCCGGGCGAGCTCCGATTCTCTCTCCCACCGTGAGCCTCTTTGTCCATCTCTCTCTCTGAATCAAATGAGATGCGCGCCTGATATAAGGAGCCCGTTTGTTATATATTCTCATATGCAAAATTATTTTTAAGCAAAAATCATTTTTAATCCTTTTCATAATGTTTGTTTTAGATTTTTAGAAAATCATTTGTTAAAAAAATCATTTTTTCCTAAAATGAAAAACTACTATGTGTAGCTTTTATAAATACTTTAATGAAAATCACTATGAGTGGCTTTAAAAAATGATTTCTATGATAGTAAACAAACACAAATTAGCTTCTACTTTTCTTAAAAATCTCTAAAAAATAATCTCTAAATTATGAAGTACTAAAATCATTTTTTTTTAAATAACAAATAGACCCAGGAAGGGAATAAATGAGGGTTCAAAACCCTAATAAGCCTTATATAGTATCACCTTTTTTTTTTGGTCCAAGTATCACCTTCTTCTGATTGTTATTTTATTGTTATTTTATTAATTAATTTATTAACAGCCTTACAAATTACACCTCCAATTGAGGCGCACAACCCCCTCCCCAAACCCCTTTTTATTATTATTTTTTCTGGGTCAGTGACATAGACCTCTCAAAAACGCAACTGGGTTTTTCTGTTTGCACCTCCTGATTAATATTACACTCACTGTAATAGTTGCACCCCCTTTTACCATTAAACATCCCCATTTCGTTTTTTCTATTTTTATTATCTTTTCTCATAATCAAAATTATTAAATCCATATATTTATTCTCATCAATTATTTATTCACTTTAAAAATGATAATTAGGGCTTGAGAGGAAAAGTGGAACACTTGGACATTTTTCCCATTTTTCAAAGTTATTAGGGAAATCAATTTATCCACCACATACTCGTCCAAACATTGTATGAGGAACATCTTAAAGTTGATCGCGGATCTTAAGAGACGTCTAGAATGCATCTGGAATGGAAAAAGTATAATCTTCAAGAAAGATTACACTTAGATGTGGTTACTCTTGCGCCTATCCCATTATGAGTTTGTGACGGCAGCTTTTTTTGCCCTTTCAAAAAAAGAAGAATTGCGCTTTAGTTTACGTGCGATTTGCACCTATCTAATAGTTTGGGCCTACATTGTGTGATCAGGCCTGATTTTAATAACATGTTCAGATTGAGCTTTATTTTAGTCATTTGTCTAAATGGGCCTGATTTTAGCTATCCCAGTCTGGGATGCTACGAGCTTGGAGTTCAGCTATCTCCGCTTCCAACTAGGTGTGGCGTTGGCTCTTCATTGTTCGGCCTGCCCCCCGCCGAGTTAGTAGTCGGACGAGTGTTGAACGACATCGACCTAACTCGAACCGCCCGAGGAGGAGGAGGTGGTATTAAGTTATTAATTTATAGAATTCGAAGATTTCAACTAATTATAAATTGTCATCCAAAAATTACGATGAATACAATTAGATAAATGTCTTTTTTTTGTTGCCAAAATCAATTAGATAAACGTTGTTATCAAAGCATGAGTGGAATTACGGAAATTATGGTAAATAATTGATTTTCAAATATGGTTGTAATAATTTTATGCTAATTGCTACCAATTTCAAGAATCTTCTTTTTGTTACTGTGTTATTGGTGCGCAGTTTCCACCGGCTTTGCCGACGACTAATCTACACCAGGAAACTTGGCTGGTCACGTGACCTGGCTTTGTCGATCCGTGTGGTTCTCCTTTCACAACAGAGTTTTTGCCACACCCAAGATTTGAACCTGAGACCTTGGGGTGGGATCCAAGCTGTTATACCCCAATTTTGTCTGAGTTCTTGTATCTCCGTAGTATTTTAATTTACTAAGTCGCGTATTTGTAAGTCTCGGGATCCAATTAGCGTGTGTCAACGTTATTCGAGTTCGCTCAGACATCTTTTGATCGAATTGGGCCTATTCTAATAACTTGGGCCTATGCATGTGGATTGAGCCTAATTTTAGCATTTGTTGCTTGTTGGGTCAGACTTTATTTTAGCGTGTGTGGTTGGGCCTGGTTTTGTTATTGGTTTTGGCCCAACTTCAATTTTGTTTTGTTTACTAAATTTATTAAAACAAAAATCATAAAATTACAAAAAGTATTGCACAAAATCAGAATTAAATTAAAAAATATATTACAACAAGTTAAAATTGTCCATAGTCTAAAATACAAAAATAATAAAAAAATCAAAAAACAAAAATACACAAAAGAAGAAGAAGAAGAGAAGCAGCAACTTAAGCTCGTTTCATTAGCAACTGCCTGTTGGGTCTGGATACCTCTCCTGCTCCTCCAACCCTAATGGCCTAACCCTAATCTTGAGCTCCAAGGCTCAAAATTCAGATCTTAAAAAAAAAAATCAAATCAAACCAAATCAGGAATTGAAACAACAAGACGGAGAGAAACATTCAGAAATCCCCCAAAAAGGGATTAGGGCTTCACATCAAAACCCTAATCATCAAAAACACGAAGTTCTAATTTCTGAAGAAGCAGTAGCAGCAGGGTAGAGGGTTTGGCAGTCAGAAACAACAACAAAACAATTTTCACGTCTAAGTCAGGTTGATATATATCTCCCAAGCCAGTACGTTTTTTTATTTTTAGAACATGAGTACATGCTTTTCTAGACTCTGACATGCTTACATATATGCTAGCTTGCACTATTTTTACACATTTCTCAATAGGCCAAATTCTAAAAATGTGTTACAACTCTATTTGTTTACTTAGTATGTATATAACTAATTATAAAAAATAAAGTCTACTAGGTAGGTATTAACAGTAAATAAAATCAAGAAAAAAGACTTAGAATCAAAATTAATAGAACCACACAAAAAGAAGTTCAGACAAGAACACCTGAAAAGACACAGAAAAAAAAGTAGAGCAGTAGCGATGTTGCAAGAGCAGTAATAGAGTTTTGGTAGAAGAGGCTAAAAGGTAGATTTTTTAAGAGACTTGGATAAGGTTGGTTTCTTCCTCTAACTATATTGCTATTGCTATACTATTTTTATTATGTGCATATAATTCATTATTTTTGGTCCAACGTATGCGAAGTTTAAGATTTATAAAAAACAAAAATTCAAATGCTTATAGGTTTAATATTAATCGTGTATACTGTTAGCAATTAACAATGTTTAGGCATGTGAGATAACAATAGATTATTCATAAATTGGTTATTTGAATATGAATAGGTAGATATTTTCTCTCAATAGAGTTAAATGACAATATTTGATTGAGATAATTTGATGGTAAACTATTTTAAATTGATTCTATTTGAAATACTGGTAAGATTTGTTATAAATTAATTTACATATTACCGTCATATCTCTAAAATAAATTAATTTTAGTTTGTTCTGATCCATGAAACGCTGAGTTAGTTTTTTGCTCCGATAGTTTTGTTCTAGTTTTAGTTCACAACTAGTATTTTACCCGTGCGTATGCACGGGTGATACTGTATTTGTTATAATTTTCTATGAAATTATTAATACGCTAAAAGTTACAAAATGTAATAAAATAAAAAGGAAAAACTTCATAATATAAATAATAGAGGTGTAATAATAAAAAAATAATGTCGGTATCTTCTTATAATAATGGCGCTCCCGTTGGCGCGCCTGTTGGTGCTCTCGTTGGCACCCCCATCGGCACTTTTGTTGGCTTTTCAATTGGCGCTCCCGTTGCTACTCCCGTAAAAAGTGGATGGATTTAACTATTAATTTTTTTAGGAAAAATAATTTTAAATTTTTGCTAGCGGTATCGCTTATTTTGACTATCAGTAGTGGTTAAATTAATTGAATTTAGTAATTTTGAGTAAATTAATAAATAATAAATTCTACATGATTTAATATTAATTTTTTTTGACAGTTTTAATATTAATTTTATTAAGTTTATTTAATTACTGCTTTTGTAGAAGAAATAAATTTAAAAATAAAGTATTTTTTAGAAAAAATTGTTCATAGCTCCCCGCTTATGCTTATGTTGGCGCTCCTGTTGGATTTTTTTAGGAAAAATAGTTTTGAAATATTTGCCAGCGGTATCACTTTTTTAGACAAATAGTAGTGGTTAAATTGATTGGGTTTAGTAGTTCGAGTAGATAATAGTAAATAGTAAATTCTACATAATGTAATATTAATTTAATCAATTTTATGTAATTATCGTTTTTACAAAATTACTAATTTTGTAAAAAAGATTTTTGATAGTGGGTGTTTTGATTATGTTGATAATAGAGAGAATTAGAAAGAGTGAGAAAAGGAAAGAGAAAAAGAAAAGTAGGTTTTAAAGTGAAATAAAAAAAATAAAAAGATGATGTGAAGTGGGACCCACTAATAATAAAAGTGAGTGAGAGTAAAAAGTGAAAGAAAATAATTTGAAATGACACTTTTATCCCTAAGATTGAGATAAAAGTAAGGGATAATTTGGTATTTTTGGTAGTGGGTTGATTGTTAATATAGATAGTAGATTGATCATGAATGAATGAAATGTTTATAATTATTACATTTTTTTTGCTCCGATTGCATTGATTTCTTGGCTCTGATAGTTTCGTTCATGATGATTACTAGTTGTTTAATTATTAATCAATGTTATTGTTGATGCTCTTTTATTTTTTAAATAAATAAATTGTTGTGGTGAAGTTAATTAGCAACACTAAACGTTCTTTTTGGTTGAGCAGATTTCACAAAATGTTTTATCTGCTTTTTCGTGTTTGGCAACACTACTACCACTACTACCACCACTACCCAACAAATGATTGACCCATCATATCATTCAAGAAACAGAAAATACCAAAAGTTCGAATTCACAACTTATAACATTGATTACCACCACTACCACCAAGCAGACTACCACCACCCCCACCACTACTATCACCACCACCGCCACTACTATCACCACCACCACTACTACCAAAGACCACCTAATGGTTGAAGAGATGGAATGCAAGTTCATTTTCATGAACAGTTTGAGGAGATTCAAGAAGTAGTTTTTGTCTTTGATACCCTGTGATTTTAACTTGTTGGTCATGTACCTAATAATTTATCAAAACAATGCATTGTTTGATCTAAAACAATTATGCTTTTGTTGCATTTTCTATCTTGAATACGGAATAGTAGGGTGAGATTGAGATTGTCTTATATACGTGGTACCATTACAAGTTACAACGTTGATACACATTTGATTTCAACTGGGGAATAGGGTGGAAGTTAATTTGAACTTGTCAATTTCATAAAATCCTCCCACTTTAAAGTGTTAAGAGTCCCTGCAACATGTGTTGAAAGTTTATTCAAAAAGTGATAGGGGACTTTAATTTTACAAATTTGAAAAATAGGGGGAATAAGTTCATCAAAAACTATCTGAGGGGGTTAAAATCGTGAGTTGGTGAAAATAGAGGGACTAAATTTGTGAAAAAAAATTTTAGGGGACTAAAATCGTGAATTAGTGAAGATAGGGAGACCGAAACTGTAATTAAGCCTTAAAAATAAAAACTGATTTTATATATATATATATATATATATATATATATATATATATATATATATATATATACATACATACATACTAGTATATGATACCCGTGCATTGTGATATATAATTTTTAATCTATTCACTCGTAAAAAAATATTCAGCTTTTGTGTTTTAGTCGTTTATATGATTAAAAATCGACTATCGTAAATTTCCAAACCTAAATCGATTACAAATTATATATATCCCAATTCTCCCAATTCAGAATTACACATTATATGGGGATACTCATTTCTCTCAATTAAGTTTAAGTGTGCAAACTCCAAAGCATGAAGGTGTCAACGGGTCTAAAATTTCACAATTTTACTCAACTTAATTATAAGTATTGACAATAGGCATGATAGCTTCCAAGCAAATAAAGAACATGTCAGAATACTATCAAAGGTTGTCACAATTAGATTTAAGCAAATATTGTTGGATCTCAGATCACACTCTCACTCACTTGAGAGAATACAGTTGGAGGGATATAACAGAATTTGATGAGTAATCAATGTGATTAACTCAAAATGACTTCTTATTATTCAATAGTTGACTTACAAAGTATATAAGGAGGTAACTTGTAAACTTGAAGGACTGGTCACCTAGAGGTGATGTGCCAGTCAACACAAAAATGAAAATTACAAGTATGAAACTAGCTTGAAATACACAATACAACTAGAATGAATTACCACTAATACACCTCCTAATTCATGCTAGTTAAGGTCTTCATTCCAATGCTTTTCCTCAGCTCTTCAAACCTCTTAACTTTCAGAGCTTTAGTCAAGAAGTCTGCAGAACTTGCTTTCGTAAGTCAAAGATTCAAGTTCCAACTTTCCTCTTGGTCACTGATCCCTTAAGAAATGAAATTTCGTCTCAATGTGTTTGCTCTACCATGAGCAATTGGAAACTTGGCCAAATCAATAGTCGATCTCATCACAATCTTCACTTCATTGCACCAAAGAGATCTAAGTTTCAATTCTTCCATCAACATGCCAAGCCATCGAGCTTGACAAGCAAATATTCAGTAATGCTATATACTCCTGATTCACAAGAAGAGAGTGCCACTACACTTTCTTTCTTTGAACTCCAAGCAATTGGTGCACCTCCATACATAAAAATGTAAGCTGCTGTACTTTTTCTATCACCTTTATCGCCACACCAATCGGCATCAGTAAATCCATACACCTCCAGATCAGAGTTTTCTTCGAGTTTTGGATACCAAATTCCAAAATCAATTGTTCCTTTTATATATCTCAATATACGCTTTGCTGCAAGTAGACGAGATGCCATTGGTTTCTCCATGTATCTACTTACCATCCCAACACTATAAGCTATATCTGGTCGAGTGTGACACAAATATCTCAGAGATCCAATCAGCTGTCTGTAGAGTGTTGAGTCTACAGGTTTGCCATCCTCATCAGGAATTAACTTTGTTGCAGTATCTGCAGGTGTTGCAGTAGGATTGCAATTCCACATGTCATACCTTTTTAACACATCACTTGCATACTTCTTTTGATGCAGCAATACTCCATCACCATTTGCACTAAATTCCATTCCCAAGAAGTATGTAAGGGTACCTAGATCAGACATTTCGAATTCAGACATCATATCCTTCTTGAATACTTCCATTTCAGCCTCACTTGTACCTGTCAGTAACATGTCATCAACATAAAGACATATGAACAGATAGTTATCATTATCAGACCACTTTGAGTAAATTCCATGCTCATTAGTACACTTCACAAACCGATGTTTGCGGTAGGGAATTTATCAATTCGTTGTTCCAAGCTCTTGGAGCTTGTTTCAAACCATATAAAGCTTTCTTCAATTTATACACCTTGTTTTCCTTCCTTTTATTTCAAACCAACTGGTTGACCGACATATACTTCCTCCTCCAAGTATCCATTCAGAAAGGTCGCTTAACATCAAGTTGGTACATAGTCCATCCTCTAGCACTAGCAGAATCGCCACAATCATTCTAATTGTCTCTATCCTTGCCACAGTGCAAACACATCTCAGATAATCACTTCCGTCTCTCTCAAGAATCCTCTAGCCACTAACCTTGCTTTATATCTTCCAACTTCCCCATTTGGCTTCATTTTTAACTTGAATACCCACTTCACATCTATCTTCTTCCTTCCTTCAGGCAGATCCACCAAACTCCAAGTGTCATTTCTTTCTATTGAGACAAGCTCTTCAACCATAGCTTGTTTCCATTGTGGTTGATCAAGTGCTTCTTCAACTCGCCGCTGGTTCGATTCACCATGAATGCATCCTCGCACCATATCCCCTGCGCTTTCTGTAATTGCGAAATTAGAAAGAACAACAAAATCATTCAACCTCTGTGGTGGTTGCCTGTTTCTTCTAGGCCTGTTTTGATTGTTGTCATCAACATCATTCAATTGCTCTGTCTCCACTTCCTCTTCTTCTCCTTCTGATTCAATTATCACTTGAGCAGGCTCATCTGTTTTTTCAACATTGTCCCAACTCCAACCCTTAGCTTCATCAAACCTCACATCTTTACTAATCACCACTTTTGATCTTTTAGATCATACAAACTTGTATGCTCCAAAGGAATGATATCCCAACATCACCATGGCTTGTGCCTTGTCATCAAGCTTTCTTCTCAACTGATCAGGGACATGCCTATAACACAGTGCTCCAAACACTCTGAAGTGTTTAACACTTGGTTTTTCACCAGACCAAGCTTCCTCGGGTGTGATTCTATCAAGCTTCTTAGTTGGACTTCTATTGAGTACATATACTGCAGTGGTCACAGCTTCCCCCCAAAAGTGATTTGGCATCTTTCTACTCTTCAACATGCTTCTCACCATGTTGAGAATTGTCCTGTTTTTCCTTTCTGCAGTCCCATTATGCTGTGGTGTATAAGGAGCAGTGATCTCATGCCTGATTCCTTCCTTTTCACAAAAATTCTTAAACTCTATAGAGTTATATTCTCCACCTCCATCAGTTCTGAACCTGCTAATACTACAATTTCTCTCCTTTTCCACCATCATTTTGAATGTGCAGAAAGTATTGAATACTTCACTCTGCTTGCTAATCACATTGATAACTCATATTTATATGAGTTATTTACTCTTATTCAAATCTAAATCACGCAAGTTCTCTAGCAATAGTAGGTAGTTTATATTTAGTTTCTATTAGTTTATTTCTTTGTAGTTAGAAAGGGGGTTAGATTACAAGTTCCTTGCATTTTGGCACCAATCGGTGCCTTTGTGAGCATTTTGATGCCTTTTTGTGTTTGTGCAAGATAGCCGAACGTGATAACGCTTCCTCCCACGCGTCGAGAAGGGCAGCAGAGCAAGAAAAAGAAATATCTCGATATTAATGCCCAAGCAATGATGGTCAAAGATCTGGAAGTCAAAGAAATGATGGTGCAAAGATCTTCTCTCTCCTCGATCTTGACGCAAATGACGCGATCTGAGCAAAGATCAGAGTCACTTCAGAATATTTGCAAGCAAGCTTGGTAGTGGGGCAGTGACATCAAAGCAACCATGTGACCTCTTTGGCTATATATATACAAGGCTCAGCTCTCCCTTCAACAACGGGATATCTCTAGCTCTACATCTCTACATCCCTTCATCAACTACCTTCCTCCATCTCTGAGAAAGTTTTCCTTAAAGAAGTTCTGGACACAGACTTCTCCAGTTAAATCCTTCTCAAAATCCATTCGCAACCATCACTACTGTGAAGCTCAGACGTTGCAACGCCTCTACAAATATGCATGCAGGAAGGCTACTTAGGCGTATCTTTTGCGTCTAGTTTCCTCTTCTCTATGTATGGTATTTGGATTTCACTTCCTTATCTTTCTGTAAAGATGCTCAGCATGAGCTAAACATTTGTAGTTGGGTTGTTGTTTTGCATGTAATGAACCTCTAGTTTAATGTTATGAAGTATTGATGTTATTCGTTTTAAATCTTTGCATGATAATATTTCCAAACTTGTTTTGAGATTGGCCACTTAAAATAGGTAGATTCATAAGTACAGACATGGTCTATGAAAAGAACTCAAAGATTTATATGAATGAAAAGGTGTTCTAAAGACAGTTAGGCATTTTTATCTAAGTCTAGACATAGAAAGGATAATAGTTCATAGGATATTCTTTGTGGGTACTTAAAATACAGAGTGGGCCTACTCGTAACCTAGACATAGGACCTCCGGTACTTGAAGCTCTGACATTTTGTGACTGAAAAGCACAACTCTTTTGCAACAACGTTCAAACGTTATAACGTTTATACAACATAGCATTTGTGCGTGATAACGTGTAAACGTTATAACGTCTGACTAGAGGAGATTTACTTGCATGCAGCAATCCAACTCATTCTCATCCATATTCACAACCACTTCTTGTTTAGTTATTTTATTTATATTCTTAGTCTTAATACCAAATTTTAGTGTCGATTCGTTACTTGTTTCACTTGTGTTTTAAAGACTTGAACTTTGAAAGTAAAACAATCCTGGGGAACGATCTCTTTCTTTTATCCACTTTATTACTTGTGCGACGTGTATACTTGCAATCGATATTGCGACACGCAACACACATACACCCACATTTTTCTTGTAAATTCATCTATAAATGAAACAAAATAGCTATTACCTCCAAGTGTCTTCACTTCAAATGGTCCACGACATCCGAGTGGATTGCTTCAAGCTTCTTTGATGCTCTATTCTTCATTCGAGTTGTAAGAGCTTCTAGGTTGCTTGGATTCACAAAGAATGTTCACACACTTCACCACTCACCTTAATCACAGTGCAGGCCATGCACCATTCCTTGACTATCAAGACTTCTCAAATCTCTCGAAATTCAAGTGACCATACCTCTCATGCCATGTCCAAATTTCTCACTTTCTGTCACACAAAGATTCAAACAATCATCCTTTACAATACTCATTCCAATCTTAAAGGTTTTGTGCTTGTTCAACATGGCCTTTAAGACCTCAAATCCACTTGGATCAAACAAAACGAGCTCCTTGTTTTCCATTAAAACTGAGTAATCCTTTTCAAGCAATTGGCCAATACTAATCAGGTTGCTCTTCATTGATGGAACATATAGCACTTCAGTTATAGTGCATATCTTTCCATCATTCCTCCTGATTCTCACACTCCCAATTCCTTCACTTCTAACCACTCTATCATCACCAAACCTTATAGACCTTTTCACAGACTCATCTAGATCTACAAACCAAGCTCTATTTCCACTCATGTGGTTAGAGCACCCTGTATCTAGATACCACTTCACCTCCTTTTCTCCTTCATTCAGTTCCATCACATCAACTGCAAGCTACGCCATAAGGACAACTTCATCGATGTCTCAACCATCATCAAAGTTGTGCTTCTTCCCGCTTCTCCTTCATCTTACACTCATCTGCAAAGTGGCCAAACTTCTCACAGTTGTAACATTGTATCTCTTTTCTATTAGTCTTCTTCTTCTGTCCTCTATTTTTCCAGGCCTCTTTTCTTCTTTGAAATTCACTAACACCAGAGTCAACTTTCTTATTCGAGCCTTCACTCTGTTTTTATTCAATTTCCCTTTCTGAAACCTAGCTTGCAATACTTGTTCAGTAGGTTTCTCTACATGCTTATCCTTCTCTTTACTATCAATTCTCACCCTAATCCTAGCTTCATTTGCTTCTAATGAACCTAGAAGTTCCTCAACTTTCATTGTTTCTAGATTCTTAGATTGTTCAATTGCAGTAACAACATAATCAAACTTAGGAGTTAGGGTTCTGAGTACCTTTTCAACCTTTTGCTGATCACTCAATTTTCACCGTTCGTTCATATTTGATTCGTGACAAGCGTCATCCTATTGAAGTACTATGAAATTGATTCCTTCTCTCCCATCTGAAGCAACTCAAATTCTCTTCGCAATGTCTGCAACTTCACTTTCTTCAACGAAGCATCACCAGAATACGCCTTTGCTAGAGCATCCCAAGCTTCCTTCGCCGTCTCGTATTGAGAAATCTTCTCAAACGCCTCTGCATCAGCGCATTGATGGATTAGGAATAGCGCTTTGCTATCCTTCTTCTGTTGTTCACGAATCACAGCCTCATTCCCCGTCGTTGCCACACCACTTCGCACAATTTCTAACACGTCTTGATAGCGAAACACTACTTTCATTTGGATTATCCAACGATCATAGTTTTTGCCGTCAAGAATAGGTAGTTTCGCCGGGAACTGTCCGTTGTTGCCGCTGTTACTCGCCATCGCCGCCGTGAATCGTCACCGTGCTCTGATACCAATTCTGTTGGATCTCAGATCACACTCTCACTCACTTGAGAGAATACGGTTGCAGGGATATAACAGAATTTGATGAGTAATCAATGTGATTAACTCAAAATGACTTCTTATTATTCAATAGTTGACTTACAAAGTATATAAGGAGGTAACTTGTAAACTTGAAGGAGCGGTCACCTAGAGGTGATGTGCCAGTCAACACAAAAATGAAAATTACAAGAATGAAACTAGCTTGAAATACACAATACAGCTAGAATGAATTACCACTAATAAATATGTGGCATATTCAGTACACAAAAACTTGTCAAAACAATATATTGAAATCATTATAGATCTGGTATTGACATTCCGCATCAAGTAATCTAGTCCCAATGCTTCAAAAGTAAGTCACTTCTTCATCACTCCCTAGCCACCGTAAGGTGCCTGTAGATGAAATTTCATCAAGGTTTACTATAAAATGTAGTGGCTATTACATAATAATTTCGATTTTGATACTATCTATAGTGGGAGTTGGCTATCGGTAATGCGTGTTGGACTTAAAAAAAATTCATGTATTCTAACCTCCTTTAAGATGTAAGTAAGAGTAAAGATGGCAAATCATTTATATTTTATTGCTACCTTTTCTTTAACTATTATAAGCCGCAATTAAGAAGAGACTTTTGAGTTTGCTTCTGGATTGTAGGTCCTAGCAAGTCTCCAAAATAGCATTGTAGATTTATGAAGTGTTTTCAATTTCCAAAGGAGATCCCATTTGTATCCTGCTCAAAGAAGAAGCAATTACCCGTCGTAAAGCAAACAAAGGAAAGAAGAAAATGAAATCCAAAATAGAAGATTTGGGCATATGACACACCAACCATTGCGCCCTTTACAAGGACTTGAGCTTGAGGGGATGTGTACTGGTCAAGAGCAAGTCGCCCACACACTCAGTATGAGTAAGTCGCCCCACTACACACTGGACATGAGTAAGTCGCGCATGGTAGGCCTAACAGCCTAGATACATCAAACTCAACACTAGGGACCGAGGTGGGCGGAAGTCGCCCATTATACAAACTTGAAAGTCTCTAATAATGTTGGGCTCAAAGATATTGTTGCCCTTATGGGACAATATATATTACGTTGACACACCTAGCCCGACCCGTTGGAGGTCTAACCCTACTTAAGCGACTTTCGTACATATGTATGCCTAAACCCTTCTAATATACCAGAGAGAGACCTAACTTGGGTTCCAAAGTGGCTTTACAGGTACCCTCAGTGGCGCTCCACCTTCGATCATCAGAGTCCTCTTCACAACGCTCAATCAATGTATCTCCCAAAGTTCCCGACAGAACAAAAACGTATTCATAGTCACTATTGTTTGGTAACGATTTAACTTGACTATTTTTTTTTATACTAAAAAAACATTTATTTAGTAAAACAACCAGGGGAGGATGCTTTTGCATTAATGGGGTAGCTTTTGTTTGGAAAGTCAATTAAAATTTCCAAGAAAAGTGAAAAAGAGTAGAAATTAAGAGTACATTTCACAAGGTGGATGAATGTATATAGAGTCTTGAAAATGTGAGACAATTATTGTCCACTAGGTCACATATATGAATGGAAGCTATGCTCTCTTCTATAAATAGAGACATCGTGAAGAGATGAGATATCCCCTTCCCTTTGGTGATCGTATGGAGAGGTGAGGTATTCCTTCTTGGGTGATGATGTAGAGTTGGAGGGTCTCTAACCATGTCCTAGAGAGAGGAGGGTGTTGGTGATCACTTGTGTGTAATGTGAGTGTTGTAACTCTTAGAGTGAGAGTATTGTAGGGTGATACACATATTGGGGTTGGGTTACAAGTTGTTGTAATCATATCTGAGAGAAAGAATGAATTGTGTTGATGTGTTCTCGTGGACGTAGGCAAGAGGTGTCGAACGTCGTAAATTATTTGTGTTCTTCTTTCCTTTAATCTTGCAAAGTGTTTAGCTATATTTCATAAAAGATCATTGGGCGTGTGGGTTAATCTTTTGAGGTGTGCGGTTTTCGCCAACAACTTTGTCTACCTAAAAAGATAAAACTAGTTGAGTAAGTAGGTATCTTTTATATTTAGCTATCCTATGTTTTATTAATTAAGTTTATTAGCTCAAGGTTTTTAAATTAGTTTATGGGTTTTTCTTTGTGCCCCCACCACTCTCCCTTTTACCCCCCACATACCCTGCGAAAAGACCACAATACCCTTAACAAAATTTAAAAACCCAAAAATATCCTTAGCTCCAAAAAAAAAAGGAATCGTATATACCCCCCAAAATCGTATATACATCGTCGTATATACCAAATGTGGGGGTATATACGATTCTCATTAATTTGGCCATCGTATATACCAAATAGTCACATATATACGATTGGCTGGATATATGAATGGATAACATATATACGACATCATATGATGTGGCCATCGTATATATATGAATGGATATGAATGGATAACATATGATGTGGCCATCATATATGTATTAAGGAGAAACATATATATGACACTAATATTGGTAGCCATCGTATTTAACATATATACGATTCCACAATATACAAAACGTATATATGTCAATAGGGGGGTATATACGATTGCTGTCAAATTTTTTAGGGGGTATTTTCGTCCAAAAAATTCTTGTGGGGTAGATGGGTATAATGTGGGGGTACAAAAAAAAACCTTAGTTTATTAGTCTAAGTCTAAAGAGATAAAATAACGTGATTTTGGTTTCATTCACTATGCAGAGAGGTCAAGTGCATTGAAAGCTGTAAAAGATACCGAGAAATACGAAATTGATGGTACTTGTTTTATACAATAGAGTTATAAAGCGCTTTTGCCCTCGCAAGTTTGTATCTGCTTTTTCTTTCTATTTTCCTTTAAGCGAAATTTTATGTGGAAAATAACAACAGGGTGAAACCAACTTATGTATGCATAAATAATCTTTCAATAGTCTTCTGGTCTTCTTAATGAAAAATATGACCCTCTTTGAATATAGTCGGTATGCTTATTTATTATGTTGGATGCATTTGAATCTGCAGGACAAATGCTTGAAGTTGTTCTTGCCAAGCCTCAAGTTTGAAAAAAGCCCGATGGTTATGGCTACAATCCTCGACTTCATCCAACCCATGTTCCACATCCTCGCTATGGTAACTTTTCCGGAAATCCGTATGGCACTTTAGGGGCTGGATATGGTGTTACCGCTTATCAACAGTGCGTTACGTTACAACTTGGAATAGATATTTACAATTGAGGTGTTTAGTTCTCAATTTATTCTTCATCCGATCTGTTTCCATCTTGTGGGTTAATGAAACGACCCGATGATATACTGGTAGGGGTCCAATGCCATCGGGAATGCGGATGGTTCCGATGGTTTTACCGGATGGTAGAATTGGCTATGTCTTTGTAAGATGTTGCAACTCATATAACTTATTTATTTTCCTTATATTGTATTGTATGTTATAATATCATAATCTTCATATTGGGGATGTTCTGCAGTCAACAACACTGGTGTGTGTGTACCACCCCGACCCGCAGAGAAATGACCGGGCAATGGTCCAAGCGGTCGGCCAGCCGAGGAGGAGGTGGTGGTGGTAATGATGAAGGAAATCGTAATAGGAGGTATCGACCCTATTATTAGTTGTAGAAGGCGCTTAAATGCTATGTGGCTCATGCTACCTTGTTGGCGAGAGGGGGCTTTGGGACCTGATGCATCTCACAATTCCGATCCCATAGAGACAGAAAAATATATATAAAGAAAAAATTGAGTTAGGGTTAGAACCAAAGTGATATTCTATTAAGTTTATGTTGGTATCTACTGCACATTAGATGATGAGTCACCGGTGAGAATTGTCCATCTTTTCTCGCTTGGAATGCTTAGTGGCATTTTTATTGACTACCATGAGAAAATTATCTTAATTTGGCTTCTAGCAAACTTTCCATGATTTTGTCACTCATATTTCATGCACTTCTCCATCGCTCTTGATCTGTTTGTTGAATCCTCGACCAATTTTGTGATCTTAAATAGATCAGCAATATAGCAATGCTGATACATAATTCAGAAACCAAACCACTTTGCCATTTCTAGCACTTGGTCGTGTCGTTGGGGATTACTAGAACTTATTATTTTAGGATGGAATTGAAATAGCTGGTGAGTCTTTTCACGTAACAAACGAGAAGAAACTGAAAAAGACTGATAGTCTGCAGTGGCATGTTAGTTTCTGCAGTAGCACATTCCTATACGGGCGTTGAAATGGATGCTACACTTTGTTGATTCTAAATAAATGCACGTCTGATAGTCTGCAGATGTGAATACAAACACTGTTTGGATTGAGGATTTGGTGTCATGCTCAATCTCGGATTTGAATCCTCTCATTCAACACTCTCAATCATCCTCTACACTCTATCTCTATCTTAAAATACTTATAATAATATATTTAAGATAGAAAGTAAGAATTTATGAGAGATAGAGAGTGTAGAGGATGATTGAGACGGTGTTGAATGAGGGGATTCAAATGCAATACAGCAGATCAATGTTTGAGCAGCTGTACTGAGGTAAGGCATTACAGCACTTGCTATTTCTAACTCTAGCATCCTGCAAGCTTGTTATTGCTGCTAATGCAACTGAAAAATCTAGAAAATAACCAAGATCATTGCAATCAAAACAGTAAATCAAACACCCATGAATTTGATAATGCGATTCGGCTAAGTGTAAAGCCTATGTCTCTGGGACTCAACACAACTAAGTCCGATCTTATTCAAACTAGAATACACTACACAACAATGACAGATTTTATCCCAGGTACCCCTAACTTTATAATGGTTCTTCTGATATTTCCCTCAAAAAACATTCTCCTATTCTTTTCAACTCATTTAGCGACTTTTTCAATCAAGTCCGCATCTCACCTCTCTTGTAAGTGCCATAAATTCTTGCAAAGATAATTACAGTATGAGATAAACAAAAAACCCAACTGAAAGTGCCACATCAGCAACAGCTATAACTGAGGAGCAACCCTGATTAGGAACATAACATTCAAGATGTCAATACAACAAAATAACAGCTGAATGGTTTACTGAGAATGCTTGCAAAGATATGTGCATATTTTATTCCTGAATCGATCAAATGAAAGATTAACAGAGGAGTCAATTTGATAATTTTATGGTGAACATGTCAAATGTTTCATTTAGAAATATAAGAATGCATAAGGTGTTTGTTTGTCCACAGATGTTCCTAATAATACAAATAATTATTTTTTGTCTACACTTCATATAATAATAGGAGTCTAGGAGATGTATCAAGTGGCTAAACCAGTCGGGTTATATTAATAACCAATTCAGTTTACCAATCAAGTGACACAAAATCAAAAACAGGATTAAATTCTTATATGAAGAAAGCAAAAAAGTATATATTTAGTGTTTGTGTATAAAATAAAAAGAACAAGGCTGAAATCAAATCAAATGGTATGTGAAAGCTGACGAAGAAGTATTTGGAACAAGGTAATCAAAACCGGACCGGAGGATGAACCGGACGAGGCAGGGGTTCGGGGTTCTTTGGGTTCAACCGGTTGAATCGGGGGTTCGACCGGATTTAATTTATTGTATTATTTAATATTTTTTATTACAATATATAAAGCATAAAAAACAATAAAAAACCATAATATTCATAACTTCACATGATAAAACTTAAATTAGGCTTAACTTAAGTTCAACGAACTTACAAAAGTACAAAACAACAACATATCCAAGTCATAATACTTCAAATAACGCGCAATTTGTACAGTGTTAATCTAATTTCAACATATACATAACTATTGCTTCAATTTGAATGATAAAATTAAGCTGTCTGTTATCAAACGTTTAGAATAATTATGCTAGCATACATAATCCTTATCTAACAATAGGCATCCTAGTTTAGAAAAAAGAGAGAGGGAGTAACAGTGTTGTTGAAATTATCATAGGAATTAGGAAGTTATGTTTTGGATCCAACATGGAAGTTTTTAATAGCAACAACAAACACAGATTACGTTTTGCCTAATTATTTTTAACAAAAGAGAGAGATGTTGAAACTTGAAAGGAATCGAAACTTGCTATTGCTAATCTGCAACTAATAGTAACAACAAGTAGAGATTATGCTAATTATCAGACCCTAAAGAATCGAAACTCACAAATAAATTACAATACAAATCACAAAATGCAAATGAAACAGCAATGGAAAACGAACAGCAACGAAGAGCAATGGAAAACAAATCACCTGAGGAAGAGACATGATTGGTGGTGATGGAAAGAAAGAAACATAAACGAAGAGGAAGATTAAAAAAAAAAAATTAAACAAAACGACGCCGTTTCGAGCTAAAAATAAAAAAAAATTAAGTGGATTCTAAGAACCGCTGCGAACCACCCGGTTCCCGGTTCTTGCCGGTTTTCCCGGTTCCCGACCGGTTTTCCGGTTCTTGGCCTAGCCGGTTTTGGGGTTCAAACGGACCGGATAGGGGTCCGGTTCCCGGTTCAACCGGTTGAACCGCCCGGTCCGGTCCGGTTTTGACAACCATGATTTGGAATTCATCCAATTTAGGAGCCCATTGGGGGTTTATGCAGAGTGGGCGAACATTAGTGTAATCGTCTACAGCACTTTCTTCCATAGAGGATGAACCCTTTCCCTTCTTCCCCTGCTCCTCCACCTTATTCTTTGTTTTCTTCTTCATCTTCATGTTGTTCTTACTATCACTTGCTCTTTGCAATGCCCATAGTATATCTGACCCACTAATCTGCTCGCTTTCTTGCTTTTCCTGTTTTGAAATTGGAGTTGTATTAGATTGGAGATTGGCGATGAGAGCTTGACCCGATTCCTCAACTTGTTGATGGTTAGTGGATATGGATATATCTTTGCGTCGCCGCCGTGGTAGAGATGTGGCTGAGACGGAGGGAAGTGTGACGTTGGAATACCAACACCACATCTTTTCCTTCTCTCTTTTACGCTGCTTCCTCCTATTCAAATCATATATCCTCTTTCCTTTTATTCCTTTTTCACATGTAAATTTTCAATTATTATTATATGCACGGCCTAACCCTAATCTTGAGCTCCAAGGCTCAAAATTCAGATCTTAAAAAAAACAAATCAAATCAAACCAAATCAGGAATTGAATGCAAATAACCTAAAATTTATCTATATAAGTAGAGCAATTCAAACAACAAGACAGAGAGAAACATTCAGAAATCCCCCAAAAAGGGATTAGGGCTTCACATCGAAACCCTAATCATCAAAAACACGAAGTTCTAATTTCAAGAAGAAGCGATGCAGCAGTAGTAGAGGTTTGGTCATCAAGAACAACAACAAAACAATTTTCACGTCTAAGTCAGGTTGATATATATCTCCCAAGCCAGTACGTTTTTTTTATTTTTAGAACATGAGTACATGCTTTTCTAGACTCTGACATGCTTACATATATGCTAGCTTGCACTATTTTTACACATTTCTCAATAGGCCAAATTCTAAAAATGTGTTATTATCTCTATTTGTTTACTTAGTATGTATATAACATATTATAAAAAATAAAGTCTACTAGGTAGGTATTAACAATAAATAAAATCAAGAAAAAAGACTTAGAATCAAAATTAATAGAACCACAAAAAAAGAAGTTCAGACAAGAACACCAGAAAAGACACAGAAAAAAAAAAGTAGAGCAGTAGCGATGTTGCAAGAGCAGTAATAGAGTTTTGGTAGAAGAGGCTAAAAGGTAGATTTTTTAAGAGACTTGGATAAGGTTGGTTTCTTCCTCTAACTATATTGCTATTGCTATACTATTTTTATTATGTGCATATAATTCATTATTTTTGGTCCAACGTATGCGAAGTTTAAGATTTATAAAAAACAAAAATCCAAATGCTTATAGGTTTAATATTAATATTAATCATGTATACTGTTAGCAATTAGCAATGTTTAGGCATGTGAGATAACAATAGATTATTCATAAATTGGTTATTTGAATATGAATAGGTAGATATTTTCTCTCAATAGAGTTAAATGACAATATTTGATTGAGATATTTTGATGGTAAACTACTCTAAATTGATTCTAATTGAAATACTGGTAAGATTTGTTATAAATTAATTTACATATTACCGTCATATCTCTAAAATAAATTAATTTTAGTTTGTTTTGATCCATGAAACGCTGAGTTAGTTTTTTGCTCCGATAGTTTTGTTCTAGTTTTACTTCACAATTGATCATGAATGAATGAAATGTTTAATTATTACTTTTTTTTTGCTCCGATTGCATTGATTTCTTGGTTCTGATAGTTTCGTTCATGATGATTACTAGTTGTTTAATTATTAATCAATGTTATTGTTGATGCTCTTTTATTTTTTAAATAAATAAATTGTTGTGGTGAAGTTAATTAGCAACACTAATCGTTCTTTTTGGTTGAGCAGATTTCACAAAATGTTTTATCTGTTTTCGTGTTTTGGCAACACTACTAACATTACTACCACCACTACCCAGCAAATGATTGACCCATCATATCATCCGAAGAAACAGAAAATACCAAAAAGTTCGAATTCACAACTTATAACATTGATTACCACGTACACTACCACCAGTACTACCACCACCCCCACCACTACTATCACCACCACCACCACTACTATCACCACCACCACTACTACCACCACCACCACCTAATGGTTGAAGAGATGGAATGCAAGTTCATTTTCATGAAAAGTTTTGAGGAGATTCAAGAAGTAGTTTTTGTCTTTGATACCCTGTGATTTTTACTTGTTGGTCATGTACCTAATAATTTATCAAAACAATTGCATTGTTTGATCTAAAACAATTATGCTTTTGTTGCATTTTCTATCTTGAATACGGAATAGTAGGGTGAGATTGAGATTGTCTTATATACGTGGTACCATTACAAGTTACAACGCTGATACACATTTGATTTCAACTGGGGAATAGGGTGGAAGTTAATTTGAACTTGTCAATTTCATAAAATCCTCCCACTTTAAAGTGTTAAGAGTCCCTGCAACATGTGTTGAAAGTTTATTCAAAAAGTGATAGGGGACTTTAATTTTACAAATTTGAAAAATAGGGGGAATAAGTTCGTCAAAAACTATCTGAGGGGGTTAAAATTGTGAGTTGGTGAAAATAGAGGGACTAAATTCGTGAAAAAAATTCTTAGGGGACTAAAATCGTGAATTAGTGAAGATAGGGAGACCGAAACTGTAATTAAGCCTTAAAAATAAAAATAAATAAAAACTGATTATATATATATATATACTAGTATGAGTTACCCGTGCGCTGCACGGGTAGACGTGTCATTGTGATATATAATTTTTAATTTATTCACTCAGAAAAAATATTCAGTTTTATGTTTTAGTCGTTTATATGATTAAAAAATCGACTATCGTAAATTTCCAAACCTAAATCGATTACGAATTATATATATCCCAATTACATATATCACAATTCCCTCAATTAAGAATTACACATTATATGGGGATACTCATTTCTCTCAATTAAGTTTATGTGTGCAAACTCCAAAGCATGAAGGTGTCAACGGGTCTAAAATTTCACAATTTTACTCAACTTAATTATAAGTATTGACAATAGGTAATATAGCTTCCAAGCAAATAAAGAACATGTCAGAATACTGTCAAAGGTTGTCACAATTAGATTTCAGCAAATATGTGGCATATTCAAAACACAAAAACTTGTCAAAACAATATATTGAAATCAATATAGATTTGGTATTGACATTCCAAGACCGTAACTCTAGTCCCAATGCTTCAAAAGTAAGCCACTTCTTCATCACTCCCTAACCGCCGTAAGGTGCCTGTAGATGAAATTTCATCAAGCTTTACTATAAAATGTAGTGGCTATTACATAATAATTTCGATTTTGATACTATCTATAGTGGGAGTTGGCTATCGGTAATGCGTGTTGGACTTAAAAAGAATTCATGTATTCTAACCTCCTTTAAGATGTAAGTAAGAGTAAAGATGGCAAATCATTTATATTTTATTGCTACATTTTCTTTAACTATTATAAGCCGCAATTAAGAAGATGTGGTGTAATCTTCCATAGAGAATGAACCCTTTCCCTTCTTCCCCTGCTCCTCCTTAACCTTACTATTACTTGTTTTCTTCTTCATCTTCATCTTCATGTTCTTACTATCACTTGCTCTTTGCAATGCCCATAGTATATCTGACCCACTAATCTGCTCGCCCTCTTGCTTTTCCTGTTTTGAAATTGGAGTTGTTTTGAAATTGAGAGCTTGACCCGATTCCTCAACTTGTTGATGGTTGGTGGATATGGATATATCTTTGTGTCGCCGCCGTGGTAGAGATGTGGCTGAGACGGAGGAGGGAAGTGTGGCGTGTTTTGGATGACTACGTTGGAATACCAACAGCACATCTTTTCCTTCTCTCTTTTACGCTGCTTCCTCCTATTCAAATCATATCCTCTCCTTTTTCTTTTTTGGTGAATTTCAAATCATATCCTCTTTCCTTTTAGTATATATATATATTCACATGTAAATTTTCAATTATTATATAATATTTGAGTTAAGTGCACTTAAAGCCTATAACCATGATTGACCATCAAACACACCACAAAAGATCATATCCTTTTCTCTTACTAAATAGCCATAATAGTCTTTTCTCCGTCAATGAAAAAATTCGGTGACCACACAAACACTAAATTGTGGTTAGTATTTACCCACTCACTCACCACACAAACACTAAATTATGGTTAGTATGTACTAACCATTGAATTTTTATATAATGGTCACCAAAAATTTTAACAATTGTTATTAAAAAATTTCTTAGTATCATAAGTCTTTGTCATTTTCTCCGGTATAGTCCTAAATAGCATATGGAAACATTAACCTAAGCCCAGTAGTTTCATCAATTAAGAAACGTGATGCTATAATCAAATATAAAATCACCCAATTCGAAGGTGCATGCATTCAGGTTTGCTTTTTAACCTTTTTATTATCTTCTTCAAATTCAAATGGTTTATGGTGATACTCACAAGTAGTAATAAAACAAGAAAAAGAATAAAAAAGAAAAGAAAAGAAAAGCAAAAGTCATAATAATTTTGATGTGTTAGAAGAAGCAGGAGTAGAAACAACAGGGACAGCAACCGGGTACTTATCAACACAATCATCCCAAGGGTTCCCTCGCCAGTCCTTCCCCACCGATACCTCCCGCATTGCCTTCCATACAGCGCTGTTACACTTAAAACCCGACCCGAATGCAATTTGCCAAACCCGATCCCCCTTCGATACCCTTCCCTTAGCCTCCGTATAAGCCAACTCATACCAAAGTGAACTACTAGAAGTGTTCCCAAACCGATGCAGAGTCATCCGAGACGGTTCCATATGCCACTCACTGAGTTCCAAATTCTTCTGCAACTCGTCAAGCACCGCTCTCCCTCCAGCGTGAATACAGAAATGCTCGAAAGCCAGCTTAAAATCCGGTATATACGGCTTCACCTTTGACCCCTTCAAAACCTTCCTCCTAACCAACGACACAAAGAACATCAACTGTTCCGAAAACGGCAGAACCAAAGGTCCCAACGTTGTTATATTTGTTTTCAAAGCATCTCCAGCAACCGCCATTAACTCCCTCGCCAACGACACACCAACGTTACCCGTTTCGTCTTCTCTTTGGTAAACACACATTGTAATGCTTATCGCTCGCTCCTTATGAGTTCGTACGGTATGGACCAGCTTATACTTCGAACGCCCTTTGTCCGAGGATTTGTTGGAAAGGAGTATAGCGGCCCCACCCATTCGGAAAATACAGTTAGAAAGCAACATGGAACGGTCGTTACCAAAATACCAATTGAGAGTTAAGTTTTCAGTGCTTAACACCACAGCATAAGAATTTGGATTAGCTTTCAAAAGATCCTTAGCAAGGTCAATTGAAATAAGACCAGCACTACAACCCATGCCACCAAGGTTAAAGCTCTTGATATTAGTCCTTAGCTTATAATGGTTAACAATCATAGCAGAAAGTGAAGGTGTTGGATTAAAAAGACTACAATTCACCACAAGGATATCAATATCTCTGGGGTTAACACCTGTTTTAGCAAATAAATCATCTAGTGCTCCAAACATAACAAACACTTCTTCCAAAACGCGCTTCCTTCATGCATAGATTAGGTGGTCGTGATGTTATTCCGTTTGGTAAGTGCGTTTCATCGCCTAAACCTGCTCTCGATAAAATGCGACGTTGAAATTGAAGTGTCTCTTCGTTGAACTCACCACTGTCTTCTAACATTTCAGCGAATGATTCAACTGACATTTTGCTTTCTTTCTCTGGTTTGTAACAAGCGAAATCGACGAGGTAAATTGGTGCTGATCGTTTCGACCAATATAGACCGAATACGAAGAGAAGCAGGGCTGAAGCGAGAAGGGTGTCGGTGTGGAGATGGAGTTGGAGTTGGAGTGGGATGGACCAGAGGTGTGAGAGATGGTGGAGAGTGGTTAGTTGAAATTGAAATTGAAGAAGGAGGAAGAGAAAGAGAGGGATTAGGAGGGAAAAAGTGAGAATGGTTGTGAGGTTACATGAGTAACCACCGTAGTAACCTAACTTAACGTACTTGAGCTTTACAGTTTGTAGGAAATCGGGCAAGCGTTGCCGGATTTTGATGACGGCGGAGGTTGAGTCTTTGAAATCCATCTCAGCCGTTAATCTCTCTTTATCCATATCTATGCTGTTGCTACTACTCATTGCTGCTGCTGCTGCCGAGGGACTGAGTTCTCTTATTATAGTTTCAGCGTTACGTGTGAGAGTTTTTGTGAATGTGAATGTGAAAAATGGGCTCTACGAATTGAATTGGGATTGTGATGTTTGTCTAATGAGTGGGTTTGAGTTGCTTTATAAAGAGAGGGTAACGCGTTTCAGACAAGCTCAACCTTAATTACATACATTAATTCTGTGGCAAAAATCTATATAATAATAATAATTAATATAATTGCTTACATTTTGGTGCAAGTTAAGCTAAGGTGGATGTATGTATCTTCGTCCCTTGGTGCTCAATGAACAGTTAAACCACATGAGACGATGGATATTAACTGCAAGAAACCTATTATTTTATTCATGTGAAATTAATCTTAGGGGAGGTAGTTTAAGGAAGGATATATATATATAGCTCAACTACTTTTGGAAAAACCAATCCGTTTTTTCGAAGCAATGTGTAATTTACGAATGATTTTGTGATTCAAAAATAATAATATGTGTAACGTGATGGAATTGGATTTGAGTATTTTTTTTTTTATAATTAGAAGAAGGGAGTGGGAGTTTTTCTTGCTGTGAGCATAGTGTCTTTGGTCCTTTTTTTCTTGTGTTATTTGGCGTATGTGTTTGATAGATATTAATTAAAATGGGATAATCACACGCCACGCAAATGTAAACCAAAATTAGTAGTATTATTATTATGGTCACTGTTAAGTGGGGGGGTGTCGTGCAGGTGCAGCAAGCAGTTGGGAAGATAAAAGAGAGGGAGATGGGCAGAAATGGAAAATTGATGAATGGCCGGTGGTTGTTGGTGGCTGGCTGGCTGGCTAGTTCATCAAACAAAAATTACTCCCTCCGGACCTAATTATAAGCAAAAATACCTACTTTCACACATATTAAGGATAGTGGTTTTATGCATTTATTTTTCTTGGATTCATGAAAAAATTAAAAAGATTTACTAAACTATCCCTAATTAATGGTCATCTTTTCACAACATTAATGAACTAATTGAAGGGTAGTTGTGGAAAAATAGCATTAAATATGGGTAGGTTAGTTAACATTTGCTTATATTTGAGTCCACCAAAACAACACACTTTTTTGCTTATATTTAGGTCCGGAGGGAGTAATGTTTTTGTGCTATTTTAGTAAGTAATAGTAAATAGTATGTCAAATGCTCACCCCATTTTCAAACCAAAATAATGGGCTTATGTAAGTAAAACCAATCATGTCACACATAACCAAAGTCTTTCCTTATCATATCCAACTATCTACTACTCCCTCTGTTCTACAATATATGTTGTTTAATGTAATTTATACATATTAAGAAGCCAATAAATTTTGTTGTTTCTCCCACCGCAGTAAATAGTTAAGGGTATTGTTGACAAAACAATTGTTAATGTTGCATTACTGTACTTTGAAATGACAAATAAAATTAACCAAAATAAATCTTTAAAAACGTCATGTATTGTGAAACGGAGGGAGTACTACATTTTAGGAGTCTAGAGAGCACGAGAAATAACAATGAGAGGAGTCCTGTAAATATGCTGGTGTGAGAGCGAACCAATACAAAACGTCTTCAATTCAAACTAATAATTAAAGAGAAAGATAATAGATACATTAAAATTAAAATTTAGATAGTACATTAATGAAAATGAAGCAAACAACACTCCAAATGTATTGTTCAAAATAAAATATAATCCTTAAAGAACAATAATACCATTTCAAAAAGATTAAAATGTATATTAATTTAATTTAATAAATTGTTGGATAGAAGAAAGGAGAGAAAATAATGAAATGAATTGTAAGTAGCTGATCTATATAATTCAATTGTTGGGCTGAAGCCAGAAATTTGAGCAAGTTTGGTGATGGATGTTAGAAAACAGAAAATATTTTTGACTTTTTAAACTAAAGTTCCATACTGTGCAACTTGAGCTCCATCCATCTAGCTAGGTTGGTTGGTTGCTGGAGAAATCGTTTTAGGCTAACTATAGTACTAATAGTGAATTGCAAATCCTTTTTGTGTTGATAATGTGACGCTGTAATGTAATGTAATTAAATCCATTTCATGGCAATTGGCAAACCCCAACAACACGTGAATTGTGCGAACACATATGATATTGATGCATGTAGCTCACCCACCTCGCTCAACTGTTTATACATATTCAATTTGGTTGGTTGACCATTAAGAATATGCTGTTTACTTTACGCGGTCAGTGGTCAACGATGGGTTATCCCCTTACTTGAATTGAATGGCCATCAGTTGAGCTGAAAGATTCAAACATATAATATGTTTGGTTTACTACAAATTTTGGAATTGAATGGCCATTAGTTGAGTTGAGTGAATATTAGTGAAATGAAACAGAGCTAGTAAACTGTTCTCTTAAAACAACTTATCCTCCTGGCTTGACTCCACCAGTAGTAGTAGGACCCTTGGAATTCCGTAAATTGATTATGGTCCCCCTCCCCCAATAAAATACTAACAATTGAGATACAGAGAAAGAGAGAGAGACACTAGATTGATTTAAGTGTTCTGTTAGCATGTAAGATTAAAGATTTTGGGTCGCATATGCGTGTTTGTCCATAACGTCACATTCACGCCTTCCTTGCTTCTCCAACCAGAAACTGATTCAATCAATAATGGCGTTCATACTCATGGGGTCCGTGGTCGGTTTCAATTAAGCCTTTCTACTAGTACAAGCACAGTTCTATAGTTACTACAACTAAGTATATTTATCAAGAAGCTTAAATATATTTTTTAATCCCTACAATATTCAGTAAATATTATGTGCTTCAATCGTATCCTACTTTGGAAATTGATTTGCAACAAATTATTATTTCGAAATTAAACCGTCACAATCAGAGAATGTGGAATAATATAATAGTATACTATCTCAGGCTCTCTATGTCTTTCAAATAAGTTTTTTTTCCTGGTGCAAAATTATATGGTCCTCCTTTTAAGTCTTTTCTTAATTGGAGACTTGCACAGTAAAATGCCGATTGATGAACATCTTTGGTTAAGGGGCTGTATCATGGTTTCCATGTGCAACTTTTCTAACAATGAAGCGGAGTCTACTCGGCATTTTTTCCCCATCTGCCCTACGCTAATTCTCTTTGGAGGTGCCTGGATTCAATCATTAATCATAATACGAAATGAAATGAAATGAACGAAACAATAGAAGGCAACACTAGGAAGCATAACAATACACGGAGAAAGGTAACAATTGAGGGCCACGTCATTTCTAACTTTTCTTCTCGTACCGAGAAGATTTTCCAAAACCATAAGGAAGTTTATTTAGTGATTTTGAAAGCTTTGTTGGTGGCTGTAAAGCCTTATAAGGCTCCTTTAATCATGCAGGTACCCTCCTACTTTCTCTTGGATCAACTGCAACAATGGTTGTGCTGCAATAGGTGATCATGGAGCCCATTGGTTGTGATGGTTATCTTAAGGGATAGCAGTGCAGCCCCTCCTGGTTGCTTTGTAGTAAATCTTGAGCTGGCTTATAAGAAAGGATGTCATAAGCTTTGATTTGAGTGTGACTCTCAACTAGTTATTCAAGCTTTACATTTAATCAATGGGATAAATTTCATGTATTCTTATATTTATAGGGAAGGGGTATGGAGGATTTTATAAAGGAATCATTGTGCGGCTGAAAAGAAGGGGTACACAGCGAATGATCATATATACAAAGTAGGGTTACTCGGCGCCAAGATCGGAAGTGAACTAATCCAACCCAACACAACATGAAGTTGGCGGGCAACTTATTTGCCATAAAATAAAGCCCCACTCCATATATGTACAACATTGAGAAAATCAAGTCCATATACTTATAATGGTAGTATGTTAGGGCCCATTAGCATTCTGGTAGGGGTCACTATAAGAAAGATCCATGCAAACAAGAGTGAAGGCAAATTAAAGAATCCAGTCCCATTTCCAACCAATCAAATAGTCGGAATACTGGAATAGTGCAACAACTATGATATTACCCAGAAAAACACTTGATTGAAACAGCTCATATTAAACAATTGTTAGACAAGTAAGCAATTAATATAGACCCCTTTAACAATGATACCAATGAGTACAATACATTAACTGATGAAAGTGAAAGTTCCATTCTGATCAATCAATCCCACATACGAAAAAAAATCTACATTTTGTTCCATTCAGATGACAGATTCTTAAAACTGAGTATTGGAATAATTAATATAAACTGTATCTAAGATTACATATATACATAAAACTTCTAGACAATTCTTTCATTTTAAATATCTATAACCAACCACAATGCAATATTACCATGACCTGTGTTGAACCATTATGAAGTAATAAGAAATGGCATCTTTTAGTTTAAAAAATAAAGTTTATACCTATAAGCTCCCCAATCTTCATACATCAACATCTGAACGCGTAGGGAACTCAATACCCCTTAGTGCAGGTGTGTTGTCTAAATCATCTTTTGAAAATAATGGGAATAACCATAGGGCCTTCTTTGTGCCAAAAACCTTGAAAAGTAAGAGGTAAAATGGATTTAAAAAAACCACACAAGTATGAATGACTACATTTATAGGCTTAGTTTAACTAGAGACCATGCGGTGCTTGGTACCAGAATAATTGAAATTTGAAACACAAACGGATGTCGTAACGCTTTGTATGAATTACTTAAGGATACTGGACAACAACCCAAATTCATAAATTCATGTATATCAATGTTTACAAGATAGAAGAAAGGAAAACAGATAATATTGGCAATTCGAGACTTCGAGTGTGCCTTTACCCTTCTAATTCCCAACTGTTTTCCAGCCTACCCCTCAATCCTCCCCTGCTCACTCATATAACCATTCTCTGCATAATGAACATGCGCACCCCACTAACCTCCCCTCTCAATTGCCACCTCAGCAGGCGGTTACACAACCCCCACCCCACCTTTCCTTTTCTTCCTCCTCTCATACACTTCAGAGATTTTGGGCTTTCGGATCAGCCTCATAACATCACTTCCTCCTCCAAAACTCACCTTGCCTCAAACTGAAACAAAGAATCGTTCCTGATCTTGTTCAGGTTTTCCCAGGAAATCTCAAACTCTGGTAGGTGTTCCCATTTCATTAGAACCTTGAATACTCCATACTTTAATTACTCCATACTGATTGTTCCTCCTGGCCAACAAGTCTTCAGGCGTGGCTTTCAGCTCTCATTCCCCAGACGAAAAAGAAGGTAAAGGCTGACTTTTCATAGCAACAGATAGCGCTTTCTTCAATAGAGGGATGTCGAATATTGGGTGTTACCAGGCTCCTTTCTTGAAGTTTCAACATGTAAACAGCAGAGTTTATTTTCTATATAACCTAATAAAGTCCAAAGATTTGGAGACTGGATTTTTTATTCACACCCGTCCCCGAATTCATTTTTGTAAGGCCGGATTTTGAGCTAAACCTTGTCTCCAATCTCAAATTAAACATCCCTCCTATGTTATTTGACTTGCTGCCTAATGTGGTTCTGTTTCTTGTTCAACAGCTTTTTTAACTCATCTAACATCGGATTCCTGTCAGCTGTCAATCAGTTTACTTCTACCAGACCCAGTACAACATCTCCTTTGCACATCGTTGGGAGGTCCCTGCCATACAGAGTCTTGAATGGTTAGTATGCACCAAAAAATGCCTCCCAAGAAGGTAGTGTCTCCATGCACAGCAAATACCACAACCATAAAAAAATTCATAAACTGATTTTTCTTGGGCTGGATCTGCTATAGCTCGGCTCATATATGCCAATGATTTTCCATCTTGCATTCCCCGATGCATCAGTCTCTATCACAAGCAATTTGTCAAAATTAGGCACTGCTGGTATGAGTAAAGTAGTCATGGCCTCCTTTAGTTATTCAAGAGTGTGGATCCTCACCAGTACTTGTCGTGTCAAGTAGGAAAGAGAGTGACATACACAAAGGATAATAATATTATTGCATTTATTATTACATTGTATGTGTCACTCTCTCCTATTTGACACAATGTGAGGATCCAAAGTCTTGTTCAAAGGCCTTCTAAGCTTCGGCTCCCCAAAACTGTCCTTAAGTAATTGCCTAACGGGACAAGCTATCTTGCTATATTTTTCACAAATATTCAGTAATAACCGGTCAAGTTTACTAGCACCGGACAATCAACAATATCTTTTATCCTACTCAGATCAGCAGTAACTCCCTAATCTGAAATGATATGCCCCAAGTACTCAAACTATCCTTGACCAAAAGAGTGTTTCTTCATGGTAGCAACCAACCTATACTCCTTCAACCTTCCTTAAATGCTTTTTGGGTGACCACATGCTTGCTATAAACAAGGATGTCATGAGAAAATACCAAAACAAACTCTCTCAAATGTGGTTTCAGAATTTGATTCATGGGGGCTTGGAAGGTGGAGGGACCATTAGTTAAGCCAAAAAGCATAAGTATTCGTAGTACCCTTCATGTTTCGTGAATGTTGTACTGGGTATGGGAAAGGAATGGGAAACTTATCAGGAATGGTGAGCTTATTAACTGCTGTGTAATCTACACAGAAATGCCATCCTGCATCCTTCTTTCTAACTATAATAACTGGGCTGCTGTAAGGATTAGTGTTGGGTCTAATAATCCCAGCTTGCAGCATCTCCTTCACAACCCTTTTCTAATTCATTTTTTTAGTTGCGGGGGTACCTGTAATGTTGGATGTTGGGAATGGAAACTCCCTCCTTCAAGATGATAGCATGATCTTGCTGACCTTGTGGATCCTAGAAAACAGGAAATTCAACAAGAATATGGTTCATAATGTGGATTTCTTCTTCCAGCATCTTTGAGCTTCCTTCTTTGCTCTAGTATGACACATAATGGTAAGATTCTTGAAGTTAGCCTTAGTGTCTCCCAAGCTAGCCAACCAATCCAAACCCAACATTACCTCTGTACTTCCTAAATCCACAATAAGGAAATATTAGTCGACATCAATTCATCTATTTTATTCAACTTGAAGTATCGCGCAACTCTTACAGGCCATCTACTTGTGTCGTTGAGTAAAAATGTGGGAATCTGTCTTTTTCCTTCATAAAAAAGTTCTCATCTCTAAGAACCTTCCCCATCCCAACCGACTTTCATGGCTCCCTTCTTCTTTGCCGTCTCCCAGCAAATAACATCAACACGACCGTCTAATCACTCATATAATTATAAACATTCTCTGGCTGCATAACGAACATTCACCCCTCGACCTCCACTCACAATTGCCACTTCAGCAGGCAGTTACGGCGCCCCCACCCCACCTTTGGAGGTTTGATCTGGTGCATCACACTTTTTCTTCCACTACTTGTAGACGTTAGAGATTTCTGGATTTGGAGTCAAGCTTGTAAGTTGCGGATATTATGACTTTTTCATAAACAATATTACAGGAATTATTCCTTTGTAGAAGACTTTATTTCATGTTAAAATACATTAAATCCATCACATTATTTAAGATCATGCTTTGGTCATCAATATAATCTACTAATTGTGTATAGATCATGAATTTATTATTATTCTGTTGAAGACTTTATGTCGTGTTAATTTCAACTCTAAATATCATGTCACTAAACAAGGGTTTGGCCACTAAGTATGAGGGGGAATACGGAAAATTAGATACATTCTCCTTCAGTAAAAATATTCTTACTCTTTCTCCCGGATCTTCACCATCCATTTTATTACACTCCTCTTCTCTCTCTTTCCTATATTCCCTATATTTAAATCATGGACGGAAACTTCCCAAGTAGCTATTGAAACAATTCATCTTCACATTACTTCTCATTTAACCAATCATTGTTCAGTGTTCATACACTTAAACCAGTGATATTTAAAAAGAACGTCTTTTTCTTTTTCACTTTACTAATTCTTAACCCATCATACAGTTTAACATTGTTAAACACGTATACTTTTCTGTTTCACTATCATTTTTGTAGTCTTTTGCTACTAAATATTAGATATTACCTGCTCAAAATTCTTCTTCCTGCCCAGGTCGTACCTCCACCTAACTCCTTTTTTCTTTTCATGAACCTGCAACATCATTTTCCCAAATAATCTTTAGATAAAAGAAGGCACTAAGCTGCATGAAGAAGAATGAGAACATACAATGCTGATCTTTTTTGAAAGCAATGCCAACTTGTTCCAAAAATTATCTGGCAGTTAGTGTACCGGGATTTTTTTCAAGACAATGAGGAAAGGATAGTTTGATCAATCCCTCATTGAAACAAAAAAGAGCTCTCTCAAGTACATAATTCCATCTTATCATAATCAAAGATGACCAAATTAGTTTCATGATTGTTGTAAAAGCTTGGAAAAGGCCTGACATGATTCCTATGTCTAGAGAACAGGAATATGCTGGGTCTTAGACACAATTTAAAAATATGCTAATTAGTTTCATGATTCTGTTGTAAAAGCTTGAAAATAGACTGACATGATTCCTATGTCTAGAGAACAGGAATATGCTAGACACAATTTAAAAATATGGAATGAATGTCTAACAATAGGATGATCATATATACAAGTTCAAATAGGTGAAATTAAGAAATAATGTTTTATTGATTACCTCTACTGATGTTGTGTTGCTTAACAGAAGAGATACATGCATAGCTACGAAACAGAGAAGACTCAGTGCAAAGGCTAAATTGAGAACTGCATCAAGGTACACAATCTGTAAGGATGGAGCACTAATAGTTATGACAATGAAATAAAAGCTAGTCTGAGTGTTTTGATTTATACAAGTAGACCACTAATACTTACTTGAAGCCAAGAAGATAGCAGCAAGTCCCCCAGGAGAAAATGAGTGCTCCTTGGCTCCACCAAAGAAACGGATAAAACTAGGGATCAGAGCTAAGCAATCCAGTGTTGTCTCAAGGAACGTATACAGCTACAAACATTGGGGGGCAGAGAAAATAAAATAAGGCAAAACATCCAAGAAGTGGCAAGTCATTTTAACCTTTTCCCAGGTACATCAGACCTCCCTCATTTTTTTTACAACAGCACGCACTTTCAGCATTTTCAGATTCCATTTTTTTTAAAACAAAAGTTCCAGTGTGTGCTTCCTTTTCACATTCAGAATATACTTTCTTTTCATATTGAAAAAGGAAGGATATGTAGTTGTTACTTGTTTGTAATGATAATGATACAAAAGTTATATGAAAATTGCTTATCTCTTTCGGTGTTAAATGCACTTAGCAACTCCTGTCAAAAAAGGGATAATCATTTCACTAGCTATATCAACATATAGATTAGCAGAAGCTATGGTCTAAGGATTTCCGATTTAAGTTTTCACTTGACGACAAGAAACATGATCCTACAAAGTTCAAAGAGGGAGAGCAAAGAAAGAAAGAAACCCAAACCTTGCAAAAGATATATTTGAAGAAAAGAGAACAAACAATACAGTTACTGAGTTACCAACCACGGAGGCATGTATCTAAGTAGGGCTGCACAAATTAACTATGGACACAAAACCAATCCATATCCACCAAATATCCATTTGAAATAACCGGTTCCATAACCAAAGTAACATAACCGATTATTTATTTTCAAAACCGGTTATATAACCGGCTATGGAGGTTATATCCATAACTGCTTTTTACAACCGGTTATGGATCTATAACCGGTTATATCCATAACCAGATAACCAGATTTTTAGCACCATTAAAATTCAATTTTTTAATTCAACTTTAAATTTTAAAAATATGAAAAAATAATAATAATAAAGGTGGAGAGACGAAGAAGCTGAATATAATTCATAATTAGCATAGCTCTTTTTGTCTCATTTTACGCTTTTATGACAATCTAACTTCATGACAAAATTAATGAAGAAAAAACACCATAACTATCTCTAATTATCTCACAAGCTAATACAGGCTAACACAGTAACACATTAAGAAGACAAATATAATACCTTGCGGTAGTGTGCTCTTGTCACCCAGTTGTTTATGTGTTTCACAAAGAATGCCTGGAGAAGCCCATTTTTCTCCTTCTTAATATATTATAAGTAAATTGTGTGGACAATACCAACAACATGGTTGAATTTTTTCGTCCAGCGGGGGAGGGAGGGAGGGAGAGAGAGAGATTTCAATTTTTGTGGTTTTTTCATTTTGGACATTTTGGTGGGTTTTGGACATTTTGATGGGCTCATTTGGATATCCAATGGATATCCATCAAATAACCGGATAAAAAACCATAACCATTTTTGGATAAATTAAAATAACCGGTTACAAAATTACCATAAATATCCAGATTTATTTAACTGGATATGGTTTAACCATGTAACTGGTTAATTTGTGCACCCCTATATCTAAGGGTCACTAAACTAGTGAAAGTATTGGAAATGAAAACTCTGATTTCCATTAATCATGTTCAGATATAGGCAGTACAAGAGAAGAAAGGAATGAAACAGAAAGATGAAAAATGAAACTACACACATGACATAACTAACTTAACCACCTCTTCATAATGACCGACTTGAAGATTAAATCTACTGATTTATATCTAACAGTCCCCCTCAGGTTGGAACATGTATATCTATCATGTTCAGCTTGGAAACAATATTACAGAACTGACAACAGTGCATGGCAATACTGAATAGGTCTGCCAATTGAGCTGAAGGTGGAATGGGAAGTAAAAAAATGATCGCGGAGCGCATCAAGACAATTCACAACACTAGAATATTAACAAATAAAGAGGAATATAGGGATTAAGAGGGAGGGAGAAAAGAAGTGAGAAATATTTACCAAGAAGAGGAGAAAATACTTGTAGTTTCGTGCCCCAACACAATTCACGACCCAAATACAGTGATGATCCATCTTAAGAACACACCTTTGACCTACGGAAAAGAAGTGATTTAAAACAAAATAAGCAAGAAGGTTACATGATATATAGCACTATCAACAAAATGGAAAGGAACAGAAAGAGAAAACAGTTACAAATAGAGCAGTGATGGCAACGAGGCGGCTTGCCGTTTTGGCATCGAGTACAGAATCCAGGGGAGGGTGTTGGTCTTGTTTCCGAATCCAATCCACTGGAGGAAGATGAAGCGTGAATAGCAACTTCAGCTTGTAAATTGTCTTCCACATCTACGCGTTGTTGATGTGGCCTCCAATTTTGAGGAACAGAACCAGGATCATTGACTACCGCCATGAAGTAAGACCACGATAATAATACAAGCTGCAAGCATAAACAGATATTATATATATATAAAGAAACACGCAACATTCAATTGAATCGGAATCTGGTGTGAGAGTGAGAAAACTTACGAGAATGTGAAAGAGGAAGATAATGAAGAAGGCGAAGAAGGAAGAGAGTCGGAAAGGGGAACGAAACAAAAGAGGGCCCCAAGTGACGAAAACGACGGCGTAGTAAGTGAGGGCAACAATAGCAGCGAAGAGGAGGATCATGAAGTAGCCAAGGACTCTGAGACCAGAGCATAGCTTAAAGAGGTTTATGTTGGTCACCCTTCCTAATCGCATTCTTATTTTTGGGAATAGAGGAGGAGGAAGTGGCCTGCTTCTTCGTGCCGGGAACAAGCGCTTCCAGATATCCGAAGCCAGGGTGGATTGGTCTTTCACTTCTCTCCGATTTCAATTGGAAGCGTAGATAACCCAGTTTGGGTTTGGGATCCGCTTCCACTCGACGCTCTCACAGTATCTCTCCTACTTTACTGGAATAATCTTAATCTTAATTTGGTACTCACTCTCTTACCATCTTAAATCGATCAAATAAGTCCTTCCAATTATCATTCTCTTTTGTATTTTGAGAGTATTTATTTAAGGGAGTAATTTGATGGATGGATTTAAATAGTTTAGGAAATATTTTATGTATTTTTATAATTTAAGGACCAAATTGTAAATGGAGTGATAATATAGAGATCAAATTCAGGGTTTACTCAATATATGGATCTAATAAGGTGGAAAAGGTAAGAGTTTGAGTTTTAAGTAGTGTTTTTAAAATGAGAGAAGTCGTACAGGTTTCTTTGTCATCAAGGTCGATCTTGCTAAGGCCTATGATAGGATATGGCAGTCTTTTTTATTGTCAAAGTGTTTGCTGAGATTGGGCTTCCTTCTAGGCTCCAAACTTTTATTATCACATTCATATCTATTGTGAATACCAATGTTTTGTGGAATGGTAGGCGCTCAGAGAGCTTTGAGCTCAACGTGGGATTCGTCAAAGAGACCCTATGTCTCCCTACATCATTGTTTTTTGCATGGACAAGCTCACCCACTTGATTGAGGACGCAATTGAGTACAGGGGTGGATTTTGATTATGACTGGTAGGACAAGGCCTAGCATCTCACATCTTATATTTGCAGATGACTCGTTATTATACAGGAAGGCTGCGGATAATAATATGCAGTGAGTTGAATGTGGTTAACATCTTTTGTGGTATGTCTGGCTAAATGGTTAGTCCGTAGAAGACTGGAATTTTCTTCTCTAAGAATGTGGATATGAGAACTTGAAAAAGTTTGAGCTTTATGTCAGGGTTCAACACTACCAACTCTTTGGGCAAGTATCTCGGGATTCGACTCTTAGTCCGAGCCCCTAAGAATAAGGACTTCAACTATCTTATTGAAGAGGTAACCCAAAAGCTTTTTGTTAGAGTATGATTGACTTGTCAACATTTCCCATGTATATCGAGAGGGAAATTCAATGGCAGGTCACCTTGTTTCTACGACGTGTGATTCCCGGGATGGTTTGCGAATATTTGATGAACCTCCTGCTTTTACTATGCAACTTGTGCATGTTGATTGTATTTGAGTTTTTACTCATAGATTAGTTGAATTGAATAATTCAACCGGTTAAATCATGATCTACGTCTACGATTCAATTAGTTGAGCAAGTTAATCACGACTACATCCGCATTTGAGCAGTTCAAAATAGTTGAACCATTACTCAGATGTTTCACAAGTTTGATATCTCGTTCGATTTTCAATACATTGGTTTGAAGAAAATTGTAAACACTATAGGTAAGATTGAGTGTGAGATGAGAGTAAGATGTAATATTTTGAGGAATTGTTTAGTACCTTCTCTAGAATCTATTATAAGCAAAAAGAAAATTACGGTGATTAAAAAGATTAGTTTTTTATAAATAATTAAGAAAAGTCAGTTATGTACAATTTATTGTCTGTTTTTATGTAAAACGTTAAATAGCTGTGTTTTTTGGTAGTGAAAATCAGTTAAGTACAATGGATTGTCAGTTTTTATGTAAAAGGTTAACAAGATTTACTAAATTAGCCCTTTTTAATTTTTAATCAAAAGAATATTTTATTTCGCTTTGATGGCAATCACTTAATTAAATGAAGAGTGTGTATAAAATAGTAGTGTTAGTGAAGGAAGACTGTCGAGTATATGATGGAGGGCTATTATGATAAAATAAAAATGATACAAAGACAATGTTTGTTCTAATTTTATTACAAGCTTGATTTGAAAAGTTTTATTATAAGCCTTAGTCCTTTTCTAGCTACAAAATATTTTTATTGATTAGAAATAGGAGTGCAAGGTATACTCCAACCGACATACAACAATGTCTCATGCCTGAGGAATCCTCGTAATAACTTTTGAAATCATTTCCTCCTAATACACTCAAGGATACAAACCACTATCAAAATAAAGACCTTCATTCTCTAGACACATCACTAGACACACACCACGAGGATAAAATTAGTGATGGGTTTCAATTTTTTACTCATAATCAAGGACAAAAGTGTATCTTCATTCTCTACCCATAATCTAGTTTTCTCACGTGTCTAGGAACTATATTCTAGATGTGTTGAAGATAACATTATGCCACGATGCAATCTAAAATTTAATTAATAAACACATATGTAACCAATATGTTGTACATGAAAAGGTATGCAAATTAGAATAAAATCTGAAATATAAAATTCATGGATTTGATGTACAACCAATATCAACACGAGCCAAAATATGTAAATATGCAAATCATGTATAAGCATGTTAAAAATAAAACTTAATGATTCTGTAAAAAGTTATACTTATTATTTTGTTATCGTTTATTGTGTCCAGTCATTTGACAAATAGAATATAGTGTATTCGCAAATAAGTTTGAAATGACACGTGAGAATGGTCATTTGAAATATTCTCAATTATTTTGTCAAAAAAAAAAAATTCTCAATTATATATATTCTAGATGGATGGAGAGTCGGGGACTTTAGCGCTAGAAAGACACTATACATTTGTGTATAACTCTCTCATCTAAATTTATTTTTCTCTCTCATCTTTCTCTCTCTAAAAATGTCTAAATCACCAAAGTTACGGTCTCTATTTATATATATATATATATATATATATATATATATATATATATATATATATATATATATATATGATGTAAATTTAAAAATATTATGGTGTAATTTAAATATCATTAAAATAATATATCAAGTATTAAATCTAAATGTAATATATTTGACAATAAAATTTCTACAAATCATGTGAGTTACAAATTTTGATGATGAACTTTTTTTTTTCACCCTACCTTTGATCATGGGTCTATCACACATAGAACTAGAAGGAGCGCAATTTACCCATCTTCATGCTCCCTTGTTGTGTGTATCCAAAACTTCATGAATTACTCTTGTGAAATCTATCTTTTCAGGCTTTCAGCATCCTATCAACTCCAACATTAGGAGACTTTGTCTATCTATTTTGTTTAGGTCTTTCCTAGCTAATACTTTTATCTCCTTGGTCTTAGAGTTTTTTCTTCTTCTTTATTTCTCATTTGTAAATTTTTTCTGCATATCATTTTTCTCAATATGAGTTTTCGTTAAATTAAAGTTCAATAAAATTTTTCGTACATCAAAGAGTTTCACATTGTTTGGGAATAAATTCCAATGATAATTTATAAACACCAACATCCTTAACCCACTAAGCGCGCCTTTTTAACAAGGGACAAAATTGTGACGGCTCCCATGTTGGTCAAAGCGACAATACCTTAGAAAACAAACGAGACTTGAGGTTGAAACAATGGCACGCTAGGTCGGGGCCCACTAGTGGAAAATATGGATTTTACATCAAGAATTAATAACGGCTCACACTATAACCGATATGAAAAAGAGGCGGTGGCATTTTTGAAATTATGAGCAAATTATCTATATCGGTTCCTATTTTAACCGATATGAAAACTCTATTTTACTCTAATCCATATCGGCTCCTATTCAAACCGATATGGAAACTCGATTTTACCCTTAAAATTTTATCACCCACGCCGATCGCTCACAAAATAATGAAAGGACCTTTGCCCTACTCTCGCGCACTCTCCCTCCTCACCTTCTCGCTCACTCTCCCTCCTCACCTTCTCGCGCTCACTCTCCCTCCTCACCTTCTCGCGCCGCCCTCACGCTCGCTGCCCTCTCCCTCGCCGCCTCGCCGCTTCTCTCTCCTCTCGCATACCCACTCACTCTCCTTCCCACTTTTGCTTTCGTCGCACCTGTAATCCTTTCCTTCTTGCGCCTCTCTTCCCACTCCTCTCAGTGGTACCTCTTCTCTTGTTGTACCAAGTATTTCGCTTTTGCTTAGTTTATTATCTTTGTTTTTGTTGTCGGGTTCCCTTCTAGCTTAGTGTACACCAAAAATTAGGTTAAATTTCTTTGATTAAAAATGTTGCTTGTTCCGAGTGCTTTATGGTTAATGAAGGTTGGTGGTTCTTCTTTATTTTGGTCTGTGGAATTGAAACAGTAGAATAATAGGAAAATACTTTAAACAATTTTCAAATGCGATTTGGGATTTTTTCTGTATTTTTGTTTTGATAACAGTGTGTGTGGTTGAGTAGATAGTAACCTCGTAGCAAGCTTGAAGCGTATTATAGAATTTTGTGCACTGGCTTTGCAGGTCTTTGCCTTCGATTTCAAAGAATCTAAAGAAACGAACCAAGAACGAAATGGAGGTTGGTGAGGATTCTCGCAAGATCGAGCAAGAAGTTAATGCATTCCTCAATTACCACATCTAATTTACGAAATGGAGGTGGAATTGCAGGTCTAGATCGCGGTCATGATGTTTTTTTTGTTCTTCAAATTTTGATGATTTTATGTGTCTCTTGTTTAGACCGCATTGTCCGAATATTGCCGTTAACTAGCTTATCAATGTTAACTATGCACTCACTTCAAGTGTTTAGCACTTGGGAAATAGAATATGCTAATGTAGTGTACTTTTGTCATTTGTTCATAGATGGATAGGGCTTCAATACTTGGGGATGTTGTTGACTACTTGAAGGAGCTACCGCAATGGATTAATGATCTTCATAACGAGCCGGAATCAACTCCACCGCTCATTGTTGACACCTTCTTCAAGCATTCACCCGCTGACACCTACTCCACCGACCCTTCCTCGCCGAGTCAAAGAGGATCTCAGATCCCGGTACCTTGCTAAGCCCCAAGAACCAATCAGCAAAGGTAATTTTTGTTTGCATTAATGCAAAGTCGTTGTTAGACTTTCAAAGTTGTTGCTTGTTACTTATGCGGACCATATATGTTATTGTCACAATCAAGCGTCTGTAGACCAAGAATAACATGCGAACAAGTGTACATGGATGCAAATTTGGTGGTGATTTTTGGTACCGAACTTGAATGAATGTTGCTTTCTTTTTTTTTTTTAATGCATGAATTACATTATGTAATGATCCACCGCCAAAAATATCGCGCGCCTTTGAAAGGTTTTTTGCTTTTGGAGCTTTGATACCGCTGATAGAAGCCTCATATTTTATTAAGAAAACGTTTGGGATAAACCCCAATTACAAATGTAGAACATCGTGATAACTTCGAGTGTCTCAGCAAAGCTCCCGCCCAAAGGCCTCATTCTCTCTCAAATGACTAGATAACCTCCTTTGCTTTACCTCCTCTTATTTATATACATTGTCATATCTTAATCTCTCTCGACTATCATCAACCGACTAACTAGTGTGATATCTATTTTTTTTTTTGCTTACGATTTTATTTGTGTGGTAATTGAGGAATGCATTAACTTAGTGTGAGTGCATCAAAATGTCGAAAAGGATCACTAAGATATTGGCTATCGCAGGACTCGTGATTTTGAGATCTTTCCATCCGTCATTACAAATCAAGTCTTTATGCAAAGGATTAGTGATTATTTGATGGACTTTGGTTAGGTTATTATCGAAATCAATCTGCTATTGTTGGTGTTATTGATGTTTTTTTGATAAGCATTGATTTGGTATTCATAGATTAGTCGCTTGTTGCGCTTGAAAATTTTGTGTGATTTTTGGAAAAAATATTGTATTCTTTTGATAAGCATTGATTTGGTATTCATAGATTAGTCCGCTTATTGGAGAAGCTCTGCTTTTTCCAAATTCTCGCATCTAAGGAATCCAAATTCCTCTACTTTTGCCAATTTGGCCAATTTGTTTTTGCCGCAAAACTTCTCGCCGCATTTTACAAGAGTTGTTTTATAAACTAATTTTAATTCGTAGTTCTCATGAGCTAGTAGTCAATCCTTTGTTTTTTACCCCTTTACTTCATTCAAGTAATGTTAATCAAGCTCTTTTCATTGTCAAAGAGTGCTTAATGCTAGCATACTACTAATGGTATTGATATGGCCTCTTTTATGTCATAAATATGGCATGTTCATGCCACTTCTAAGTGCCAAGTTGATCCAAAGAAGCTTTACCAATAATATGGGATGAATTTTCCTATTAACCGTGTCATTCCCATATTCTCGCTTGACTGCATCGGCTCATGTTCTCTTTTGCTTTTCCTTTATTTTGGAGACAAACATTACAGTATGCATAGTTCATGAAGATTAGATTCATATGTCATCTCTCTTATATTTTATTCTTTATTTCTAAATACTTCGAACTTTAATTTAACTATGAAACTACTCATTTTCTGCTTTGGTCATTCCCATATTCGAGGCAAGGAGGAGAAAATGGCTCGAGGCTAACCTGCAATCGCCCAACAACGATAGTCCTGTAATTTTTGACACCTCCATCGCACTTGGTGGGCATGGGTAAAAGGTTCCATCTCCTCGGTTTCAACTACTTAATGGTAAGTTCTTTGCATTCTAAAATGAATCAAGAGAATAAAGATTTTTGTTTCTTCAATGAGAGTAGAAAAAATCAACTTTGCTTACTTTTCTTCTTGAGTATCATGCAGTCGTGTCGCGATGATAGGATTCTTTATGGCATATTTTGTTGATAGCTTGACAGAGTAGTCTAGTTGATCAAATGGGAAACTTTTTCTCAGCAAAACTCTTATGTTCATAGCAAGATTCGGAGTACTTCTCATCCGAAAGAACGAGGATCTTGACAATCTCAAGAAGCTATTTGACGAGACTACATTTTATGACAAGCAATGGCAAGCAACTTGGCAAGATGAGAACTCCAAAGACTTCCAAAAAGAGTAGTGGTATAGGTGTTTTGTAGTTCTCTCGCACTACCTTCTGCCTCTTAAAATATAGTGATTTATTATTAATCTTGCTAGTGCGTAAACAAGACATGAATATGAATATGGATATTGTGTGTATTAGATTCGCTTTTGTATTTGGATATGGATATTGAGTATAATTTGAGATCTTTGTATTTTTATATAAATATTGAATTTGTTGTGATTTTGTTGTTTGTCAGATATCCAATTGAGGAATTTTTCTTTTTTTAAAAAAAGACTTTTCATATCGGTTCCTTTAAATAACCGATATAAAAGTGATTTTCAATATCGGTTCAACTAAGAAACCGATATAAAAAAGCGCTTTTATATGTTTAAAAATCGACTTTCCATAATTCGGTTTCTATCGGGAACCGATATAAAAATATTTTCCATATCGGTTTCTTTAACCGATATAGAAAGCGCCTGCTTTTAATATCCCTTTATCTATATCCATCATTTTAATCGATATGAAAAGCCTTTTTAACCGATATAAAAGCCTTTTTTTCTAGTAGTGGCCCCACAAGCTTTTAGCCCATTGGCTTTGTCTCAGGGCCTCAGGGGGGCTTCCAAAAAGCCCCATATTGCTTGGGGATCAAGGCCAATGATAGTTTATAAAAACTCACATCCTTAACTCACTAAGGTGCCTTTTAACAAGGAACAAAACCGTGATGACTCTCATGTGGGCCAAAGCGAACAATAACTCAGAAGGCGATATGGAACTTGAACATAATTGACAACTTTTCATGAATGGCTATTTTTTCTCTAAAAAAAGATGAATGCAAGAGAAGTACTGTTGCTGCCACTGGTTTCCGTGAGGTCTCTAACCTAGGGACCTACCTCAGTGTGTCTTTCCTAGGGTTGTCTCCTTATTTTTTTGATCAACAGGGTTGTCTCCTTGGGTGCTATTAAAAACAAGCCAATTGAAGGCCCATCAACTTTCTTTTGTGGGTTGAGTCACTCTTATTATTTATAAAAAGGCCCATGCTTCAGCTAACCCCCTTCTTCTTCTCACTAGACACCTCTTTATGGGATGAAAAGACCAAAAGTACTTACTGAAAATTGGATTTTATATAATTTTTTAAAAAATTACATATGGTTCGGCGCACGGTTGATCGAACCTGTTCGAATCTGGTAGCGTCGAACCGTGTATTTTTCAGTGTTCAATGAAGGTCCAAATGAATCGTTCGATTAATCGCATACTAACTGCATTTTTGTCTCACACCGATTTTTACGTGAGGGTAATTTGAGATTAAACCAAATTTAGTGCGTGGTGTCCTGTAGAAATGGGGTTACAAAGCATGGGCCTATAAAAACACAATAGGAGATCCTTTCCAATACTAAATAGGCCCCATTATTATTTATAAAAACACAATGGAAGACGTAAATTCATTATCATCAATCATTAATTTCTCTTATTTCTATACTTAATTTAATTTAATTTAATTCCACACGATTTATGGATCGAGATCCTCTCTAATACCGAACGCTTTTCAATAGGAGAGAGATAGACAAGAGACACAATTATTAAAATAATACTGATAAAAATAATATTTTTATTATTGGATATTTTCATCTCTTATTGAAGAGTGACTAGAGAGGATTTATACCCTAAGTCATACCAAATTGTGAACTATTTCTTTTAGCCTCAAAAATATATTTTATCCTTATATTTAGATGGGGCGAACAAGGACTTTACCCAAGATCTTTGAGTTGTGGGGCAAAACTTCAATAATATGAATTTGTAGAGTCAAAGATATATTATGTCAGTAATTAGTTTAGATTTTATATTCTCAAAAACACATATTGAATAGATTTCTATTACTATTTTATGTTCTAGATTAAAGTCGTGAAAACTAACATTTTCCCAACCCCACTAACAATTACCTATTTAAAAAAAAAACTTGTATCCGTCCGACGAAGTAAGCATAAGTAAGGACCCCTAGTAGTCCAACAAAAAGTAAACCAAATGAATTCCAAAACCATCCCCCACAGAATCCCTCAATCTTCGATCTACCCACTACCCTAAGTAAATCCCATTCTTTAATCTCTCTCCACCCCTAACCACATCCATGTCCCACCACCAAACACACCACATAATAATATCCACTCTTACCCTCATTTTTACAAATAATAATAACGGCAACAAAAGACAGGCGCTGATTTATTTATTTTTAGACAGGCGCTGATTTATAATAAATTATACCAAATAAAAAAAAAACAAAATCAAAGTAGAATAAGACAAAAAAGAAAAGTAGGCAGAAAATAACAAACGGCCCTGATTAACTCAATCTGGCAAGGATCAACCGTCCTCAGCATTTTACACACCTAGACTGCGAAGCTGGTTATTATAATTCCTCATATTCACTTACTTACTTACTTACTTACTACCCTATTTGTTTTGTGTTTGTTTGTTACTTGTGACACTAGTGAACAGACCTTGTCTGCTTTTACCTTTTTTCTTTTGTTCTTCGTGTGGGTTTTTCTGTCTCTGTCTCTCTATCTCTCTTTCTCTCTCTCCTAAACTAAACTCTACCTGACTCAAAAATTCTCTGGTTTTAACGTTTTCCCTTAGCAGATCTCACTGTTTTGCCAGGGGGAAACGGATCGGAGTAGAACCTTCTGGAATGTTTAGTCTTTGATCAGACAAACCTTGTTGCGTTAGCGATGGGTCAGTGTTACGGGAAGACCGTTCCCAGTGGAGACAACGACCATGAGTCCAACACAACCACCATAATTGCCACCTCTACCGACGTCGACGGTAATCGCACCCCGATACCCTCCGCCGCCAACGGGTTTCCATCGGTGAAGAACACGCCTGCACGGTCATCAGCACAAGCTAGCCCCTGGCCGAGCCCCTACCCTCATGGCGTGAATCCAAGTCCATCGCCGGCGAGGGCATCGACGCCGAGGAGATTTTTTCGTCGTCCGTTTCCACCTCCGTCCCCGGCGAAGCATATAAGAGCGTCTCTGGCGAAGAGACTTGGGCAGACGAAGCCGAAGGAAGGGCCAATTCCGGAGGAGCGTGGAGTGGAAGCTGAGCAGTCGCTGGATAAGAGTTTTGGGTATAATAAGAATTTTGGAGCTAAGTATGAGTTGGGGAAAGAAGTAGGGCGAGGGCATTTCGGTCATACTTGCTCTGCTAGGGGAAAGAAGGGTGATCTCAAAGATCAACCTCTTGCTGTTAAAATCATTTCTAAGGCCAAGGTACAATTCAATACAATGCCTCAATTCTTTTTCCCCCTTAATTCTATCTATCATTATCAATCCCTTTCCAGTTTCTAAACCCTTAATTTTTTATTATCCTGCAAGTATAAAAAACCTTAATCTTATTTTGGTGGATCATCAGATAAGGTTGATTGTGATTTCTTTGGACTCTTTTAATGGTGTTTGTTCTTTGGTTGACTAACTTGTTGCCTGGAGTCAAATGAGATACTTAGGCTATTGTTATTTGTTCTGTATTATGCACTGTTCTTACTGTCTTGTTTCTCTGTGGTAATCCGACTAGTAACTGTTTGGAAACTTGTCTGGCATCAGCTTAAGAAATTTACTCCCTGATTGGAGATTGGAGTTCTTCTGAAAATTTTAACCTGGAAATTATATGACCTATTATATAGTCCGTCAGTTTTTGTTAATACTTCAATCAAATATCATCAAGGGACGTAAAACTTTATGGAACATAGTATAGTGAGGGTGCCTTTTTAACTAAGAATATATTCTGGCGCGAGAAGGTTTTCTCTCCTTTTTAAACTATCTGATTCTCCTTTGAGGTTGTAACCGCTAAACGGAAATGGATTCCCTGCAATCATGAGTTGGCACAGTGGAAAATCTCGCCGTCCAATGGTTTTATTTTGATTTATGTTTAATAACAAATTTGTTAAAGTTTAAGTTCGAGTCGTTTGATGCTTATCCAGATGGTTGTTATTGGCTGACTACGTATGCGCATGGTCCCCTACCTGCCAAGAATTTGGTTCCCTGCTAAACACTATAAAAGATGGTATTAATGCATATTAATCTCATTCTTAGCGTTATGATTGGCTTAACCGTTATGTCTGGTATCGACACGCAGAATTAATGTCATGTCGTGATGCATGTTAATCAATCATGACTGACCTGGCCTCCGTGTTACTAATATTGAATGGCCATACTATCATTGGTTGGCAGTTTCCGGGACGGTCCACAGCCCCCTAAGCTCTGGTCTAAATAGGGGCAATATGTATTATGTCTGACTCCACTTCTTGCTGTCTTGCAATGTCAGCGCAATTTTGCATTGTTTGACTTAATTCATGCCTGTCATATGTATTACTGTTAGTGGATACCTACACGCAGTTTTGTCATTTGCAAGTTACTCATATAGTGAATATCTTAAGTTAATTCTGGCACCGTATTTATTATTTATTAGCAAAAGAAGCAAGTCTGTTTTGTTCATCTTGGCGTCTTGTACTTTATGAGCCGTTATGTCCGGTATCGATTATGCTCCATAAAAGACAGTATCAATCATGCAAAATCAATCTCTTGTCGTGATGCACTTATGATTGGCCTAACCGCTATGTCCGTATCAATCATCAATCATGCAAAATCAATCTCTTGTCGTGATGCACTTATGATTGGCCTAACCGCTATGTCCGTATCAATCATCAATCATGCAAAATCAATGTCTTGTCGGGATGCATAATATTTGATACCGACCTGGCCTTTCTGTTACTATCAGCTGGCGCACTATTTTCCATGGTTATCCGGTTCGAACCCGGATCTCCATTTTGCGTGTGTAATGCACGCAGTGCTACCCGTGATTTGCCACTCCGCCTACTGACAAAATAGAATACCATCCTCAGCCTGCTATTTCCGGGACAGTCCACATCCCACTCAACTCTGAGCTAGTTAGGCGATATAGGTCAGAAGTCTACAAGACCGTGACCTTCCAAAAACAAAATAGATTCGTGAAAATAAAGTTGGGTGTGTATATTGTACATTTTTACTATCATATTGTACATACTAGGTGAAAACTCTTCCAGTTTTCTGGTTATCAACGAAATCCAATGTTTTCACACTATTTCTACATCCTCTTGACACCTTTATTTATCTCTCTCTTTTCTTTCATGACATTGTTCATCATATTTCTCTGTTCTCATCACACTAACAAGTTCCCTTACTGGGTTTATGAAAACATCTATTTGAATTTTTCTCATGTTTACTTCCATTAATAATTTATTATTAGCAAATGAAACCGCAGCTTGTTTTTCCAATTTTCGCATTTTGAATGTTGTGCCTTGTAGCCTCTAGATTTCTGTTTTTTCATCTCTTATCTTTTTGTGTTAAATATGGTTTTTTAATATTTTTTGTTGTTTTTATCCCTTGCATTAACAAAAATAGTGTGTTTTTACTTTTTAGTCCCTCATCAGAGACTAAAAATGAACAAAATTAAATAAGGTTCAAAATTAAAATTTTTGCCACTTTTATTGGGACAAAACATATATTTAACACTTTTTGTTATTTTATATTAACGTTGAACTTCAAACGTAATAATATTTATTTTTTTCAAGTCCGCTTGCAAAGTCAGCGGCGTTTGACTTTAATCATATCAGTTGTATCTATTACTGTCCGTGGATACTTGCAGTTTTGTCTTTTGAAAGTTACTCATATACCTTCAGTTAATTTCTGGCACCATATTTATTTATTAGAAATTTTGTTAACATGTTAGATAAACTTTTGCTGCATCTTAATAAGCTTGATTTGGGCAGATGACAACGGCAATTGCAATCGAAGATGTTCGTAGAGAGGTGAAGCTATTGAAATCCTTGTCCGGCCATAAGAATCTTGTTTGTCAAATTTCATGATGCTTGCGAGGATGCCAATAATGTGTATATAGTTATGGAGTATGTCAATTTATCTTGTTCTCAGTATCATCTATTTTGTGTGCCATAATCGAATCTTCGTTATATTTTATCTTTACACATTTTTATTTTTTCATTAAGTTCAACCACAGCTTTCTAATACTAGCTAAAACACTTTTAGGTCTCTACTCAAAACATATTTTAATGGAGGATGCTTTATGTATTATAGTTGATAAAATGCATCTTCTAATTGTGGTATCTTTATATCCGACTTTTATGAGATTTTATTTTCTTATCAGATTGTGTGAAGGTGGAGAGCTTCTTGACCGGATTTTGTCAAGGTTAGTTTTTCTGTTATATTTGTGATTTCATATTAGGGTTTGCCTTGGCACAATGGTAATGTTGCTGCCTTGCGAAGTAGACACAGGTTCTAGCTGTGGAAACCTCTTTTTCGTGTGGGCCACAATGTTTGGAACCTTGTGCATTAAGTTTTTTTTCCTGTAATTTTCTCTATACACCGGTTGATTGAAAGTCGAAAGATGTTCTTTTCTCTTCTCTTCTAGGGGAGAAGGTATACAGAGGAGGATGCAAAAGTTATAGTTTTACAGATTCTAAGTGTAGTTGCCTTTTGTCATCTTCAAGGTGTGGTGCATCGTGACCTAAAGCCTGAGGTTTGTGCATTAAATCTCATTTCTGATTGTGCAACATCTTGTAACATCTAGCTTTCGCTTAAAACTCACCTGTGCTTAACTATATTTGGATAATAAGAATGTAACAAATTTTTATGATTCTTGTTTGGTTTTGATTTTACAGAATTTCCTTTTCACTTCAAGAGGCGAAGATGCTGATATGAAGCTTATTGATTTTGGTCTGTCTGACTTCATCAGGCCAGGTGATAACTAGAGTGAATCTCAATTTTCAAATCCTTGCAAATTATTTACTATTATTACTCTTTTAATATACTAAATAGGCAAGTTACTCCGGTATGCACACTTTACTGCGGGTCTGCTGCTGCTTGCTTTTACATAAACTTTAAGTGACATTATTTTGTGGCCGTTTAAGCTGCGTTACTGTTTGTAATGAATAATGATGAAGTATATAGACATTTTATTTTATTCTATTTTAATTTTAGCTGTCCGAAAATATGCATAGGCTTTTGTCTCACTGGTTTTAGAGTCAATTAGCTGGTTCAATGCTTCACCCATTTACAAGTTCCTAAATCTTTAAAACTAAAACCAACAGAAATTATTGATGAGACTTGCTTGGTTTCCAGCGAGTTATTTTCATTTTACATCCATTGATATTTTGAAGAAAAGGACATCCTTAATGGCCGAGTTCTAGTCCTCATTCTGAATGGTTGCACGACACTTGAAAGTACTGATTGTTCACTATTTCTGTCTTGATGGTGTTGTCCCATTTTGTCAATATCCAAGACTGCTGCTGCTGCTTTTCATTCATGCTTTGTTAGATATTTATTGATATAAATAAAGCCAATCCTCTTAATTTTCGTGTTTGTCTGTGCTATATACAGAAGAACGGTTGAATGACATTGTTGGGAGTGCATATTATGTTGCACCTGAGGTGCTTCACCGATCTTATAGTGTGGAAGCAGATATATGGAGTATTGGTGTTATTTCATACATTTTATTGTGTGGAAGTCGACCATTCTGGGCACGGACAGAATCTGGAATCTTTCGTACAGTTCTCAGAGCAGATCCTAACTTTGATGATTTACCTTGGCCATCTATATCTCCTGAGGCCAGGGACTTTGTTAAAAGGCTCCTAAACAAGGACTACAGGAAAAGAATGACTGCTGCTCAAGCTCTAAGTAAGTTGTCCTATCTATTTAAATAGTATTGTAGGTGTTATTGGCTGTGTAATGTTCCTTTGTCGATCACCACGAGATTCTCAATTGTAGCATGTAACATCAAAAAATACGATGTTGACGTTAATATCAGTTGAATAAATACACCCATCTCGTTGGTTGTGGAATTTCGGACCTTAACTAATTACTGCATACTTGTCTAACTGCAGCTCACCCTTGGTTGAGGGATGACAGCCGTCCTGTCCCTTTGGATATATTAATTTATAAATTGGTGAAATCTTATCTTCATGCAACTCCATTCAAGCGTGCAGCAGTGAAGGTATTATTTATTTCATTTTCTGAGATAAACTTCTAAGGATCTTATGAACAAGACATTTTGAATTTTTGATTCATGTAACCAACTTCCCCTCCTCCTCCCCCAAATTGCACACATTTTGTTGAATTTAGATTATTGTTGGTTAAATCTATTTGTTTATTTTTTGCATTATTTTATCTAGGCTCTTTCAAAAGCTTTGACAGAGGAGCAGTTGGTGTATCTTAGTGCGCAATTCAGATTGTTAGAACCAAACAGAGATGGGCACGTCTCTCTTGACAATTTCAAAATGGTATCTTCTGCTTCACTGTTAATATTTCCAAACTTGTTATGGTTGATAAGAACTGAAAATTGAGTTTGTCACTTCATCAGCACAAGTCACTCAATTTTTGTAAAAACAATAATCTTTCCTTTCCTGTTTATACCTTTTTGAGTGCATGTTTTACCTGTTTAGAGAGTGTGTTAATTGATTCACCTCGTTTCTTGGGTGACTTTTGATCCATTATGAATTTGTTTAAAATTGAATTTTGCAGGCTCTTGCACGTCATGCGACTGACGCCATGAGGGAGGCGAGGGTTCTTGACATCATACACACAGTGAGCCATTATTCTCTTATAGTATCTGTTAGAATATAAAATATCTCATAATATCTCATAATATCTATATATTATGCTAGAATATCTTGGTTTATCTCCTAGGATCAGTTTTCAATCTTGGCGCATCTCCTAAGATTTATTTCCATATCTCATTTACTTAATTAGGATTGAGCCTTTGTATTGTATCCCCCTATAAATAGGAATTAGTGTTTAGTAATTTGTAATCTTTTCATTCTTAAATTGTGGGGAAACTTCTGCTTATTGTCTTAATATTTATCATTTCATTTTTAAATTGTGGGAAACTTCTGTATACCTTAGTTCCCCGTTTTGACCTAAAATCTTTCTTCCTCTTGGTTTAATAATTTTATAGATGGAACCACTTGCCTATAGAAAGATGGATTTTGAAGAATTTTGTGCTGCTGCAACTAGCACATATCAATTGGAGGCACTTGATAGCTGGGACGATATTGCCAGTACTGCATTTGAGCATTTCGAGAGGGAAGGCAACCGTGTGATATCGATCGAGGAATTAGCAAGAGTAAGTACTATAATTTTGCTTCCATTTTAATAATTATGCTGGTCTGTTGTTTTTTTTTATTAATTTATCATTAATATGACTGCAGGAGCTAAATCTTGGTCCTTCAGCATATTCAGTTCTCAGAGATTGGATAAGAAATACTGACGGAAAGCTTAGTTTACTTGGATATACAAAATTTTTGCATGGCGTGACTCTTCGGACTTCAGTCCCAAGACCCCGTTAATCTTGAGCCCTATGGCACATAAAACTTAAAGGTAGGGAAAAGAGGATTAATTTATAGGTTTTCAAGGACTTTTTTTTTAATTTTTCTTTTGGGGTGGGAAAAAGTAGATTGTGTATAATTTAAATGGGAATGTTGTGGCAAATTTTATGTTGAGAGTTTCTCCTCTTGCCCTATTTAGCAGATCATATGTTCCTTAGGGTTTGGGCCCATGCCTATTCATTTGTTTGTGAATGCCGAAAGGGTTATAGAGTCAAATTTAAAGGAAGTTTATATCAATATGGATTTTTTAACTGCAATTATCTGGAAATTCTATTGCGTTTTGAAGAGCGACACTCGAATTATTTGAGAGATCGAGACATAGAGAAAGTGTATGTTTGGATTCACTTTTGGGAATAGCTAAAAGTGATTTTAGATACATAATATAGCTTTTCTCGTGTTCGAGTATTCTCGAGAAAATTGTCTTTTGAAATGATTTTAATTTAAACTTATGATTTCTAGTTTTAAGCTTTTAAAACTGATTTTTATTTTCAAATTTATTAAACTCACTTTTATAAAAATTCTTTTAAACATAAATTGCTTTTCATTCATCTTACTTCCATTTGGTGGAATCCATTCTTCAAAATAGGCGGATCCACATACATTTCAAGCAATAAAATTGTTTTTTTTTATGAGTGTTTGAGAGTGGTTGTTAGCATTTCTTTTACTTTTATGAGCAAACAAAAACTTGCTTGAACACAATGTTGAATTATGCTAGTTCACAAAGTTTTCTAAATTTGATAAATCCATTTTAGAGGAAAATAAACAAATTTTTCGAATACCCCAACCTTCTCTAAGTGGTTATATAAGAATCTCCTTCACCAACTTCAACCCTACTACTTTGAAGAGAACTCTATCTACTGACATGCCATGCATCACTCCTTACGCTCAATCCATTTAGCTTATGGAACTTATATTTCTTAGTGTTGTGGTGAAGTTGACTGGCTTCCTTAGAGCTTGTTTGTGTAAACTATTATTTACATAGAATTCCAAAATCTATGTTCTTTTATCCTCATTTTTCGAGGGGCACTATATTTTGATTTTTTTACTACTATATATAGATATAGATATTAGGATAAAAGAAATATAAATTTAAAGTTTTAGAGGTGTTAACATATTGATTAAAATCAAGTTGTGTCGTATTAAGTTTTTTGGAAATATCTAATTGTTTTTCTAATACATACGCAGTTTATAAAAATTGCTTTATTACATTTTTGGCCTCCCTTATTTATTTGTGATCGAATTTTAGTCGCAAAATTCCAAAATCTATGTTCTTTCTCTCTCGCCATACATCTGCTGCGATTTTCGTTCTAACCCAGATTGTTGGGTTAAAAATGTGTTTATTTTTAGGCTCAAAAGTAGTGATTTTTGGCCATAATTCAAAGCTTTAAAGAAAATGCAAAAAGTTATCACTTTGGAGACCAAAAAACACCACTTTTAGACCCCCAGTTTTGGAGCTAAAAGTCGACACTTTTTGGGTGAAAATTTAGGGTTAGGACCAAATTTGCAACAATGTGTGAAATTGGGGGACCAAAACCAAAGCTTTGAAATAAGGGGCTAAAATTCTACTTTAAAAAAGAAAAGGAGACCAAAAGTGCTTTTAAGCCTTAAATCCTTCAATATTGAATTTACATTTTACTATGTCATAAGATAAATTAAACATCTTGCTTTGATTCTTGTTAAAATATTTTTAAAATAATCTTAATTATAAATGATTTATCAATGATTTTCTCAATAAAAAATCTAACAAGAATATTATTTATAAGGTTATAAGCGAACCATTTTTTGATTTCGCCCCGAGCCCCAGAAATCTTAGGATCGACTCTGATCCCCTCGACATCGATCTAAGTTTGATGGAGAAAATCTGTTTTTGACCAGGGGCAGAGGCGGGTTTGGGGATGTCAATTCCCCGTCCCAGCCCCCGTTTGAATGAACATAAGTTTCAGAATGTAATACTATACAGAATTGCTCTACTATCAGTGTTGTTAAATATTAGGACCTTAAGACCCATCATCTTGTTCTTAGTCAATTAATACTAGTATTATGTATCTATTCTACCTTTAGGTATGGAAAAGACTAGAGATGTCATGCGATGCCCCTTTCCACTCTTCCAGTCGAGGTTTTAGAGCAAATCCTGATTAGGTTCCCTATCAAGTACCTCATGCAACTCTAGTGTGTCTGTAAGTCTTGATTATCCCTAATCTTATGTCCCCAATTCTCCATGCAGATCCTCCATTGGTCAATCAAGCGCCATCACCTCATCACTCCTTGTCTCATATATGGATTACCCCTCTCTCTCTGTCTTCACAACGATGACCACTGCCCCCGCTTTGTTCCTCTTTATTATACCACCTTGGTCAGACAAATGCTCATTCAGAGGCATTTATATAAACAGATATAAACATACCATGTATGAGTTATGATCAATTAACTATCTTGGTTTGCAAAGTACTTATATATATATGCTTATCATGAACAAAACAGGTACTTCAAAACCACATGTGTAAAAGTAGACCTAGGGTTAAAGTTATTTTGTAACTCATATCACATTGATGTATGGAATAAACAAGTTATTTTACAGGAAAAACAACAAAATAAAGTGATATCTATTGACTGCTAATACTTCTTGAAGCTACAATATCTTCAACAATCAAACACAGACAGCTCAACTGGATACAAATGGATTCTATCTGACCATGCATTCCTTACACTTGGATCAATATCAGAAAGGCACTTCCAAACTGCACTGTTACACTTGAATCCACTTCCAAAGGCAATTTGCCAAACCTTATGTCCTTTTAGCACTCTTCCTTTTTGATTCTAAATAGCATAACTCATACCACATAGAAGAAGAGGAAGTATTTCCAAATCTATACATTATATGTCATCCTCTATTGCATCTATTACTGTCTTTCCACCTACATGTATACATAAATGCTAGTTCAAAAGCTTTTTAAAATTGGTACATCAATTTCCTTATTCTTCATTGTCCAAATTTTCCTGAAAATCATCGAGAAATTTTACTAAATATTATTATTTTATTTTCATATGTTGCATATGTGCATGTAAAAGTATATAATATTATGAGAAATTTTAATAAATATTATACAACATATGTATATAAATTAATCTCTTTATTTAAATTTGGGGTAAAACAAATATTTAAAGGCCTATATTATAAAAGTTTTTAAAGTAAATTTTATCTGTTTTACTTATGTTGCCTATATAATATATTGTTAGCAATCAATATAATTAATAATGTGATAACAATTTGTTTAGTTCTTCTCAACCTTCTGTCTTAACTTATGTTGCCTATATAGTATTTTATGTATTTAATTTATATACATAATAGGTACTCTCTCTGAATCTATTTATAAGCAAAAAAACACTTTTTATAAAGTTTTATTGAGAAACTAATGTATCTGGACTATTATAGTCTAGATACATTAGTTTTTCGTTGAACCTAAAAAGTATTTTTTTTGCTTATAAATAGGTCCGGAGGGAGTATATAAGTGTTTCACACTATCTATCAATTACAGATTGACACATCATTAAAAAAATTGGTCTATTGGTAACCAACCAGTCGTTTGTGATTGGTGGTGGTTGTAAAAGTCTATACTCTTCTGCATACATATATAAAGAGCTATGATACATAGTACAAACACTTTTATGTAAGAATTGTAAGAATCGTGACGTGTAAGGTTTTTAAGCATACACCACCGGTAGAAATAGGGGACCACTAACCCAACACCAAATAGTCGTAGTGTTTCGTTTCGTACCACTGAGAATCATCAATCTAATAAAAACATATGTCAGCAAAATGACTTTATTAGACACCTTCAAATTTTGCAATTTGTCCAAAATTAAGGATAAAATTGTCATTTCACTGCAAAAAGACAAAACAGAAAAGCTTTTACAAAAATAAAAAATTGTCATGTCAGGCTGACGCGCTGACGCATGTTATTTAACTTTTTTAAGTTTTTTTTATTCAAAAATTACCTTTTTCTGACAGTTTTTTATTTACTTTTTTTCAGTTTTTTTTTCCAAAAATATTACTTTTTTCTTTTTGTTTTTTTTAGCGAATTTTTTTTCTTCTTTTCAAAAAAAAAATCTGTTTTTTAACTTACAAAATATTTATCTTTTATTTTTATAATCTACTCAAATTACAAAAATTAATCAACTTATACCTCTAACAAATGTTTCAAAATCTTTCTTTTCAAAAAAATCAATTATTAGTTTGGTGTTATACTCAATAATTAAATAATCTAAAATTTATTATTTACTATAATCTCTCTATTAAAATTACTAAAATAATCAATTTTTTTCATAAAAAATAAAATCAATCGCTTTAACCATTAACAATTGTAAAAAAATTAACCACTACAAAAATTACAAAATAAATTAGCCACTATTTTTATAATCTACTCAAACCGCTAAAATTAATCATTTATTTTAACAACGGCAAAATTAGTCACTGTAATAACTATCATATGTCAAAAAAGCCGTGACGTTTAACCAAAGTTTAAAAATTAGTTTTTTCTTCAAAAATTAATTTATTAAATTAACATTACACTCAATAATTAAATAATCTAAAATTTACCGTTATCTATAATCTCTCTATTAAAATCAATGAATTTAACCACCGAGAATTGTAAAAAAAAAACTTTAACCCCAAAACTACAAGATATCTTTTTATAATTAAATGAATATGATTAAATTATATAAAAATAAGTCATAATACGTGGCAACGGGAACGATAACGAAATTAATTAAATGAATATGATTTGATTAATATTAAATCATATAGAAAAATATGAGTTAAAATGTGGCAACAGGAGCGACGGGCATGCAATTATGAGAGTTGCAAAGGTAAGGAGAGCACTAACGGAGTGCCAACCAGAGCACCAACGAGGATGCAATCGGAAGGGCCAACAGGATTCATATTTTACCTTTAATGTCCAAATACATTTTTACGATCAATGTAATTTTCATTTGTCAACGGGGATGCATATCCCACTTTGAATTTCAAATCATACATTTAATTTGGACATTGTTCACAACTTATGAATATCTTCCAAATTAGTATATATGACTTCATAGCATATACACCGACCATACAATTATCACTCGTGCATATATACGGGTAAAATACTAGTTTCTCATACATAAATTAAACTCCTTTATTACTTGATTATTTCTAATACTATTATTTTATTTAAGGATTTAATTTATATACACAATATGTGTATATAAATCTTTTACACTATCTACCATTTAGAGGTTGACACATCACCAAAAATAAATTGGTCAATTGATAACTACCAATTAGTCAATTAGTAACTACCAATTAGTCAATTGGTAACCAACAATTTCATGAGTTGTGATTGATGGTGGTTGTAAAAGCCTACACACAACATGTGTAGGTCAATTAAACACTTTATTTAATTTTGGGGTAAAACAATTTTTTTTTTGCCAAATATTTTAAAATTTATTAATAAATTGTATTAGTAGTAAGTTTAGGGTAATTATTCGTACCATGTTGGGGTTGAGCCATTTTTGCGAATATGCATAAATCTTTCTCATTATTACAATGGATCCTCAAAAAAAAAAATTGTATCGAATAAAATATTTGGGTCTACGCGAAAGGGTTGATGGAGCAACAAGTGGTAAAATGTGATTTAAATCCAAACCCTTGCACATTTTTTAAAATAGATTGATTGTTCCTACTTATCCACCTACCCACCCACCCAAGTTTCTGGACCTGCCACTCAGTGAAGCCAATAATCAGATGCAACCGTCCAATATAACATACTACTACACCAAGTAATGCCTTATTGTAACAATATAGCAATTAATTAAGAGGCCATGAGATTAATTGGAGATCCGTTTAGTTTGCAGTAGCAGTTCTACATTTTGTTGTGGCGAGTAGTAGTAACTACGCTTAATTCAGTAATTACTCCAAAGAAACCCTTTACTTCTTTTCAGTTCTTTTCTTTTCTTTTCCTAAGATTATTATTATCATTTTATTATTCTTATTTCAATAATATATAAAAGAGCGACAAACTCATTGCGAGAAAGGAAAGGAAAAGAAAAAGAAAAGTATCTCAATATTTATTTTTTATTTTTTTTAAATTATTTATGATGAGTCTTCTAACAAAATTAAGACAAAGTATAACTAGAATCCTGAGGAAGAAGTAACATTCTGTCGTCATCATCATCTATCTAATCTCTATTATCATCATCATCATCACCACTCAACTAATTAAAAAACAGAAAAGTAAAGAGCTACCATCAATTCAATTACATCATCACAGAATGAATAATCAGAAGCCAAAACAGCGATGATGATGAAGAGAGTTTTCCCTATCAATGATACCTCGAACGTTTCTGAATTCTTCAACATGACAAGGGATGGTTATCGTTCCTTTCTGATCAAATCCATATTCTTCTTCGGCCTCTTTAAGAAGTTGCATGAAGAGTGGATGATTGAAATACATAATCGGCACAACGAATCTCTGTTGCTCTTCTTCTCCTTGACCTACCTTGATCGCCAAACACCCTTTCGGTACATCTCTGATCAACTCTTGCTTCTTCGTCGTCCCACTCCCCATCTCTCTCTCTCTCTCTGCAAATCAAACCACAAAGAAAAAGACAAATAAGGAGAAAAAACTCAAAAGAAAACAAGGTTAGAAATTGAAGGTGTGAAGCGGCGGATAAGAGACGAATATCTGGGAACGTTAGGTTTCATTTTTTCATCAGACCAAATACAGTATGAGAAAACAAAATAAACGCATTCCAAACACCAATTTCACTAATTACGATTTACGAATACATATATAGACGTACCATACGATACGATACGATACGACAGCGTGCTGGAATTGTGCATGTGTCACTGTGAACAGAACAGAAACAAATGTAGTAGTGAGTGGGGTGGGGGGGTTAGAATCGGATGCAGCCACGAACTTTCCTATGCGACTTTACATCCTTACGATCAAGGACACATGTGATCATCTTCATAAGTCTCCACCCTTTAATATATTTTTTTGACCAAAAGTCTCCACCCTTCAACACTATTTATGCCTTTTTTAATTTACTTTTATTTTTAGGAAACGTTTTTATAAAGGAAAAAACTTAGATATTCGTGGTTCGTTCCTCACATGATAAATTAGGTAATTACTAGGAAGTAACAACCTGACTATATATTTTTATTAGCAATTATTATGTCAATTAAGAAAAAGAAACTACACTTTAATTTGTGTCTCAAAATTTGTTTTCTTACCTTTATTTTCTTACTAATAAAAAATACGACACTGTAAGTAAGTAATCTTTTTTAATTTGGTAATCATATTATCTCCATTCCACTTTATAAGATAAAAATTATTATTTTTAGATTAATTCAATAAATGATGTATCTAGTTTATAGTATGGAGTAGATACATCAATTTTTGAATAAACCTAAAAATTGATGTTTGTCTTATTTTCCTTGTAAAGTGGACGGAGGGAGTAGTTTTTTATACATGTACTTTTTTTAAGAGTCAAATTTAAAATTGCATGTTCAAGGGTTGCTTTCACTTAAATAAAATACTCCATGTACGCATTCCTATAGTCTGCATACTTCACAATTTTCTACTGACTTGAGTATTATAGTGTCTTTACAGGTACCCCTCTCGCTCAAAACACGCAGCTACTCAACCCGACTAGAGCACTACCAACTGCAATATCGAATCAACCCGAAAAAACAACAAGGTACAGAACAATTAATACAAAAAATATTCAAATACACTCTCCAATTTAGTTTTACTCCTACATGCGAATTTGTTTCACATCAATCAGTAATGTTATTAAAAAATAATAACACTTTAATTAGAAAATAATACTAAATGTAGTCAATTTAGTTGAAATTTGCTTGTATTTTAAATATATGGTACGTACACAAGTACAAAATTAGCTTTAAAATCACCATTTGGAATCAGATGTTTGAACAACTGATTTTAAGTGTGGATGCGGTTGTAATTTTGCAATTAATTTAAGAAGTTTTTGTTGAACATTTGGAATCGGTTGTTTATGACTTTCTGTAATCAATTTCAAATGTTAATGAAACTAACTTCTAGAGTTAGTTGTTTAAACAATCAATTCCAAACCAAAGGGAGTACTTAATAGACAACTATGCTTCGGTTTCTATCACCAATATGGAGCTGGATAGAGATCCTCTCAAACTCTTGTAAGAAATTGATGATTTATTACTAAAGTTTGATGTATAAATACATTCATTGATTAAATATTCACAATAATATAGAAACATGTATTTAACACAGCTAACACAAGAAACTTGGTATTATTCTATCTGGTTTTTGTTTATAATTCATATACATGATGAAGTTTCATATCCATGAAGGATTTACAAGGTAGCGGAGAGACTTCAATTCAAAATTGTAGTAGATACTAGTGTGTATGACCCGTGGATCCTATCTATCAATGTTATTAAACCCGGACCGACCCGGCCGGTCGGACCGGTCGGACCGGGAAACGGTGATGTGATCGGTCCGAGTCACCTATTGGATCGTGGGTGTTTCAGACCCGGTGCGACCCGGTGCGACCGTGAGTGGAAGGCATCGAACCAGGTGCGACCGGTGTTGACCGATCCGGCTCGACCGGTGTTGACCGGTCGGGTTCTTTGATTTGTGCTTGTTTTTTTTTTTAAGTAAAAACGACATTTTTTCTTATTTTTTTAAAACAAAAGCTAAATTTGAATTCAATATTTCTTGTTCGGTTTAACTTTAAGGTTTTATTTGTTTTCAATGATGAATGAGTAGTGAGTTTTGGACAATTTTATTGTATGGTAAAAAAAATTCATACATTTCTGCGATATGTGAATATACAACACGCCTAATTTTAACGAGTTTTTAGTAGTAGTGTCACGGTAACGCGGCCAACTAGTAGTGACCTTCTGGTCCGACTATCGACCCAAATGACCCAATGATTGCTTCTTCGGGTCGACTCTCCGGTCGAGTTTAATAACATTGCTATCTATATATGTTGTGAGAGCTAGATCAAGCCCTGAGGCAGCCAACGAGCGAGGTGGCGATGGTGTTGGAGGGACTTATTGTTGTGACTACTACTACTACTACTACTACTACTACCAATAAGGTCTTGAACACATTGAAACTCAGCAACTCGACAAGGGATGATTATGTTTCCTCGGTGAGCAAAACCATAGACTTCCTCTGCCTCCTTCAGCAGCTGAATAAACAGTGGGTGGTTTAGGTAAGTCACCGGCACAGCAATTTTCTTTTGCTCTTTCCCTTCACCCACTTTGATTGCCACGTACCCTTTTGGTGTCACTCCATGCTGTTGTTGGTGGTTAGAAACTTGTTTCAAGCTTTTGCCTAACATCATTCAGATTCAGAAGAAGCAAAGACAAAAGATGGAGAAATCAAAGGAAAGAAGTAGTAGCTAGCTAGGTTGAGAAAGAATTAGGAAGGAAGGGATGATTGCATACCAGTAGTACTTGGTAAGGAGGGTTTATATTGCAAAAGTATTGGATGGATAGGAATAACAGTCGGAAGTTTCCAATGAAATGAAAAAAATGTGATTGATAGTGGGGAATAATATATGGCGGCTCTAGTCTTCAGTGAATTTGTGGAGGTGATTTGAGGGTGGTGGACTAGTCAGTCAGTCAGTCACATTAGAATGGAATAAATAACCCACACTTGTCAAATTAGGTCTACCTTTTTTATTCTAACATAACCACTACTACTATGTATGACTCAGTCGTCGAATCAGCTGCTTTGAAAATGGGAACCTCTGTCATCAAAGGATTGACTATATTTTTTACTTTATAAATTTGCTAAATTTTATTTTTTTTTTTACAAATATTTTTGGTTCTTATATTTAACGGAAACACTTGTTATAAAAAACACAAAATTATACTATAGCTCCTTTAAATTATTTAATTATGTAATAATTTGGTCCTTTAACTTTTTTTTGTACCACTTAGGTCTTTTAACTTATTCAATTATAACAAGCTAGTTCTTTAAGTTATTTAATTGTAACAAAAATTGTTTCTTTAAGTTATTTAATTGTAACTATTAAATCCCGAATAACTTGTATTTTTCAGCCCCAAATCGTTACAATTAAATAACTTAGATGGCCTAAGTGGTACGGGAAAAAAAACTTAAAAAACCAATTTGTTACAATTAAATAACTTAAAGGATCTCTGGTGTAATTTAACCTAAAAAAACTATATTTTTAGTCTTCAACAACAACTAAAGGCATACCCAACCTAAATTTTAATTTGTCAATTTGACAATTGTAATTCCCTAATTTTATAATTTTAAATTTTGATCTTTATATTTTTTTAATTGCAATTTTAGGGACTAAAAGTGCAATTAATTAAATAAATAAACCAAAATTGTCAGATTTAAAAAAAAATAGGAAACAAAGAATACAATTAAACCAATCAATAATTATTAATTTTACTAGGACCAAAAATATATTTAATCCTTTATTTAAATTGGATAATTTGTAGTGGGGATTTGAACAAGTCGGGTGCTTAAATTTAGTTTCTGTTATGTTCTCAAAGAAGATTGTTTCAGTGAAATATACATATTTAACTTCCTTTTTTATCCTCTATTAAATAGAATAAAAAATTAAAAATCACTAACCTCTACAAGCTTTCATTTAGCTTCCTTTTCTCAATCTGTCGGCTTAGTAATATCTATTTATTATTTTTTAAACAGGGCCTAGAAATTCATCTACTATTTGTTAGTTTATCTATTATCCGTCATTTAATTTTCACCAAATTATATATCCTCACTTTTGCAATGTGCAAATCTCTTTAATAAAACTTCATACATTTTCAAAAAAAAGTGAACTTCATATCATTTCAAATCGTATTACTTAAGTTTTTTTTAATGACAAAGACTAGTATTTGGTTAGATTTGTTAAAAACTAGTGTGTATTCGTAATGTCGCATGTGTCGACATTTTCTTCAATCGATTGTAAACTGAAAATAATTTGAATTTAGAAATTTATGGAGAATGCTAATTATATATATATATATATATATATATATATATATATATATATATATATATATATATATAATTGTTAAAATAGTTTGGTATGACCAAGGATATTATTGTGTATATATATTTTTTGTAATTTATATGATTTTGATTAGGTAAAAAGAATAAGCATGTGTAGATTAACTTATGGTCCTACAAGTTAATAAAATATAATAAGTAATATAACCCCGGATGTCATAAAAATTGAAAAATTATATCGAAGGTGTCCTTCGTGCGATACAGACAGACTTAGTTTGTTAGCAATAAAATATAATAAAATCTAAAATATAACATTAACTTGGTTGTCTATTTTGTATAATTACTAATCTATACTAATTGTTTTGATAGTATTTGTGAATATAAATAGATACTAATCATAGAGGGTATTTCCGTAAATTGTTTCTTTGATCTAGCTCTCATTTGTTTATCGTATAGTTAGATAGTATAGATGTTAGCGGATGGAACTAGTGAGGAATTGAACCTCTCTCGCCCTCCTCCCTTTTTATCACACCCTCCCTTCTTATCACTTCACTTCTTAACTTCCCAAACCAACCTTTTATCCCCTAGTACTATAGTCAAGGTTTAAGTCTCTTTCTTTCCTCCACTTTCTGTTAGGATACATTAGAAAACCAACTCCCCCCCTTCTTCATCAATAAATCAACAAAGAATGGGAAAACAAATCTTTCACCTTCAACCAAATCAAATAGGAACACTGTTTTTCCTCTTCTCCATTAAATTCCTTCCATCTTTTGTCTTTCTCTGAACTAACAGATTCAATCTATGGGGCAAAAAGAAATAATTTCAAAATATTCCATACCAAAAGAATTGTAACGATAAATCCATATCAAAATATTCCAAATTGGGATATTAAATCAAGAGAGTCTAAATGAAGAGCTAGCGTTACCGTCACTGAGCAAGACATCATAGTTCATCAAAATCCCTGCATAAGTGCATAGTGTTGGGTAGAGTAACGAATATTTGCATATCGTGAAGAAAATTCAAAGTTGACAAAATACATTCACCTTTATTGTATGTTGCTATACGGTTCATTAGTTTTTTCGATAAGTATATTTTTACTAACATAAAATGGACCATACCATGTCAACCGGGAGAGAATATTTTCAGGTAACGTAGCATTAATATTTAGGGTATTTACAAAAAGTCATTTAAAAAATACTTATTCAAACAATATACATTTAGAGCATATTGATGATCAGTTTCTAGAAATTTCCTACATTTGACTAAACAAGCATATGAAAATCAAGTACTAAATTAAAATCAAATAACAATTAATTGTCTTGGTGCATTTTACTTTTATTCACAAAACTAATTAAATTTAAATTAATAAGAAATTTGTTTCCCGGTTTCATACTGGTGATACACAAAACGACGTTGCCTCAAGTCTATTAGTACCACTCATTGATATATGGTTATGAATGTCAAAACTACGGAAGCTATGGCTTCAGCTCATGAGTCGCTGACTTGTTTCCTTTTGCCAAAGTACTGAAAAGCAAATGCAAAGGCCAATATCAGCAATGGCAACAGGAATTGCAATGTCTTTGCAAAAAATCCTGAAGACTCGTTGCTAACGCCACCATTTGCTTGTGTAGATGCTGGCCGATTGTGGTTACCTTTGGTGGGAAGAGTGGAGGAATCAACTGTCCCAACCAAGTACTTTTCCATCATTTCTACTGCAGATTCACTGTGCCCCACATCTTCAAAATCGACTGTGGCATCCTTCTCTGTAAAAACACAAGATTAAGATTTTTTAGTGCATCCTCTCCAGTATTCTTCCTGGATTAATATTTTGTTAGCAGATTACAAATATGAACCAACCAACGGGGAGAAATCAATTACCTGTAGATGAAATTAAAGATTCATCACCTCCTGGATGATCATCCAAAAATGGGGTGACATCATACACCTGCAACAATAGAACGCATGTTAAGTATGAAAATGGGATATGGTGGCATCATGCTAAAACTCAATTTGAAGATGTAGCAAATTAATCACAATGAGAAAACATAGATAGGGGTAGATACATAAAAATTAAAAATCAAAAACAAAGATAAGGACAAGTACTCATTTCATCCAAGTTTCTTTCTTCTAGCCCTTTTATACAGTGCAAAGCACTGAAAGCATGACATTTATCGTCATACATACTGCAGTAAAATAAAATCATTCCTTCCTTCCTATCGTCTGATAATAATAAAAATTATCAGCATAGTTTATTGGCTAGTCAATTCATAATCAGAAATTTCTAGGATTGCGGCATCTCCACAATCCTATATGCCGAATAACAGTAGCATCCCCTAAAATTGAATAGACTAACCATTGGTGAATTTGCATTTCTCGCTTACATGGTATGGATAATAAGCATCGAAAAAATAATACAGCTGTCGCTCACACAAATGATTCAGATTACAAGTTATTGATGAGGTAAACTTTTCTTTTGCTGGTAATTGGGAAGGGACCAACCAGTATTTTCAGAATGGTTGCAGGTGATGTGGCAGTAGTGTCTTTGGTAAGCTATACGGATGGGAATGATTAAGGAACCCTGGAGAATATAATTCTCTAAATCAAGAGTTTCAGCAACATAGTTTTTTATGTTAAAAGTAGCAAGAGAAGAGTGGTGTTAGAGGTGTATTGAGAAGTCTGAGTGCTTAAAGATGATGAAGTGGTGGTTGATGAATGATGATGAAAAGGAATAGACGGTGCCACAATTATTTCCAGGGATGCTGCACTAGTTCGATGTAGATTTGACAGGAAATATGATCATTCATTACTCATTATCAACTCGTTATACACAGCATTTATCAGAAAAGATGAGTTTGTTCAAAGTCCAAATTAAACAACAAAGAAACAAACTGATCATACCAAATAAAATCTGAAAAGTATCTTCATAATATTTCACTCTCTTATATCACATAAGTGGATACATTATAGTCTGTTATAAATGTGAAGATTATTAGTCTTCCAACTCCAATCCTTTAGTAGATACATGCTGGACAAATTACAGACTACATTTGAACAACAAAACTGCTTGGCCATAGCCTATAGGCACTGAGGATGCTGTTATTCAAAGGGAGCAATTGAAGAAAAAAGTGAGGGTAGAATGGATTTAGCTTAGGTTTCCAGAATCCTAGACTGGGAACGATTAATATATCAAGAGCTGTTAGTGATGGTATCCAGAATACAATACATAATACTGACTGGTAATGGTGCCGCAAGTCTCACTCAATACATTGCACAATTCGGTAATCACTTCTTATTCCAATTCAGAAAAAATAAAGAAGTTTCAATTACTCTTTAACAAGTAGCAACAGGTGATTCCATGTTAAGTATATCTGAATTTGAATAATTTTGTCTACTTGTTTGTAGGTACCTATCAAACATAACAATTAGACAGAGCTGTAGTGCTCAAGGCTTTCAACCAAACCTATTATTCTTTGCATTGCATAGTTGAAAATTCATAATTTTGATCCACATTGTAATTATTCTTAACAAATCATGCAATGCACTTAATAACCAATCAAGTTATATGAATTTATTGTGCTCCTTTCCTTAATATAACAACATATGTTGTTAAGTCCGAAACCATTGCTGATGAAAAAACTCTGCTGGATCTATACACACTCGTTCTTACAAACAATAAAACTTAATATCATAAGCTTAATTCACTCTATTGGAGATTAAAAATCAGCTTCTGTTCCGAATCACACCCTCACACAATTCCATTCCACTTATACTTAGGGTTTGGGGCAGAAGTTTTTAACTTCAGATGTTTGTTTATACACGTTTCTTGAATTTTTACACATGCAATTAAACAAACATTTAGTACACGTCATCACATTCATCTCAGAAACTGAAACAGATCAACTATGGAAAACGGATCAAGATGCACAACATAATTCCATTAAAAAAAAGCTTCAAATAAAAAGACCTTTCCATTGACAATGATCCAGCAATCATTTTTGTTGTTGTGTTTGGCGACCTCCTCAAATGTAAAAGTTTTGGAATCTGAAGACATTGCTGCCTCTGCCACACAAAATCAAGCACAGTTCAGTCCCAGATTAGATTATTCATAAAAAGAGGGAAAATAAAGTTCAATGCAGAATGGAAAGCCAAGATATGATATTCCCAGAATAGTTCCGCGTAGTTTGGAACAAAAAGCGCACAATGTTGAAGAAAAATTCTTACGTTGAAAGAAGGAAGGAGATGTTCCCAACTTTTTTGCCTTCCAGCTCCAAACTACTCCTCTACGAATAATTTATAGTTTTTTGATTTTTTTTGTTACATAGTTTTTTGATTTATTAACCAACCCATATTTATTTATGTACTAAATTAGAAAAATCATATTTTTTTCCGTATGAGATCATTTTTTATAGGGAGATCAGTTTTTACTTATACTCTTAATTTAATTATTTCATTATAAATCCTATGTGAGTTTTTTATATTATTTTAAATTTACTTAACTAGTTTTTGCTTATGTGTTTATTTTTTTATAAATAATAATAAGAGGGCTTACGTCCTTTTGCATATGTGTTTAAATAAATTTTATATGATATCCTCAAGCAAACCATTTTAAAAAGGCATATGTAATTTATATTAAGGTAAATTAAAAAATAAAATGTTAGATGTGTTTTTAACTTATTGTAATTAATTATACTTTTGTGGTAATCCAAAATAACATGAAATATTGTTAATATATTTCTTGAATATATTGAGATTTGAAATAACAAATAATTCTCGAATGTATTCTTTGTTAATTATTTTAGTTACTCACATCAACTTTGGACCCTCATTTTAAACCCTAATTGGGTCGATGTCAATAAACAAAATGAATAGTTAAATACACGTTTGAAAATCAAAATGACTAACGAAAATTTCATTTGTGATATTTTTTTGCATCTTATTAGATATTTCTATACTTTTTAAGAGCCGAAGTAATAAAGTATCTTTATCGGTGACTAATCTATGCAGAGGAATAGCCACATGTGTCCAAGTTTGCCAGTGTGTGTGTGATTCTCTACTCCTAATAGAGTTTTAATCGCTCTCGAGATTTGAACTCAAAACCTTAGAGTGGGATCCAAATCTAGTTACCGCTCAGACCAACCCTATTGGTAGGGTAAGTTGGAATATTAATAAAAGAAAAAAATAGTAGTAGTAGTAGTAGTATAAACCGTTGCAATTGATTTTGATATTTTTTTAAAATGAAAAATTGTTTCAGTAAAAAATGCTACAATTAAAACGAGAGGCCAACATGCGAGTAGCAAAGAGAACCATTCCCAATACCTCTAAGTTGTAGACCTGTAGCAGTAGCGAGGGGTGTACAGGTTGGTTTGGATCGAATTTGAGCAAATCTGTTATCCGAATCAATTTCAATAACTTAGTTTGGGTTGGTTCATATAGTCTTTTTTTTGACAAGTGGTTCGTATAATCTTCCAATCCATGATATTAAAATTTCATACATTTATCATAAATTATTAAGGTAAAAAGTCTAAGAAAATAAAATTTTGTGTCTCTAAAACTATGGTTTGGGTTTGTGGGTTTGTTTTTTGAAATCCATCACTTGAACTAAACAACTATGAGTTAGTTTGGATTGGTACGAATTGTTGGAAAAGTCAATTGAAAAATTTCCAAGAAAAGGGAAAAAGAGTAGAAATTTAATAAGTACATTTCACAATGTTGGTGAATGTATCTAGAATCTTGAAAATGTGAGACATTTAATGTCCATTATTCCAAATGCATGAATAGAAGTCATGTTCTCTCCAATAAATAGAGACGCTTATGAAGAGGTGAGATATGCCAAATGAAAAGGTGAGACATCCCCATTCTTGGGTGACAGAGTGAAAGAATCTCCAACCAGGTCCTACTGAGAGGAGAGTGTCGGTGATCATTTGTTGTGTGAAATGTAAGTGTGATCATTGTTGTAAATATGGTAATTTCACAATCGGTTTAAGCGTAGGACTCGTTTGTAATATCACATCGGTTTGTGGGGTTATTTTAGTCTTTTTGCATTGTATCAAAGGGATATAAAATCCCTCTCGGTATAACTGTAATAACTGCTTTTTCAATAATATTCGTTTTTACTGTTACGCGCGTTTCCGTTGTCGTTCTTGCGTTCTCGGCCTCGTGTGTGTTCAAGTCGGCTAGTGTATTCCGACGTCGACCATCGTCGTCTTCTCGCTCGGTTAAGCATCAACTATGGTGATGATGCATTGACATGGTATCTAGAGTCGCGTTTTAGAGGATCTTGGGGAAACACGAGTGAAGTGATTCTTCTGAGGTGTGTGCATTCGATCTTGTTCTTGTAATTCACATCGGATTGCAAATCAAGATCAAAAGAAATCGTCCTTTCTTGATTTCGTGGGTTAGGGAAACACGAGAGATTGAGTGATCAGAGTGAAAGAGAAAATGAACGGCGGTAACGGTGGATTGAACACGAAGCTTCCTGTTCGACGGAAAAATTGGAATCGGTGGTCGATTCAAATGAAAGTTCTTTTTGGCGCGAAAGATGTGTGTGAACCGGTGGAAGATGGCTACACACCGCAGGTGAAGGTGCAACGGAGGCACGAGAAAAATGCGCAAAGGAGACGCGGAAGAAAGATCAAAAGGCCTTGTTCTACATTCATCAATGCGTAGATCACAAGGTGTTTGAAAAAATCTCGAGGCAACCAACTGCGAAGGTCGCTTGGGATATTCTTGTTCGAAGTTATGGTGGAGATGCTCTTTGTGAAAGAAGTGAAATTGCAATCGCTACAAAAACAATACGAAAATCTGAACATGAAGAGTGATGAAAGAATTGCGGACTATATCACGCGTGTGGTTACAATCACCAACGAAATGAAGCGGAATGGTGAAGTTAAGATGGCGAAGAAATGATCGTGAAAAGGTACTTCGTTCCTTAACTCCAAAATTTGATATTATCATGGTAGCAATCCAAAGAATCTAAGAACACTAGTGTAATGAAGTTAGATGAATTACAAAGTAGTTTAGAAGCACATGAAACACTTGTAATTGATAGGGATGTTCAAGTTGAAATCAAAAAAGGCAATTTGCAAGCACAAGTCTTTAATAAAGGTGGTGGAAACAAACCGAATTGGAAAGAAAATAAGTGGAAACAAAAGAAACAAGAGTGGCTTGATAAGAACAATAAGAAAGGAACTGGTAGTAGCAGTAATAATAATGATAAGGGAGGACCACATGGAAAGAACTCTAAGAATCCAAACAAGAAAGGAAATTTTGATAAAAGAAAGGTTCGGTGTTTCAATTGTGATAAATTCGGCCACTTTGCCGATGAATGCTGGTCGAATAAAGAGAAAAAGAAGGAAGAAGCTAACATAGCGCAAGGGGATTCTGATGAGGAACCCGTGATCTTGATGGTGACAACAAATGAGGAAGGGGTGATTACAGACATGTGGTACCTCGACACAGGCTGCTCAAATCATTTGACTGGAAATAAAAGGTGGTTGATCAATTTCGATGGCAGCAAGAGAACAAAGATCAGATGTGCTGATGGTGAGTACTTGACAGCAGAAGGTATGGGTGACATTCTGGTACAAATGAGTGATGGCTCAAAAGTGTTGATTGAGGATGTGTGGTATGTACGGGGTGAAAAACAACTTGATGAGTGTTGTTGGCAACCGCTAGAAAAGGGATATTCGGTGAATATGGAGGATAATGTGATGACCCTGTTTGATAAAAATAAGAAAATGATCTTCAAGTCTCCACTTGAGAAGAAAAGAACCTTCAAAGTGAAGATTGAAGCTGGTGAAGCTCAGTGCTTGAGTGTTACAAAGGCTGAGGACGAGAGTGCATTGTGGCACAAGAGGTATGGTCATCTCAATTATGCGAGTTTGAGTCAACTGCAATCCAAAGGGCTTGTACTCGGCATTCCAAAGGTAAATCGCTAGTAGTGTAGCTTGTGAAGTGTGCATGAAGAGTAAACAATCTAGATTGCCGCTTGCATCGAAATTACCTCCAAGAGCAACACTTGCCTTGGGTGTGGTACATTCCGATGTGTGTGGACCTTTTGAAGTTCCTTCCTTGGGTGGAAACAAATATTTTGTGACTTTCATTGATGAGTTTACAAGAATGATCTGGGTTTATTTGATTAAACAGAAAAGTGAAGTCTTTGATCAGGTTAAAAGGTTCAAGGCATATGCGAGAAAAAGCAGTGGGCTGCAAGGTGAAAGTATTAAGGAGTGATGGTGGTGGAGAGTACAGCTCCACCGAGTTCAAAAGTTTTTGTGACGAGCAGGGCATAGAACATGAGGTCACGCCACCCTATACACCCCAACACAATGGAGTAGCTGAGAGGAGGAATAGGATGATACTTGATATGGTAAGATGCATGCTTAAACAGATGCAACTACCAAACACTCTATGGGGTGAGGTGTGTGGCAACTGCGAGATACATCTTGAACCGATGTCCGACAAGGAGGTTGAAGAATAAGGTGCCTTTGGAGATGTGGAGTGGTGAGAAACATGATGTAAGTCACTTGAAGGTATTCGGTACCCTATGCTACAAGCATATACCGGATGCTAGGAGAAGGAAGTTTGATGACAAGAGTACTCCAGTGATATTTGTAGGATATCATTCAACAGGTGGCTACAAATTGTATTGTCCTACAACCAACAAAGTTGAAGTTAGTAGAGATGTGATTGTAAAAGAACAAGAAAGGTGGAATTGGAATTCAAATGCGGAACATCGATTGACATTGACAATTGCAATACTTGAAGAAGATCATAGTGAAGTACCAAGATGCAGGAGAGGTACCGTCCGCATGAAATTGAACAACAAGCGAAATGATTACGGCGACTGGTCCGATGATGAAGTTCCAAAGACAGGCGGTGCCACGAGACAGAGAGAAATTTACCACCTCGGCTCACCGATTATGAGCTAATTGCGGGCGATTTGATAGACAATGATGGTGATTTCATCGCAATTTGCACTAGTAGGCGATCTTCGAGCCACTTAGTCATACTGAAGCGATGAAAGATAAGGTGTGGAAGGCTGCGAATGATTGAAGAATTGAATGCAATTGAAAGGAATAAAACACGGAGTTAATCGTGCTACCTCCAAACAAGAAACCGATAAGTGTGAAGTGGGTCTTCAAAGTGAAACCGAAGCCCGATGGATCAGTGGCAAGACACAAAGCTCGGCTTGTGGCTCGTGGATTCTCTGCAGAAGGAAGGTCTAGATTACAAGGAGGTGTTTGCGCCTGTAGCTAGACATGAGACAATAAGATTAGTGATAGCTCTAGCATTAGTAGGGGATGGACTATACTACATCTAGATGTTAAGTCGGCATTTTTGAATGGTGCACTAGAGGAAGAGGTTTATGTGACACAACCACCGTGCTTCGAAATAAAAGGGAAAGAACAAATGGTGTTTAAGCTGAACAAGGCTCTATATGGCCTTAAACAAGCTCCAAGAGCTTGGAATAAGAAAATAGATGCCTTCTTTGGAAACTGTGGATTTAATGTGCGATGTCGAATATGGAATATATATGAAAACATCTAGCCGAGGTAAAATGATCCTAGTTTGCCTCTACGTAGATGACATATTGCTAACCTGGTGGATCGTGAAACCGAGGTGAACTCTGTGAAGGAAAGGTTGATGTCCGAGTTTGAGATGAGTGATCTCGGGAGAGTTGTGTACTTCCTGGGAATGGAATTCCTTTACACTCCTAAAGGAATAGTGTTACATCAGAAGAAATATGCAGTAGAAGTGCTGAAGAGGTTTGAAATGTTTGATTGCAAGCTGTTTCTAACACCAGTGAGTAAATCGTAACTGACGATCGATGTTGATGGAGAATGTGTAGATCCGACCTTGTTTAAGCAATTGGTTGGTTCGTTAAGGTACTTGTGCAATAGTAGACCTGGATATATGCTATGCTCACTCGTGTTGCTAGCAAGTTTATGGAGAAGCCAAAATGATACACTACTCCTAAGCAACTACTAGAATCCTAAGGTACTTGAAGGGAACTTTGAAGTATGGTTTGTTATTTCTGCTAAACCGGATCGTAATAGCCGCAAATTACTTGGGTACTCGACTCGGATTGGTGTGGGGATAAGGTCGACGTAAGAGTACTACGGGTTACATCTTCATGTGTTTTGGAGCACCAATCTCATGGTGTTCGAGGAAGCAACCAGTTGGTCGCATTGTCGTCCGCGGCGAGAATATATAGCAGTGCTACTGCTGCATGCCAAGCTATTTGGCTTAAATCGATCATAGCAGGCGAGGCTTGAGAGTAAGGAGCCGATTAAACTCATGATTGATAACAAGTCGGAAATAATGCTTGCCAAGAACCCGCCACATGGGAGAAGCAAGCACATAGAGACCAAATTCCATTTCTGCGTGAACGAGGTTGAGAAAAGGTACTTGAAGTCCGCTCATCGCAACACTCAAATGCAGTAGCGCATATATTCACCAAAGCGTTGGCCAGCCGCGCGTTTGTGAAGGCGAGGAATGACCTAAGCGGCTGCGTCGAGGTTAATGGCCGAGCTGTTGAAATCTCAACTATGTTCGATTCGGTGTTATCGGTAACTCTGGAGTTTCATTTTACTGTAATTTTAGTTTTGATTTGTGAAATTATGGGATGGTGTTGTAAATATGGTAATTTCACAATCGGTTTAAGCGTAGGACTCGTTTGTAATATCACCTCAGTTTGTGGGGTTATTTTAGTCTTTTTGCATTGTATCAAAGGGATATAAAATCCCTCTCGGTATAACTGTAATAACTGTTTTTTCAATAATATTCGTTTTTACTGTTACGCGCGTTTCCGTTGTCGTTCTTGCGTTCTCGGCCTCGTGTGTGTTCAAGTCGGCTAGTGTATTCTGACGTCGACCACCGTCGTCTTCTCGCTCGGTTAAGCATCAACTATGGTGATGATGCATTGACAATCATTCCTTCTAATATTGTAGGGTGATACATATAGGGTGGGTTACAAATTGATGTAATCATATTTAAGATGGTGAATAAATTACGTTGAGATATTCTCGTGGACGTAGGCAAGAGGTGCCGAACCACGTAATTATTTGTGTTATTATTTCATTTATTCTTGTAGTGTGTTTATCTATATTCTATCTAAGATTCTTGGGCATACGTTGACGTGTGTGATTTTTCCCCAACACGAATTTGGTCCGAGCATAAAAAACATCCAAAACAAATATATCAGTTTAGATTAATTTCTGAATTGGTTTGGATTTGTTTGAACCATTGAACACCTCCTGTGGTAGTTAAAATATTGATTGGGTGTGGGAGTGGCCTGAGGAGTTTCCACATTCCATGCTAATACGAGCCATACCTTTTTTACAAAAGAAAAAAAAACAAAATGCACTGAGGTGTCACAATAATATATACGTAACGAGTCATACTAATAAATACTCCGCTAATTAATTACTATTTCTATATTCCCTAATTATTTGTGCAAACCCGTTGCAACCTGTGTGGGTGTAGTATCTGTTAGTGTTGTGGTGCACATAGATGCATCCTACCTTAGCAGATTGTAACAGATTTTCTTTAAAGGTATTGTAACAGAATTGTTTTTTATAAGCAAAATAATTTTATTGATAAGGGAGAGCACAAAAAATACTCCGCCCATGTCGTTGCCAGAGGTGAGAAGGGGGTCTCATTAAAAACTTCCAAGCGTCAAAACTCATTGAAAAAAAATCCAATGAGGAAAAGAGTACCTCAAACGACATTATTGTTCGAGTTTACAAAATTACATAAATACATGATTGTTGTGTTTGTTATGGCACAAGACCATCACCCTAAAACTCCTCCACAAAAAATAACATGAGCCAACATCTTATTCCCGTATTTAACCTCAACATCTTCACCTCACCATCAGTACCATGTGATTTCTTTCAAAGATGATCCTCCAAACTCGCGTTTATGTAGTATGCCTTCCTTTCAAAGTCTCTTCATAATTGATTAAGCCTGCTTAATGGCGAGGAGCGCTATCCTGCAAAAGAAATGTAGATGTTTCTACCCACCCTTTCCTTGAGCCACTGCCAAGAGAAGACAACCACCCTAGTGAAAATGGTTTCCACATCAGCAACTTGTCTTTTAAAAACCACATCATTTCTTGCTCCCCACAATATCCAAGTCACAAGCTAACCATATTAAGTATCTGATTTTCTTCTTTTTCTCCTTTAACCCCGAAAGACAACTAGCATGATATAAGAAATGATCTAGAGGCTCACATTCACAAACACCAAGCCATGAACCAACCTTCTTCCAAACTACAGCAAATTAATTGGACGAGTGAAAAGGAGGCTAAACTTGATACCTCTTGTTGGTTCTTTTGGCCCAATCATCAAGTTCATTAACCACACCAACACTTGTGCTGCGAACACCTTTAAGTTTTTGTTAGTAAATCAGAAAACTGATCTAAAATCAGTTAGAGGTGGGCGTAGGTTAAGCCCAACAGTGTGTAGGATAAAGCTTACTATAAATGAAATCAAAGAAATTCAGATCAGAATGAAATCAAAGAAATTCAGTTTCCCTCTCTATCAAATTTTGTTTCGATTAGGTTTTACGAGTTTTGTTTGCGGAAGCATCGAAAGTCGTGATATACTCTCTATTTGACTTGCTTTGCTTGCCTATTGGTACTGTTGTAAAGCTCCTAAGCAAGAATGACATGGTTGGTAGCTTAGGCAACCTATAATAAGTATTCTCTCATCTTTTAGTATTAATTACAAATATCTATTTAAGTCATTTTATATTTATAAGTTAGTTTAACCACTAATTTTACCAAACACTTTAATTTAATCTGTTAGCTTATCCGCTATCCGCTATAAGCTAGCTTATTCGGTATCCGCTCTTTTTTGCCAAACAGAGCCTATAAGTTAGTGAATAAACACTATAAGTTTGTCTTGCCAAACAGCTACCAAAGCTTATCCGCTATAAGCTATATGCTATAACCTAACGATTTGGATTTGCCAAGCAGAGCCTTACAAGTAGCGAGTCTTACATCTCATCTCTCTTACATATTCTCATATAATTTCTCCTCTCTCCCTCTCTCTGTCACTCTCTCCTTTATCTTCTCTCCTATCTCATTTTTATCTCTCATTTCTCTCTCCCTCCCTCTACCTCTCATCTCTCTTCTATATATTTTCTCATTTCATGACCTCTTTTTCCCTCTCTTCCTCTCTCTCTCACTCTACTCTATCATCTCTCTTATTATAAACCGTATAAAGAGAGTTAAAGTAAAATTTAAATTTTTCTATTTGTGCTGTCTAATGTTTGCCAAACAGTCTACTGGACAACATGTTATCTAGTACTCCAGTATTATCTAGTCCAGTATTTATCTGTTCGCGAATCAAATGGACCCTATAAACTATAACAAATCTCTCCCGGCAAACAGAGGATTGAAAAATCACGTTGATTGAAGCAATTGAAATTATTATTATTATTATTATCAGTAATAGGAGTAGTTGGGTAGTATTAAAACTAGTTAATGTAGGGTAGGTTGGAGTGTATATATATATTAATAAAAGAAAAACAGTAGCTATTGGTTTTAGTATTACTTTTTAAAATGACAAATCATTTAAGTAAAAAGCTGCTACGAGTATAAGGAGAGCATGTAGATGGTAGTAATATTCCGAAGATAACTCAATTTCCAATGCTAATTCAAAGTTGTAGACATGTAGCGGTAGCTAAAATATGGATTGGGTTGGGAGTGGGATGGCCTGAGGACTTTTCACATTCCAAGCGCATTTTAATAAATAGTACTCCACTAATTAAATGCTATTATAGACTTTCTGTATTCCCTAAATAATAATTGTGCAACTGTAACCGCAAATTTTGAGAAATTAAACCTTATTTTTATTTTTATTAAAAAAAACAACAACCTTGAACCTCTGCAAATATATAAATGAACAGCCCCTTCGTATTGTTAGCAACTCCTTGCGTGCTTTCAAGATGGCTTCTTCTACTCCTCCTGATTCTCCCACCAAAGTGACCATGAAGCTTTTGATTGACACCAAGAACCAGAAAGTTCTCTTCGCCGAAGCATCGAAAGCCGTCATAGACTTTCTGTTCAACTTGCTTTGCTTGCCTATTGGTACTGTAGTCAAGCTCTTAAACAAGAAAGCTATGGTGGGTAGCTTAGGCAACCTGTATCAAAGTGTCGAAGACCTCAACCAGAATTACATGGAACCAAACCAAGACAAGCATCTTCTCTTAAACCCAAAAGTTCATTGCTCTTCAACTCAGATCTCTGGCTTTCTTACCAACAATGCTGATGATGACGATGGCATCCAACCTCAGTACTACACTTGTCCACGGTATAGAAATGGTTCCAGTGCTTGTGGTTTTGTTACTTGTGATAAGTCAACCTATTGTCCTTCTGGATGCGGCAACATTATGAACAATGAATTACGTTTTACTGGAAGCAAGGTTGTTAAAGAGAGAACTTTCGTTAAGAGTGGGTTTGTAAAAGATGTTGTAACATTCATGGTGATGGATGATTTGGTCATTCAGCCCATGTCAACAATATCAGGCATCACATTGCTCAACAAGTTTAATGTCAAGGATATGGGAACTTTGCAGGAAAAAGTTGTTGAGATGGGAATGGACGAGGTAACAATATATCTATGATATTTTCCACTATAATTAATTCCCACCTTTTTTTCTATTTGCTTCATTTATCGCTTCTGTATTTTTCTTATAGGGTATCAAGTTGCTGAAGGCTTCTCTGGAATCGAAGATGGTTTTGACAAGTGTTTTCCTCAAGAACAAGAAGTAACGTCGATATGCTGTTGCTTGTTTACTTCAGTTTTCAATTTCAAACTCAGTATTTCAATATATTTCTCGTCATTTATTATTAGCACCCCAAACTGGGGCGGTTTGTTAGGAAAGCAGCGGAAATTTGAAGTGTTTTATTATGTAGTAGTTCATAGGTCTGAGGCTGATTCATTGCAGTTTTAGAAGTGTCGTTAATGGACATCCGATTGTCGGATTTGATCCTCTGGGTGTTGATTTTTGATATACCTGTGTGTGTGGGTGTGGGTCCTATTACTTGTTGGTCTGCGATTAGACCAAAAAAAATCTAGTGGTTCATAGAATAGAAGAGATAGTCTGAATGGCAAGAGGTTTCCAAAGTTCTTAACTCTAGCAAATATTTGTAGACAACATTATTGGATTCACAAATTTATTGCAAAACATCACTCTTCCATTGAACAAATAAGAAAAGATTATGAACCGAACCAACCAATCAAACCATTAACCCCCTCATTATACTGATTCAGCATCACTCTCCCATACATTTATTTATTTTTAGTAACTATATACCCCCTTTGATGGTCGGAACACATTTATTAACATCTCTATTGATAGTGCTCAGTTTGAAGGATTGAAGTAACTCCTCAAGCAGTGAATTAGAGAGACCAAGAGATATTTTTCTGAATAAAATTCATTCATGATGAGCTCAATGAGCTGATACAATATATATAGTGGAATGAAAATAGGATCTGTCAAAGATCTTACAGACTAGCAAATCGTAACAAACTTGATGAGTCATTCATTCTAGAAGCTAAAGGAATAAAAGCAACAATAGAAAGCAAATAGAAATGGGTACTTCATTTGTAGAGCACATGGTCATTGAACTTGGCTGGTAACTTCTTGTCACGAATAGGCCAAGAAACACTAGGAGGAATAGTGGTCTGCGGATTACTAGTTTCACCTCCCTGCCCCATGTTTGTATCATCTATATTGGAATCAAGTGTTTACGGCCTTCAATTCCTTTAAATGGTAAATTTCAGCAGATGGCTTCTTATTGAGAGAAAGGTAGATGGCTTCTTATTGAGAGAAAGGTGGAGTCCTAGATCGTAATGGTCAAGCCCAAGCATGTCCCGGTCGAGCTGGCCAGTCGGATAGTAGCGGCCGTGTGTGGTGGTCAGTTTGTCTGTGTTCTTTTTCTTTCTCAAAATTGGGTATTCCCTGGGTCCCAACCCAATGAGTCAATCTCGACAAGTGCCTATTCTGTTCAATGTAAGACTTGTCTGTTTTTTCAATTCACCAAGTTTCAAGAATCCCCCACTTGAACTTAAAAAGGGTTTCAGAAGCACTGTCAAATGTGTCCATGAGATTGTGCGTAAACAAAGGTGTCTTGCGACTTGAACATTTGCACTAAGTGTTAACCATTAACAACAACAAAAGATGTGAATAAAAAAATTATGCAACCTCAAATTCAAAAAATATATGAATTAAAAAATTCATTCTTATAGAGATCATTATTCTTTTTCCGTACAAATAAAAATTATATAGAGTTAATTATTCTCCTTCTGTTTTAAGTCTGTACAGAGAAAATCATTCTCTTTCCATTGATAAATATTATATAGAAAATTTCTCTATCTATAAGAATATTTCTTTAGCAATTTTATCTATTTCTTCCTGTTCAGCTGTTTTAGTGAGCATTTGAATGTCATCTTTTCACACATTGGAAATGTTTTTCACATTTAATAAATAAAATAAGATTTATTTTATTGCCATCGTTTGAATTAACATTCCTCAAAACGAAACAACTTTTGAAGTCAGAAACAGCAGAATCAGAGCCACTAATGTATTGGTAGTCATGACTAAATTTTGAAACGTATTAAAATTGTTGTTTTGTGAGTTTTAGAAAGTTATTTGAAGAAATCAATTAGTCCACCGAAAAATTATCGGATTGAGTCGCGGACTAAATTGCACTAAGCTAGCGGATGAGAATTTAAAGTAATTAGTCGTTGAAGTAGCTTATAAAAATAAAATTACGTAAATAGATATTTGTAATTAATGCTTACGAATGAGAGAGAAATTTATTTAATTAAGGATAAATGAGAAATTTAATTAAAGTAATGAGGGTAAATTTAATTCAAGTAGCGTTTCAAAAAACACTATAACCTAGTGGAAAAACACTATATATAAGCTCAAAAGTTACTTCAAGTAGCAAAATAAAAAGAAAAGGCATGTATATATCTATACCTATATATAAAGGAAGCGGATTCCAAAAAAAAAAAAATGCCACTTTTGGTGTCAGATTTTTCTGACCAAAATACCCTTAGTGTAAGTAAAATTATTTTTCTATTTATTTTAGTAATTTTACTATATATTTAACTATTGAAAATATAAAATAATTTATTTATTTTAAATAATTTAATAATTTAATAATTTATTTATTTTACTATATATTTATACAAAAGTTATTTGAAAAATAGGGAGACCAAAATTGCACAAAAATAAATAGGGGGATCAAAGTTGCACATTTAGTAAAATAGAGGGACCAAAATTGCCCAAAATAAAATCAGGGGATCAAAATTGTACATTTTGTAAAATAGGGGAACCAAAATTGTCCAAATTAAAATAGGGGAATCAAAATTGCATATTAAGTAAAATAGGGGGACCAAAAGTGCATTTAAGTGCATTTAAGCCTATTTTTTATGATATTTATTAGTTTTTCGCAGTTAATTAAGTGCAGGTACCGAGTGCAGGTGCGGGAACTTGAGTGCCCCAAAGGGTATGGGGTGGGCATTGAATTGTTGCTACCCATACGTATGCGGGATCGGCTGCAGGCACTATAGTGCCCATCTCCATCCCTACAGTCCTTTAGTCACTCCTCACCCCTCACTCCTCACTCCTCATTGTTAACTCAATTATATTGGTAATAGGACGAACCTATTTAAATACAAATAAATAATCTTTTTATTACTATTATTACTATATCAAATTTCGTACTTCGTGTTAAATTATAAATTTGCTAATATTTTCTGTTAATATATACATATTGACCTACATCAACTTATGGTATATTTAAAGTTATTATTCTAAAATAGAATTTAAATTAGATGTCATATATAATGAAACTTAATCATACTGATCTATTAGCTTATTTGTTTTACAAAATCATACATCACTTAAAGATTGTAGGTTTTTGAAACAAAATAATTGTGAAAAATAGGCTCTTAAATAGGTTTTTAGGTCTTGCCAGACTTTCACACAGGCTAGACCAAGCCAATGATTTGGATCTATGACAGGTCATAGGTTAGGTTCAAGGCTAACACTCTCAACGCAGGACAGACCATAAATAAAATATTCAATTTAAAATCTATGCTAGTTTAAGTAAAATTCTTGTTGTAAAGTACTATTCGTAAAATCATGTTTTGAGTTTGAATAAATCGTAAATACTAAAAGTATTTAAATTTTCACTTTTAACTTTCGGTCATATATTTGAGTAATCACTTTATAACTTTGTTTCAATTGTCTTTCGGGACAACTGTAACACCCTATTTAACTTTAGCTTATTTTATAGTAAAAACGTGAATGCGGAAATTTTTGAGTAAAATAAATTATAATTCATTTCGTAACCCTTAGTTTTAATATTGAAAAACAAAAAATCATTTATTTATTTAAAAATGCTACACTAATAATTTATTAAATTTTTTCATTGTAATAGAAATATCATTTATTCGTTCTAAAATCATGTACGTGTAACTTTTCTAAAACATTATTATTTAACAAATTATCGCTTTATAGAAATTAACTTTACATCTTCATAAATTTATTTATAAATTATATCTTGACTACTCTAATAGTGTTGAGAAAAACTGCACACATCAATCGATTAACCTACACGACAAATGATCTTTGAAGGCATATAGATAAACACATCGCAAAAATAAAGGAAAAAATAACAAATTATTTAACGTGGTTTGACACCTCATGCCTACGTCTACTGGAACACATCAACTTAATTCGTTTATATTCTCAAATATGATTACAACAACTTGTAACTCAACTCCAATATGTGTATCAACATACAACACTCTCACTCTAAGAAAATTGTTTTTTGGCAAATAGAAAAAAGTGAGTAAGCTCGAGGGATTAATCTCTGCAATTGCACACAGAGGATACCCGATTTACAAAAAAAAAAAAAATTCTGTTAAATGCGTTCTGCTAGTAGAAACGATTGGGTCATTGGGTGTGAGGGAGTGGGATGGCCAGAGGACTTTCCACCATTCAAGTTCATACTAATAAAGTAAGGGTTTTTTCTTTTATACCCCCACCCCATCCCCTCCCACCCCCACCCATTTGTGATATTCCCATAATACCCCTGGCATTAAATCAGTTTTTGACTTTCATTAATTCTCTCTGGATTGGGACCCACAGGATAACGCATCGTATATACCTCGATGGAAGGTATATACGATTACATTAATTAATCAACGCTGACCTGAAAAACTACTCATCGTATATATGTCCTTCAAGACATATATACGATTGCATTATTAAATGCTTCGTTGACTACTCATCGTATATATGTCCTTCAAGGCATATATACGATTGCATTATTAAATGCTTCGTTGACTACCCATCGTATATAGGTTATATACGAGTGGGCTATGAAGATCTAATCGTATATACATCTGGGCTATGTATATATGATGTGAAAAAAATACCCAGCCAGTATATACATGGTTGAGGAGGTATATACGATCGGGCTATTTTTTCGTTTTTTATCGAAAGTTGCTATCTGTTTTGTTGGAGCAGATATTGACCCGCCTCTGAAAGCAGATCTGCCGACTCTCGGTTGGCGCTGTTGATATTGATACTACATTAACTTTCACGACGGATACGGTATAATTTTGTTACTCAAGTTTGGTAAATGGAATTAATTTACTTAAGTACTTAGTAAGTTATATATTTTGTAGATATTTTCTACACGCAGTGTGTGGAGGAGTGGGCCAAAGTCATTGGTAGAACTATCGGTGTAGTTGTTGTTATTGTGAGATCCGAGAAAGCACCGGAAAGAGGGGAGCGAGATAAGGTTGTTTTTGGTGCGACAAACAAGGCGGGTTTACTAATGATTCAAGGGTTTTCGGTTCTAAAAGGAGAGGTCGTCCTTTTAGATTGAAAGCTACTTGCAATCATTAGCCGTGGGGTTGGTGTGTCACGGTTAAATGTGGTAGACACACGCACGAGTTGCTCAAAACTTCCGCTGGTACTTGTTTATTTGGGTGTCCGCATGCAGGCGCAGCGCAAAGGCTCAGTTAACGAGCATGCGGATCTTGATGTCGGACCGAAAGCTACTATTACTGCTTTGAAGAAGCTAGATCCGGAGAATGTGACTAGTCTTCGTCAAGTTTATAGGCAGCGTCACAAACACCGGTCTACAAAGAGGGGTCCTAGAACGGACATTCAGGAGGTGTTGAGATTGATTGAATCCCATAATTATCTATGTTGGTCTAGAAAGATTCCGCAATCTGATGTCGTCAGTGATATCATGTGGGCTCATCCCACTTCTATAAAGTTGCTCAGGTTGTTTCCCAAAGTTCTCATTCTTGACTCAACCTACAAGACCAACAGATATAATTTGCCTCTTCTACAGTTGTGTGGAGTCACAAACACTGAGATAAGCTTCCACGTTGCATTTGCTTATATTGGGCAGGAGCTTGCTATTCATTTTTCTTGGGTATTGGAGCAGCTGCGAGGTATATGTGAGTTGCATTCTATTCATCCTCAGGTTTTCTTGTGATGCAGAGATCTCACCAGATATATCCGCTATTCTTGATGTCTTTCCTGCTGCTACAAATTTATTGTGTCATTGGCATGTTACAAAAAATGTCAAAGCCAAGATTAAGGAGTTGGTTCACAAGGATAGACGGGAGGAGGTCGAATCTCTCTGGCTATCTATTATTGATTCTGTTGATGAGTCACACTATCTATCTAATCTGAAGTTTTTTGAGGCTGCTTGCTCTGATAAACCCGCTCTCATTAAATATGTGCACGACACATGGTTGACCACGCACAAGGAGCGATTTATCTCAGCATGGACTAACCAGATCCCACACTTGGGGAATTCGACAACCAACAGGTATTTCTATCCGTTAATCGATTTTTTTTGACACGTGGACATATTTTTTTTTGTCGATTAAAATTCTTTGACACTTGTTTATTATTTCTATCCGTTACTCGATTTTTTTTGACACGTGGACATATTTTTTTTTTGTCGATTAAAATTCTTTGACACTTGTTTATTATTTCTATCCGTTAATCGATTTTTTTTGACACGTGGACATATTTTTTTTGTCGATTAAAATTCTTTGACACTTGTTTATTATTTCTATCCGTTACTCGATTTTTTTTGACACGTGGACATATTTTTTTTTGTCGATTAAAATTCTTTGACACTTGTTTATTATTTCTATCCGTTACTCGATTTTTTTGACACGTGGACATATTTTTTTTTGTCGATTAAAATTCTTTGACACTTGTTTATTATTTCTATCCGTTAATCGATTTTTTTTGACACGTGGACATATTTTTTTTTGTCGATTAAAATTCTTTGACACTTGTTTATTATTTCTATCCGTTACTCGATCTTTTTTGACACGTGGACATATTTTTTTTGTCGATTAAAATTCTTTGACACTTGTTTATTATTTCTATCCGTTACTCGATTTTTTTTGACACGTGGACATATTTTTTTGGCTTAAATATCATTTACCCCCCTGCAAATATCACCATAATCCATTTACCCCCCTGTAAAATAAAAAGTTTTAAGATGTCCCTTGCAAATATAAATTGTTTATGGTTACCCCCCTACAGGGGGTAACCGTAAACAAATTATATTTTGCAGGGGGGTAACCGTAAACGGTTTATACCCATTATACACTTAACACTGTCAATATAATCTAACAGCAAGGGGGTAACCGTAAACAATTTATATTTGCAAGGGGCATTTTAAAACTTTTTATTTTACAGGGGGGTAAATGGATTATGGTGATATTTGCAGGGGGTAAATGATATTTAAGCCTATTTTTTTTTGTCGATTAAAATTCTTTGACACTTGTTTATTATTTCTATCCGTTACTCGATTTTTTTTGACACTTATTTATTATTTCAGAGCGGAATCCTTGCATTGGTCTTTGATCTTCTCCATCTTGACTGAAGGTTGATGGGTTTTAATAGAGAATACAAGACAAGCAGCCACGGTGGACAGTCAAACAAGTCAACCTGCCACAGTGGACAGTCAAAATGCCAGCTCAACAAGTGATGAAGCTGCCACTAAAAGCGTCGAGTGTAATCTTACTCAAAAGAGTAAAGTTACACGAGCTCAGTCAAAGAAGCACAAAACAAACCCTTCTTCAACACCAGCAATAAAGCTCAACAACAAATACTCAGTTCTCTCTCAAGTTGAAGATCAATAAGAGTTTGTTGTAAATCAGTTATAACTGATATAGATTCCGTTTGATTCAATTACTGAGTAGTTAGATCGATTTGAGTTGTATAAATAAACCCTAGTGATTGTAATAGTTCAGTTAGAAAAATTCTCAATGAAAGTCACAAATTCATTTCTCTCTCACTCTGAATCTTGAGTTCAAACATGGTATCAATCGCCATTTCCGATCCTTCGCTACGCTTCACTCTCGATTAAACCCTTAGTTTCTGTGCAAGCCAAGTTGTGTTAATGGAGGAGATCAATAACAACATCTTCTCCCTCTCAAGTCCATCTTCAAACTCTTCCCATGGCTTCGCCGCAGCTCCCAAGCTTTCAATCAAGCTTGAGGACAAAAATTTCCTTCTCTGGAACCAGCAGGTTGAAGGCATCATCACGTCCTATAAGCTTCATCGATTCTTGGTGAACCCCGAGATACCGCATAAGTACACCTCGGAGCAAGATCGCCTTGATAACAAAGTTTCAGAAGCTTATGAAAGGTGGTTGGTGCAAGATCAACTCCTATTCACCTGGTTACTCTCTACTCTGTCAGATTCTGTGCTTCCTCGTGTGTTATCGTGCAAGCATTCACATCAAGTGTGGGATAGGATCCCCAAGCACTACTACGCGCATCTGAAAGCAAAGATTCGCCAGTTGTGCACAGAGTTTAAGAACACGAAGAAAGCAGACCGGTCAATCACGGAGTATCTCAGCCGTGTACACACGCTAGCCAATTCATTGGTTGCTATCGGTGTCAATGTCACCGATCAAGATAAAATTGATGTTATCCTTGATGGCCTACCGGAGGAGTACAATGCTCTAGTCATGATGCTCTATGGTCGCTCAGATCTGGATTCCACTTTTGTATCGGAGATTGAAGCACTTCTCTTAGTGCAAGAAGCGCAACTTGACAAACACCGTCAAGAACTCACCAACACTCCGGTTACTGCAAATGTTGCTCACACAAGTCATGGAGGTCGGTTTGGCAATGGTGGATATCGAGGTCGAGGACGAGCACTCGTGGAAGAGGCCGTGGCCGTGGAAGGTTTTACAGTGCTGACATCACCACCATCTCTGGTGAATCAAGGCCAACGTGTCAACTATGTGGCAAGACAGGGCACGTTGTGAAAGATTGCAGGTATCACTACGATGAAAACTTTGAACCTCCTCCACGTGCTACCACCAGTGGAACTCAGGGCAAGACAAACAACTCAGACAAAGGCAAAGAGCCTGAGTCAACAGAAGGTATCTCTCTAAAACCTCGTGTGAATTTTGCTTCTACACCGGCTGATATTGATGCCGATGATGTGGACAATGAAGCGTGGTTTGAAGACACAGGTGCGTCTCACCACATTACACCAGATAATGAATTACTAGAAACTAGCACACCATACACTGGAAATACCACTGTTTCTGTTGCTAATGGTCATGAAATGCCTATAAAATCAATAGGCACTGCTAGGATTGCATCTAAAACCAACCCTAAAGTAATTCTAAAACTAAATAAGTTATTACATGTTCCTGGTATAACTAGAAACCTGTTATCTGTATCTAAATTTTCTGAAGATAACAATGTCTTCTTTGAGTTTCACTCAAAATATTGCCTTGTGAAATCACAGGAAACTAAGAGAACATTGCTTAGAGCTGTCAAGGGGAAAGATGGACTGTATTTCTTCAAAGCTTACCCTATTCATGTATCTGCTAGACCTAAGTTGAAACTTAAATTGAAAACTCAGGACAATTACCAACCAACTGTCAATAATGCACAAACTTGTAATAGCTCTACTAAGGCTGCTAGAATGTACAAGCTGTGGCACTCTAGACTAGGCCATGCAAATGTAAAAGAAGTTAACTCAATTCTGAAAATGTGTAATATTCCTTTGATGAATAAAGCTGAGTTACAAATTTGTAAATCTTGTTGCATTGGTAAAGCACACAAATTGCACTCTCCACTATCAGAGACAGTTTACACACAACCCTTTGAATTGATCCACACTGATTTGTGGGGGCCTTCACCCTCACCCTCTAAGGCTGGCTATAGCTAATACATAGCCTTTGTAGAAACCTACACCAAATACACTTGGATTTACTTTTTGAAACATAAATCTGATGCTTTGATTGCATTTACTAAGTTTCATGCTTTAGTTAAAACTCAGTTTAATGCATCTGTTAAAGCTGTACAGTCTGACTTTGGTGGTGAGTTCAGGCCCTTTACCAACCACTTGACATCTCAGGGCATTATCCATAGACTTACCTGTCCCTATACCTCCCATCAAAATGGAACAGTTGAAAGGAAACACCGACAAATAGTGGAAATGGGGCTTGCCTTACTCTCTCATGCTTCCTTACCTATGGCTTACTGGGACCATGCATTTACAACAGCCACACATCTCATAAATAGACTACCAACAACTGCATTACCCAAACACATCTCTCCGTACCAGGCCCTTCACAATAAAACTCCTGACTACAAAGTACTTAGAGTATTTGGCTGCTCTTGCTACCCTTCACTCAGACCTTACAATCAGCACAAATTAGAATTCAAAAGTGCAGAGTGTGTTAACCTTGGCCTATCACCACAACACAAAGGGTACAAGTGTTTAAGCTCTGAAGGAAGAATTTACATTACAAAGGATGTAGTGTTTGATGAGTCCAAATTCCCATACCCTACTCTCTTTAACACTGCTAAGTCAATTTCTACACCATCTACCAGCGATAACAGTGTCATTCTAGCCTTACCAGCTGCTGTTCCAAGTGCTTCAATCACCTCAGCAGTGTCTTCACAGGAGTTGCAACCCTCTACTGCCACAAAACAACCTACAACAGATACTGCACCAAGTCCCGCAGAGCAGATTACTAGCCTCATCACCACCCTCCACTCAAACTCAGTCCAAACATCACATGGTGACTAGATTCAGAACAGGAAAACTCAAACCTAGAGTGTTCCTCACCACAACAGAACAAACTTTAGTCAAGCAAGCTATTCTTGACCCAAAATGGAAAGAGGCTATGGATGTAGAATATCAAGCCCTGATGAATAACCACACCTGGTCCCTCACATCACTCCCTCCCAATAGACAAGCAATTGGTTGCAAATGGGTGTTCAGAGTGAAACAGAATCCAGATGGCAGTATCAACAAGTATAAAGCCAGGCTAGTTGCCAAAGGATTTCATCAAGTTGAGGGTAAGGACTTTGGGGAAACTTTCTCACCGGTGGTGAAACCAGCAACTATCAGAATAATTCTTACTCTAGCACTTACACACAAGTGGGAGATGCAGCAAATTGATGTGAACAATGCCTTCATTAATGGCATTCTTCAAGAAGAGATTTATATGCAGCAGCCTCCGGGGTTCATCTCCTCTGATAAAACTCAGGTCTGCAGGCTCCACAAAGCACTATATGGGCTCAAACAAGCACCACGTGCTTGGTATGAAAGGTTAACTGAAGCTCTTCTTACCTTTGGGTTTAAATCAAGCAAGTGTGACCCATCTTTATTTGTGTATTCTGCTGCTGGTGTTACTCTGTATGCTTTGGTGTATGTAGATGACATAATCATCACAGGCACATCAGCACAACTAATTCACCGCCTGATCACCAAGCTAAACTGTAATTTTTCCTTGAAACAACTTGGCAGACCAGATTACTTTCTCGGTATTGAGGTAAAGACACTCTCCAATGGCACTCTACTGATGTCTCAGACAAAGTATATACTTGATCTATTACAACGAGCCAATATGTTTGGATGTAATGGTATGAGCACCCCCATGTTAACAAGCCCAAAGCTCAGCAAATCAGGCACTGATGCACTGAAAGACCCTCACTTGTACAGGTCTGTGATAGGAGCACTACAATATATCACACTAACAAGGCCTGGCATAGCCTATGGTGTGAACAAACTATGTCAATTCTTATCAAATCCACTGGAATCACACTGGATAGCAGCAAAAAGATTGCTCAGGTACCTAAGTGGTACCAAATACCATGGGCTTCTTCTCCAGCCAGCCTCACCAGATAGTAAGTATTCCTTAAGAGTGTATAATGACAGTGATTGGGCCAGCGACATTGATGACAGAAGGTCTACCTCAGGGGTATGTGTTTTCTTTGGACCAAACTTGGTCTCTTGGAGTGCCAAGAAGCAAACACTTGTGGCACGGTCTAGTGTAGAAGCAGAGTACAGGGCAATGGCACAAGCCACTGCTGATATTTTGTGGATTCAATCTCTGTTGAAAGAGCTGCAAGTCCCCCATCAACCCCCAACTCTACTCTGTGACAACTTGTCAGCAGTTATGTTAGCCCATAATCCAATCCTACATGCTAGAACAAAACATGTGGAACTGGATATTCATTTTGTGAGAGAAAAAGTTGCTGCCAAAACACTGTTTGTCAAGCACATACCTGCTACAATGCAAATAGCTGATGTATTAACCAAACCCTTGAATACTACTGCTTTTTAGTTGCTGAGAAACAAGCTCAGAGTAATAGAGAATACAAGACAAGCAGCCACGGTGGACAGTCAAACAAGTCAACCTGCCACGGTGGACAGTCAAAATGCCAGCTCAACAAGTGATGAAGCTGCCACTAAAAGCGTCGAGTGTAATCTTACTCAAAAGAGTAAAGTTACACGAGCTCAGTCAAAGAAGCACAAAACAAGCCTTTCTTCAACACCAACAATAAAGCTCAACAACAAATACTCAGTTCTCTCTCAAGTTGAAGATCAATAAGAGTTTGTTGTAAATCAGTTATAACTGATATAAATTCTGTGTGATTCAGTTACTGAGTAGTTAGATCGATTTGAGTTGTATAAATAAACCCTAGTGATTGTAATAGTTCAGTTAGAAAAATTCTCAATGAAAGTCACAAATTCATTTCTCTCTCACTCTGAATCTTGAGTTCAAACAGGTTTGTATATTAGAGACTAGAGGGAGTAATATAGTAATATGACGTGATTATAAAGATGTAGGATTTTTTTTTTTAGATAAGCATGTAGGATATTGATTTTGCGGAGAGGACTACAGGAGGTTGTAAATTTTTGCCTATCATCGAATATGCATTGATGTGTTTAATGACACGATTTTCTGGTCACTATTTTAGGCTGGCAAACTGCATTCAACCTTTCACCTCATTTGATTTTGTCATGTTGAAAAACTTATATGCTTACAATTTATCATGTGTGCTGCAGGGTTGGATTATATTTCGCGATACGAATCCTTTAATAGAATTAGCTAGGGCTCTAACTACGCAGCTGAAGTGGGAAGCAAGAGTGATAGAAATTGAAAGTAACAGTTAGGAGAAACTCCTGATCTGCCAGAAACCTTTCATTAAGAAACATTCAAGCTAGTTGATTGAAGTGCTGAAGAAGTTAGACCACATAATTATATATACATATTTTCATTTCGATAATTTTAATTTGTTATCATAAATTTCCCTCATACAAAGTGGGGATTTAAAATTTTTGGACAGAAACGAAGATGAAGAAGAAATGATAGAGGAAACAGTATATCATTGTCAATGATACCAGTATACCACCACATCTCCTGTGTAGCCGTAAGGTGTGCATAGGGCCATGTAATTATCAAACAAGCGGGATAGTAGAGCAGATGACAAAGAATACTGAGAGATTTATTTTTCCATGTGATGTCTAATTAGAGAGTTTATACAAACAAATATTATTTGGAATATGGTGAAAGAATAAATTATTGCTCTTTGCTGTGGTGTATAAAATGCTAGCGATAAACCCCCCCTATATTCTATACTTATTTTTCTTCTTATCATTAGGTTCTTAGATAGTTTTTCAGTGTTTATGATATGAAATAAAAATCACATTCTTTATAGTGGAGGTTCATGAATAGGTTAGGTTTGTCTAACTACAGGTTTTGATAGTACCTCTGTCCCTAGATTGGCTAGGTTCGCCTTTGGTCTCTTATTTTTGGTGTGCTGCAGATAATTGTTAGCGACTCTGGTACCGATCTAGTTAGGAAGAGAGTCGTTATAATGATGTTTTTGCGCACTTTGATAGGATTGCTTTTTATTTTGTACAGTTATGTTGATGTTTATGCTCATGAGTTTTGGTATAGTCTCTCCCATGTTTTCTGTTCTTTTTCTCTTTTTTATCAATAAAATTTAGGGGAAGTACTCTTTCCTTCCTGATGTTTTTCCCTGAGAGTTTTGCATCACAAAGTTTTAATGAGACTCATTATCCATTTCTTTTGTTTAAAAAAATACAGAGCAGCTGTAGTTTTAGGGATTTTGGACCCTTAGTTGTATTTTTTCGTATTTTTTCGTATTTTTTAGTGTTTTTGTACTTTCGTATGTTATATATTTAAACATATTTCTTCTCTATTACTCTATTATTATCGTCTATCGTTAATCGTATTTTAGATCCTTATCGTTTAATCACAAAAACTTTAATTTTGAAAAAAAAAATATTGGGATGGATTCCCAGAAATACCTCATAAATAGGTATTTCCGATTCACAAAATACAAACCAAAAATACTTATTTATGAGATATTTTCGGGAATCCACAAACGTTCGTTTTTTTATTTAAAAAAACCAAACCGAAAATATGTTATTTGAGGTATTTTCGAGAATTTTTTTAAAACTTTTTCTTTTTAAAAAAAATAATAATGAGGGATATATCTGAGTTTAAATGATTTATGGAGGTGGGAGGGAGATAGAGGGGTGAAAAAAAAAAAAAAAACAATTCTAGACCATTTATTAAAAACATGTCTTTCTATCTGAAACATTTTCTCTCATCTAATATCTATTTATACAAACAAACAACTTACAAAATTACAATTTAAGACATCTTACTTTTTTGACACATCACCACTTTTGTTTTATTTATCATTTTTTAATTCTACTTTCTCACTCACTCTCTTTCAATTTCACATTGCCCAATATTTCTTACTTCTTACACATCTATTATTAGTGGCTCCACACCCTTTATTTAAAAATATTTCATTTTCCAATTTTTTTAATCCACTATATAATCTAATATAATTAAATTAATATTAAATAATCTACAATTTACTCCTATTTACTATCTAACCTAATATCTATTTATCTATTTATACAAACAAACCGCACTTAATCTATTTATACAAACAAACCACATTTAAATTACTCAAACAAGCTTCTCTATTTACTTGACAATTCATCTGACTAAGGGCAACATTGTAATTTACTATCATACTTTTATCAAATTTATTCTCTCAATGCAATTTCTTCTCACTCCCACTTTTTTCCTACTTTCTCTTACTTTTTTTCTCAAAATTCAAAATTCAAATCAAACTCACCAACTTTCTTTACCCACTATCTACTAATCTAATCTAATATCTATTTATACAAAAAAACCATACTTAAATTACTCAAACAAGTTTCCTTATTTATTTGACAACTAATCTAACTAAGGGCAACATTGTAATTTACTATCACATTCTTTTTTAAATTTCTTCTCTCAACGCACTTTCTTCTCACTCCAATTTTTTTTAAGTTTCCCCTCTTTTTTTTTTCAAATTTTGAAATTCAAATTAAATCAAATCTACTAATAAATTAAAATAATCAATCTAAACTATGAGATAACTGTTCTAATATATAAAAACACGGGATAACTTCACTAATATATAAAAAAACACGATATTAATATATCAAAAAATAAGGAAAACTTAATGACTTTTTCAACTACTGATAAATATTTAAAACACGGGATAATTGTACTGATATATAAATAACGAGGGATAATTATCCTGATATATAAAAAAACACGGGATAATTATCTTTTATCTTCTATCTATCTTCTATCTATCTTTTACCATCTACTATAATCTACTAATCAACTAAAATAATCAATTGAAACTATGAGATAACTGCACTGATATATAAAAAAACATGGGATAACTATACTAATCTAATCTAATCTAATATATTTATACAAACAAACAACATACCAAATTACAATTTTAGATATCTTACTTTTTTTGAAACATCACCACTTTTGTTTTATTTATCATTTTTTAATTCTACTTTCTCTTCATTTCTCACTCACTCTCTTTCAATGTCACATTTCCCAATATTTCTTACACATCTATTATTAGTGGTTGTCACACACTTTATTTAAAAATATTTATTTTCCCAATTTTTTTAATCCACTATATAATCTAATATAATTAAATTAATATTAAATAATCTACAATACTCCTATTTACTATCTAATCTAATATCTATTTATCTATTTATACAAACAACCCATACTTAATCTATTTATACAAACAAACCACATTTAAATTACTCAAACAAACCTCCCTATTTATTTGACAATTCATCTGACTAAGGACAACATTGTAATTTACTATATATCATACTTTTATAAAATTTTTTCTCTCAATTCATTTTCTTTTCACTCCCACTTTTTTCCTACTTTCTCTTACTTTTTTTCAAATCAAACTCACCAACTTTCTTTACCCACTATCTACTAATCTAATATCTATTTATACAAACAAACCATACTTAAATTACTCAAACAAGTTTTCCTATTTATTTGACAAGTCATATATATATATATATATATATATATATATATATATATTAACTATTTCAACTACTGATTAATATTTAAAATATAGGATAAGCATCTTGATATATAAAAAACACGGGATAACTATACTGACATATAAAAAACATGGGATAAGTGCATTGATATATTTGATAATCTATCTTTTACTATCTACTATAATGTACTAATCAACTAAAATAATCAATTGAAACTATGAGATAACTGCGCTGATATGTAAAAAAACACACGAGATAACTGCAATGATATGTATAAAAACACAGAATAACTGCACTGATATATAAAAAACACTTCACTGAAATATTTGATAATCTACCATCTATCCGTTACTGTCTACTATAATCTATTAATCAACTAAAAATAATCAATTGAAACTATGAGATAACTTCACTGATATATTGAAAAACACGTGATAACTTTATTGAAATATAAAAAACACGGGATAATTGCAATGATTTATGTAAAAACACGAGATAGCTGCACTGATATATAAAAAAGCACGGGATAACAACACTGGCACTAATATATAAAAGAACACGGGATAAATACACAGATTGTTTTTAAATGATACTTTTACATTTTTAGATTTTATTATTTATCTAATTTTTTATTTGAAACTCCTTTTTTAACAACTTTAAATTTGTCTTTTTTTCACGAGGTGTTATCCAGACTATTTAAATTATGTCTAAGTTCGTTCATGAAAAAATTATAGTAGCACCCGTGCGTATGCACGAGTATCCTACTAGTTTTTATTCAAAAACATGTCATCAATACAACGCACCCTCTCATTGCTCTCAACTCTCAAGTCTCATTTTTACTCGCACCCTCTCATTCATCTCTCCACCTTTGCACTCTTCTTCTCTACCTCTTTGTCCACTTTTTCTGACAATCAGGCTCTCAGCAGAAAGATGGACTGATGGAATGACTAGAGATATTGGAGGGTAGCTTGCGTCATTGTGGGCTATAGTGTCTTCTTGTTAGCTTTAGTCTTTTCAGAAAATTTTCTGTAGGATTTTTACAGAATGTAGCATTTAATCTATTGTTTTGCCTATTTTACCCATGTAAATGTTGACATTTCAAATTTTGAGCAAAGTGGACTTCTTTAGTTTCCAGAATTCAAATTTTACCCCTGATTTTGTTGACATGATTTGATTTAGGGAGGGCAAAAAAATCCGTACCCGTGGGTACCCATGGGTAAAACCCGTGATGGGTCCAGGGCGGGTAGTCAAATGAGTATTCGCGGGTCGAATTAACGGATAGTCAAATTACCCATTAATAAACGGGGTGAGGTCGAATAGCAAAGTACTCGTACCCGTGGGTACCCGTACCCGTGACATATATACGTAATATATATACCTAGTTTAAAATAGAAACCCTAAAAATTATACACACTCTCATCTCAGCAGCTGCAGCGCCTCCACCATTCCATCCTCCCACTCTCACATCACACGCTCCCTCCCTTCCAACCTTGCTCCTTCTTTGCATTCTTCATCATTAGGGGTGGGAATAGGCTGGGCCGAACTAGGCTTTGCTTGGCCTGGGCCTGGCCTACATTGAAAATGTTAGGCTGGCTTTGCACGTGGCCTGTCGTGAGCCCATTTTCTAGGCTGGCAGCCTTTTCTGAAAGCGACAAGGCACAAAAGCCTTTTAAAAGTCTATTTGACTATTTTCTTAAGAAGACCTCCAACATTTCAATGGTGTAAACCATTAAAATAGACTAACAACCTAATAGGTCAATGAGATTAAGTTTCAATTGAGATCTAACAGAACTTTTTAGGAAAATATCTTTATATGACATCCTATTTAAATTTTATTTTATAATAATAACTTCAACTATGTCAAAAATAATATTAGTAATTAAAAAACTAGTTATATTGATTTAAATAGGCCGGCCTGATAGGCCTAAAAGGCTTTTTCAATGGCCTATGGCCTGGCCTATTTAGCTAAATAGGCTTTTAAAAAAGCCTTGGCCTTATCTGTTTTCAAAAAAGCACCTTTGGCACGGCTCAGTCAGGTAAGGGGCCGTAGGCCTGTTAAGCGGCTTTGGCCTATTCCCACCCCTATTCATCATCACTCTTTCTCAGGTACACATTCCCTTTCTCATTTTAAGTTCCCTGGGACGATCTCCTTGGCTATCTCGAGTAGCGCCTTGGACCCAAATCCACACTCATAAAGGAGGTCGAAATTAACCCAAAATTCCTCGTGACTTGCTAAATAAGTAAATGGCTCACTAATGGCCGCAGATATTGTTGCCTTCAGTGGCGGATCTTGCCCCAAATATTAAGGGGAGCCGTTAACAACTACAACTAATTAAAATATTATAATATAAATTTAAAAGAACAACATATAGTTTTACCAAAGATTCAAAATAACATCAACAAAAGTACACAACAAAAATATAATAATATATATGAAAAGAGAGACGTACTAGGAATTAAAGTGCCGTCCTTCGTTCTTTTAAAGCCTTGAAATCATTAATAATTGAATCATTGCTAAAGTTATCAGCTATCTCTTGTTCAATATAAATCACCATACTGTCAGCAAGAAATTCATCCTCCATCTTATTACGCAACCTTGTTTTGATTATCTTCATTGCTGAAAATGAACTTTCATCTTTCAGTAGTAGCTGTAGAAACTGGAAGAGTTAAAACGAGGCGAATTATACGATCAATCAAGTAATATGTCTTCGCCTTCCCTGTTTTTTCCAAAGCTTGACACAATTCAGACATAGTCGACAAGTTATTCAAATCCGAATGATAACATCAAATTCACCAATAGTAACTTTTTGAATCTTTAAAGGTTGCTCATCTAGTTGAATTGTTTGATCATCAGGAGGATTCTTTTCAAGTGTCGACGTTGAAGGTACACAGTTTTCATCATTGTTGGAAGCTTTCCTCTTGAAAAATGCATCAATTGTCTTATGCTTCACCATTGTATCACTCCTAAATAATGCATATGTCATTTATAATCAAATAATCACATTCAAGAATTTGAAATATAGTTACAAGGAATTAGATGTAAGATTTGATAACAACATAATTCAAGATGAAAGACAACTTTCACAACATTCAAGTTGCAGCCAACCAAAGAGAAATTTAATTTGTTTAGTAGTACGTAGAATCTAGCTAATTCAGTGCCTTTATTGTAAAACTGAACGAGTTTAAGTTTTATCCATTGCATACACATAGGAAACTACAAATTGGGAAACATTTGAAAAGCAAAATGGGAAGAAGAGAACAAACCAACAGATGAAGAAGCAACGGTGGCCTTTCTTCCTCACCAATAAACTCTAAGCATTTCAACTCTAAACAATGAACCACATAATCACAAATTCAATCACAGAGTTACAAACTTACAATCACAAATTCAATCACAGAATAACACAAATCACAGAGTTAACTCACCATTTGCGTTGTGTGCGTCGTCGTCGTCGTGCGGTGTCGTCTCGTCGTCTCGCCGTCGTTGTCTCGTGGCGGTGGTGACTCAATGAGGGTGTTGCTGCTGCGTGAAGGTGAACGGTGGTGAGTGATGAAGCAGAGCAGTGAGTGAGCTGAGCACAAGATTACAAGAACGAAGGAGGAAGAGGAACTTTACCGTTAAGGTCGTCTCGTCGTCGTCTCGTCGTGCTGCTGCTGCTGCGTGCGGTGTCGTCTCGTCGTCGTCGTGCGGAGGTGTCGTCTCGTCGTGAAGGTGAACAGTGTTAGGTGAGTGATGAAGCAGAGCGCGCGAAGCCGGCGAAGGTGGAAAGAGGAATTGAAACGTGGTTACATGGCTCTACATACACAGCTGTAACTAAAGTGCAGCGTATTTGAAATTTCAACTTTAACCCCAAAACGACGTCGTTTTGGAAGAGTTTAAAAAAAAACAGAATTTTAGGGGATACCGTGTCTCCCCCCGCCTCCATTAAGTACCGCCTCTGGTTGCCTTAGCAGCAACTTGCGCTCTAAGCAATACAGACTCCAGCAGTTAGGGTTAGCTCCTTAGGCCCTAATAACCCTGGAAGGACCGTCTAAAAATAGGGGCTCTCACCCTAGGTTTGACAGAAGCTAATAACAATTAAAATACTCTATTTACTTGCTCTCCTCTTATAAAGCCCTAATACTAAGTTAGACATCATAGTGTCTTTGCAAGGGACACCTCTCTGTGTGGAGATTTGAAGATTGCAGCCGCCGTTAGCCACCACCAGAGTGGAGGAGAACCACTGTTGTGCACCAGATAAGTTAGTCATATTTTTTCAAAAACAATCTAGAGCTTTCCTAAAATATTGTAAATTCCACTAAGCCATTGACGTGTATTTTTTTTCTTGGAATGATTGACTTTTAAATTTGTCTATTTATATATTTAGATTAAGTTGATATTAATATTAAATTAAATTAAAGATAGACTTAAATATCATTTACTCATTGTAAATATAATCATAATCTATTTACCTCCTATAAAAAAAAGTTTTAAAATGCCCATTGCTAATAATAAGTGTTTTTATACCCATTAAACGTTTTATACCCATTAAACGTTCTGCTGTAAACGTGTTTTTATACCCATTAAACATTTAATGGGTATAAAAACGTTTAATGGGTATAAAAACATTTAATGGGTGTAAACGATTTATATTTTGTAGGGGCTAACCGTAAACGTTTTATACCCATTCTATATTTAACGTTGTAAACATAATCTAACAGCAGAACGTAACTGTAAACGGCTTATATATGCATGAGACATTTTAAAACTTTTTTTATATGTAGGTAAATAAATTATGGTGATATTTACCGGATAAATATGCATATATCAAATTTTGAATATATCTAAGATTGAATATTACACACATTTTTTTCATAGGATAGGCCTCACCGATTGATAAAAGACAAACGGTAGTAATCTCTCCGTCCCACTTTGTTTGCAATTTAAAGTTTCGACACATCCTTTATAAGAAAAATGATTGAGAGTTTAGATTCTTTAAAAAGTGTTGTCTAATTTACAATTTAAACATTTATCTCTCTACCTAGATAAATGTAAATATTTTATTGTTGATAAAAAATTGTCATAATTAATAGGGGTATAAGTGTAAAAGAACCTTAAAAATTTCATTGAAAATCTAAAACAACAATCAATTTGGGAAAAATTAATTTTGCTAAAACAACAAACAATTTGAGACGGAGGAAGTATTTAACACTGTAGCAATTGATTTTGATGTTCTTTAAATGACAAATCATTTCAGTAAGAAAAAGTTACGATGCGACTAGTTGTAATCCAAAGAGAACTCAGTTACCAATGATGCCTCTAAGTTGTAGACCTGTACCGGTAGGCTGCAGTAGTAGCTAAAATATGGATTGGGTCCAAAGCAACCTTTGAACCTCTGCAAATATAAATGAATAGGCACTCTGGTATTTGCTTACAACAGATGAAAATATTGCCTTTTCCTTAATAAGTTAGCAACCCCTAGCATACTTTCAATATGGCCTCTTCTTCTTCTTCTTCTTCCACCAAAGTGACAATGAAGCTTCTGATAGACACCAAGAACGAGAAAGTTCTGTTCGCAGAAGCATCGAAAGCTGTCGTAGACTTTATTTTTAACTTGCTTTGCTTGCCTATTGGCACTGTAGTAAAGCTCCTAAGCAAGAATGGCATGGTTGGCAGCTTAGGCAACCTGTACCAAAGTGTTGAAGACCTCAACCAGAATTACATGCAACCATACCAGAGCAAGGAGTTTCTGTTAAACCCAAAAGCTCAGAGCTCTTCAACTCAAATTTCCGGCTTTCTTGCCAACAATGTTGACGACGAGGATGACATCCAAGAAACTAAGTTTTACATTTGCCCACGTGATAGTACTTATCATAGAAATGGTTACGGAACAATAAACTGCAGTTCTTATTTCTTTACATCCGACAACACAACTCTTTGTTCTGAATGCAATCGAAAAATGGACTGGGAATTAAGTTATACTGGAAGGAAGGTGGCTAAAAAGATAACTTCGATTAAAAGTGGGTTTGTAAAAGATATTGTAACATTCATGGTGATGGATGATTTGATCATTCAGCCCATGTCAACCATATCAAGCATCACATTGCTCAACAAGTTCAATGTCAAGGAGATTGGTACCTTGCAAGAAAAAGTGGTTGAGTTGGGGATGGAAGAGGTAACTTTATCCATCTATCTAGCTATTATATTTTCTAACTCATGCATTATTTAATCGTAGTTATTTTTTTATTTGCTTCATTTAGCGCTTTTGCATTTTTATTCTAGGGTATCAAGTTGCTGAAGGCTTCTCTGCAGTCGAAGATGGTTTTGACAAGTGTTTTCCTCAAGAAGGAATATTGATATGTTAACAATTATCTGACGATCTATGTTTATCTTTAGTATGTTCAATGTACTTAAGTATGTTTGAGTATTCTTTTTTTTTTGTTGTAGCTTTGGACTTGTCTGCTTTCGATATTTTCTATGGTCTATTTCCGTATGAATGAATATTTTCAATGAACTGTTTCTGCTATGTTGTACTAGTGGTTGTTTTACTGCAATTTTCAAATCTCATGCTCGTTTGACTTGTGATTAGCACCACGCTGGTAGAAGGGAGTTTCATGTTTGATAGAAAATTCAAGTGTTTCATGTTTGATAGAAGAGAGTTTGAAGCGCTAGAGTGTTCGGGTGAGTAAGCGCAGGGCAAAGAATTACATCTTCTGATATCATAAACAATTAAACATAAAGTTAGTATTACTTGCAAGCAATACATTAAGTTGAAGTAGGAACAATTTTTAACCCAAACAAATATTTATAGACAACATTTTGGGAGTTAGATATATTGCAAAACAGCACTGTCGCAATGAACAAATAACAAGATTATCAACCATACATACATACATACATACATAACTCTCTCCTAATAGTTTGAATCAGCCGGCGTTATGCGCCTTTGCATTTATTTTGCACCAAATGGAAGTGGAGAAATGAGAATCTTCAACTTGTCTTCACAGAAAAGTGAAGCTTACATTTCAGAAACCATACTCCCTTCGATTATCACTTAACCTTTATTAACATACGATATTAACCTCTTTATAATGGAATCAAGTGTTACGGTGGCCATTAACATGTTCTTTGAAATGGTAACCTTCAGCAGATGGCTTCTTTTTGAGAGAAAGGTGGAGTCCTGGATCGTGATGGGAGCAAGAAGCGTTGTACAGAAGAGAGTTATTCACACACTGTACATTGCTGTTCATATACGCAGCCATTGGGAAAGAAGATGTTGTTCTTCCTTTGTGATTCTTATCCTTGTTTTTGTTTCCTTCCTCAACACTCGAACCTTCGGATTCACCATCCTTTAAATTTCCCTTTTTGTGAAGATATTTGGGTTGATTGTGTTTTTTTGGGGAGTGGATTAGCTCCATATAAGCTCCTCTGTTTTCCCCTGCTATTGTGATAACTCTCATGTTGCCAGAGTCGTCAGAATCCCAAACCTTTCTCTCCTTGTTCTCTCTTTCTTTGGAGGAAGCAACGTGGTGTTTTCCATGATGTGCATTCCTTGTTTCTAGGGGTGTTTGCGGTGCGGTTTGGTTCGGTTTTGAGCAAAAAAGTGAAGCCCGCATGAGTAAAAATAGATGCGGTTTGGTTTGGTTCGTTGTTGGCTTTTGAAAAAAAACCAAACCAAACAAAAACCAAACCAATGCGGTTTGGATTGGTTCGGTTTGTTCGGTTTTTTGAGACAAAACACAATTTAAAACCCGTTTGGATAAAGCTTATTTTGAGCTTATGAAAAACAACTTATGCAAATAAATTAATTTTTACGTATTATTATTCATAAGCGTATAGTAAAGGTAGTTTATGGAAAAATAACTTAGGAGATACAATTTTTGTTAGTGAGAACTTATGAATTAACATAAAAACTTACTTATTTTCATAAGTTGATTTTCATAAAATCAAAATAAAATTAATCCAAACGGCTTCTTAAATAATCCGCTTACCTTATTCTCTATATATATTGTTTTGTCTAATTTTATTTTTATATATAGGATTTTGCGGTTTGGTTTGGTTTGGTTCGGTTTATATAATCAAAACCATGGTCCCAAACCGAACCTTGCGGTTCACTAATAAAAACCCGAACAAAACCGGATAGAAAGCGGTTTTTGCGGTTTTCGGTTTAGTTTGGTTCGGTTTGCGGTTTTCTATTGGTTTGGTTCGGTTTTGAACACCCCTACTTATTTCCCTGTGTGATTCGGCGCTGCTGCTATTATTGTGGCGCGGGTTAGGCTTGTCGACGACCGTCTTCTGAACTAGCACATCTTTATGCTCTGCCTCCATTGGTATTTTAGGTTGTTGTTCGGGTTTGAATTGGGAAGGTGGAAGGGTTAAGGGAGATGGTGGACGAGGATTAGTAGTAGTAGTAGTAGTGCTGGATTTTGAGTTTGGTGAATGTATTGGGCTACGAAAAGGAACGGGGACAGTAGTTGAATGTGATGTCTTTTGGATTGGTGATGATGGGAGTGAAGAAGAAGAAGGAATTATTTTACGAGGTGGAGATGAAGGTGTAATAGTACGTTGTTGTTGTGTTGTTTTTTCTTGAGGTTGAGGATGCGATGGCTGAGGGTGAGGTGTTTTACGAGGTGGAGATGAAGGTGTATGAGTACGATGTTGTTGTTGTGTTGTTTTGTCTTGAGGATGTGATGGCTGAAGGTGAGGTGTTTTACGAGGTGGAGGAGACGGAGGTGTATTAGTACGTTGTTGTTGTTGTTGTTGTTGATGTTGAGTTGATTTGTCTTGAGGTTGAAGATGGGGTGAGGATGGTGCTGAAGCAGATCTGTATGTGGGTAGAGACAAAGTAGGGCGAGGGTCTGGTGCAGGAGCAGAAGGGGGAGGAGGGGCAGGAGTAGGAACAGGGCGAATGGAAGTTAAGCGGAACCATGGACGAACAGGTGGGTTAGCCATTGAGTTTTGAGAATGAATAAGGCAATGAGGTAGCTAGCAGTAGCACACAATTATATGGCTGGCTGGCTTGCAGGTAGACGCTAGCTTTGTTTTATTTATAGGACTCCAGAGCCGAATCAAAATCATCAAATCAATTAGTATATATGAAAAACACAACTTGTGGGAGGTTGAAAGAGAAAGGAATGATTTGTGATTCATTGGTAACCCAACCTTATAGCATAAAAAAGTAGAAAACAAGTTAATGGGGAAAGTATCTGATTCAGTTGGCAACCTCCCATCCATGCATCCAGCTAACATAAGCTCACAAAGTAAGGTTTGTAGTCTTGAGCTATCTGTATTAGTAGATATTTGGGGTGTAAATAATATGAGTCCAATTGGTATAGTGTTTGTATTTGGGCCTGGCCCAGTTGATTGTTGCTACGTTGTTTTAGTTTGTATTTTTCAGTTTGGCTCCAACTCAGTGATTGTACTGTTGTGGAGTGTTATATACTCTGTAAAGTGCCCCAAATGATATGCAATGTTGAGATGATTACCATTCATTGAATAACAAATGGTATCTAGAGCCAAGTTCGATAACTGAATCTCAACCGAAATCAGAAATAACCGCAGTTAGTTTCTCTTGTCGCAACCACCGCAACCACCGTCTTCCATGATGACGACGACGGAGGAGAAAGCGTTTGTTCAGCCAGCGATTCCCAAATTCGAGGGACATTACGAGCATTGGTCAATGCTCATGGAAAACTTGTTGAGATCCAAAGAGTATTGAGTCTCGTGGAAAATGGCATTCAAATCGATTCCCACGCCGAGCGAATCCCGATCAGATAAAGACGGTGGAGGAAGCCAAACTGAAAGATTTGAAGGTAAAGAATTACCTGTTTCAAGCAATTGATCGGAGCATCATCGAGACGATGATCAAGAAAGACACCGGGAAAGACATTTGGGACTCCAATGAAGGTGAAGTTCCATGGAACCAATAGAGTCAAGAAAGTGCAACTTCAATTGTTAAGAAGGGAGATGGAGTTGCTTGGCCGTAAAAGAGGAGAAGGCATCGATGAATTTGTTGCAAGAACGTTGGCCATCGCCAACAAGATGAAGGCTCACGGTGATAAGATCACCCAAACAGACATTGTTGAGAAAATTCTTCGCTCCATGACTGCAAAATTTGCGTATGTGGTATGTGCGATAACAGAAGCGCACGACACCGATACTATGACGGTTGATCAATTACAAGCAAGTTTACTTGTACACGAGCAAACCATGAAAGGACACACCAAAGAAGAAGAGGAGCAGGCTCTCAAGATCACTAGTTCAACCAGAGGTGGTGGCACGAGAGGAAGAGGAAGAAACACTAGGGAGGCCGTGGCGGGCGAGCAAACCAATAAAGATTCAATCCATTGCTACAAATGCAACAAATATGGGCATTATCGTGTGTGATCGCCAACACAGGAAGACAATGCAAACTATCTGAATGCAACGAAGATGAGGAAGAACTTCTCTTGATGGCTCTCTCCAACATTGAAAAGGATTCGGATAAGGTATGGATTTTATGGTACCTTGATTCTGGGTGTAGCAACCACATGTGTGGTAATAAAGAATGGTTTTGTAGTCTTGATGAAACCTTTAGAACCTCTGTCAAATTAGGAAATGGTTCTAAAATCATGGCCTTAGGAAAGGGTAGTGTGAAATTAAACATAGGAGGAATAATTCAAGTAATTACTGATGTGTTTTTCATACCTGAGTTGAAGAATAATCTACTAAGCATAGGCCAATTACAAGAGAAAGGTTTGAAAGTAGTCTTTGAAAACAATGTGTGTCTGATTTTCCACAAAAAGAAAGGTCTGATAATGAAATCTAAAATGACCAGTAAGAAAGTATATCCCATGTCAGCATCTGTAGTTCATGAAAAATGTTTTAAGGCTGAATGTGATAGTGTTGCTAGGCTATGGCATTGTAGGTATGGTCACCTAGGAATGTCTGGTTTAAAATTGTTGTCTCAAAAGAAAATGGTAGATGATTTACCTCCTATTAATGAAGATAATACTGTATGTGATGAGTTGCCAAAATGGGAAAACATCATAGAGAGTTTTCCCAAGAATAGTTCATGGAGAGCATCACGTAGACTTGAACTTGTTCATTCGATATATGTGGTCCCTTGAAACTGAATCAAATAGTAAGAAAAGATACTTCATCACCTTCATTGATGATATGACTAGAAAGACACAGGTTTATTTTCTATCCTTGAAATCTGAGGCATTTGAAACTTTCAAGAAGTTTAAGGCAATTGTGGAAATGGAGAGTGGAGAAAAAATTGCTTGCTTAAGGACTGACAGGGGAGGGAGGTGAGTTCACCTCTGATGAGTTTGTTAAGTTTTGTGAAGAACACGGCATCAAGAGACAACTTATCATCGCAAAGATATAGTCCACAAATGAGAATGGAGTTTGAGAAGAAAGAATAGGACTATTCTCAACATGGTGAGAAGCATGATGAGTGACAAAGAAGTACCTAAGAAATTCGGCTGGCGGTGAATTGGAGTGTATATCTCCGAAATAGATCTCCCACGATGAGCGAGTGAAGGATAGAACACCTCGGGAGGCTTGGTCGAGCAAGAAACCATCGGTGAAATACATCGAACTTTTGGGTGCATAGCATATGCACATGTTCCGAGAAAGTCGAGGAAAGAAATTGGATAATAGAAGTACAAAGTGTGTCCTACTAGGCATAAGTGATGAATCAAGGGCCTCTGAGCTATTTGATCCTACAACTCGAGAAGTGATTATAAGCGGAGATGTAGTATTCAAGGAGGAAGAAAAAATGGAACCGGAAAGGTAAAGAGGAAGGAGGTGATCTTCATGAAGACATAGAAACAGAGGTGCCTACTGACACAAGAGGAAATGAACCAACAGTGGTTGATAACAGTGAAGACCAAGGTGCAGAAACCACTCAAGATGGTGACCACAATGACTCTGAACAAGATGAAGATCAAGGGAGGACTAGAAGAAAGCCTGCATACCTAGAAGACTATGTCACTGAGTTTGTGACAGAATGTGGAGACTCCACTGATGAAGAGAGAAAGTCTGCATTTGTGTTTGCTAGCAACAATGATCCTGCAACCTATGAAGAAGCTGCAAAGGATAAGAAATGGATAGAGGCAATGCAACAAGAAATTGATGCAATTGAAAGAAATCAAACATGGGAACTAGTTCAACCACCTGATGATGCAAAGATAATTGGTGTGAAGTGGATCTTCAAAACTAAATATAATGAAAGGGGAGAGGTAGACAAGTATAAGGCAAGGTTGGTTGCTAAGGGATATTCTCAAGAATATGGAATTGATTACACTGAGGTGTATGCACCTGTGGCTAGATGGGATACTATAAGGACCTTAATTGCAATTGCAGCAATGAGAAATTGGAAAATCTTCCAATTAGATGTAAAAAGTGCCTTTTTATGGGTGAGATAAAAGAAGATGTATTTGTAGAACAACCCCTCGGATATCGTAAAAAGGGATGCGAGAAGGAAGGTATACAAGCTCAAGAGAGCTTTATATGGTCTAAAACAGGCCCCGAGGGCCTGTATAGTCAATTGAAGCCTATTTCTTGAAGGAAAAATTCCAGAAATGCGAGTCAGAACACACATTATTTGTCAAAGGAAGAATTGATGAGGAATTCCTTGTTGTTAGTCTATATGTAGATGATCTCATCTACACCAGTGGCTCACATGACATGCTGGAAGCTTTCAAAGAATCTATGAAGAAGGAATTTGCCATGACGGACTTGGGCAAAATGAGTTACTTCCTTGGGGTTGAGGTGATTCAAAACTCTCGAGGCATATTCATCAACCAATGTAAATATGCAAATGAATTACTTGAGAGGTTTGGAATGAGCAATAGTAGGCGATGTCTGCCTCCTATTGTACCGGATGCAAAATGTCTAGAGAAGGTGAAGGAAACAAAGTTGAATCCACTTTGTATAAACAAATTATAGGCCACTTAATGTACTTTATCGCCTCCGGGCCGAGATATAATGCATCTTTGTGGCCTTAATCGGTAGGTATATGGAGTCTCCTCTCGAACTCCATATCTGGCAAAGAAAGAGAGTAATGAGATACATCGCGGGACTACTGATTATGGTATTCTCATCTTTGCAAAACTAATAATGATCGTTGATTAGTTACAGCGATGGTGACTATCACGCAGGGATGTGGATGATAGGCGAAAGCACATCGAGGTTATGCCTTCATTCTAGGAGATGGTGCTATAGCTTGGGCATCGAAAAAAGCGACTGTGGTGACATTATCCACCACGAGGTTTTGAGTTTATAATTCCGCATGTGTGCTGTCAAGCGATCACCGTTGAGAAGGATAATGAATGCCTTGGGACACATAATCAAGTTTGGGAAGACTCACATTCTATGTGATAACAACTCTACTATAAAGCTGTCAAAAAATCCGGTGCTTCACGGGAGGAGCAAGCATATTGACATCAGGTTTCATTTCTTAAGAGAATTGACAAAGAAAGAAGAAATTGAACCTATTTGACTTGCTATTCACGAGGATCGTGTGGCGAGATATTTTCACAAAACCACCGAAGGCAGAGACTTTTGTGAAGTTAAGAAGAATGTTAGGAATGCTTAGTGCTTCCAAGCTCAAGGACTAGTGCCACACTTGTTCAAACTCATTGATTGATGCAGTGCAGTGTTGGTGAACTGAGCATCTGTTCTGAACAGATGCTTGGATGCAAACAACGGCAGCGATGAAACGATCATGAGTTTGAGGGAGGATATGTAGTCTTGAGCTATCTGTATTAGTAGATATTTGGGGTGTAAATAATATGAGTCCAATTGGTATAGTGTTTGTATTTGGGCCTGGCCCAGTTGATTGTTGCTACGTTGTTTTAGTTTGTATTTTTCAGTTTGGCTCCAACTCAGTGATTGTACTGTTGTGGAGTGTTATATACTCTGTAAAGTGCCCCAAATGATATGCAATGTTGAGATGATTACCATTCATTGAATAACAAGGTTGGTATCGGAGAGTTCAATTTTGTTTTGGATATTTCTAGTCTCATTTACGCTTGCTTCAATATTTACTTGCAACTTTAGTAGTGTTTCTCTTTCAATTCACTTTGCTTGTTGAGGTAGCGAGGTACCGATGCGGATGCTTTCTTCTGCCTTCCCTTTTCATGGGATGATGCTTCATGTCATGTGCGATGCGACCCATCCTATTTTAGCGATACACAACACAACATATCTTAATATGGATGCTGTCAAATTGTTTCTTTATAAATAAATGGAGGGTTCAATTTGTTCATCCACCATAGGAAAGTGACATACCCCTTTGCATACTTTCAATATGGCTTCTTATTCTTCTCCTTCTCCCACCAAAGTGACCATGAAGCTGCTGATTGACACGATAAATGAGAAAGTTCTGTTTGCGGAAGCATCGAAAGAAGTCATAGACTTTCTATTCAACTTGCTTAGCTTGCCTATTGGTACTGTTGTTAAACTCCTCAGCAAGAAAGCCATGGTAGGCAGCTTAGGCAATCTGTACCAAAGTGTGGAAGACCTGAACCAGAATTACATGGAACCAAACCAAAACAAGGATCTTCTCTTAAACCCAAAAGTTCATTGCTCTTCAACTCAGATCTCAGGCTTTCTTACCAACAATGCTAACGATGACAATGACATCCAACCTAAGTACTACATTTGCCCACGTTATAAATCTGGTGGTTACTGTAGTTATAATTATGTTACATGTGACAAGACAACTCTTTGTTCCGAATGCAATCGAACAATGGACTGTGAATTAAGTTTTACTGGAAGGAAGGTTGCTAAAGAGAGAAGTTCCATTAAGAGTGGATTTGTAAAAGATGTTGTGACATTCATGGTAATGGATGATTTGGTCATTCAGCCCATGTCAGCCATATCAAGTATCACATTGCTCAACAAGTTCAATGTCAAGGAGATTGGTAGCTTGCAGGAAAAGGTGGTTGAAATGGGGATGGCAGAGGTAACTATATCTGTTTATGATATTTTGCAATATAATTCGTTCGCACCATTGTTTCTAGTTGCTTCATTTATTGCTTTTGCATTTATCTTATAGGGAATCAAGTTGCTGAAGGCTTCTCTGGAGTCGAAGATGGTTTTAACAAGTGTTTTCGTCAAGAACTATGAAACACCGAGACAGACAGACAAAGACACACAAACATTGGTCTTAATTTAAAAAATACAAGTAATTGAAGTTTTTGTGTTGGATCCGACACATATAGGTCAATATTAAGAACAACTAGTAATGTTAACATGTCTCTGAATTATTTGATGCAGCTTTTTTATCTTTTAAATGTTAAATCAATGAACTTACGTATGTCCCGGTTTCTATCTTGTAGTTTTGGACTGATGTTTTCTTCCTGTTTCCGTATTAATGCTGATTTGGAAGAACTGTCCCCGATATGCTGTAGCTTGTTTTACTGCAGTTTTCAATATATATATCGCACCATTTGTGATTAGTATTGCTGTTCAATTTATGTACGCAGTCATTGGGAACGAAGATGCTGTTCTTCCTTTCTGATTCTTATCTTTCCGTATTAATGCTGTTCTTCCTTTCTGATTCTTATCTTTGTTATGCTAGATTGTAGGATATCGTGATTAATTGTCATTGAGTCCTCTTCCCAAATTTTAATCTGTTGATTTTGTATACAAACACTGTCTATTTGTTTTTGCATTGCGGAGTTGATAATTCTTAATTTTGATCCACATTGTAATTACCCTTAACAAATCATGCAATGCACTGAATAGCACATCAAGTAGTAAGAGATTATTATCCTTAACAAATCACTGCATAGATTATAAAAAAAAGGGATTTTTTTTTTGTACCCCCACCCTCTCCCCTTAAACCCCCACCCACACTGTAATTCCCAAAATGTCCTTCAAAAAATCAGTTTTTTTCACAAAATTACACCCATCGTATATATCTTTTTTGGGGCGTATATACGATGGGTAATATTTTGACATCGTAGATATGGTCGTTATGCGTATATACGATTGATGCGTTTTAAGTCAATCGTATATACGCCTGAGGAACCTATATACGATGCGTTAATAATGCACATCGTATATATGCCCCAAAAGAGATATATACGATGGGTTTTTTTTTTGGTTAACAGTTAGATTTTATTAATAGTTATAATTTACAGTCTCGTGATTTGAATAAACGCGTAGATATATTGGATAAAATAAACGCGTATAATTACAAAAACGCGCTATAATCATATATAAACGTGTAATACAAAAAATGTGTGAATCTATCTACAAGCCGTCAATAGAATCATCGGCTAAATCTATACATCTAGACGCATCAGTGTGAGTGGGAGGCTGCACGGGAGGACACATAGATCGCCATAGGGTAAAACGTCCAGGCATACGGATGCAACCATGAAGCGCACTCCGGTAAGTAGTCTTTGGTGCCATTTGTGGGGCAATAGGAGGCAATGGACAAGTGGGAGAGATTGAAAGATTCAACCAGTGTACATTTTGCTTGTTCAGAACAGATATGATTTTCAACTTAGATGAACTGTAAGTGCCTCTCAAAGGCAGATAAGTGAAATTCATAGATAAAGAAAACTGAACCTAAGCAACATTATACCTGGTTGCAACCATATACCCCATCTCAGGCAAATCAAACCACTTTGACTCCGGCTGAGGTCCGTATGACTCGATAGTTAAAGCTTTGCGAAGCTCTAACAGTCGGTTCTTCCCAAACATGTCAGAATACAAGGTTTCTCTGTCCTTTGATTCCTGAATCAAAGCTTGCCTAATCAGAGGCCATGAGTCCTCACCCATGTCAAGTCCAACTCCGACTGCTCTAAAACCGCAGTTACCGTCACCTTCAACATCAACAATTTTTTCAACATAATTGCGCACGTGTGCTGGAAGAAACCGTAAGTGGATTTTAGTCTCAGCTGTCTGTGATAATACTCTAGAAGCTCCCTGAGATAATTTGGTTGACTGCTGTGTAGGAATTTTGGAAGCCCCGGTTTCTTCAGTCTGTTTTACCCTCTCATCCACGTGCTCCCACCCAGAAGGATCACGCCTAGCATCAAAAAAATTCTGTTTTTTCTTCTTTGGTGCACCTTTCGTTCTGACTTTTGATTTAGGTGCAACCATAGAAGAAGTGGAAGGGAATGCTATCTCATTCAGCTGCCTCTTGATAAGAAATTTCTCCTCCTCACTCACTTTATCAAATCTGGCCCGGATAGCATCGAACTGGTAAGAAATATCACATGTAGATGATTTATCCTGAGTGGATTTATCATCTACTGCATCCAAGCTCAAATGTTTCCAGTGATCATCAACAACATTGAGCGGAATAGAATTACCGGAAGCATGAAAAATACCTATCTCACAAGCACAAGGAAGAAGATGTGTCTTCCTTTGAATGCACCAAGACCGCCTCTTGTCATATCCAACCCCGTTATTTCGATCTTTCAAACTCCTTAACCATGTGACCCAATGCAGATAAAGAAACAAGCCCTTGAAGATTTTTAAACAGTGGAATATTCGACTTGACTTCAATTCTGCTGATGCTTCGTTGAAAAGACCCGATGATTTGATCAAAATGTATTGCCAGCATGTCATCAATAGATATCAAACATTTTGATAGATCACCCTTTGAAGTCTTCAACTGTCTTTTCAAAGACCAATGCAAGGATTCCGCTCTGAAATAATAAACAAGTGTTAAAGAAATTTAATCGACAAAAAAAAATATTTCCACGTGTCAAAAAAAATCGAGTAACGGATAGAAATAATAAACAAGTGTTAAAGAAATTTAATCGACAAAAAAAAAATTTCCACGTGTCAAAAAAAATCGAGTAACGGATAGAAATAATAAACAAGTGTTAAAGAAATTTAATCTACAAAAAAAAAAATTTCCACGTGTCAAAAAAAATCGAGTAACGGATAGAAATAATAAACAAGTGTTAAAGAAATTTAATCGACAAAAAAATATTTCCACGTGTCAAAAAAATCGAATAACGGCTAGAACGGATAGAAATACCTGTTGGTCGTGCAATTCCCCAAGTGTGGGATCTGGTTAGTCCACGCTGAGATAAATCGCTCCTTGTGCGGTGTCAACCATGTGTCGTGCACATATTTAATGAGAGCAGCTTTATCAGAGCAAGCAGCCTCAAAAAACTTCAGATTAGATACATAGTCTGACTCATCAACAGAATCAACAATACATAGCCAGAGAGATTCGACCTCCTCCCGTCTATCCTTGTGAACCAACTCCTTAATCTTCGCTTTGACATTTTTGGTAACATGCCAATGACACAATAAATTTGTAGCAGCAGGAAAGACTTCAAGAATAGCAGACATACAGCCGAGATCTCTGTCTGTCAAGAAAACCTGAGGATGAATAGAATGCAACTCACATATACCTCGCAGCTGCTCCAATACCCAAGAAAAATGAATAGCCAGCTCCTGCCCAATATACGCAAATGCAACATGAAAACTTATCTCAGTGTTGGTGACTCCAACAATCTGTAGAAGAGGCAAGTTGTATCTGTTGGTCTTGTAGGTTGAGTCAAGAATGAGAACCTTCGGAAACAACCTGAGTAACTTGACAGAAGTGGGATGAGCCCACATGATATCACTGACTACATCAGACCCCGGAATCTTTCTAGACCAACATAGATAATTATGGGATTCAATCAATCTCAACACCTCCTGAATATCCGTTCTAGGACCCCTCTTTGTAGACCGGTGTTTGTGACGCTGCCTATAAACTTGACGAAGACTAGTCACATTCTCCTGATCTAGCTTCTTCAAAGCGCAATGGTAGCTTTCGGACCAACATCAAGATCCGCATGCCGGGTTAACCAGATCCTTTTGCGCGCTTGACAGGGCCCAAAATAAACAAGTACCAATGGAAGTTTTGAGCAACTCGTATGCGTGTCTACCACATTTAACCGTGACACACCAACCCCACTGGCGAATAGTGCAAGTAGCTTTCAATCTAAAAGGACAACCTCTCCTTTTAGAACCGAAAACTCTTGAATCATTTGTAAACCCGCCTTGTTTCTCACACCAAAAACAATCTTATCTCGCTTCCCGCTCTTTCCAATCGCTTTTCAGATCTCACAATAACAACCACTACACCGATACTTCTACCAACGGCTTTGGCCCACTCCTCCACAAACTGCGTGTAGAAAATATCTACAAAATATATAACTTTATAAGTACTTTAGTAATTTAATTCCATTTACCAAACTTGAGTAACAAAAATATACCGTATCCGTCGTGGCCCGAGTGTAGTATCAATATCAACGAGAGCCAACCGAGTAGCCATGCATGTGCTGCAGAGAGGGTCAATATCTGTTCGAACAAAACAGATAGCAACTCAAGAAAAACGAAAAAATAGCCCGATCGTATATACCCCTCAACCATGTATATACGATGGGTATTTTTTTCACATCGTATATACATGGCCCAGATGTATATACGATTAGATCTTCAAGCCCACTCGTATATAACCTATATACGATGGGTAGTCAACGATGCATTTATTATTGTAATCGTATATATGCCTTGAAGGACATATATACGATGGGTAGTCCACGAAGCATTAAATAATGCAATCGTATATATGCCTTGAAGGACATATATACGATGGGTAGTCAACGTAGCATTAATAGTGCAATCGTATATATGTCTTGAAGGACATATATACGACGGCAGTATTTTTTCGATTCGAGTCAAATATTAAATGTAATCGTATATACCTTCCATCGAGGTATATACGATGCGTAAATATGTGGGTCCCAGTCAGAGTGAAATAAATGAAAGTCAAATTTGGATTTATGGCAGGGGTAAAATAGGAATTACAATTATGGGTGGGGGTGGGAGGGGATGGGGTGGGGTGGGGGTATAAAAAAAAAACCCTAAAAAAAAATGTGAACAAGAGAGAGACCTTTCCATTGACAATGATCCAACAATAATTTTTGTTGTTGTGTTTGGCAACCTCCTCACACTATCCGTGATTAAATAGTTAAAATCCTGGATATCCTACACACTATCCCTTCCATTCCTCCCCTTCCTCTCCTCCGCACTAGACACGATATTGAAATCTCCAACCACACACCAGTCGCTTTTGACAAAATGTTGTTTCAACCCTTTCAATTCTTCTCACCCTCTCTTTATATCAGATAAAGAACACAATGCATAAACATTAACCACATAGATAAAAATCCCTACAAAACCAAGTACGATGAAATGAAAAACAAACAGACCAAGAACCAATCAACCATGATGAAACTGTAACTGTAAATGTAATTAGCTTGCTTTACCGTGAGCAGTAAAAGTCAATTGTAAATAGTTACTATTTCTGAGTGTTGTAACTGTGTATAGCTAGATAGTTAGAAACTAACTGTTAGTTGAATGTAAAGTAGTTAGTTATCAGATATAAATACACTTGTAAAAGAGATTACACAGTTAATGGAAATAATGGCATTCATCGTTTTTCTTAGTCTTTCTCTACCAGTCCTAACAAACTGGTATCAGAGCTCTTTTTAGGGCCTGATCCAGAAACTGCAGCTTTCTGAGAGAGAAACAGAGTGAATCAAGATCGTGAATTGAAGATTGCGAAGTGAAACGAAGCAGGCGTGTCAAGCAAATTCGCGAATCGAACAAGAATTTCAAGAACAGAGAATCATGGCGACAGAAAGAGAGTTTCTTGCACCGTCAATTCCAAAATTTGACGGCCATTATGAACATTGGTCGATGCTGATGGAGAATCTCCTTAGATCCAAGGAGTATTGGAACGTTGTAAACACTAGTATACCCACGCCGCCGCAAAATGCTTCACCGGAGCAGTTGAAGACCATAGAAGAGGCAAAATTGAAGGATTTGAAAGCCAAGAACTACCTGCTCAAGGCGATTGATCGTGGAATTATCGAGATGATTTTGACGAAGAGTACAACTAAGGAGATTTGGGACGCGATGAGGCAAAGATTTCAAGGCTCGACGAAGGTTAAGAGGGCTCAATTGCAGACTCTAAGGAATGAGTATGAGGTATTGCACATGAAGGAAGGGGAAACAGTAGACGAAATCTTCTCAAGAACCCTAGCACTTGTAACCAAGATGAATGCACAGGGCAAAAAGATGTCACAATTGGGGGTGGTTGAAAAGATTCTACGCTCGATGAACAACAAATTTGAGTATGTGGTGTGTTCCATAGTTGAAGCCAATGATGTTGAGACGATGTCCGTTGAAGACTTACAGAGCAAGCTGTTGGTTCATGAATCCAAAATGAAGGGTCATAAAGAAGGACACAAAGAAGATGAGCAAGCATTGAAGGCTACTGTGGGCACTACAAGAGGCAGAACCGGGACGAGAGGAAGAGGAAGAGGCCGAGGCAGAGGCAGAGGAAGGAACTTTCCCGGTAAGGAACTCATTGAATGTTATAAATGTGGTAAATTAGGTCATTATATAAAAATGAATGCCCTAGTTGGGAAGAAAGTGCAAATTTTACTGAATTTGATGAAGATGAAGAAATATTATTAATGGCCATAAGAGATCGGGAAGAAAATGAATTAAGAAAGGTTATTTGGTGGTTTTTGGATTCGGGCTGCTCCAATCATATGTGTGGGATTCTTGAATGGTTTGTAGAATTTGATGATAAATTTAGAGAATCTGTCAAACTGGGGAATGGAACTAGGATGAAGGTGCAGGGTAGAGGAACTATCAAACTGAGAATTGAAGGAGTTACTCAAGTGATTACCAATGTGTACTATATCCCTGGACTTGAAAATAACTTGATCAGTATTGGACAGTTGCAAAAAAAGGGGCATTTGAAGGTTGTGTTTGAAGACAATAAGTGCAAGGTTTTCCACAAGAAGAAGGGGTTGATTATCACTAGTACTATGACTAAGAATAGAATGTTTATCATCAATGGTCAAGTGATTCCAGTAGGTACAAAGTGTTTGCAAATTGAACAAGATGATTTGTTTCACCTCCGCATTGTACGTAGGTTTGCTCATCTTGGACAAAAGGGACTCAAAACTCTTGCTCAAAAGGACATGGTGAAGGGTCTACCGAAGCTGCCAGACTCATCTAAGATGTGCGAAGACTGTAAAGTTGGGAAGCAACACAGAGAAGTATTTCATAAGGAGAGCACATGGAGGGCTACTAAGGTGTTGGAACTTATTCATTCAGATATTTGTGGGCCAATCATACCTGCTTCAAACAGCAACAAGAGGTACTTTATTACCTTTATAGATGATTATAGTAGAAAAGCGTGGGTTTACTATATGAATGAAAAATCATGTATTCTAGATATTTTCAAAAGATTTAAAGTGTTAGTTGAAACGGAGTCTGGTGAGGTTATTAAATGTCTTAGGACTGATAGAGGGGGTGAGTTCAATTCTATAGAGTTTGATGAGTTTTGTAAGAGTGAAGGAATAAAGAGACCGTTGACCACTGCATATACTCCTCAGTGGAGTTGCAGAAAGAAGAAATAAGACTATATTGAATATGGTGAGAAGTATGATGAGTGAGAAAGATGTTCCTAAGAAATTCTGGCCTGAGGCTGTTAATTGGTCTACCTATGTCCTAAATAGAAGCCCCACACTAGCTGTGAAAGATTATACACCACAGGAGGCTTGGAGTGGCATCAAACCTTCTGTTGGTCACTTTATGGTGTTTGGGTGTATTGGTTTTGTCCATGTTGCCCATGAGAAAAGGAGGAAGTTGGATGATAAGAGTGTAAAGTGTTTCTTACTTGGAGTGAGTGAAGAGTCTAAGGCCTACAAATTGTATAACCCAGTGACTAAGAATATAGTTATCAGTAGAGATGTTAAATTCAATGAAATTGATAAATGGCCATGGAACAGGGAAGCTAACTCTGGGAAGGGCAAGGAAGCTGCCAAGTATGATGAAATAGAAGAGAATATAGAAGGAGAGAACTCTGGTGATGCAACTCAGTCAGCAAATGCATCTGCTAATGCAGAACAACTACTGGTGTAGCAGAACATAACCAAAATGGAGGAAAACAGAATGCAGATGGTGCTAGTACTTCTGCAGGGACCAATTTGAATGACAATTTGAATGCCAGTGATGAAGAAAATGATGAAGAGGGAGATAAGAGAACAAGAACCAATACAAGCCTCCTGTGGTGTGGCATGCATAATCATTTTTCACCAATTGATGATCTCTCACATATTGGTGTGCATAATGAGTTGAACCTTGTTGTACTAAGTGGAATCGATCCAACTAGCTTTGATGAAGCTATATTGAACCCTGTGTGGAAGGCGGCAATGGATGCGTAAATGCGCCTAGAGAAAGGAACAATACTTGGAAGCTCGAGAGTTACCAAGGGGTGCTAGTGAAATAGGAGTCAAGTGGATCTACACAACGACATTGAATGAGGAAGGAAAGATTGAGAAGCACAAAGTGAGACTAGTGGCAAAGGGTTATGCACAAAAGTATGGGATTGACTACAATGAGGTTTTTTCTCCAATTGCAAGGTGGGACACCATTAGAGCAGTGTTGGCAATAGCTGCTCTACATGGCTGGAAAGTGTATCAGCTTGACGTGAAGAGTGCATTTCTTCACGGAGAGTTTATGTCTCACAACCCAGTGGCTATGTGTTACCTCAAAATTTCGACAAGGGCATTAAATTAAGCTTTAAGTGGTATTGACTACGCATTTAATAGTACTCTGTGAGCTGCAGGTCAATGTTCAAGTCAAGGTACCATAAATTCAACAGTAAAGTTGTACGAGTGTTGACAATGCAAGCAAACTTCGACAGACTTGGTTCTTCAAGCTACGAAGCAATGCCAGAAACCTTCGACAGGAGAGGGCCCAATTGTTCGACGAACCGGGTCCAACACTTCACAAATCTTCTTCGACAACAAGTCGGTCGAAGCGCAAGGAGCAAAGCAGATTAGTGGGCGGTTATTTCCTAGTTTTTAGGAAGTGGTTATCGTGCTTGCCCACGATTGTATCCGAGTATAAATACTCCTTGTAATAGGAAAACGAGGTCACCACATCTTTACAAAAACTCGTGAAACTCAACTTCCAAGTCAAAGCGAAACAAGAGTGAATCAGATTACATTGTATGCGTGTTGGTGTACCAACTTCTTTTCTCTTTCACTTTAATGCAATTTTTACTTGTTTTTACGTTTGTTGCACTTCTTGCTTTCATTCTCGCTTTCAAACTATCTCTTTCTACTATTTTCTGCTCTTACGCACGCTAAAAGACACAAAACTCAAAGGCAATTGTCAAAGAGATTTTCTAGTTTGATCTCACAGATCTTAATATTGAAAACTAGTGATTGTTTGCTAAAAACACCAAAGAAACAAATTGGCACGCCCAAATGGGACCTTTGCGCTTATTTTGTGTCGTTTTACGTTAAGTGTATAAATTTGTATGCACTTGAGGAGTGGTAGAATGGTGCGTACCAATTCTAACAACGCCTCTAGTTCCACCTGTGATATCACAAGTGCAAGGAACAACGGTAGATTCTCGCCAATGTAAGCGGTGGAAATGTTGCGGGGACTACGCCCCGCGACATCAATAACCGCTCCCACGATGTCAATGACCAATGTTAGTTCGACATCGTCTCATGGCCTTGCCACAAAGCGTAGGACTTCCTTCGAGTCCTTATGTGGCAACAGGGAATAGTTTGGAAACACGTTTCCAAAATATGAGTCTACCACCATACCCTTTTGGGGTATATGGCATGCCCATCGGAATGCCACATGTGTCGACCTTTTCTCCTTCACACGCTTCTTACGAGGGTGTACTTGGTCGAAATCCTACCGCATTAACCAATGCGTCCTTGTTGGCGTTAAGACAACAAGTGGACGAAAGCAATCATGATATGGTTAATATGCCGACTCAACAAATTGGTGCGTGTTCAATCCTTTGATTCGAACACAAATACCGATTATCGATGTTAGCGCACCAAATGGGTAGGATTGCGCATTTCTTTGGGGCTCCTACGGAAACAATAGGCGCTTACCAAATTGCGGGAACAACATGCCTAACACCCCACGCAGATCGTTGGATCGCCGGCTCCAAAGGTTATGGGCGAACAACAAATGGGAAATCACATCCCCGAGGTAGTTATGGTAAATCGAAACCAAAATGCCGATGAAGTTGTTCGACAAGTGCAACGAAATAACGCTTGCGCCAAGACAACATAGCCACTTTGGTCGAAACCATAATGGCGCAAAATGGCCTTAACGTAGGTTTACATAGGCCTAATTTCATATCACCCCATGTGAGTATATCTTGCAGCAGAATCGCGAGAGGTTGGAAAATCCCTAAGTTCACTAAGTTTGGGGGTGATACCAATGAGTCCATCATCGAACATATTGCCGTACATGATCGAGGCAGAGACATAGCTCAAAATGAGAGTTTGAAAATGAAGTATTTTCCGAATTCTCTAACTAAAAATGCCTTTACGTGGTTAACCACTCTTCCCCGGTTCCATATATACATGGGGGCAATTAGAAAAGGCTTTTCATGAGCAATTCTACATGGGCGATCAAGATTAGCCTTAAAGAATTGGCCGTGTTCGACGTAAAGTACCGAGGAGGCTATTGATGATTATTTGAATAGATTCAGTTCTCAAGGCAAGATGTTTTACACAAGTGCTCGAACATGAGCTTGTCGAAATGGCTGCGTGTGGCCTTGACTATTCAATTCGAAAGAAATTGGATACGCCCTCATTTGAGAGACATGGCCCAACTAGTCGATGAGAGTTCGAACAAGTCGAAAGGCTTAAAGAGGAAAAGGCTAGAGTGAATAAGTACAATAAAAAGAAAACTCAGTGGGTTTTCACAAAAAGAAAAGATAGCCTATGTAGACGAACAATTCGACTTACGCATTCAAAGGTGAGGTCGAATCGGAGAGAGATAGACGTGGTCTGAACTTAAGCCTGGTCCTCCTTATGCTTGCAAATTATTAAGGCACCGCAAATGGGAATAATCTGTGGAGCCTAAAAACGATAGATTTGTGCCAAAACGTACACTTTTGATGTTACTAAATGTGACGAGATCTTCGATTTGCTAGTGACTGATGGCCAAATAATAGTGCCAAATGGCACGAAAGTTCCTCCTCTCGAGCAGAGGAAAGAAAAAGGGTTATTGTAAGTTTCATAATTTTTTGGGACATACAACCGACCGTTGTGTTCTTTTTCGTGGACATGGTTCGAGCGATTGAAGAGGAAGGCTCAAGTTTGGAGATAAAAAGAATAAAGCACCGATGCAAATTGATGTCGACCCTCCATCAAGTGGAGGCGATGTATGCGAAACCAATTGAGATGAGTATCAATATGGTAGACGTAAAAATGGTGGATTCTCCTAAGTCTACCAAACCTCCTGCTGAAAAAATCAAAAGTGTTGTGCAAAAGAGTGATGCTGTGAGACAGGTTACTCAAGAAGAGTATGAGGAAAAGGTACAATCTGTGTACCCCAAGGCCGAGGAAGATCTGATAGACTTCCTAAATCGGTGTAAATTGAGCTCTGAGGTCATGTTATGTCCAAGGTGCAGTGCTGTGTTTGACAAAGAAGCGGCTAAAAGTGTCGAATGCTGCGAAGTTCGACCACCCCTAAAGAGGAAATGGCCAGATAAGAGGCCAAATTTCGCTTCAAGAGAGGGGACCTTCCTTACAAGGTAAAGAATTCAAGCAGGGCTTCGACAAGTAAGCCGCAGTTTGCTGGGCAAGGGGTAGCCAAGAAGGAGTTTGCGCTATCTGCCTCTGCCAAACCATTTTTCCAAGAATGATCCATCCAATGAGAAGTGGATACATGCCGGATGTAGACACTACAAAAATGTCGCTCAACATCTTTGGAACAATAAGCCAATCACAAAGTAGGCCTCAAAGTATAATTATAAAAATAATTATAAAGGGAAGAATCCCATGACGTAAGACCCAATGGCGTCGTTACAGGGCAATAAAAAGAAGGCAACACAGTTTGCTAACGAGCAACGCCAAAAAAGTTTAAGGGTGTAACTCCTAAAACCGTGGGAACACAAAGATAAGTATAGGGGCCGCCAATCAAGTGAGGGTTGGAAACAAGGCTAAAGGAAATCTATTGTGATAGAGGAACCAAGAAGGCTCGCTATGGAGAGGATTTTCCTCCATTAACAAACTTTAAAGAAGAAAAGTGCTTCATTCGACATGGACGAAGATATCACTTGATTTCGACGACTCGAGGCTAGCTTCGACGTCATCCGCAACGTGGTATCCATTTTGCGAGTGAATACGATCTTTATTCTGATCCCCAAACGACGTCGAAGAGGACTTCATTGGGGATATGGCTAACCACAAGCCAGTATGCTACTATGTCATGAACAATGGCTGCGTAGAAGAACAAATGGCCACTTTCGAGAGGCCAGACGAGGGCATGCAACATCATCTGAAGCCCTTGTACGTCCAAGCAAAAGTTAATGGCGTAGGCATTAACAAGATAATCGGGTCGATGGAGGGCTCTGGCATTAACTTAATGCCTCGTGCCATGCGAAGACAATAGAGTCTGCTTTGATACGCACCTTCGACCTCACAACATTATGTTAACCAATTATGAGGGGAAATCGGCGGTCGTCGTTGGGGTCAGCCGAGTAGAAGTGGTGGTAGGAACTGTAAGAAGAACCACCACGCTTCTTTGTTATAAAGATCAAAAGCAAGCTACAATCTACTCCTTGGGAGAGAGTGGATACATGGCGTAGGAGCTGTTCCCTCAAGCCTACACCAGAAATTGGTAATGTGGAGGGATGATGGTCTAGTGGAGTACGTCGAAGCAGACCAGAGTTATTTCCTTGCTGACGTAAATAACGTCACCAGGGAGAATTTTGAGAAGCAAATGGCGAACATTGCGCCATGTTCATCTTCTAGCCAAGCATACATCTCTTCAGATAATGTGCTTTCCTCCATTCACTTATACCCAACACATGGTTTTGTGTGGGAAAGAGAGGAAATAGAAGGTGCAAATGTCTATCCTGATGGTGTGCTACCTCCAACAGGATGGGACACCGACTCTTAGAAGGTTTAGATGTCGCACCCGAGTGCTTGGATAGAATTACGGCTTATATGGCCGAAAATAAAATAAAAACGGCTTTGGAGGCCGAGTTAAATCAACAAACAATGGCTGTCGAAGCCATAACTTCATCTGAAGAAAATGGTGAAGTCATAAATGACAAACTGGATTGCATTTATGACGACGAACCATTGGGTTTTGAAAAAGACCCTAGAGATTCTACAAAGCGCATGCAAGCTCAAGATCCAGTCGAAGAGGTGGATTTGGGAGATGGCTTGATCAAAAGGCCAACCTATATCGGTGCACATCTTGATGTCGCCCGTAACCCAAGTCATTTCACTTCTGCAGGAGTTCAAGGATTGCTTTGCTTGGGAGTACAGCGAAATGCCCGGTTTGAGTCGAGAAGTGGTGGAATTACAAATACCCATTCGACCAGGGAAGAAACCAGTGAAGCAAACGCCAAGAAGATTTGCTCCTCAGATATTGGCTAAGATCAAGGAAGAAATAGAAAGGTCGCTCAAAAGCAAATTCATCGTAGCGGCCGAGTACGTTGATTGGTTAGCTAATATAGTTCCAGTAATGAAGAAAAATGGAAAACTTAGAGTTTGCGTAGACTTTAGGGATTTAAATAATGCAACACCTAAAGATGAATACGCTATGCCCGTGAGCGAGAATGCTAATAGATTCGGCAGCAGGATTTGATTATCTCGGTTTGCTAGATGGCTACTCGGGTATAATCAAATCTTTATTGCCGAAGAGGGGCGGTGTCAAAATCGCTTTTCGATGTCCGGGGGCATTAGGTGTTTATGAATGGGTGGTCATGCCTTTTGTTTAAAAATGCCGGTGCCACTTATCAAAGGGCAATGAATTCTATGTTTCACGATTTTATTGATGATTTTATGCAAGTATACATAGATGATGTGGTGGTTAAGTCATCCTCAGAAAGTGGTCATTTAGACCATCTTCGACGTTCTTTCGAACGAATGAGGAAATATGGATTGAAAATGAATCCAACCAAATGTGCTTTCTGTGTACGTGCAGGTGAATTCTTGGGTTTCGTAGTACACAAGAAAGGCATAGAGATCAACGAAAATAAGACTAAAGCAATTATGGAAACGAAAGCTCCTTCGACCAAAAAAGAACTGCAGTCACTACTAGGGAAAATCAATTTCCTTCGAAGATTCATCTCAAATCTAAGTGGCAAAACACAAGTTTTTTCGCCATTACTAAGATTGAAGAAAGAAGATGCATTCAAGTGGGAGCAGGTTCACCAAGATGCTTTCGACGCAATCAAGTCTTATTTGGTCAAGCCACCAATTTTATTGCCTGTTATTGGAAACAAATTGCTAAAATTGTATATAGCAGCTTCTGATAACACAATAGGTAGCATGTTAGCGCAAGAGGATGATAGTGGTGTCGAAAGACCCATTTATTACCTTAGTAGGGTTTTGATTGATCTTTGAAACTAGGTATAGTCCAATAGAGAAACGTGGCCTTTGCTTGTATTTTTCTTGTACAAAATTGAAGCAATATATAAAATCAAGCAGATGTTTATGTTTATTCGCATTTTGATGTTATTAAACATATGTTGTTGATGAACCCTCATCACATGATGATCTTCATCGGTTTTTAAAGAGTTTTTACACAATATTGATGATGGATTTGCTTAATTGGTGTGTTTTGTGAACAAATCGTGTTTGTTGTGAATTGCTTGTTACGCAGTTGTTTATGCTTTGTTTGTGTGATTTTGTGTTGCCCGGGGGCGAGGTGGATCGAAAAGACAAAGCATCGCGGTCGAGTGGATTCAACAAAGACAAAGGTTTGGAAGATCCCCACCGGAGGCGCACACACCGGCGCCGCGAGGAGAGAGAAGCGCGCAAGAAGCGCGCGGATAGGTCGCTCTAACTCTCAAAAGTTTACGTCATTCAGCGAGAGGTGTGCGCGCGAGAGTTACGCTGTGCAGGGACGCAGCGCAAGATGGCGCGCGCATCTTGATCAAGCCTTGGCCATCTTGCGCGCGTAAGTTTGCGCCGCGCAAGAGATGGCGCAAGTCACGCTCTTCAAATACGTAAGGCTGCGTGTTTGCCGGATCTTTCACTTTTGACGAATCCAAACCCTAGCACACCGAGAGAACGCGTTGCGGTACCGTTGGCTCTTGAAGATTCAAGCATTGGGAACAAGTTTGAAGCTTCAATGTCATCATCATCATCGTTATTCTCTTGTAATTTCCCTTCTCTTTTATCTTTCATCATGTGTAACTAAACCCCTCTTGTTAGGGATGAATTGATCTTGATAGAGCACTAGGTAGCCGGTATTGACTGTGTTTATTGTTTCTCTCTCGTATCTTGTGAATTGAAATTTAGTTTTAATCTGTTTACAATTGGGAAATTGTGAGATTATCTTTATTCGATATTTTAATGGAAGTTCTTATATTTGAATCGTAGAATTTCAATTCCCGCAATTAAGTAGCTTAGGATATTCTCCGAATTGTTGTGCGTGCGACTCTAGCGTTTAAGGCTTGTAGGTAATTAGGATTACCTAAGGAATTAGGGGTTTTAATAATCTATAAAGGACTAGTTACCTAAGGAATTAGGACTTAGTTATTATAACGAATTCGGTAGCAAAATATAGAGAGAGATATCCTTGATGTTAAACCCGCTACATAGTGCGAAAGCAAAAGACGCTCATCCCTAGCATTCATTCTTATCGTAGTTCGTCCACGCTTTTCTAGTTTAACTTTATTTAAAAACTCCAAAAATAATTTATTGCTTTAATTCGAGCTTCATAGCTCAACCTTTTCAAACAACCCTTTTCAAATTGGTTCAATTAGTAATTGTTAACGTAATTAGTAAATTAGCTCGATCCTTGAGGACGATATCCCGGTTCTTACCGGTTTTATTACTTGCACGATTTGGTACACTTGCCAAATTATTAACAGTTGTCAAAACCAATGTTGCATAGTCGAATTGGCAAATGGGCTTTAGCTTTGCTAGAGTACAACTTAACTTACCAACCCCTTAAGTCAATTAAAGGACAAGTGGTTGCTTTGATTTTATAGCGAACCATTCCGTTGTCGAATGTGAAATACATTCATTAGACATACGCCCTTGGAGGCTATACTTCGATGGCTCGCCATAAGAATGGAGCAGCATTGGAATTTTGATTATCTCTCCGTAAAATACTCCAACGAAGTATAAGTTTAAAATTCGAGATTCTTGCTCAAATAATGAAGTCAATATGAGGCTTTAATAGTAGGCCTTAAAATTTTACTCGAATTGGGGGCAAGTTATGTCGAAATAAAAGGTGATTCTCAACTAGTGGTCAAACAATTGACAAAAGAATACAAATGTATTAATGAACACCTTATTAAATATTTCGTTATTGCCAATACTTTGCTAAAAAGGTTTACATTCGTTCACCTAGAACATTTACCACGAATTGAAAATTACGTGGCAAATGAACTGGCACAAATTGCTTCCGGTTACAAAGTATCGAAGCAAAGCCTAGAAGAGTTAATTGAGATAAAAGATAAATTAATCTCAGAAGACTCTCTCTATAATGCTCCTTCTACGTTATTGTCAACACCAAAAATTGGGGGGGCAATAAATACAACTGAAGTGAGCGTCGAAAAACGTCACATTTTCGACGATATTGACTTGGCAGCAATTTTTGCTATTGACAATATGGTTGATGATGATTGGCGAAAACCCATTGTAGAATATTTGCAAAATCCTACAGGAACACTAATAAAAGTAAAGTCTGAGCTCTAAGCTATGTGTTAATTGGAAACGAATTGTACAAACAAACTCCGAAGGGTACTACTAAAATGTCTTAGTGAAAACGAGGCATATTTGGCGCTTCGGATACACATAGTGGAGCATGTGGCTCACATCAAGTTGGCCACAAAATGAAATGGTTGTTATTTCGACAAGGAATGTATTGGCCAACTATGCCGAAAGATTGTATAGAATTTGCCAAAGGTTGCCAAGAATGCCAAAAACATGCCGAATACAACATGTGCCCACGCAAATGAGTTGCATTCTATAGTGAAACCTTGGCCATTCAGGGTTGGGCTTTAGATGTGATTGGAGAAATAAAACCAACTTCACGAAAGGCCACGATACATTCTAGTAGGGATTGATTACTTTACTAAATGGGTAGAGGCAATACCTTTAGCCAATGTAGATCAAGAAGCGATGATAAGGTTTATTCAAAATCATATCATTTATAGATATGGAATTCCGAAAACCATTACTACGGACATCAAGGTACCGCTTTTCACCGGGTCGAAAAATGGTAGATTTTTTCTTGAAATTGGTTTCAAGTTATTGACTTCGACACCATACTATGCACAAGCCAATGGTCAAGTAGAGGCTGCCAATAAAACCATTATTAATTTGATTAAAAAGCACGTTGGACGTAAGCCTAGAAGTTGGCATAGTTCTCTTGACCAAGTGTTATGGGCTTGTCGAACTTCACCTAAAGAGTCTATAAACACCACTCCCTACAGGTTAACATTTGGGCATGATGCAGTTGTTACCAGCCGAGATTTGTTTACAATCAACAAGGATTCAAAAACAATGTGAAATTCCTTTTGATCATTATTGGAATATGATGATTGATGAATTGGTTGATGTAGACGAAGAGAGGTTGTTAGCTTTAGAAATGCTTATTCGACAGAAAGAAAGAGTAGCTAAAGCCTACAATAAAAAGGTTAAGTTAAAAACCTTTGAGGAAGGGGAGTTAGTGTGGAAAGTCCTATTACCTATGGATAAAAAAGATAGAGTTTTAGGCAAATGGTCACTGGGTGGGAAGGCCCATTTCGCGTGTTGCGTTGCTTTTCGAATGGCGCTTATGAAATCGAAGAGTTAGGTGACGAAAATAGGACCTTTAGAATAAATGGCAAGTATTTAAAACGATACAAGCCAACGTTAACCGAAATAAAGATTGAGCAATTATAAGTAAACCAAAGTTGTTCATAAATGGCAATGTATAAAGAAATTGTTAAAGCTACACACCATTTTTAGAATGCTAAGCTATTACAGCCTTTAGAAGGTCGATAAGGTAGCCTTATGCCTCTCCATAATGCTAACACTTAGAGAAATAGAGGTGTCGAGAAGATACAGCTCTTTGTCGAGGTCGGCGAGAATAGCTTGGTGCTTGTCAATCTTCTCCAAGTGCTCTATAGCTGCCATTGCTTTGGTAGTTTTGGTGGACGAAGAAGCAGCACTCATGCGTTCGACGATCAGGCCCTTCTGATGCTTAGCATTAGACAATTTGAGTTGAAGGGTCTTTATCTCTTCATCAATGCGCGCAATCTCTGCATCCCATTCAGCGATTGCTTTCTCATCATTAGCTGCTTGGGTCTCAAGAGCTTCGATGTCGTCTTGATCAGCCTTAAGAGAGGCGAGTTCCACCTCGCAGAGTTGAGTCTCTTGAACCTTGCGCTTAGAGGTGGTCGACCGTTGGTTGATCAAAAGAGAAAGTTGCTCAAAAATAGGGCCAAATTCCATGAAGAACGAAAGGACATTTTGAGGAGGGTCTAATCTGGTGATCTTCTGAATGAGGGATTTTACCTCAAGATACACAGATGAGTCATTCTCAATGGTTGCCACCAAGTCCCCTTCTAACACCTTCGTCTTCAACTGGCTAAGCAAGCTTTCGACCGTCTCTTGGTTGATAGAACTTAGAGAGTTGTTCGAGGAATCGCAAACCAAACGGCTCGACGAGCTCTTGAGGCTTAACATAATCTTCAAAGCCGCCAAGGATCCGCCTCTTCTTTAGCTCACCAATTCTTGATCGCCGACAATAGCTGTTGGATGACTCTTTGGCGTAGCACCTTGATCCGCAGCCTACCTCTACTCTAGGCTCCTCCGGTTCTTGATCGACCATATTTGCTTCAGAATTTCGACGAGGTAGCCACTACTTCGGGTCCTTCGGTTGTTGGAATGGTAAGTTCGAACTTGAGCGCCCTCCAACAACGATCTCCGGCTCGACACGCCAAAGAATTGGAATAGCCTCCTCCATAACAGAGCATTCTCTTCGACGATCGCCTCTTGTTCGACATTTCCAAGACTTGGCGCAAACTCCTCGAAAATGGGAATTTCGGGGTTCTCCAATGCTTGGAAAATTTCTTCAAAGAGCTTGCACTCTTGAGAGATGAAGGAAAAGGGAGCATAGGGATTGACGACTCTAGATCAAAGAAATTTCAACCATAGACCGAACTTCGTGATTGTTCACGAGCATCCACCCACCTATGCACAAAGAGGTATATCGCTTAAGTTAAGGATTGGAAAGGCGAGACCGAATAAGTCTAATCTAATGTCGAAAGGGAGTTTACCTCTTTGTACCTTAAGTCTCTTGATTGGAGGAGAAGAAAGGTGGTTCAGAGCCTCATCAATAATGATGCCTTGAGCGCCCTTTGAATCTCGTGAAGATTTCTTTTCTTCGACCTCCGAGTGAGGGGATGTTATCATCACTTTCTGTCCCGCAAAAAGAATTTGGGTTATGACAGAAAAGTGAATGACAAAGGGAAGAGAAATTTCGACGGATTAACAAGGCAAGAGTATAGTACCTCATCTTCGTGGGAGGACCATTTTCCTTTTAGCTTTGGTCCATTGAGGATTTTGCCTGGTTGTTTTCCAAACGTAAGGTTTTCGACATAAGTAAAAATCGTAATCAAAAATAACTTGAAGCGAATAAATGGCAACATACCTTCTTTAGGATAATGTCCGGAATAGATCTCGCCCACTTTGCTTTCTTGGTTCTTTGAGGAGATGGTGCCGTGGTAGCCTTGATTACTTTGGCCTTCATTTGGGTGCGAGTTGACTGACGCCGAAAAACATTGGTAAGAAAACGTAAATAAAACTAAGTTACGAGATGTTCAAGACTCGTAAAGATTTAGGTATCAAGAAGTAAATACCGGTTGTTCAAGGAAGCGGTCGCCACCAATTTCTTCATAATATTTTCTCGCAAAGTGTCACTAGCCTCCCAGAAGAAGTGGTATAGTAACTAGTCCACCATTCATGAAATTCCTTAGTGCATGAGAATCGGGGTTGAATTTGAGGGCTCAAACTCAAGGCCCTATAGTGGAATTTCTTGAAGGCGTGTTTGTAGGTCGCCACCGTGTCCGGATTCGAAAATTCTCGCCTATGAAAACACACCGCGCGCAGTCGACCGACAAAGGCCAAACCGTCTCGCGTAATAACTTGGGAAGTATCTCTTAATTCCGGCTATTTTTAGCTTTGCTGGGGGTAAGTCCGTAGAAAGAATAGCAGAGAGAGGTAGGCTTGCGATTTTGGGTAATTTCCTCATTGTTCGACAGAAGAAGAAGGAAATGGTTGCCAAACCAAGTTGGACCGAAAGGCCTTTGCACAAAGGGAGCCATAGAGTCTACGAAACTTGTGCACTTCAGAACATGTCGAAGTGAATTTCAAAGACTCCTCCGGAGGAATATTTATCCGCTTGGGTTTCAACCGAGCTAGTCGAATCCCTTCAGGTCCTCCTAGACTTCAAGGTTGAGTGAATGCACTTAGGAATATACGCACCTAGTCGAGACTCAAAAGTGGCTAGCACCACAATTGCAATAGCCACAATGGGCCAGAGGCCAAGAACTTGTTGGTGGGTTCGCCTTCTTTCGCTTCTAGAACAAAGATTGTCAAGCTCCCGATAGAGAGAACCCAACAACAGCTTTAACAAGATTAATGTTTTCTTTCTCGTGGAGTTGGGCGCCATGGAATATAGGTTTTAGAAACCCGAGGAGTGAACGGTGCGTAAAAAAAAAGGGATAACCAAAGGGTTAAGAAGGCTACGTGTTCTTTAGCGTACAATCGTGTCATTGTCACGGCCAGGTGTTCTGTGATGTAAGGAGCAAAAGTGGCATTATTGAAAGTGAACGGGTATACATACTCGTGGATTAGCAGGTCAAAAGTCTCACCTAGGGGTTTCTGCACTGTGATGGCAAAGCAACATCTAGTAAAGTGGGAGTCGCATGCCGCATCTCAAGTGAAGACTATGAGTGGCACAGCCCCGTAATCGCATAGCAGGCCAATATCAAGGTATCACATACTTAGGCCCATACCTAGACAACTGGATAAGGTCAAAAATTCCTTGTTTTTTCCAGACGTCGGCCTTTTTAGCCTCCACCTTGTCGAGCCAATCTATGTAAATCTGTTGGTCGAGCCTAGGAGCGCACTCTAAAGACCTGGAAGGACTATTCGTAAATTCTAAGTGAAAAGGGTCTTGGTGAAAATTCAGGTCAAGACAGCATGATGGGGAAAATTTCGAAAACTTCGTGTTCTCTAAAAGGGTATTAGGAAGAGGGCCTAGATATGCATGAGTATAAACCCTAGTAGAGGAATCAATACTGGGTTTGCCATTGAACCGCTTCGACTATCGTGAAGGTCGCTCATCAACAAAGCCATCAAGGGGTTTTAGGCCCGTTGGTGTCGCTGTTCTTCGTTGAACATTCAAAGCAGATGAGGAAGCCATGAGAGATCAAAAGCAAATGCGAGACGAAATTCAAGCGTAGGATTGAAGGAAAGGAGTGAAAGTTTGAAACTTTTGTGATTTTGGGGATTTTTGCAAAACGCAAAGAGTGAAGAATACGAGAGGTTTCACAAGAGTTCAAACCGAGTAAAGAGGAATATGAAGGGTCAGAGCCGCTTATATATGTCGGGAAGCTACGCTTATTGGCACGTTCGCCATAACTCGCACGCGTCGCGACGCTTGAGAGACGTGATGGCCCACCAACTATGCAACGTGTGCCAATAAGACGGCTCGCTTTACCCGCAAGTAATGATGGTTGTCTTTTCGACCAATCGCTGAAACGCAAAAAGGCGTGAGAAATGACCATTGCACAAAGATTCAAAAATGCTTCTTCTTCCTCCATTCCTTATTCCGCGAAAAACATTTTTGGGGGCAATCTGTTACCTCAAAATTTCGACAAGGGCATTAAATTAAGCTTTAAGTGGTATTGACTACGCATTTAATAGTACTCGTGGAGTCGCCGCAGTCAATGTTCAAGTCAAGGTACCATAAATTCAACAAAAAGTTGTGCGAGTGTTGACAATGCAAGCAAACTTCGACAGACTTGGTTCTTCAAGCTACGAAGCAATGCCAGAAACCTTCGACAGGAGAGGGCCCAATTGTTCGACGAAACCGGGTCCAACACTTCGCCAAATCCTTCGACAACAAGCTCGGTCGGGCGCGCGGAGCAGCAGCTAGTGGGCTGTTATTTCCTAGTTTTTAGGAAGTGGTTATCGTGCTTGCCCACGATTGTATCCGAGAGTATAAATACTCCCTTGTAATAGGAAAACGAGGTCACCACATCTTTACAAAAACTCTGTGAAACTCAACTTCCAAGTCAAAGCGAAACAAGAGTGAATCAGATTACATTGTACGTGTTGGTGTACCAACTTCTTTTCTCTTTCACTTTAATGCAATTTTTACTTGTTTTTACGTTTGTTGCACTTCTTGCATTCATTCTCGCTTTCAAACTATCTCTTTCTACTATTTTCTGCTCTACGCACGCTAAAAGACACAAAACTCAAAGGCAATTGTCAAAGAGATTTTCTAGTTTGATCTCACAGTCTTAATATTGAAAACTAGTGATTGTTTGCTAAAAACACCAGCAAACACTATGTGATAAAAGGAGAAGAGGACAAAGTCTACAAACTTCAAAAAGCTCTTTATGGCCTGAAACAGGCCCCCAGAACGTGGTATAGCAGGATTGAACACTATTTTAACAAGGAAGGGTTTGTGAAATGTCCTCGTGAGCATACCTTATTTGTTAAAATAGACAATGGAGGCAATGTGTTTGTAGTAAGCTTGTATGTAGATGATCTCATCTACACGAGAGACAATGAAGCAATGTGTCTGGAATTCAAGGAGTCTATGAAACTTGAATTTGAGATGAGTGATCTTGGGAAGATGAAATTCTTCCTTGGTGTTGAGGTGAACCAAATGAAGTCTGGAATATTCATTTCTCAGCACAAGTATGCTAGAGAAGTGTTGGAATGATTTGGGATGAAGGAAAGCAAAGCAGTGTCTAATCCCATTGTGTCTGGCAGCAAACTTGCAAAGAATGAAGATGGAAAGCCTCTGAATGTGACAGAATACAAGCAAATGATTGGTTGCTTGATGTATCTCACCGCTACACGACCGGATTTAATGTATGCAGTTTGCCTAACCAGTAAGTTTATGGAGAGGCCTACTGAGATGCATATGGTAGCAGTAAAAAGGATATTTAGGTATATCCAGGGCACACTGAACTTAGGCATACTGTACAGGAAACAAGGAAGAACTGATCAACAATGTGATGAGTTGATTGCTTTACAGATAGTGATTATGCGGGGGATTGTGATGATAGAAGAAGCACCTCCGATATGTTTTCATGATCAATGCCGCCTTATAAGTTGGTCCTCAAAGAAACAACCCGTGGTTACTCTCTCCATAATTGAGGCAGAGTTTATTGCAGCTGCCTCATGTGCTTGTCAAGGGGTCTGGTTAAGGAGGATACTGGAACATGTAAGGGCTAAGTAGAAAGGAGCTACTGTGGTGTATTGTGATAATAATTCAACAATCAAATCACAAAGAACCCGTGCATTACACTAGGTAGCAAAAACACATTGATATAAGATTCCATTTTTGAGGGATTTATGCAAGGATGAAGTGATTGAATTGATCTATCGCACTCGCAAATCAAGTTGCGAGATATTATGACTAAAGCCCCGAGATTGGAGACCTTTGTAAAATTGAGAATAATGTTAGGAATGACTCGATACTAGTGAACTGGAGTAACTTGCTACTATCTCGTGATCATAGGGAATGTCTCGATGTCGATGAATCAAGATATCTTGCTGCTGCTTTTGTGTATAACCAAAGATTTCGTGTTTGCTTGCAGATTAGAGAGGTTGTTAATAATCAGAAATGTAATTAGCTTGTTTTACCGTGAGCAGCGCTTCAATTGTAAATCCGAGAACTATTAAGCCCGAATCTACTTTATTTTGCCGCTTTGGTGGGAAATTTTTTTCCCACCATTTACCTATATACCCTCATTTTGTACCCCACTGCTTACCAATATACCCCCACTCTATATTTTTGGACCAACATACCCCCACTCTATATTTGTGGCCCCACCATTTACCAATATACCCTCATTTTGTACCCCCACTGCTTACCAATATACCCCCACAAGATATATTTTTGTACCGACATACTCCTGACAAATTTTTTTTTCTCCAACACTTTTTTTTTATTATCAAAATGTACCCCTCATTTTGTACCCCAATGTTTACCAATATACCCCCACTCTATCCGAGAACTATTAATACACAATCGTTGACTTCCCCACTTTTGGTGGGCAAATTTTATTTCCACCATTTACCAATATACCCCTCATTTTGTACCCCACTGTTTACCAATATACCCCCACTCTATATTTTTGGACCGACATACCCTCACTCTATATTTTGTACCATACCCCCACTTTTTTTTTATCCACTTTTGGTGGGAAAATTTTATTCCCACCATTTACCAATATACCCCTCATTTTGTACCTCACTGTTTACCAATATACCCACACTCTATATTTTTGGACCGACATACACCTGACAAATTTTTTTTTGGTCCAACACTTTTTTTTATCCACTTTTGGTGGGAAAATTTTATTCCCACCATTTACCAATATACCCCTCATTTGTACCCCACTGTTTACCAATATACCCCCACTCTATATTTTTGGACCGACATACCCCCACTCTATATTTTGTACCCCACCATTTACCAATATACCCCTCATTTTGTACCTCACTATTTACCAACATACCCCCACTCTATATTTTTGGACCGACATACCCTCGATAATTTTTTTTTCCAACACTTTTTTTAATTTTCAAAATGTACCCTCATTTTGTACCCCACTCGCTTACCAATATACCCCCACTCTATATTTTTGGATCGACATTGTTGCCTCATCCCACCAAGGGTTATTGTTGCCTCTTCGCCTTATATATATGTGTTATGATTTTTATACCCCCTTATAAAATGTTGATGTTTTTTCAAACTACATCCGTAGGCCTATTAATCACCTCTCTGCATCGCACTCTGCAACTATTAAGCCTGAATCTACTTTATTTTGCCGTTTTGGTGGGAAATTTTTTTCCCACCATTTACCTATATACCCCTCATTTTGTACCCCACTGTTTACCAATATACCCCCACTCTAAATTTTTGGACCAACATACCCCCACTCTATATTTGTGCCCCACCATTTACCAATATACCCCTCATTTTGTACCCCACTGTTTACCAATATACCCCCACTATATATTTTTGTATCGACATACTCCTGACAATTTTTTTTTCTCCAACACTTTTATTTATTTATTTTTATTATCAAAATGTACCCTCATTTTGTACCCCAATGTTTACCAATATACCCCCACTCTATCCGAGAACTATTAATACACAATCGTTGACTTCCCCACTTTTGGTGGGCAAATTTTATTCTCACCATTTACCAATATACCCCTCATTTTGTACCCCACTGTTTACCAATATACCCCCACTCTATATTTTGTACCATACCCCCACTCTTTTTTTTTATCCACTTTTGGTGGGAAAATTTTATTCCTACCATTTACCAATATACCCCTCATTTTGTACCTTCATCATTTACTAATATACCCCCACTCTATATTTTTGGACCGACATACACCTGACAAAATTTTTTTTGGTCCAACACTTTTTTTTATCCACTTTTGGTGGGAAAATTTTATTCCCACCATTTACCAATATACCCCTCCTTTGTACCCCACTGTTTACCAATATACCCCCGCTTGTCGTGTTTTTAGCAAACAATCACTAGTTTTCAATATTGAGATTGTGAGATCAAACTAGAAAATCTCTTTGACAATTGCCATTGAATTTCGTGTTTTTGACGTATGTAAGAACAAAGAAATGATGGAAAGAAATAAAATGAAAGCAAAGTAAAAGCAAGAATCGCAACAAATGTAAAGAGAAAGTAAATATTGCATTAATTGAAAGAAAAGATGGTTCACCAACACGCATAATGTATCTGCTTTCACTCAGTATTTCGCTTTAGTTTGGAAGTTGAGTTTCTCGTAATTCTTGTGAAATGTGGTGACCCGATTTATTTACAAAAGAGTATTTATACTCTTGGAAATAAACGTGGGAAAAATGATAATCGCCTCCTAGAAATCGTGAGAAGTAATCGCCACTAATCGTTGCTCTCTCGCACTTCGTCCGAAATCGCTTGCCAACCGCTTGACGGCGTTGAACCCTCGCTTTGTCGAAGATTTAAGCCTTCCTTTGTCGGCGGATCGAGCCTTCCTTTGTCGGGTTTCTTGCCTTGCTTGTTTCCATAGCTTTGAGATCTAAGCTTGTCGAAGCTCGCCATATTTCTGCACTTGTATACCTTTTCTCGCCGAATCGATGGTGCATTGACTTGAACATTGACCGTGGTCCCCAAACATTATTAAATATGAAGTCAACCCCATTTAAAGCTCCATTTAATGTGTCATTAAATTGTGAGGTAACAGATTGCCCCAAAAATGCTTTTTGACTAATAGGAATAGAGGTAAGAAAAGACATTTTTTGAATATCAGGTAATGGTCATTTCTACCGCCTTTGCACTTCAACAATGGCCGAAAAGATAGTTATCATGACTTGCATGTATAAAGTAAACCGCTTCATTGGCACACGTAATATAGTAGGTGGGCCATCACGCCCTCAAAGGTCACAAACGTGTGGGTAGTGGTGAACGTGCAATAATCAAGTTGCTTCCAAACATATATAAACGGCTAAAACCCTTTCATATTCCTTTTTACTCGCTTTGAAACCCCGCGAACGGTCTCTTTGCATTCTCATCTCTCAGCATTTTTGCGTAAAATCTCAAATTCACAAAAGTTTCAAACTTTCGCTCTCTTTCTTCAATCGAAACCTAGATTCCAACCTGCATTCACTTTTCCTCACCTATGGCTTCATCATCTGCTGCTGTGATGCAACCTGAAAGTTTGAAGAAGAATGACGAGCCCAAAAAAATCCAAACCCTTGATGGCTTCGTTGATGAACCTGACAGCAATGATGACCGAACCATCCAATGGCAAACTCAGGTACTGATTCCCTCTACTGAGATTTATACCCATGCTTATCTAGGTCCTCTGCCTAATATCTTGCTAGAGAATGATGAAGTTTCAGAAATCTTCCCTAGTCACGTTCGCCTCCAACCCAGAATCTTCGCTAAAACCCCTTTTCATTTAGAGTTTCTGAATAATCCTTCTAGGGTTTTTAGGTCTGCTCCTAGGCTTGACCAACAAATCTATTTGGATTGGCTTAACAAGGTAGAGGCTAAGAAAGCCAGCATCTGGAAGAAACAAGGTATCTTCGACCTTATCCAGCTTGTCTAGGTATGGGCCCAAATACGATAGCACCCTAATCCTCGCAAACATGCAATTTTGGGGATCGTGTCACTCATAGCCTCCACTTGAAATGTGGCATGCTATCTCCTACTTTGCTGGATGTTGCTGCCATCACAGGTCTGAAACCCTTAGGTGAGACCTTTGATCCTACACTCCCTGAATATGAGTATAAGTTTTCTTTCAACAATGCTACCTTTGCTCCTTATATCAATGATCACCACAACCTTGACAATCGAGGAGGTATCTCCTAAAGAACATGTAGCCTTTTTAACCCTCTGGCTGTCTCTCTTTGTTTTCTCAGACACGCTCTCTTCTGTGTTTCTAAATCTTATATCCCACTAGCAAATTCAACTTCATGAACAACAAGACATCAACCTTGCTAAACTGATTCTAGGTTCTCTCCATCAACAACTTGACAATGCTGTCATAGAGTTGAGAGAGAATGAACCAACAACCAAGTTCTTGGCCTCTGCCCTATCTCAAGTTGTTACAATTGTGGTCGCTAGCCACTTTTGAGTTTCGACTAAGCTTGTACATTCCTAAGTCCGCTCGACCATCCCTGTGAGACTAGTGAGACCGGGGATTCGACTAGCTCGATTGAAACCTAAGCAAATAGGTCTTACTCCGTAAGAATCTTTCTTAGAATACTTCAAGTCTTCTTGAAATGCACCACCTTCACAGCACTCTATGGCCCCATTTGTCCAAAGGCCTTATGGTCCAACATGGTTTAAACAACCATTTCCTTCCCTTCTGGCGAACATGTCGAGGAAGTCAACCAAATCGCAAGCTTACCTCTCTCTCTTCTATCCTCTCCACCGCACTCACCACTCGGCAAGAATAAAAATAGCTTGGGAATCACTAGGTATTTCCCAAGTTATTTCGCCAGCGATTGGGCTTTGTCAAATTCGACTGCACACCAGCAGGTTTTTCACAAAGTAGAATTTACAAGTCCGTAAACAGAGGTAGCTTACAAGGTGCTTTCAACAAATTCCATTACAAAGCCTTGAATTTTGAACCCTCGCCAACCTGCAAGGTTTTCATGCACCGAGAAGTTTCATGAATGGTGGATCACATTACTACTATCACTACTGAGAAGCCAAAGTGACATTTTTTCTGAGAACCTTGTGAAGAAACTAGTGGCTGCTTTCCCTTCGAACAACACAGGTATATACTTTTCGACACTTAAAGCTTTCCAAGTCTTAAACACTTGTAACTTAATTTCATTTCTGCATTTACTTATCAATGTTTTCGACATTAGAAAACTCGCAACAAAGTCAAGATCAAAGTAGGCAAAACCACCACAACAAAACCTTCTCCACAAGTCAAGAAGAAAGTGGCAAAGAAGTCCCACCCGCACATCACCCCAAAGAAGGTATGTTGCCGTCTGTTTATCTTAAGTTGTTTTTGAATATGACTTTTATTCATGTCGAAGAATTTCTTTTTCCAGAAAACAACCAAGGCAACCAAACCTCTTCGTAAGCTCAAGGCCAAAGAGACATTAGTCATTGATCCCGAGGTACTATATACTTGCCTTGTTAGCATGTCGAGATTTCTCTTCAACTTATCACTCACTTTCTTGTGGTATTATTTGTATCATAACTTGAATTCCTTTTTCAGACACTCGAAAGTGAGGATGATAACATTCCTCTCAATCAAAGGTCAAGGAAAAGGGCCTTACCGATCCCCAAAGGGCAACAAAAGGCCTTGTTATCAATGAGCCTCTCAAACACCATCTTCCCACCGATCAAAAGACTTAAGGTAGACAAGGTAAACTTCCTTTCAAGTTATTTCAACCTCTTTGGTTTCACCTTTCCAGTTTTAACTTAAGTAATATTACTCACTGTAAACAGGTAGGTGGACTACTTGTTGACAATCCTGCTGTCGAGTCTTTGACCGCAGTGGCAGAAAGAGAGCTGTCGGCCACAAGGCTTTCTTTGCCTTCGTCACCTCTTGGTGTCGTTGCTGAGGAAATTTTTCACGAGCTCGTCGATCTCGAACTCCCCACTTTCGACGCCACCAATACAAATGCTGAAGGTACTGAGCAAGAAGCCGTTGTCGAAGAAAATGCTCCCGTTTTGGGGGCCAACAATCCAGAAATTGAAAGACAAGAAGAGGTAGCTATTCCTGGTGAAAATCCTGACGAGCACATGATCGACCAAAGGCAAGAAGAACCTAGAAGGGAGGTAGCTATTTCTGAGACTTTGTAATGGTTTAAAGTTTTAAAAATGGCTATGTAATTTTAATATTGCATTATACATTGCCATTTGTGAACAATTCTCATTTATTTATGCTTGTTCAATTTTTATCTCACCAACATTGGCTTGTATCGCTTTTAAGTATTTGCCATTTATTCAAATATTCTGCTTTTTGTCGCTTAGCTCTTCGATTTCATAAGCGCCATTCGAAAAGCATTGCAATACGTGAAATGGACCTTCCCACCCCGTGACCATTTGCCTAAAACTCTAACTTTTTATCCATAGGCAATAGGACTTTCCACACTAACTCCCCTTCTTCAAAGGTTTTCAACTTAACCTTTTTGTTATAGGCTTTAGCTACTCTCTCTTTCATCGAATGAGCATTTCTAAAGCCAACAACCTTTCTTCGCCTAAATCAACTAATTCATCAATCATCATATTCCAATAATGATCGGAAGGATTTCCCAATCGCTTTCTCGAATTCTTGTTGATTGTAAACAAATTTCAACAGTAACACCGCATCATGTCCAAATGTTAACCTCGTAGCGAGTAGTGTTGATAGACTCTTTAGGTGAAGTTCGACAAGCCCATAACACTTGGTCAAGAGAACTATGCCAACTTTTGGGCTTACGTCCAACGTGCTTTTTAATCAAGTTAATAATGATTTTATTGGCAGCCTCTACTTGACCATTGGCTTGTGCGTAGTATGGTGTCGAAGTCAATAACTTAAAACCAATTTCAGCAGCAAATTCTACCATTTTTCGACCAGTAAAAACAGTACATTGGTCTGTAGTAATGGTTTTTGGGATTCCATATCTATAAATGATATGATTTTGAATAAACCTTATCACTGCTTCTTGGTCAACATTGGCTAAAGGTATTGCCTCTACCCATTTAGTAAAGTAATAAATTCCTACCAAAATGTATCTATGACCTTTTGACGAAGTTGGTTTTATCTCTCCAATTACATCTAGAGCCCAACCCCTAAATGGCCAAGGTTTCACTATAGAATGTAATTCATTTGCAGGCACATGTTGTATCCCAGCATGCTTTTGGCATTCTTGGCAACCTTTGGCAAACTCTATACAATCCTTGAAAATAGTTGGCCAATACATTCCTTGTCGAAACAACAACCATTTCATTTTATGGTCTGCTTGATGTGAGCCACATGCTCCACTATGTGTATCAGAAACTGCTAAGTATGTCTCATTCTCACTAAGACATTTTAATAGCACTCCTTCAGGAGTTTGCTTGAACAACTCATTTCCAATTAACACATAGCTCAGAGCTCTGTATTTCACTTTTTTATTAGTGTTTCCTGTAGGATTTTGCAAATACTCTACAATAGGTTTACGCCAATCATCATCAGCCATATTGTCAATAGCAAAAATTTCTGCTAAGTCAATATCATCAAAAATGTGGCGTTTTTCGACGCGTACTTCATTTGTACTTATTGCCCCCTTAATTTTTGGTGTTGACAATAGCGTCGAAGGAGTATCATTGTAAAGAGAGTCCTCTGAGATTAGTTTATCTTTTATCTCAATTAACTCTTCTAGGCTTTGTTTTGATACTTTGTAGCCTAGGCAATTTGTGCCAACTCATTTGCCACGTGATTTTCAATCCGTGGTAAATGTTCTAGGTGTACAAATGTAAACCTTTTAACAAAGTGTTGGCAACAACGAAATATTTAATAAGGTGTTCATTGATGCATTTGTGTTCTTTTGTCAATTGTTTGACAACTAGTTGAGAATCACCTTTTACTTCGACATGGCTTGCCCCCAATTCAAGTAAAATTTTAAGGCCTACTATTAAAGCCTCATACTCACTTTCATTATTGGAGCAAGAGTCTCGAATTTTGAACTTATACTTCGCTGGAATGTTTTCTCGGGAAATAATTAAGATCCCAATACCCACTCCATTTTTATGGCTTGAGCCATCGAAGTATAGCTTCCAAGGACGTATGTCTAACGAATTTATTTCATGTTCGACAACAGAGTGGTCTACTATAAAGTCAGCAACCACTTGTCCTTTGATTGATTTAAGGGGCTGATAAGTTAAGTTATATTCTAACAAAGCTAAAGCCCATTTGCCAATTCGACTATGCAACATTGGTTTTGATAACATATGTTTAATAACATCAAAATGTGAATAAACATAAACATCTCACGATTTCATATATTGTTTTAATTTCAGATAAGAGAAATACAAGCAAAGGCATAATTTTTCTATTGACTATACCTTGCTTCAAAGATCAATCAAAACCCTACTAAGGTAATAAATGGCTCTTTCGACACCATTATCATCCTCTTGTGCTAACATGCTACCTATGGTGTTATCGTAAGTCGCTATATATAATTTTAGCATTTTGTTTCTAATAACAGCAATAAAATTGGTGGTTTCATCAAATAAGACTTGATTGCATCAAAAGCATCTTGGTGAACTTGCTCCCATTTGAACTCATCTTCTTTCTTCATCTCAACAATGGCGAAAATGCTTGCGCTTTTGCCACTTAGATTCGAGATAAATCTTCAAGGAAGTTGATTTTTCCCAAAGAATGATCAAGTTCTTTCTTGGTCGAAGGAGCCTTCGCTTCCATAATTGCTTTAGTCTTATTCTCGATTGATTTCTATGCCTTTCTTGTGTACTACAAAACCCAAGAATTCACCCGCACGCATACGTAAAGCACATTTGGTTGGATTCATTTTCAATCCATATTTCCTCATTCGCTCAAAAGAACGTCAAGATGGTCTAAATGACCAATTTCTCGAGGATGACTTAACCACCACATCATCTATGTATATTTGCATAAAATCATCAATATAATCATGAAACATAGAATTCATTGCTCTTTGGTAGGTGGCACCAAAGATTTTTAAACCAAAGGGCATTACTACCCATTCATAAACGCCTAATGCCCCCGACATCGAAAAGTGTTTTTGACACGCTCTTCTTCAAAGAATAAAGATTTGATTATACCCTGAATAGCCATCTAGCATACCGAGATAATCAAATCCTGTCACTGAATCTATTAGCATTTCTCGCTACAGCATAGCGTATTCATCTTTAGGTGTTGCATTATTTAGATCCCTAAAGTCTACGCAAACTCTAAGTTTTCCATTCTTTTTCATTACTGGAACAATATTAGCTAACCAATCGACATACCTGGCAGTTCTGATGAATTTGCTCTTGAACAGCCTTTCGATCTCTTCTTTAATCTTAGCCAATATTTGAGGAGCAAATCTTCTTGGGGTTTGCTTTACTGGTTTCTTCCCTGGTCGAATAGGTATTTGTAGTTCTACTACTTCTCGACTCAAACTGGGCATTTCGTTGTATTCCCAAGCAAAGCAATCTTTGAACTCCCGCAAAAGTGAAATAACTTGGGTTTTGAAGGCAAACATCAAGATGTGCACTAATATATGTTGGCCTTTTGACTCGAGCCATCTCCCAAACCCACTTCTTCCATCGGATCTTGAGCTTGCATGCGCTTTGTCGAATCTCTGTGGTCTTTTTCAAAACCTAATGGTTCGTCATCATAAATACAATCAAGTTTGTCATCTATGACTTCACCATTTTCTTCAAATGAAGTTATGGCTTCGACAGCCATTGTTTGTTGAATTATTTCGGCCTCCAAAGCCGTTTTTACTTTATTTTCGGCCATATAGGCCGCAATTCTATCCCATGCATTGGGCATTGACATTTAAAACCTTTTAAGGTTCAGTGTCCCATCCTCGTTGGGGTAGAACACCCTCGTGATAAACACTTGCATCTTCCATCACTTCCCTTTCCCAAACAAAACCATGTGTCAGTACAAACGAACAGAGGAAAGCACATTATCGTAAGAGATGTATGCTTGACTGGAAGATGAACATGGCGCAATATTCGCCATTTGTTTTTCAAAATTCTCCTTGGTGACATTGTTCACATCAGCAAGGAAATAACTTTGGTCTGCTTCGACATATTCTACCAAACCATCATCTTTCCACATCACCAATTTTTGGTGTAGGCTCAAGCACACAAGACTCTACCCCATGGATCCATTCCCTACCAAGGAGCAGATTGTAACTTGCCTTGATGCTATGACAAAGAACATAGTGGTTCTTTTAACAAGACTCCACCACTATTTCAACTTCGACGGCCCCAAAGATTGGCCTGATTTGCCTTCATAGTTGGTTAGGACAATATTATGAGGCTTGAGATCCGTGTCAAACATCCCTATTGTCTTCAACAATGCTTCGAGGCATTAGGTTTACAAAGCAAGACCACACAATCCACCAAAATCTTATTAATGCCCACACCATTGACTTTGGCCTGAACATACAAAGGCTTCAAGTGATGTTGCATGCCTTCGCCCGCCTCTCGGCGTAGCCATCCGGTCTTCGACGCACCATTGTTCATCACATAATAACAAATCGGCTTGTGGTTAGCCATATCCTCGAGAAAGTTTTCTCGACATCATTTTGGGGATCATTATGACATCATATTCACTTGGTAGAATAGACACCACGTTACATATGACATCAAAACTAGCTTCGTAATCTTCAAATCTGAAGTTATGTCCTCATCCATGTCGAATTTAGCACTTTTCTTCTTCAAAGATGATAAAGGGAGGAAAAATTCTCCATCCATGCAGCCTCCTTGGTTTTTCTATTACAATAGATTTACCTTTGGCCTTGTTTCCAACCTTCACTTGGTCAAAAAGACCTATGCTCACTGTAGTCCCCACGGCTTTAGAGGTCATATTCTTAGCCGCCTTCGAACTTCCCGGCGTTTGCTCGTTGGCAACAAGTGTTGCTTTCTTCTTCGAGCGTTGAAAACGACTCCATTGGGTCTTGGTCATGGGATTTTTTCCTTTATAATTATTTCAGAATTATATTTTGCAGCCTCACCTGCATTTGGCTTCACAACTTCAGCTTGTGGTACAACATCTCTGTAGTGTTTACAACCAGCATGTATCCACTTTTCGCTTGGAAGGTTTGCCCTTGGAACAAACGATTTGGCGTGTCGACAACACAAATTCCTTCTTGGTTGTATTTTTACCAAATAGATTGTGGCTTGCTTGTCGGGCGTCCGCTCAACTCTTGACCTTGTAGGAAAGATCCTCTTTTGAAGCTAAAGTTTGGCCTCTTGTCCGCCATTTCCTTTTCAAAGGTCATCGAACTCCATAGCCTTCAACACTTTTGGCCGCCTCCTTTAAAAAAAAACAACGCTACATCCGGGGCACAAAGATTACCTCGTAGTTCTTTAAGTTGCACCTATTGAGGAAATCTATCAATTCCTCTTCAGCCTTAGGGTACACAAACTGTACTTTTTCGTCATACTCTTCCTGAGTAATCTTTTGCACAGCATCACCCATTTGTACCACACTCTTGAGCTTGTCTGTAAATTTGTTTGCTGGTGTTTTTAGCAAACAATCACTAGTTTTCAATATTGAGATTGTGAAATCAAACTAGAAAATCTCTTTGACAATTGCCTTTGAATTTCGTGTTTTTGACGTATGTAAGAACAGTAAATGATGGAAAGAAATAAAATGAAAGCAAAGTAAAAGCAGTAACTGCAACAAATGTAAAGAGAAAGTAAATATTGCATTAATTGAAAGAAAAGATGGTTCACCAACACGTACAATGTATCTGTTTCACTCGTATTTCGCTTTAGTTTGGAAGTTGAGTTTCTCAGAATTCTTGTGAAATGTGGTGACCCTGATTTTCTATTACAAAAGAGTATTTATACTCTTGGAAATAAACGTGGAAAAATGATAATCGCTTCTCCTAGAAATCGTGAGAAGTAATCGCCACTAATCATTGCTCGCACTTCGCCGTAAAATCGCTGCCAACCGCTGACGGCGTTGAACCCTCGCTTTGTCGAAGATTTAAGCCTTCCTTTGTCGGCGGATCGAGTCTTCCTTTGTCGGTTTTCTTGCCTTGCTTGTTTCCATAGCTTTGAGATCTAAGCTTGTCAAAGCTCGCCATTTTCCTGCACTTGTATACCTTTTCTCGCCGAATTGATGGTGTATTGACTTGAACATCGACTGCATCCCCAAACATTATTAAATATGAAGTCAACCCCATTTAAAGCTCCATTTAATGTGTTTATAAAATTGTGAGGTAACACCCCACTCTATATTTTTGGACCTAAGATACCCCACTCTATATTTTGTACCCACCATTTACCAATATACCCAAAGTGGCGGATATTGACAAAAAAATTGGAGGGGGCAAAATAAGAATAAATATATAAACCAAAATTAATTGTGTTTCATAATAGTTTGTTTGGTTTAGTGGTCAAAGTTATCTTTGTCAATTTAAATGTCCTAAGTTCAAATATTGCTTAATGCAATTTTTTATACTAATTTTTGAGAAAAATATACAATAATCATAAAAAAGAGGTGTGGCCATCACAAGAATTGAACTGGGGACCCTAAATACACCAATAATGCTCTTATCCGCTTGGCTACTAATACTTTTGTTGCTTAGTGTTCATTTGGTTCTATATATTCTAACTTTGAGTATAAAATATATCCGTATATATATTAACTTAATGGGAGCCGGGGGGTACTGTGGCTCCCCCCGGCTCCTATAAAGATCCGCCACTGAAATATACCCTCATTTTGTACCTCATTATTTACCAACATACCCCCACTCTATATTTTTTGGACCGACATACCCGATAATTTTTTTGTCCAACACTTTTTTTTAATTATCAAAATGTACCCTCATTTTGTACTTCAATCGCTTACCAATATACCCCACTCTATATTTTTGGATCGACATTGTTACCTCATCCCACCAAGGGCTATTGTTGCCTCTTCGCCTTATATATATGTGTTGCGATTTTTATACCCCTTATAAAATGTTGATGTTTTTTCGAAACTACATATGTAGCCTCATTAATCACCTCCTCTCGCATCATCGCACGTAACCGCCCCAGTAGTTACCGTTGAGTGTTGTAACTGTGTATAGCTAGAAAGTTAGAAACTAAATCAAGTAGTTGAATGTAAAGCGCTTAGTTATCGATATAAATACACTTGTAAAAGAGATTACATAGTTAATGGAAATAATGGCATTCATCGCTTTTCTTAGTCTTTCTCTATTAGTCCTAACAGAAACAATGCCACCCGATAAGCCTTGGGAAGGTTTACTGGACCACTCAAACTTTTGATTACCTCACAAAAGACTTAATTTTCTTTCATCTAAAGCCCTCTTAGTTTCTTGTAAGCAAATAAAATTAAACTTAGTTGACTTGATAAGCGACGTTAAATGACGATAATTTAGCATCATCGCCCACCCACAAAGATTAAGCGATAAGATATTCATGAATCACCATTATTGGCCACCCCTTATCTCATGCTAATTGATCCCTACTCTCTCATTCTTAAATCAATTCGATATACTCTTCATCCTACAAAGGCCCATTCACCCTATCTTCTTAAATGTATCGAGATTCGAAACAATAAATAATTCTCGACAATATCCTTGTGTGCTACAGTATCTTGTTATCTTTAGTCTTTTCGGTATGTAGCTTTTTCAAAAAAAATGCAGCATTGAATCTCTTGTTTTTGCCTAAATTACCATCTAAATGATGACGTGTCATATTTTGAGCGGTGTAGCTTTTTAGTGAGTATAGCTTTTTTAATGTTAAAGTTACTCCATTATTGCAAGCAAAATCATAGATCTCTTATTTATATGATTTTGCTGAGGCCTTTTGTTTTCGTACCCCCCTCATTCCCTCCCACACCCCCATAATCCAAAAAATTCCAATAATACCCCTGCCTTTTTAAAAAAAAAAAAATTAATTTTTCTAATTACCTCAAAATAAGGTAATTCCGGTTCAAAAATAATTGATAATTTCGAATTACCTTTAAAACAGTATTTCCTGCTCATAAACATAAATTTCTAATTACCTCTAAAAAGGTAATTCCGAAATTTTTAGTTTTTTATTAATTTTTTAAACTTTGTATATTGAATTAATATTTAAACGCGTTATATTTTGGAACTATGATACTAACGGTTTACGATTTAAATAACAATACGTCAAAATATATAAAATGAGCAACATAAAAATAATATAATGTACAAATACAACTACTACGGGTCCAAAATGTTTAACAATGATCAAAAATAAGCACGTGAAGTGGGTGAACGTATGACATCTAAGGCATCCCGGTCAATGCAAATGCTTCTGCACTTCTCCTCATATGTCTCTCGACAAAGAGTTCTCGATGATATGGTGGATCCCGAGCCGGGCCGTGGCTCGCTCGCCTGTGGTCTGCACCGAGTAAGACGCACTCGTTACCCGATCGTACTAAGGAAGGTAATCGATCGCACTCGCCGTGGTAGCCCGCCAATCTACTAGCTCCGCCAAAATGTCCGCGCTCGAATCGATACATCAAGAACCCTCAGTATGATCTCTCGTCCGCAGGGAGCATTACCCGAAATGGGTGCTCTGTGGATCCTCTGTAGAATGCCCGAATCGCCAACGCACTGCTCTCGCATGTAGGGAACAACGTCATCGCCCCAAAGCAACCAGCCTCTGGCAACAGATATGTTCGACAAAGGAACATACTGCCTGTGGTCATCATAAGGGGTGAGGATGACATCCCCAAGCTGCAGAGCATCTATCCGCGCCCTAAAGTCCACCAACTTAACTTTATCCAAATTTCTTGTTCCCACCGGTGGCACGTGGTCGATGCGTCCTAGCTAACACTTTCCGACCAACGATCGTGGGAAAGTGCTCGTGAGATCCAAAGATCAAAATAGTTAAATTAAAAATAATAAGTTATTAATATATGTTAAATTAAAAATAAATAAATGATTACCTCGGAGGAGTGTCGAGTATCCGCCGAACCGCTTGTCGTATAAAAGACCGCTTTATACCGGGTGTAGAGGTAACTAAGAGCAATTATACCCCAAGACCACGCCACACATCTGCAAGATCTCCGGCGCGATACATCCACCTCATCGCACTAATGTGTGACTTTGTCACCGTAATGGTGGTGCCTATCGTGAAGAGCATGTAAGACCGCGGCACCGCTTTCATAAGCACCTCGTGCCATGTTCGCCTTGTAGCGCCCTCTACACAGAGATCCTCGATATCGCCTCGTTATCCCTAAGCTCCTGGATGACAAGAGCTTCGATCCATGCCCAAACGATCCACGGCCATGCGTGAAGAGCTCAACAGAATCAAAATCGCCTGTGGTCCAATGGGGTGCCATCCAATGGCAAGTGGAGCAAAGACGCCACATCATCCAAGGTGATCGCCATCTCCCCAAAAAGGGCATGTGGAATGAACAGTCTCTCGGATGCCACCTCTCCACAAAAGCGTATATCAACTCATGGTTGATTCCCGCCGAGAGTGTGATGTCCAACTCGTAAAGCTTAGCCACACGCAACCAAAGCTCACCTATGGGTGGTGCTCAGAGGTCTAATCCTAGAAAACTTCCGCCGTGAGATACAACCTTCGGCCTCCGAGGTCAAAAAATTAAAATTAAACCATACGTTATCTATCCGTGGACGCCGCAGCGCGTATCCCGATGTATAATCAATGGTGGGTGATCCACACCGGGCAGGTGAACCTCCTCCTCCTCAACCTCCTCCCCGAACCTCCTCCTCCTCCTCCTCCTCTCTTGATGTCGACCTCTCATCCTCCTCGCTCCTCCCAAGCCTCCCAACCGTCATGATACATCTCCGGGTGCTCCTGTTGGTGCCGCATATGGTACTCATAATCAGGGTGGTCTTCTATCCGCTGCTCATACCGAGGCCGAGGTCGCCCGAGGCCGACGCCGCCGAGGCTCGTGCTCAACCATCTCTACCACTCGCACGGGCTCTCTCGCTCGCTCTCGACGCCGCCGAAGCATGCCCAGCAGCTCTGAGCCTCTGTAAAGTGTCTGGAGAAGGAGTACTGCTACTACTCGCCTCCCCAGAATACTGTGCTCGTCGTCGGCTGCGTGGTGCTGCTCCGGAAGACTCTGCTCGCTCTACGTTGTCTGATCGTCTACTCGCCACTGTTAAAAAAATAAATGTAATTAGAAAATATTAAAAATTGAAAAAAAAAAACAAAAAAAAAAAAAAAAAAATTGGGATTTTCGGAATTACTAGGTAATTCGAAAGAATTTCTAAATACCTCGTAGTGAGGTAATTAGGCTCATAAATTCGAACCTAATTACCTCACTTCGAGGTATTTCCGAATTCTTTCTAATTACCTAGTAATTCCGAAAATCCCATTCGAATTTACTTACTTTTTCGAAATTATGTTTTCAAATGTGAAATGTGATTTTGCAAATTTTCAGGGGTATTTTTGTCCATTTGGGACATTATGGGGGTGTGGTAGGGAATTAGGGGGGTACCGAAAATAAAACCCTTTTGCTGAGTTGTTGTGGTGGGCAAGATTTATAAAGTCAAAGTAGCTATGATATTTTTCCTTTTTATAAATGGGGTATCCACTGCACACAACTGTAGATATTATTTTCTCAAGTCGGATAAGACCACAATGGAGCTCTCCCTCAAACGATTTAACACTGTTGCATGTCCAAGACTGAATTCAAACCCAAGACATTAGTTAAGTTGGAAGAGACTAATTTGTAAGGTACTCCGGGGAACAGATCCGAGGGAGACAGGGTGGGGCCTGTAGCTCAGAGGATTATAGCACGTGGCTACGAACCACGGTGTTGGGGGTTCGAATCCCTCCTCGCCCACAACCGGCTAAAAGGGGAAGGACTTTTACCTATAGGTATGGGTATTTTGTCGAAATAGAATAGTCTTAAATTTTTTGGATAGTGCATATACTAAATATAGTAAACACATAAATTAAAAATATGTTTGCTCGCGGTAATTTAATAGTAGTATCTAGCAAAAAAACTCCAACAAAAAATAGCCAAAACCCGCTTTACCACACCAATTAACTAAGTTTTTTAGGTCATTAACCAAGTTCTTAGTCAATAACCTAAAAATTGTGAAAATGCAGGTTGGTTAATAGCCTAAAAAACCTAGTTAATTGGTGTTGTAATATGGTTGTTGGGTATTTGATCGAAAAGTTTTTGATAAATAACATTACTCGCTAAAATATGGAATGGGTAGGAAAGGATGGTCTGTTCCCTAATTAATTGTGCAATCGCAAACCCGCATACATTGAACTGCTGTTATTGTTAGCAATTAAAATATGGACAAGTAAACTTCCAGAAATCTGAAATCTTCTTTAGTCGTAATGTTCAACCTGTGGTTCGGGAAGCTATTGCACTCAGTTAGGCGTCCAGGTGTGTTTGGGCACTGGCAAATATCTAGGCCTTCCCTCTATGATAGGGAGGAGCAAAAAGGCCTTGTTCAAATTTATCAAAGACCTGGATATGGAATAAAATCAATTCTTGGAGCGGCTGAATGCTTTCCAAGGCGGGGAAAGAGGTGATGATTAAATCGGTCCTGCAATCTATTCCAACCTACTTCATGAGTATATTTATGATCCCTACTACTCTTATCTCAGAAGTTGAGCGCCTTCTTAACAGCTATTGGTGGGGTGGTAATGGTGGTGTCGGCCGAGGTATCCGTTGGATGACTTGGGACAGGTTGTGTGTCCCTAAAATCCATGGTGGAATGGGTTTCCGAAGTCTGAAGCATTTTAATTTGGCCCTCTTGGGAAAACAAGCTTGGCGTCTTCAATCACAACCGGACCTCCTAGTTTCTCGGTTGTACAAGGCTAAATACTTTCCGCATAGTGATTTTCTCCATGCACCTAAGAAGAGCAACGGTAGTTATGTATGGAATAGCTTGTTGGCTACTCAAGAGCTGATAAGGGATGGCTCGTCTTGGAGAATTGGTAGTGGAAGCATGATCCGTCTGTTTGAGGACCGGTGGACAACAAAGCCCATGCAACTTCAGCCCAGAACTTCGGGTATTTTTAATCCCTTGCTTCGTGTTGATTATTTGGTGGTTCAAGATCGTAAGTGTTGGAATGAGCCTCTTGTTCGCTTTACCTTAGACGGGCCGCCTAGTACCGCTGCCTTGACACACCTTTATTTCATTGTGTTTATGAGGATGCACTTTTTGGCGAGGTGAACGAAATGGTGCGTGATTCGCGCGGTGCATATCGCTTTGCTACTCAATCTAACCACGCTCTCGCGCCTCTTTCTCGTGGCAGTGTGTTGGAGTATGTTATGGAAATTGCAAGTCCCTCCAAAGGTAAAAAATTTCTTATGGAGACTTGCAAGAAATTGTCTTCCAACGCGCGCTACCGCACTCTCCGTCGAGGTATGGTTGTTCCGGGTGCGTGTCCTTTTTGTGGTGATTTTGAAGAAACAAGTCTGCACATTTTCGCGGAATGTATAACTGCTGCATCATGCTGGTCTACCCTAGGTATTGGCTCTGTTAGCGCAAGGGAGGCTGAGTCTCACATCACGCTTTCAGATCGTTTTTTGCGCTTCATGCACCTTTGCTCGTGACATTCGCATGCGGCTTGGGCTATGAATCTTTGGAGCATCTGGTCCAGCCGTAATCAAATTGTCTGGCAACATCGCCGCGACTCCGCTTCTGCAATTATCCGTAATGGTGCTGCCCTGCTCCACGACTGGTTAGAGGCCAGAAAAATTTTCCAAAGACCCATCGGATCGCGATCGCCACCGCAGTGTCCGTGAGCGATGATCCTTTAGCCGCCGCCGCAAGCGCGCCATCGCAGGCTAGTTCGTGGTCCAAACCGCCCCGTGGTTTTGTTAAATGCAATATCGATGCGGCTTTTGATTCAAGTGGTAACCGAGTTGGTATTGGTCTGTGTGTTCGTGATGAGTTTGGATCCTTTGTGGCGGCCAAATTACATCCCTTTGTGCCATTACTCGAAGTGTATAAAGGAGAAGCTCTTGGGTTGCTTGTTGCCATTGATTGGATGCGAGACCTTCAATTCCGGGATGTTATCTTCGAGATGGACGCCAAAACGGTTGTAGATGACTTCAATAAAGCCCCTACTATTAACACTGACTATGGTTGTATTTTAGCTTATTGTAGGGAAGCTTTTGTTTATTTTTCAGTAAACTCTCATGTGGAGTTCTCTAGGAGGGAGGCTAACAAGGTGGCTCATACCTTAGCAGGGGTAGCCTTGTTCTCAGTCTCTTCTCAAACTTTATTTGACATTCCAGCATGTATTTCTGATGCAGTTTTGAATGAAATGAACTAGATTTCTTGTGTCAAAAAAAAAATATGGACAAAACTTATCATACAATCTGTTGGTAATGTTGTTCAATAAAAATACACATCACATTATTAATAATATACTCTCTCTGTTTTCATATATAAGTAAAAATACTCATAAAGTCAAGTTACAAAATATAAACAAGTCAAAGTTTTTTAAGATGATATCTTAAATTTACCATTATTGATTGCTTTACTTTTTCTTTTCCCAATGCAAGCAACTCTTGGTTTTTCCAACTTTTTTCTTTTTCACAGTTTTCAAGAAAAATCAATAGGGGTAATTGTAATGAGCCCAACTGAAACTGTGGGCCTGGAGGAGGAAGATGAGCCCAACATCAAACACAAGTCAAGGAAGAGGTCTAATTGAAGGCGTTTGTTTTTCTCACACCCCCTCGTACTCTTTCACACCCCTTAACAAATTTCATTCCAAAAATAACCTCGCATTTAAACGCCTGGCGACATGTTTTATGATCGTCAACGACGCTCGAACAACATCATCTGAACGATATATGTATTGAATTGTTTCCAATGAATAAAGGCAACTGATGAATTATCCAAAAGAGTAGTCTCCACTCACGGAGAAAGTTTCCCTTGCTTTATTCTTATTTTATTCCTTTCTCTCTCTGTGTACTGATATAACGTGTTTTTTGTCTTTGGCGGTGGGTAGAATTGATTCTCGATGCACTGATTCTCGACAGATTTGATTCTCGCAGGTTTACAAATAGTTCTTGAAAAATCAATTCTAAGAAGCTGAATCAATTTTGCAATCAGAATCCAAACATCTTTTTTTCTTCTAAAATCACGAAAGTTAATCTCAAAAGCACTTCTAAGTGCTCCCACTGCCAAACCAAACATGCACTAAATCTGCAGCTGCGTTTTTCTGCTGAAACCGATTCCTCTTCTGTAATATAGGAATACTGCTACTTATTCTTAACTTTTTTTAATAGGCGTGCGTAGCCCTTTTTTTACTTATATATGAAAACGGAGGAAGTACATCACATTACTATTTGTAAGTTTTGTCTTTAAAATATTGTGATTTCCTTAAGTTAGCAAACCTTTGCAACCTTTCAATATGGCTTCTTATTCTTCTCCTCCTCCCACCAATGTGACCATGAAGCTTCTGATCGACACAAAGAACGAGAGAGTTCTATTTGCGGAAGCAACGAAAGCAGTGATAGACTTTCTATTCAACTTGCTTTGCTTGCCTATTGGTACTGTTGTAAAGCTCCTAAGCAAGAATGGCATGGTTGGCAGCTTAGGCAATCTGTACCAAAGTGTTGAAGAACTCAACCAGAATTACATGGAACCAAACCAAAACAAGGAGGTTCTCTTAAACCCAAGAGTTCAATGCTCTTCAACTCAGATCTCTGGCTTTCTTACCAACAATGACTCCGATGACGATGAAATTCAAGGGACTAAGTTTTACACTTGCCCACGTGATGCTTATTTTCATAGGGAACACTTTAATTTGGGCATCAGCAACAACAGCACAACCTGCACTAAGTATTACTTTACATGTGACAATACAACTCTTTGTTCTGGTTGCAATCGGACTATGAACCGTGAATTAAGTTATATTGGAAGGAAGGTGGCTATTACCTACTAATACTACTTCTAACTCTAACTCTAGTTAGCTCTTTCATGTAACCTTAGTTAGCTATAACTAATACTGTTTAGTTAACTTAATTCAGTTAGTTTTAGAGTTAGTTAGTTGGTTAGTTCAGCTTCTGTTACATTGCTTGAATAAGCTGCTGTATATATATGTAAATTACTGTTACATTGAAATCAGATGAATGAATACAGTTTTATTCACAATGCTTTCTCTCTTTCGATTATGATCTCAACATGGTATCAGATGAAATCCTTCATCTCCTTCCTCGATTCACGATTCCTACATTGAATCTGTGATTCTGCTTCACCTTTTCTCCGCAACTCTGTTTCTTTTTTTCTCTGCATTTTCTGCTCCTTTTCTTCGCTTCCATGGCGATTTCTTATGCAGATTTTGCAACAAATCCTTCTAATCCTTACTACATGCATCCTAATGAAAATCCTTCATTAGTGCTTGTTCAACCTCCTCTTGATAACCAGAATTATCAGACCTGGTCAAGATCCATGAAGGTTGCTCTTATCTCCAAGAACAAAGCTAAATTCATCGACGGTAGTCTCGCTCCTCCGCCGATGTCAGATCCTCTCTATGAACCATGGATTCGCTGCAACAATCTTGTTCTTTCATGGCTTCAACGATCAATTTCAGACAACATTGCAAAATCTCTTCTCTGGTGCGACCGCGCCTCCATTGTTTGGAAGAGTTTGGAGAAACGCTTCTCTCACGGCGATATCTTCCGCATTGCTGACATACAAGAAGAACTGGCTCGTTTCCATCAAGGTAACCTTGATATCTCATCCTATTTCACTAAATTGACCACGCTTTGGGAAGAACTCGAAAATTTTCGCCCAATTCGTGATTGTACATGCGCAATCCCTTGTTCTTGCGGTGCCGCAAGTGATCATCGCAAATTCCGCGAGCAAGACAAAGTAATCAAGCTATTGAAAGGACTAAACGACCAATTCTCTCATGTTCGATCTCAAATCATGTTGATCTCTCCATTACCGTCTCTGGATTCTGCATTCTCTATGATTCTGCAGCAGGAGCGTCAGTTTAACCACAACAATGCCACAACTGAGTCCACAATTGAAAGCCAATCCTCTGTTAATCATATTGCTAATACTCATTCTCGTTCCTCCAGCAATGGTGGACGAGGTAGAGGCCGCAATTCTTCCTCCGGTGGCCGTGGCAACCGTCTCTGCACTCACTGTAATCGCACAAACCACACAGTTGAAACCTGTTTCCTCAAACATGGTTTTCCCCCTGGCTACTCTAAAGGAAAGCAAAACTCTGCTACTACTTCTAACAATTCTTCCTCAGCCAACATAGTGCAAGATTCTGGCACTAACTCTGTCACTGCCTCCACTAATGCTACTGCAACTACTTCTACAGCTGCAACTCCATCTCTCAACATGATTCAAGAGCAATTCCAACAGATTTTACAGCTACTACAACAGTCAAGTTTGCCTGCTTCTCAACCAGCCTCTGTTAACTCCATTTTTGCCACAAACTCTTCATCCAACACATCTGTTTCTCCCTCTAGTTCTGGTATGTATCACCTTGTCTGTTCCTTAGACTCCTCTGGTAAGCTTAATCACCTTTGGATAGTGGACACAGGTGCCACTGACCATATCACACACACATTTAGCAATTTCATCACAACCTACACTATTGCACCTAAATCAATGACCATGCCTAATGGTGAGACTGTCACCACAACCACTGCAGGAACTGTTTTGTTATTTGGCTCCCTTGTTCTGCATAATGTCTATTATTTCCCTTCTTTCCATGTCAACATTATATCTGTTACATCCCTCTTTGATTCCTTACTCTATGATGTTAAATTGTATCCTGATTGTTGCCAAATTTTGCAGCAATTTCACCCGAGGATGACTGGCTTTACAGCTAGAAGACTTGGCAAATTGTATGTGTTAGATACCACCTCACCAGCACCAAAAACTGGTTACTGCAATGCCTCTCTGTCCCACCATTTAGTCTGCAACACCAACAATCCTGCAAATATATGGCATTATAGATTAGGACACTTATCATTGCCTATTCACAAATGTCTATCCACTCAATTTCCTTTCATTTCTGTTGACTCTTGTAATGAACCTTGTGATATATGTCAATATGCAAAACAAAGGAAGCTGTCTTTTCCTCACAGTAATACAAAATCTACTGCTATTTTTGACTTGCTTCATGCAGACATTTGGGGACCTTTTGCTACTGCTTCTATTTCTGGTCATAAGTATTTTTTAACTCTAGTTGATGATTTTAGCCGATTCACTTGGATCATTTTCATGAAAAATAAATCAGAAACCAGAAAACAACTCACAAACTTTATCATTTTCATTGAAACTCAATTCAATAAAACCTTGAAATGCCTTCGTAGTGATAATGGCCCTGAGTTTCTAATGACAGATTATTTTTTATCAAAGGGCATTATACACCAAAGATCATGTGTTGAGACACCTCAACAAAATGGAATTGTTGAAAGAAAACATCAACATATTCTCAATGTTGCTCGTGCTCTCACCTTTCAATCTCATCTTCCAACCAATTTTTGGCATTTTTCTGTTCAGCAAGCAGTTCACATTATAAACAGAATTCCTTCTCCTCTTACAGAAGATTAGTTGGTAGACTACTATATCTCACAACTACCAGGCCAGACTTGGCTTTCATTGTCCAACAGCTTAGTCAGTTCATTGCCAAGCCATTGCAAGTCCATTACAATGCTGCTATAAGGGTTTTAAAATACATCAAAGGAGCTCCAGCAAAGGGTTTATTTTACTCTGCCACTTCGGGTTTGAAACTAGCAGGTTTTGCAGATTCAGATTGGGCAACTTGTCCATCCACTAGAAGATCAATTTCTGGTTATTGTGTTTTTCTTGGCTCTTCTCTGCTGTCATGGAAATCAAAAAAACAGTCCACTGTTTCAAGGTCAAGCTCTGAGGCTGAATATCGTGCCTTAGCAAGCCTCACTTGTGAATTACAATGGCTCACATATCTGTTTCAGGACTTACACATCAGTTTCACAGAACCTGCTTCAGTTTACTGTGACAACAAGAGTGCCATTCACCTTGCTCATAATCCAATTTTTCATGAACGAACAAAACATATTGAGATTGATTGCCATGTAGTTCGTGAAAGGATACAAAGTGGTTTAATTCATCTACTGCCAGTTCCCTCATCTTCCCAGCTAGCAGATGTGCTCACTAAACCACTTTCATGTCCCATTTTCTCTTCATTAATATCCAAGCTAGGCCTGCTCAGCATTCACAGTCCAGCTTGTGGGGGCCTATTACCTACTAATACTACTTCTAACTCTAACTCTAGTTAGCTCTTTCATGTAACCTTAGTTAGCTATAACTAATACTGTTTAGTTAACTTAATTCAGTTAGTTTTAGAGTTAGTTAGTTGGTTAGTTCAAACTTTCATTACATTGCTTGAATAAGTCAGATATATATATAAAATTCATCACATTGAAATCAGATGAATGAATACAGTTTTATTCACAATGCTTTCTCTCTTTCGATTATGATCTCAACAGTGGCTAAAGAGAGAACTTCGATTAAGAGTGGGTTTGTTAAAGATGTTGTGACATTCATGGTTATGGATGATTTAGTCATTCAGCCCATGTCAACCATTTCAAGTATTACGTTGCTCAACAAGTTCAATATCAAGGAGATTGGCACGTTGCAGGAAAAAGTGGTTGAATTGGGGATGGAAGAGGTGGTAACTTTATCTAGCTATCTAGCTATATTATAGTATTTTCTAACTCTTGCATTATTTAATCGTAGCTATTTTTCTATTTGATTCATTTAGCGCTTTTGCATTTTTCCTCTAGGGTATCAACTTGCTCAAGGCTTCTCTGCAATCCAAGATGGTTCTGACAAGTGTTTTCGTCAAGAATGAATATTGACATGTCACCAATTATCTGACGATCTATTAATATCTTCAGTATGTTAAATGGACTTAAACTACTTAAGTATGCTTGAGTGTTCGTTTTTTGTAGCTTCAGGACTTGTCTGCTTTTGATGTTTTCTATCCCTTTCCGTATGAATAAATATTTTAGATGAAGTGTTTCTGATATGTTGTACCTGTGAGTTGTGAGTTGTGGCTTGTTTTAATGCAATTTTTTTCATATCAAATGTTACTATACCGCGTGACTTGTTATTAGCAGAAACCTAGTGGGGCGAGTGATTATAGAGGCTGCAGAAAATTCAAGTGTTTTATAATATAGTGTTTACAAGATTATGTCATAGTACATGATAAAGTTGAAGTAGGCACAATTTATAACCCAAACAAATATTTATAGACAACATTATTGGAGTCACATATATTGCAAAACAGCACTGTCACAATGAACAAATAACAAGATTATCAACCATACATACATAACTCTTTCCTAATAGTTTGAATCAGCCAGCGTTATGCGCCTTTGCATTTATTTTGCACCAAATGGAAGTGGAGAAATGAGAATCTTCAACTTGTCTTCACAGAAAAGTGAAGCTTACATTTCAGAAACCATACTCCCTTCGATTATCACTTAACCTTTATTAACATACGATATTAACCTCTTTATAATGGAATCAAGTGTTACGGTGGCCATTAACATGTTCTTTGAAATGGTAACCTTCAGCAGATGGCTTCTTTTTGAGAGAAAGGTGGAGTCCTGGATCGTGATGGGAGCAAGAAGCGTGGTACAGAAGAGAGTTATTCACACACTGTACATTGCTGTTCATATACGCAGCCATTGGGAAAGAAGATGTAGTTCTTCCTTTGTGATTCTTATCCTTGTTTTTGTTTCCTTCCTCAACACTCGAACCTTCGGATTCACCATCCTTTAAATTTCCCTTTTTGTGAAGATATTTGGGTTGATTGTGTTTTTTTGGGGAGTGGATTAGCTCCATATAAGCTCCTCTGTTTTCCCCTGCTATTGTGATAACTCTCATGTTGCCAGAGTCGTCAGAATCCCAAACCTTTCTCTCCTTGTTCTCTCTTTCTTTGGAGGAAGCAATGTGGTGTTTTCCATGATGTGCATTCCTTGTTTCCCTGTGTGATTCGGCGCTGCTGCTATTATTGTGGCGCGGGTTAGGCTTGTCGACGACCGTCTTCTGAACTAGCACATCTTTATGCTCTGCCTCCATTGGTATTTTAGGTTGTTGTTCGGGTTTGAATTGGGAAGGTGGAAGGGTTAAGGGAGATGGTGGACGAGGATTAGTAGTAGTAGTAGTAGTGCTGGATTTTGAGTTTGGTGAATGTATTGGGCTACGAAAAGGAACGGGGACAGGAAGAGGTTGCTTGATTGTTTTCTCTGGGGAGGAAGTAGTTGGGGGTTGTGAATTTGAATGTGATGTCTTTTGGATTGGTGATGATGGGAGTGAAGAAGAAGAAGGAATTATTTTACGAGGTGGAGATGAAGGTGTAATAGTACGTTGTTGTTGTGTTGTTTTTTCTTGAGGTTGAGGATGCGATGGCTGAGGGTGAGGTGTTTTACGAGGTGGAGATGAAGGTGTATGAGTACGATGTTGTTGTTGAGTTGTTTTGTCTTGAGGATGTGATGGCTGAAGGTGAGGTGTTTTACGAGGTGGAGGAGACGGAGGTGTATTAGTACGTTGTTGTTGTTGTTGTTGATGTTGAGTTGTTTTGTCTTGAGGTTGAAGATGGGGTGAGGATGGTGCTGAAACAGATCTGTATGTGGGTAGAGACAAAGTAGGGCGAGGGTCAGGAGCAGGAGCAGGAGGGGGAGGAGGGGCAGGAGTAGGAACAGGGCGAATGGAAGTTAAGCGGAACCATGGACGAACAGGTGGGTTAGCCATTGAGTTTTGAGAATGAATAAGGCAATGAGGTAGCTAGCAGTAGCACATAAGTAATTTATATGGCTGGCTGGCTTGCAGGTAGACGCTAGCTTTGTTTATTTATAGGACTCCCAGAGCCGAATCAAAATCATCAAATCAAATAGTATATATGAAAAACACAAGTTGTGGGAGGTTGAAAGAGAAAGGAATGATTTGTGATTCATTCGTAACCCAACCTTATAGCATAAAAAAGTAGAAAACAAGTTAATGGGGAAAGTATCTGATTCAGTTGGCAACCTCCCATCCATGCATCCAGCTAACATAAGCTCACAAAGTAAGATTGGTATCGGAGAGTTCAATTTTGTTTTGGATATTTCTAGTCTCATTTACGCTTCAATATTTACTTGCAAGTTGCAACTTTAGTAGTGTTTCTCTTTCAATTCACTTTGCTTGTTGAGGTAGCGAGGTACCGATGCGGATGCTTTCTTCTGCCTTCCCTTTTCATGGGATGATGCTTCATGTCATGTGCGATGCCACCCATCCTATTTTAGCGATACACAACACAACAAAACATATCTTAATATGGACGCTGTCAAATTGTTTCTTTATAAATAAATGGAGGGTTCAATTTGTTCATCCACCATAGGAAAGTGAGTGACATACTTCCACACACAACTTTCAAATCGCTCTCATTCCATCTTCTAATTCACAACTTTTCTCAACTCCCATATTCCCATCTTATTCAATCATAAAACACGGTTATCATTGTTCTACACTAACTAAGCAGCAAATATTATATTCCTCATGCTACTCAAAGTCGCCTTTCACTGGTGGTGGAGCTTTTAATATTATTATTTTTTGACAAAAAAAAAAACTAGGACTAGAGCGGAATAACCAAGAATATATTCACTGTTCACACAACTAATATGATGGCGCATATACTCCAACGCATTTGTAATTTTAAGAACAAATCTTGAAGTAATTAACATCAACCTTAATATGCATTATTGTCATTGCTGATCAATAATGGGTACAGAGAGATTTATATGGTTCAATGTATAACAAACTCCCAAACTATTATAACAGAAATGAACAGCCTCATAACAATCAAAACAGAAACTACTATTAGTTATGAAAACTAACTAGAAATAATATATCTCCCCCACTAATTAATTACTAACCACTAACATTTATCTATAAATAGCATATCTGAAAATATAACGGCCAATGGTAAAAGATTCAACATTATGCTATGAGCACCAACAAAGACAATAGAAGAATGATTTTTGAACCTAGAGATTATTGGGTTTGGCTTTACTTAGGAAGGAAATGTTTCATTCCCAAAGGAAATTCAAGCTCCAAGCTAGGGGTGGTGGACCCTTTCAAGTCTTGGAGCGATATAATGATAATGCATAAAGGATAGGCTTGCCTACTGATTATAGTGAGTGCCACTCTTAATGTTGGCAACTTTTCTCTCTTTGACGATTCAAAGTCGATGTCAAATTGTAGAGGGGGAGATTAAGGACACAAAGAGCATGAAGATACGACACTTTGACCAATAACAATGAGAAGAGCAAGGAAAATTAAGGAGCAATTTGAAAGCTCAAATGATTAACGTGTTTAATGATAACAAGTGTTCTAAAATTGTTCATTGTCTTTTCAACGCTCTTGTAATTGAGATTTCATAGAAATTTTATAATTATAATAAGCTAAACATTCTTAGGCATGTTATTTCCCTTTCTTAGAAGTATAATTGTGTAAAGTCTAGATTTGACTTATAGGTGTTATTTTTATCTCTTTAGTGAGTCCACAACCTATAGGTGTGGCTTTGCACCTTCTAAGGACTTTTGATCATTTTGTGGAATTAACATAAATGATCTCTCTCTAGGGTTCTTTCTTCAACCATCTTTGAGATCTTATCAAGAGTTTAGGTTTTTAGGACAATCCAATGATGAAGATTAACATCTTCCCATGGAAGATGTGGCTTTTGTTCCCTACATAGATTCATTTATTGTCCTCTCCATTTTTTTATTGTCTTCCATTTTCTTTCATTTTATATTCTTTTCGTCTTTTAAATTTTTTTGATTATGGAACGATCTCATGTTTTGAATGAATTACTTATATGAATGAGTAATTCACATCAAGAACTGTATATCATCATAAACCCTTATTCAACATCTGTCCTGAATCAGGACTCTCGTAACCTCACAAATTTGAAATTTGCAATATTTGTAGATTACTTCCAACATCAGTTCTAAACAATTTCTTACCAAATGACAAGGTGCTAGTCTGATAGCACTCATTCCTTTATGTACTAACTTGAATGTAATTATGTAAGAATTTTTTATATGCTATGTTATACAAAAGAATGCAGTAATACAAATAATGCAATGCTTGACTGATATACGATATGGTACAAGGCTAAAGGAAAAATGCAGAATGCCAAATTATGCATTAGTTGATGTTACCAGAATGCTAATTTGAAAGTAACTGAGAACTAACACATGAGAATCTTACATTCAAGGCCATTTTGTGAACTCAAAAACTTTCAATAAAATTTCAATTCCAGTGGGAATCTGCCACACAAAAAGCAGAACATTTACTGTATTCAATGCAATGTGAAGACTTCTGGCTGTTTCACTCCCTTTCTGCATTGGTGGTACTAGGGCTGCTGCCAGTGCCCATAAAACAGTAATACCTGTAGGCAAAAAATCACACAAGTGTTATCATTTTCTATCCACCAATATATATATAATCCCCAATTCTGGAAGCTACAATTATATTTCTTTAGCATAAAATGCAAATATAGTCATTACCTGCTCCTGCAAATAAATGTGGACCAGGAAATAGCTTTCCAGTCCTTAACCATGTGTTCAATCCTCCACCAACTGCCTCAAGCACCCCAAAGCCTAGGAGTATTGATCCTGCATTGAAGTGCTTATCCCTATATGAACCTTTTAGAAGCTCTTTCCTCTCCTGAATATCAGTAGCCAATAAATTAGGTGCTCATCAGATTCATATATAATTCAGCATTAGATCAGTAGCTCCATGAAATTCATTTGTTACAAACTTACAATCATAATCCAGCATCCAATATCAGTAGTTAATGACACAATAGTGAATCATATAATTTGTGACAAATTACAAGAGAGAAAATCTGCTTCTGCAGACACAAGTAGTAATTCTGCTACTTACCTCAGTAAGTTGCTGTACTTTGAGTTCTACAGGCGATGGCGATGGCGATGTTTGGACCGGTTTTCCATCTGGGGTGACTGGAGCAGGTTGAATTTGTTTCTTGAGTTCATTGATCTCATTCTGAATAGTCCTAACTCTACGCCATTGCCACCCCAAATAACCTGCATAAAGTGTATAGAAGAACAAACCACCAAGCACAATGGGGTGTATAAGAGCAAATGTTCTTCCTTCAAATATCCCAAACTCTCCACCAGCAGCAAGTGCATCCTGTGCCACTCACAACATGAGAACAAATAAGAAAAGGCTATAAAAACATAATTAATTATTAACAGAAAAGAATGATTGCTTGCCTTGGGTTGTAATAAGAATGGAAATGTGATTGCTGTGAGAGAAATAATAGAAGTGTTTTTGAGAGCATTCAAGTTATGATCTAAAAACTTTTGTGGGGTGGGAAAATCTTTGGGGGTATTGAGTTTTGCTGATAGGGGTGGAAGTGGAACAGGTCTTGTTGTGTGGCGTGTCTTCTTGATGTTGAAAGAAGGGAGAATGGGAAGCTTGAGAAGACTGAGCGTGGAGGCCATGCTTCTCTTCTCTTCTCAGATCAGTGGTGAAAGGAAAAGATAAGGAACCATCTTTCTTTCCACTTCAGATGATGTTACAACGTTCACCGAGTTTTCTTTGGTTTTGCATATCACCACGTGTCGCCTCTGTTTTTCTAAACAAAAAAGCTTTATATTCTTCTCAATTTTTACTACCTACTCGATATTTCTAGCACTTCTCTTGTATAAAATGTTTATATATTTATTTTAATATCAAAAAACTTAACTTAATAAATTATTTTTTACACCGTAAATTAATTATGAAATGATATGTCATTTAAAATATACGAGTTTATTCCAACTATTTTAAAAGTCATTTATATCATGGTTTTTGATAGTCGATAGTGTAAATAAATTTACATAGATATTTCATAACAATTATATTCTATAGAAAAGACTCATTTATTTTTGTTTACTTCATAATATATTTATCAGATAATTTGTTATTTCTATTTTATATTTGATGTGTTATTATTGAATACAAAATATTAATATACAATTATTTTTTTTAAATATATCTTAAATTAATTAAAATATGATGTTTTTTAAAATAGGTTCCTTTTACTTTTTTACACTTTGTATTTGTTGAGGTTCTAAATAGCAGCCGCAGTCACATCGCGGTCGCGTTAAGGTTTTCGCGATTTCGGTCGTTACGGTCGTCGCAGTGTGAATTAATCACAAAATTTAATTAAAATTAATTGTCGCGATAATGATCATACTACCGGCGATTTTAATAAGTGTACTTTTTTCAGAATGGGCCGTTTTTTAGAACCTACTTTGACATAATTTGAGTTTTTGAGGAAAAATGTAACAACTACATATTGCTTATATATTTACAACATATATATATATATATATATATATATATATATATATATATATATATATATATATATATATATATATATATATATATATATATATATATATATATATATATGGATAAGTAAATAGATAATTTGTTATTATTTCATATTTTATTCTATTTAGAGGGAAAAAATTATGGTGGTTCACACTGAATTTTATTTATATTTTTTCTAAAACTAATTAATAAAAAAGTGTTACTTTCATTTAATTATTTAGTCAATTTTTTTTATTTTTACCTTTAATATTTAAAAATCATGCTGGAAGATGTTTAAAAAACCATATTATATGTGCAAAGCCAACCAATGCTAACCACTACATCAAGCATTTGGTCAAAAAAAACTAGACCATCAAGCATGTTACATTAAATTTGCAAAACTATTTGTACATATAATAATTAAAGGATTGCCGTTAAATTGGTGATTTTCTATGTGTGTCTAGAATAGAGCACACTCACATCTATTTATAATAGAAATAGGAGTCAATTACAATTAATGCTAATAAAACATAATTGATACTAATCAATACTAATTGATGAGGAAAATCATATCTGATATTCTAACAGATATTAATAAATACTAACTATAAATATATTCTAACAATTGCTGCAATAGGTATATATAAGTATCTTTAAAAATTAGAAGCTGGGGGCATGGCCCCCTTACCCCCTTGAGAAGCTCTGCCCATGTTATTCATGTCTCTCTAAAATTAGTTGAATGCTTGAATAAAATATCAACAATGATTCCCAAATAGCATGGTGTAGCGACCGAAAAATCCGGGAAAGGATTCTTCGAAATGGTTCTTTAGGAAGCGCCACCAAATTTTAGTTTAAGGGCAAATTCGGAAAATCCCTTTAAGTTTTAAGATAAGGCGTTGTTAGGGTTAGGAGTCGTTATGTGTGTGGGAAGGTATTAGACCCCACCTACATCCTATTGTCTAATTAATTTAGGATTTATTTAATTGTTACCCCTTTACTTGTAAAGAAAATGACTTATTTAGATTTTTGTTTTTATGCTTGACGGTTGAGTCTCGCTCCTACGCACTCCGGATCTGATGGAGGAATCAAAGCTACGTAGTTTCTTCCCGAAAAGTTTATGGGTTGGTGTTTTTAGTGTAGGGATCCTAGGATTCCTTGAATCTATCTGTTCACATCGATTCTGGAGACGACTAACCCGATTGTACAACCGACTTAGTCCCCTACTTTTGAAAATAATTGTTGAATTTTTGAAAGGAGTTGTGAGATGGGTTGGTTTTAGAATAGATATCCTGTAACTCCCCGAATCTGCATGCAATTTCATTAGTTCTAGAACGCTGACTACTGCAGGTTGACAACCGACTTAATCCCCTATTTTTGGAAAAATGGTTTATTCATATTTATTAAGTTTTCGAAGTTCTTCGAATCATGCAATTTCATTAGCGCAAGATAATGACTAACTTCTCATACAGCACAACCGACTTAGCCGCTTATTTTTAGAAAAGTAATTTATTCGTATTTGTTAAGTTTGCGGGAGTTCTTCGAATATGCAATTTCATTATTTCTAAAATAATATTTAACTTAGGTTATCAGATAAACCGACTTAAATTGCTTATTTGATTTCGAGAGAAAAATTATTTATGTTTTGAGTTGGAAAAGAATTAAAAAGTAAACAGGCGGTTATATAATTAAAAGGAAGAATAAAATAATGATGCTTGAAAAGAAAGAATTCCCTTACCCTTCTTTAATTTTTAGTGAAACTTAGCAAACCAGTGGAGTATAAAACAACAATTAATTAAGAGAAAAAAACGTGTAAAAAAAAGTTAGGAGAAAAATATTAATCGTTGAGTATCCAAATGCAAAAGATTTTACAAACGTCTCTTGCCTTTGTGGCCAAGGTTGTAAAACTGTACAGATTCGGCACATATATAACAATTAAATTGAGTAACAAAGTAAGGGGGAAAAAGGCAATCAAAATAAAGTTTTCAATCTACCTGATCTTTTAGTTACTATTGAGTAACCAATTTTGACATACCTATCGAGACTGCAGCAGAGTGACGATGTCCTATTTGGCATCATTGCGGTAGTGTGATGTTTGTTGTTATCCTGTTTGTGCATTTGTTAAGCGCATGGCAAAGTGCCCATTTTCGTGGATATTTCTTCCGAAAGGTTGCCGTTTCATATTCTGACTCCAGCCTTCGTTTATGCTCCTGTTACGGCTCTGTTACTGTTGATTTTAGAAACCTCAGAATTGTGTTTAGCAGATTAGGGTTTCGATGTGAAACTCGAATCCTATTTTTTTGGGTGATTTTAGCAGTAGTTTTCTGCCTTGGTTTCTGTGTGTTTTAGACTTGCAAAATTTTGCTTTATTTATAGGTAGAAATTAGGTTTTAGCGTTAATGGATGTTTTTGCGGCACTAGATCGATAATGTGGTACGAGTAGTCTTGAGAGCGATAATGCACTCCCGCAGACATCGCGATCTTTTTCATTTATTTAATTTTCGTTTTTATATTCTTTGTATTTTTATATTATCATTTTTGTATTTTTGGACTTTTTGGACTATTAAGTGATCTTAAATTGTAAATTAAACTAAATAGAATTTTTGACATTTTTGAACTATTAAGTGTTTAAATAAATTAAGTGAACAAAATAAGAATAAAAACAATAATAGGAAAAGGAGCCAAATATAAAGACGAGAACGGATCGGACTCGACAATCGCGCTTACGACTAGATCGAAAATAGAAGACACGCGCGCGTTAAAAAACACATTAACTCTAATCGCATTCTTAAGTCCGAATTTAAACCAACTTCGGCAAAAATGGATTTTGGTAGACTGCTTCACGCACAACTAAACTCGAGCATAGACATTAAATCGAAGAACGCATTTAAAAGATCGATCATTCGCGCGCGCTAAATTAAAAACGGTATTTTGAGTTAGCTTGAACGAGTGACTGGAACGGCTTGGGTTGGTAAATCGAGGCTCTACAGAGTATAATTCTCGTAATCGTGTGACTCCGAAACACGCCCTTACTAAACGACTAAAGCGAGAAAAAGAAGACGGACAAAATTGGGGTATAACAACTGCCCCTCTTTATTAATATTTTACTAGAAAGTGCTGAGCTCTAGAACTTTCGTAGTAGAAATAGGAATAAAGATAAGATAGACGCTAATTTTGTCCGTTTAAGGGGGAGTGAAAGGTTTGGGAGATAAGAGGAGTGGTTAATACTTGGCGCATTAACCGAGATTTGAATGAAGCGGTCAACAAGGACTCGAAGGAGCACTAAGGCTCACGAAGGACCACTCAAGGTCCGAAGGAGCACTAAGGATCTGAAGGACCACTCAAGGTCCGAAGGAGCACTAAGGCTCTGAGGACCACTCGTGGTCCGGAAGGCCGCTGGCCTTAATTGAAGGACCATCGTGGTCCGTGCGAGGGCAAACTAGCTACTGTACTAATTAGATTAGGCCCGAGGGGCCTTTATACTCGAAAGGCCATGATGGGTCAAGATCGTGTCTAGAATCGATATGTTGACCATGAAGGGCGTACACCGTGTCTCGGTGACACAACTAGTCCGAAGGACCACGCGGTCCGGAAGGTCCGCCGGCTCGACTCGACCGTTTGCGACTGGGCCACTTAGGGCAATCGAAGGAGCGTAGTGCTCGAAGGACCACTCGGGTCCGAAGGATAAACACGGTGATCTGTGATATGATATGAGATCAACGCTTAAAGCGCCGATATTAGAGGAACAAACTATAGGATCGACACTTGAAGTCAATTCATGTAATGCATATACAAATTACCAATAATACATGCAACAGATTGATTTTTGGCGATGTGATGAATGAAATAGGTGATTATTTTCTTTTTTTTTTTTTTTTTTTTTTTTTTTTTTTTTTTTTTTTTTTTTTTTTGCTTTCTTTATTTATTTATTTATCCGATAGATGCATGAAGTATGAATGTTAATATGATGCAAATGAAATGTTTGAATGCAAATGTTGTGGTGCATGGTGTGATGACATGAAATGACCGATTGAGTGTAGAAACACTTTTTGTGATGATGAGATGTGAGACTTTGGATGCGAGAGATGAACATTGATAATTCTTTGGAAAGATTAGATTTGATTCAAACTTCGCAATCTCAAGGTTGTTATTTACGAGACATTGATGTGAACAAGTACTTGCAAGCTCGCTTCTTTTCTCTTCCATTATGATGCCCCATGATGACCGAAATTTAGGTCCACAAAGTTAACTAAGTGGATTTTCGATTATCACATTATCAACTTGTGTTCTATTTCTCTCAAGCATTGTTAAGAAAACATGTATAGTAGTGCAAACATAGATGAATCGATCGATTAACTTGGTTCAAGGGTATGGACGAATGTGACGCATGAAAGGATGAATGACCGGTCTTCGCCAATGAAAGGTAGGTTTTTCCAAGCCAAGGAATACGAGATTGCCCCAATTTAGATTTGAGGATTGTGAGTGAATAACTTGCCCCGCCTAGTGCTAACAAGCTAGAGGTGTAGAAAATGATGAATGGGGAATGCATTGGCTTTGGAATGAAAGGTGGAAAGCAATAGATATTGTCTCAACCCATGAGTTTGGTGTTGCCCCATTTATGGTAAGGGCAGATCGATTGCCCAGGCTAGAGTAGCAACATATAGGGTAATGAGTTGAGAAATTGTCCCGGTATGGCTTTGTTGATGTGGATATAACAAGGGGATGAGATGGGTGTGTGGTGAATGTCCCCATTTGTAGGTGGAGTGAAGGGTGATAGGGTTGCCCCACTTGATAACTGAATTGAGACGGTTGTTTTGGTGAGGTTGTGGAAAGTGCCGGAGTTAGGGTAATGGGTTTTGGAGTTTGTCCGTATGGCAATGGGTCGGGTGTGGTATGACGTTGTACAAATTTCCCCAAGTTCAAATGGAATAGGTGGTGAAAGGGATGCCCCGCTATAGGATATAGGTGACGATCCTAGTATAAACTTTTGGTTACCTTTAAAATGACTCTCAGACTACAATAGTCTTGAGTTTGCTATGATGAAAACTACACTTGGTGATCACTAGACCTTGTCTTAGTATAACTGTAACTTGAATGAATCTTGTGGTGCAAGCCTTTTGATTTTTCTTTTCCTTTGAGTTTTTTTTTTTTTTTTTTTTTTTTTTTTTTTTTTTTGAGCAAACATATTGTAAATAAATAAACTTATTTGTCCTAAGATTAAAACTTTGAGAAACAAAAGCAATCGGTCATTGATCGGAATGTGGCCGATGGTTTAGTGATTTATGAGGGAAATGATAATTGGGCTCAAGGTAGTGTTTGGGGATTGATGGGACGGATATTTTTATTTTTTTAGCGGTATGATTTGACTAATGGTTAATGGTTTGTGAAATAAGGTGTTATTAGGCTCAATGAAGTGTTTGATGATTGATGGGACAAATGATTTGGTGAAGTAACTTGGCTAATGGGTGATGATTTATGAAGGAAATGGTTGTCAGGCTCAACGGAGTGTTTGAGGGTCTAGTAATTGATGTGTCTCATGGTAGGATGGACTTGTTTAGGATTTTAACGTGGCTAAGGGTTTATGGAAAATAGGATATTGAGGCCAAAAGGAGTGTTTGAGGTTTATTTTAGACAAGTATCTTTTATGTTTTGACGGTAATGAAGTATCAGCTCACGATTTGTACTATTTTTGTTTTTTTTTTTTTGATTTTTAATCCTCTTTTTTGACTTCACTCTTTTGTGATTTTTGTTTCTTTTTTTTGGGTGAGTGAGCTGATAAAACTAATGCACCATTTTTTGATGCGGAATCGATCCTTGTCTAGGGTGATTGAGAGATTTTGGGATTTTTGGCTTAAGGTGGGTGGCAAAGGATTTTTGAGGATATGGAAAGATGGTTCACCTTCATTTCACATCATGATTGCTCGTTTTCTCAAAAATTAACTTAAGGACAATAATTTACTTATTTACAAAATATTTGCTCTTTTTTTTTTTTTTTTTTTTTTTCCCTAATTTTGCTTAGGCCGCTCTTACGAGTTTTCAACCTAACGGGCCTTTTGATTTCTTTTTGTAAAAGACTTGCACCAAGGGAATATAATGTTGACAAGGTATTTTAGAGATCACAAATTTGCCCCAGTGTGAGGGTCTAAAGTGTTATTTCATCAGTGAGAACAAACCAAAAAGTTGACTAGGTAGGGGAGTCCGTACTTTAGGGTGGTCGGGGTGGGATTAGACTTGGATGGGGGTGATGACAAGGTAAGGACATTAACTGACTCAAACAAGAATGAAGACACATGTCACACATAAGTTACTACATGAATGCTTCGTAGAGAGTTAACACGAGTTAAAACATGAAAGAAAATTTTGGCGGACCATTTCGGTCATTCATCATGGGGTGGATAAGATGCAACGCTTTGATGCGAACGTCTTTGCTAATTTGAAAATTTGAGTGCCTTGAAACACCTTGAGCTTGCAGCGAAGTATGGCTAAACTTTTTCCAAAAAGAATGATTTATTTCACAAGAATGTCTCACCTCTCACCACTTTTTTTCTTCTAAAATTATGCTAATTTTTTTTTTATAATGCATGATGTAACTATGCAAATGAATGTGCATGAAATGCGAATGAATGTATGTGAAATGTGAATGTAATGATAATGTATGTGAATGAAATGATAATGTATGTGAATGAAATGATAATATATGATTTTATTTATCGCGTCGGGGAATTATAAGTTTTACGTTTGGAGAGTAAAGTACAAAGTTTGACTTTGACTTTAGCATGCATGGCTTCTCTCCAAAATAAAGCTTTTAATTCTCAGGCCGTCGTAACATAAGATGTTTATTCTTGTTTTTTGTAATGCAAAGAAAAAATGCATGAGGTATGGTTTCTAAGACACTTGCAGTAAATAATGATTTGGGTTTTTGACTTTTTGATTTTTTGATTTTTGGATAAAAGACAGTAAGCACAAATATCTGTTTGAATGCAAGGGTATGAAGCTCCTTTGTGACCCTAGAAATGTATCTTACAGAGTGGGTCTAAGGTTTCTTTTATAGTGAACCTCACAGGGATAGTTCTAAAGAATCCTACACATGGTCCCTGTGAGCCAAGGACTCCAGTCAAGAACATCGACCCAGAATAGGCAAGCTATTAGAAGGGATAGCATCCTCAAAAGGAATCAAACTCTAGGTGAGATTTTCGTGACCACCCAACGAGACGTACGTCCCGCAGGCCATCACTACGCAATCTCGTTCTAACTTAGGTTTATGCTCGAGTCCGGTAGAGGACCTTTCTCACATGTGTGTGTAGTGTAATTGTGAAGTGTGTGTGTGTAGGAGCAATTTAAAAACAACTCAAAAGCTGCAAACAGACAAACCAACACATATACAAATATCGTCTTCTATCCTAGGGTTCATAAATCACATAAAAATATAAGATGCGAAAAATAAAATAAATAAATAAAGGAAGGGTAAAAATTAAATTAATCCTAAATAATTAGACTAGGTTTTGACTCTCTAAAAAGATAAGTCCTCAGTGAAGTCGCCACCAGAGCGACCAGAAAAATCCGGAAAGGATTCTTCAAATGGTTCTTTAGGAAGCCGCCACCAAATTTTAGTTTAAGGGCAAATTCGGAAAAATCCCTTTAAGTTTTAAGATAAGGCGTTGTTAGGGTTAGGGAGTCGTTATGTGTGGGAAGGTATTAGCACCTCCACGACATCCTATTGTCTAATTAATTTAGGATTTATTTAATTGTTACCCCTTTACTTGTAAAGAAAATGACTTATTTAGATTTTTGTTTTTATGCTTGACGAGGGTTGAGTCTCGCTTCCCTACGCACTCTCGGATGCAATGGAGGAATCAAAGCTACGTAGTTCTTCCCGAAAAGTTTATGGGTTGGTGTTTTTAGTGTAGGGATCCTAGGATTCCTTGAACTATCTGACACATTGATTCTAGGACGACTAACCCGGATTGACAAACCGACTTAGTCCCCTACTTTTGAAAATAATTGTTGAATTTTTGAAAGGAGTTGTGAGATGGGTTGGTTTTAGAATAGATATCCTAGAACTCCCGAATCAGATGTAATTTCATTAGTTCTAGAACGCCGACTACCCCTTGGTTGTACAACCGACTTAATCCTATTTTTGGAAAAATGGTTTATTCATATTTATTAAGTTTTTCGAGTTCTTGAAGCCGAATCATGCACTTTCATTAGCTTAAGATAATGACTAACTTTGGTTGTACAAACCGACTTAGCCGTTATTTTTAGAAAAGTAATTTATTCGTATTTGTTAAGTTTGCGGGAGTTCTTGAAGAATCAGATTTCATTATCGCAAAAATAATATTAACCCTTGGTTGTCTGGCCGAACTTACTTATGGCTTATTTGATTTCGAGAGAAAAATTATTTATGTTTTGAGTTGGAAAAGAATTAAAAAGTAAACAGGCGGTTATATAATTAAAAGGAAGAATAAAATAATGATGCTTGAAAAGAAAGAATTCCCTTACCCTTCTTTAATTTTTAGTGAAACTTAGCAAACCAGTGGAGTATAAAACAACAATTAATTAAGAGAAAAAAACGTGTAAAAAAAAGTTAGGAGAAAAATATTAATCGTTGAGTATCCAAATGCAAAAGATTTTACAAACGTCTCTTGCCTTTGTGGCCAAGGTTGTAAAACTGTACAGATTCGGCACATATATAACAATTAAATTGAGTAACAAAGTAAGGGGGAAAAAGGCAATCAAAATAAAGTTTTCAATCTACCTGATCTTTTAGTTACTATTGAGTAACCAATTTTGACATACCTATCGAGACTGCAGCAGAGTGACGATGTCCTATTTGGCATCATTGCGGTAGTGTGATGTTTGTTGTTATCCTGTTTGTGCATTTGTTAAGCGCATGGCAAAGTGCCCATTTTCGTGGATATTTCTTCCGAAAGGTTGCCGTTTCATATTCTGACTCCAGCCTTCGTTTATGCTCCTGTTACGGCTCTGTTACTGTTGATTTTAGAAACCTCCGAGTTGTGTTTAGCAGACAGGGTTTCGATGTGAAACTCGAATCCTATTTTTTTGGTGATTTTAGCGGTAGTTTTACTGCTTTGGTTTTACGTGTGTGTTTTAGACTACAAAAAATGGCTATTTATTTATAGGTAGAAATTAGGTTTTAGCGTTAATGGATGTTTTGAGCTTTTGCGAGATCGATAATGTGGGTATCACGAGTAGTCTTGGAAGCGATAACAGACTCCTGCAGATTCACGATCTTTCTTCATTTATTTAATTTTCGTTTTTATATTCTTTGTATTTTTTTATATTATCATTTTTGTATTTTTGGACTTTTTGGACTATTAAGTGATCTTAAATTGTAAATTAAACTAAATAGAATTTTTGACATTTTTGAACTATTAAGTGTTTAAATAAATTAAGTGAACAAAATAAGAATAAAAACAATAATAGGAAAAGGAGCCAAATATAAAGACGAGAATCGGATCGGACTTTCGACAACCGCGCTACTCGACTAGATCGAAAATAGAAGACACTAGCGCGTTAAAAAACACATTAACTCGAATCGCATTCTTAAGTCCGAATTTAAACCAACTTCGGCAAAAATGGATTTTGGTAGACTGTTCACGCACAACTAAAACTCGAGCATAGACATTAAATCGAAGAACGCATTTAAAAGATCGATCGTTACGCGCGCGCGCGCCTAATTAAAAACGGTATTTTGAGTTAGCTTGAACGGAGTGGACTGGGCGCTGCTTGGTTGGTAAATCGAGGCTCTACAGGAGTATAATTCTCGTAATCGTGTGACTCCGAAACACGCCCTTACTAAACGACTAAAGCGAGAAAAAGAAGACGGACAAAATTGGGGTATAACACATGGTCAGTTATGCCAAGAAATATATTCTACTTCTTAGCTATGTGTTCATTTTTTAAATAAACAAAATCAATGAGTTCATTTTACGTCAAAAAAAAAAAAATCAAAGAGCATTAATTAGGTGAAAGTTGAAAACTAAAACTAAGTTTGATAAAAAATAAAATAAAGGTATATTATATGATCTAGATAACTTGACAATTTCATGTCATTTTGTAGGAGATGACAACTTCATTTGTTTATATAGTCCTCTGGATAGAATAAGGCTTCTAGTTGTTGTTGGTGTATTTGAAGTCTCTACTTCTCTCTTAGTTCTTGTGTAATCTCTCTTTAGGCAGCTAAGCCCCTTAATTTTTCAAAAAAAAAAAAAACTTAACAAAGAAAATAAATTGTTTGATTGACTTTTATGTCTGTACAATACTTATTTATAGGGAAAAAGTCATAAGTTTTGTTTTTAAAACAAAAAAGGTCATATAAGTTATCCACATTTACTTAGACTAATAACTAAATCAAGTACACAAGTTACCCACATAACATTTACTTAAACCTTAATAATAAGTAAATCAACAAGTACATGAAGACAATTTATTCATTTGACTGATTTCCAAATCAGGAGCTGAGATAATATGTATTTTTGATCCTCTAAATGTGGCAGCATTGTTGTTACCATTATTAGATTCCAATGACTTTTTTGAGACTACCCTGTTGATCTCTTCTAGCAATCTGAGAAACGCACTGTTGACATTCTCACCACTTAGAGCTGAAGTCTCAGAGAAGAAGAGGCCCTGATTCTCTGCAAACTCCACAGCGTCTATCGTGTGCACCACTCTTTGGTCAGCAAGATCACCTTTGTTCCCAACCAACATGATCACAATGGAGCTGTCTGCGTGTCTACGAAGTTCCTCAATCCAACCAGCTACATGATCAAACGTTTGTCTTTTAGTTATGTCGTACACCAGCATTGCCCCTAATGCACCTCTGTAGTATGCACTTGTCACCGCTCTGTACCTATCTCATGCCAGAAACAAAATTTATAATGTTAAATTCTGTTATTTATATGCATAAAATCCACCGAGTTTCGTCCATGTTATTTTGTGTGCGCATGCAGTATCCACTGACTTTGCCGATCACTAATCTATGTTGAAGAACTTGACTTTGCCGGTTTGTGTGATTCTTATTTGATGTCGATAAGAAAGACAAATTCTAAATATAAATTCATTGGATCCTGATTCCTGACTAAAATTTTCTATGAGCTGAATACTAAATTGTGAATATTTATCTAAATTAGCATAACCTAGATCCTCCTAGCTAGCTATTATAATTTCTTTTGTTAACATTCATCAGAACACAGAAGTTCACCAATTAAGACAATTTGAAAGAGAGAGAGAGTTGAACGAACCTTTCTTGGCCAGCAGTATCCCAGATCTGAGCTTTGATGAGTTTACCATTAATTGTGACAGTTTTAGTCTGAAATTCAACTCCAATGGTAGACTTAGAGTCAAAGCAGAAGTCATTCTTTGCAAACCTTGAGAGTATTTGAGTCTTTCCCACTGCTGAGTCCCCGATCACAACCACCTTAAATACATAATCTATTTTCTCTTGCAGTTGCAGCTTATGATGATCAGCTTCAACCCCATTCATTTCCTCATTCATTTTCTTCCAAATAATCTCACAAACACAGCTTCAAAGCAGATACGTCGGTAGCCTTGGTAGAAATAAAGCAAAGGAACATATAAGCAAGAAAATATGTCCTGTCCCCCCTTTAATGCTTTACCAAATTAAGCGTACTGCAACATATATAAATGGCGATATTGATAGCCATTATTGCTTTATGCAACTGAACACGACAAAGGCATTAACATCAGACTCAATTCTTATATACGTTTTTAATCAAAATTTCTAGTGGTAGTTATGCTTTGGTAGCTAGGGGATTTATTAGAATTAGAATTCTGTACAGAGAAGTTTGCAACAAAACTTAACCAATCATGTGCTTTCATAAGTCATAACAATACATAGCTGGTTAGATATAACATAGTTAAAAATGAAAAATAAATAATGCTACCATTAAAATCAAGTAGTATTGTTCTAGCATGATTTTCTCGTAACAATCAGTATTACTGTTTATTTTATAGAGACTAGTTGACAGGTGATTTTCATTATAGCAAATTTCAACAGCAATTAAATGTATCGATAAGATGAGAATATAGTTGTTGAGAATCTAGCATCACATTGAATGTGTTATGACCTCAAAGTCTCTCACATTACGGGTATGTTTGGATAGTGGAAGGAAAGAAAGTTAAAGGAAAGATTGTTGAAGGAATGAAAGTTAGTAGAAAGTGAGTGGAAAGTGAGATGATTTTTTAGTTGTTTGATTGAAGTGAAAATAGAATAGAAAGTAAGAGGAAAGAATGTAGTAAGTATGGTAAATTACATTTAGGTCCTTATATAAAAAGGAGATGTTTAAATAAGAGAGGGCTATTATGTCATTTATGCATAAAATCCAACCGCTGCCAAGTTTCCATCCAATTATGGGTTGGTCAATTTTTGTGGTGGAGCCCACAAGTTTCTATCTTTCCTCCCACTTTCTTGTATAAACCAAACAATGGAAAGCACGCATTTCAAAAATCTTTCTCTTCCCTCACAATCTTTCCCTCCACTTTCTGGTCTTCCAAACATAGTGTACAAGTTGTTATGTAACTTGTGTTGGGTTAACTTAACTTAGGTCTATATCAAATTTTAAGTTGGTATCAAAATCTAGCTAAGATTTGTTAGGTCACTTGCAATCTGGTCATTCATATGAAGTGTGGAACGTCCCACATAGGATGTATTATGGCCTCATTTTTTTTGGTCAAAACCTCGTGTTTATAAGTGGGAGAAATTCCCCGACTTACAAGTCAGTTATAAGTGCACAATTCAATTATGAAAACAGTGTTGACATTTCGTAGAAATGAAATGTCAAAAATGTACTAAAAAAGACGCAACCCACTAATAAAACATGGAGGGTAAAAGGCTTGTAGCATTCTTTGTGACATTTCGTATCTGCCCACTTAATCATTATTTTATGAAAATTAGTCGGCTATATTGAATTGTGCAATAAGAATTCGCATTATTTTATTATCTAGATATCACTTGAAATTCACTTTTCTCCGTAAAGTGTTGAGTCGACCCTACTAATTATGAACCAAATATAAAAGGAACTAAAATATAATTATGTTAAAGAGGCTAAAGCAAAAAAAATTACTAAGATGAATATATATTACAAAAACCATTTGTTTTTGCAATGACTAAAAATAATAAGTGTATTACTATTTTACTATAATAACAAAATCATATTGAAATATTATCCTTATTTGTCAAAAAAAAAAAAAAAAATCACCAAGCCAAAAGAAAAATAAACGAAAATATATTACAAAAACCATTTGTTTTTGCAATGACTAAAACTAATAATAAGTGTTTCCTTCAAAAAAAATAACAGTAAGTGTATTACTATTTTTTACTATAATAACAAAATCATATTTAATATTATCTTTATTTGTAAAAATAGGCTAAATACCACTTTTGGTGCTTTTATCTTTCTTCTAAGTTTCATTTTGATCCTTTATCTTTTTTTTTAGTGTTTTGGTCCTTTATCTTTCATTTCTGTGTAAATTTGGTCATTTATCTTTATTTTGTTTCGTTTTGATTTTTTTATCTTTCATTTATTGTTTCATTTTGGTCCTCTTAAACAAAAATTTAAAAAAATGAAGAACACTATGAATGTCTTCAAGAACACCAAACACACTTTGATTTTTGTTTCTTGAATAAATCAATGCAATACGCGACCAAAATATTATGTTTAAGAGGACCAAAATAAAACAATAAATGAAAGATAAAGGACCAAAATGAAACAAAATAAAGATAAATGATCAAATTTACACAAAAATAAAAGATAAAAGACCAAAACGAAACAAAAAAAAAAGATAAATGATCAACGTGAAACTTAGAGCAAAGATAAATGATAGTGGTATTTAGCCTAAAAAAAAATCAGCAAGCTCAAAAGAAAAAACAAACGGTTACTTTCAAGGATGCGCCACCAGTCCACTATCAGTCAGACCTGGTGGCAATAACTTATCCTCTCATTTCCTTCATTCACATAATAAAAAACTTGTTGCTGCTCTCATTCTTCTTCTCTCTGTTTCCTCCCTCCATGGATACTTTGTCAAGCTCTGTTTCAACCCTCAAAATCCCATCACTCCCACCATCATCATCAACAACAACAACAAATCGTGAATTCCACCACTTCACAAGAACACCTCACGCTCATGCAAGTGCATCCCCCACAACCCGTTCTATCCCCTCTTTAATCCCCAAAAAAACCAAGACTTTCTCACACAAGTCTTCTCTACCATTCTCCTCTTCCTCCTCCTCAAACACCTCACCTCTCAAACCAATATTCCATCACAACCCTGCTACTGGTTATGCAGCTGCCATCATAGATGTTGCTCAAACCACCAATTCATTTCACTCAGTTCAAAGGGATGTTAACAGACTCTTGAAATTCCTCCAATCATATGGGGTTGTTGACCAAGGACAAGCTTTAAGGAAGGTGGTGGAGCATGGAAATTTTAATAGGCATGTGGTTGCGTTGGTGAAGATGCTGGTGAAGAAGAACAAGGTGGGAATTGTTGAGCAAGTGTTGGAAGAATTCGAGAGGATTTACGATGAGCTTTGTAGAACTCAAGTGGTGTTGGTTTCATCTGGAAAAAAGATGGGAGAAGATCAACTGTTTGGGATTGCGAAAAGTGTGCAGCAATTGAGTGGGGCGGCGAGGGTGAAGGTTAGGAATTTGGTTCAACTGTAAAACATCATCCTTCAGAATTACTAGAACTTTTTCTGTTTCATTTTGTGTAATGGGTTGGCTAAATCAATGAAAATTATGAAATGAAGGCTCAATTTAATTGCAGAATTTAGTTTAACTAGGGTTTGTTTTTGCCTCTTTGATGCCAAATCCAAGAGGCAAAAGCCGCGTATCAATCTGTCTATACTTCTATTGCTCATCAATCGAATTAGCACATAAATACATTGAGTTTTCAAACCCAAAACAAATTTTGATTTGATTCTGTTCGCACTTGCTCGTCATCAATCTTCTAAACTCTTGTAAGTCAGCGTTAAAGAATTTGTTTGTAAAAAAAGCGTTAAAAAATTTCCGTTGCCGGGACTTGAACCCGGGTCTCTCGGGTGAGAGCCGAGTATCCTGACCAACTAGACTACAACGGATTGTTGTTTAGGATCTCTGCACAAACGTTTAATAAAACTTTTGTTGTTTACAGTTACCTCTAGTTTTGCCTTCTTTAACAAATTGGTTAAAATAATTGATAAAAATTTCATTTTATAATCATTGATGGAAATTATTAAAATAGTTGATAACAATTAGTCGGTGGACCCGTGCATGCACGGGTGAAGTAGATTAACTATATACATATGTCAAATACATATATCTTTCAATGTCGAAACAAAGTACGACATACATGTGTTTTGCTACATCTCTCATAATGTTAAAAGAAATTGCAATTGGATCGCTTTCATTTTTCAACTAAAGGACATCTTCAACTTGTGCGAAACAGGCGATGTGGATTTAACCATTTGAAGTCAGACACTCCATTTTCTATTCTTCTTCCATTCCATTCCCCTTTTATTTTTATGTTCCTCGCTTCAAGAAAAAAAAACTTTCTCTTCCTGCATTTTTGTTCACCACTGGCCATTATGACGCCTCCATTTTGCTCGTCGTCCGTTGTCGTTCCGACGTCGCACCATCATCTTCCATCGCACACAAGCTTTTGGTTCGCATTTGGTCATGTTAGTGTTTTTTCCCTCTTTCTCGAATCCGACTTTTAGTTGCATTTTTCATCTTCTTTTCATCGATTTCTGCTTCCATTAGACCAACATTATGATCTGACATGAATTTTTTTTAGTATCAATTTGGTCCCGGACACTTGCCACATTGGCACTTAACAGCCATGTCAGCTCCGTCAACACTGTTTACTAATAGTTGTTGGTGGAATGACTACATTGACACACATTTGTAAATGTTGGAGACTAAATTGATACTTGTGAAAAGTTAGGGACTAAATTGAACTTTTTTGAAAAATCAGGGACTAAATTAGGTATAACCTCCTAATATAATATAATCAACTTTTATTGGTTGGTGGTGTGAAATTTTTTATAGTGATAGTGTACATCAATTAAACCAATGAATTAAATCCCAAAAATATATACATGTTGGGTGCTTTTTTTTCAACCCCCACAATCATCCCTCATACCCCACACACCCTATGAAAGATCCATATTACCCCTAAAATTTTGCAAATCAGATTACCTATTGCAAATTGGATTTACCTATTGTACATCGGATTTATATCGTCGAATTTATCTAATGTACATCAAATTTATATTGTCGGGTTTATCTATTGTACATCAAATTTATATATTGTATGTTGGTTTTATCTATTGTACATCTGATTTATCTATTGTAGGATTTATCTATGGTTGTAGGTAGAGCTGTCAATGGGCCAAGCCCAGCCCGACCCAACCCATTCGGCCAAACAACATTGGTGGGCTGGGCTGGCCCGACCCAATGTTCTAATGGGTTGCACATTTTATGGCCCGGCTCGACCCGACCTAAGCCTGTGGCCCAATGGGCCACAAATCATTGAATTTTTAGAATTTTGGTCATAGTCTTTTTCTACAAATGAGTAACATACATAAAAACAATATTTTGGAGTAGCATAACATAAAAAATCTATTTTGGCTCAAACAAAGCCAATATAAATCTGTTTAGGCTCTACAAATCACCATCGATAATACATTAGCGCTTTGTCCATGACCATAAGCAGCCATAAAAGCAGCCTAAATTTGTCTTGACTTTACAAAACACTTTGCCCATAAGCAGACAAAATAGCCCAACTACACAAATATCTTGGTCCCAAAACTAAAACTTAACAACATTAAAGCAAAAAACTATATATTCAACGAACACATCAACAAATTCAACAGCACAGACATTTAACTAATATCTAACAACTTTATCTCCTCTAAAAGTTTCTAAAGACATCCGAATTGGGAATGTATTTTTTTAGTGGAATGTATTTTTTTTTTTACTAACACTCAAGTGAAATTTAGTTTTTTTTAGAATTTGAAAATTTTAAAAACAAACAAATCCGCCCATGGCCAAAATAGCCTAAGCCCATGGGACAAATCTCGACTTGGCCCTTATATATGATTGGGCCAATGGGCTGGGCCAAAAAACTTACCGTTGGTTTTGGGACTCTATTTTTAGAGCGAACCAACCACCGAAAAATTAAGCCATGGTACTGCTTACTTCATTGCAAAAATCGACAAACTTTCTAGTTGTAGTAGGAGGTGTGAGGGGTATTGTGGGAATAATGAAAAAAGGTGGGGGTAATCTCAACGACATAAATTCGATTTTGTCTCAGTGGTGTGAACGAAGCGAAGATTAGGGCTTTTTATGTGTTGCGCTTGCGTGCGTGCGACACCAAATCATTCAATCGCCCCATTGTCATTGTCTCTGTTTCTATTTTTTCCAGAAATCAACAATCAGCAACAAGGTAAGTTCCAAACTTTTCTTTCCTTTTCTTTTGAGGAATCTTATTTTGTTGGAATTTGTTGTTATTGTTCGCTTTAGCGAGTGAGAATCCCAAATCTTTAGGGTTACGGCGTTCTCTTCCTGTTTATTGTTTCATCGTTCCTCGATTTTTTGTTTTGAAGATGAAACCGGTTTTCGTTGGCAACTTTGAGTACGATACGCGTCAATCGGAGCTTGAACGCTTGTTCGCCAAGTATGGAAGGGTTGAGCGCGTCGACATGAAATCTGGTAAACTCAACTCTCTCTCTCTCTGGGAATTTTATTTAGGGTTTGTAGAGACATCTACCCTAATTCCTATTTAACTTGTGAAAAATGCATTTGGTCACTAATATTAGTTACGATGTTATTATAGGTGTTAATTTATATTATACGATGTTATTGTTGTGTGGCTTGAAAGTTGAATCCATGTTCCTGATTCCCATATCCTGCTGGAAAAATATATGGCCGGCAAAAGAAAGAAAAATTGCAATGTGTTTGGGGCAATCCTCCATTTTTAAGTGTTTGTTTTGACGCAGGAACTTGTACTAACGGCAAATTATGCTTTGCTGAGGTTGTATCTTTTTTGGGAAGGAACCCTTCCTGCTTTTCTCCTTGCTCTCCTTCCACTCACAGATATCATCACCATCATCATCATCATCATCTCCCTTTGTCACTGATCATCTGTCACTAATTCACTTCATCAATCAATCAGAATGAATGGTCATAGTGGCATCATCAATCAAATTAATAATCCAACCCATGCCTAACTCCATTGAAATTAGGGGATCACTGAATTTCTATCATGACATGCCTTGTATAAGTTGTATTACTGCTGTCTGATTGGAGAAGCATACTTGACAATGGCTTTCACAATCTCAGATCTGAATTTTGGATTTAAACTCATTTAATTGCAATCATCATTTTCTTCCTCATTCATCGCCTCTACAGCTTCATGTGCATCCGCCCTTACATATAATGCAGGTGTTGTATTCCTCTGTTCCTGACGGGGAAAATGATTTTCTGATTTGGATGATTAACTGCCACTCGGGAATAACATGTAGATTTCCATTGTTATTTATGTCACTAATACTATTTTATTTGTTGCAGGTTATGCTTTTGTTTATTTTGAGGATGAACGAGATGCTGAAGATGCAATTCGCGCGCTTGACAATTTTCCGTTTGGATATGAAAAGCGAAGGCTGTCAGTGGAGTGGGCTAGGGTATGTTAATAGGTTTTAGTTGTATTATTGAGGTCACAAGTGTAAACAATGCACTATCAGAGTTTTATAAAATTGTTCTGTTTGTTTTATTTTAACAGGGTGAACGTGGTCGTCATCGTGATGGTTCAAGGGCAAACCAGAGGCCCACAAAAACTCTATTTGTAATTAATTTTGACCCAATTCGAACTAGAGTTCGTGATATTGAGAGACACTTTGAACCTTATGGAAAGCTTCATCATGTTAGAATTCGTCGGAACTTTGCATTTGTTCAATTTGAAACACAAGAAGATGCTACGAAAGCTCTTGAGTGTACTCATATGAGGTAAGTGATGAGATTCTGATTTTTTCTGCTTTCTCATTTACTTGCATTATTACAAATTACAAATAATATACAACTTCTGGTTGCATCTCATTGCAGCAAGATACTGGACAGAGTGGTCTCTGTTGAATATGCTCTAAGGGATGATGATGAGAAGGGTGACAGATATGACAGTCCTAGAAGAGGGGGTTATGAGAGATCGCCCAGTCCAGTTTATCGTGAGACGACCAAGCCCTGATTATGGTCGTCCCACGCAGCCCTGTCTATGATAGGTACAATGGACCAGCCTATGACAGGCGCAGGAGCCCTGATTATGGCAGGCCTAGGAGCCCTGGTTATGGCAGGCCTAGGAGCCCTGGTTATGGCAGGCCCAGGAGTCCCGAATATGGTAGAGCCCGCAGGTATTGTTTTTGGTGGTTATTATTATTGTGCATTTATTTTCTTTTCAATTCTTGTTGGAGCTTATTTGTTCTGCACTTTAATTTCAGCCGCTCACCAATTCAAGGTCAAGAACTTAAAAGCAATGTCTGGTGTCGGGTATGAAGCAGAGCTGCAGTGAGATTATTTTGCCTTTTAGGTTTTGGAATATTTATATTCACATTTTAATTATTGGCTCTTCCTAGCTAGCTCTAAAGCAGTTAGTGCCAATTGTTCTTATAGGACTTGAAGGTAATGTTTAAAGTTAGAATCGTTAATATATGTCTAGGTACATTATATCTTGCTATTATTAGAATTAGAGTTTCAACCCTGGTACTGTTATCGGAATGACGTGAATGAATATGGTATTGCTATTAAGTAGTGTGGTAGCATACATTTTAAGAGCAATTTTCATGGTAGCACAACCAATTGAAAGATTACAGGGCATATTAATGAAGGAAGAGACGGGAATTGGGATATAAAACGATGAAAGGAAAGGAGGGCACACAATTTCCTTGTTGCTAACTCAGATTTTTTGGTAAACGGTGTAGCTTAGTCGCGCGTCTCGGGATTGGTAGTCTCCCCCCTATTCCATAGCTTAAGAATGCTTTGTCAATGTGTTACTCTTGGCTCCTCTCTCCTCATGGATCTGATTCCTCTAACGCGGGCAACTCACTTTAGTATATATTAAAGTGAGTTTTAGAGTAAAAAGTGAGTAATATTAGCTATTGATGAATAGATCAATGATTGATACTACTTGCAAATGCATAACAAATCAACTCTTATTTTCTCGTTAGTAGTTGAAATTGATCACTTTTCCCTCTACTCATTTTGGAGGAGCCAACTCCTTCACTGTGAACCTCCACTAGATATGTGATGTTATGGATGCTGTCTGTCGTATACCATATGGCAAGTGTGAAACACTACATAATAGAAGGCAAGACATACACACGAGCATTTTAATTTGGGTAATAGAAGCTAATCAAGCTATAATTTGACAAATTTATTTGAACAACATTGACACTTTAAAAGAAAAGTGAACAGTGAACATCCAGTCCCACAACAAGAAAGCAATGTTCTAAAAAGAAAAGTTTCTACGAAAACGCCAAACGAGAGTCACTTCTAGTTGCCAAGCTTTCTGTACTAAAGCAAAAGGATTCATTATTATTTTGATAATAATTTGCGTGCAATAGGAACTAAGGACCATTTAATTGTTCACATTAGAGGAGATTAACAGTGCCCCAACGATTGATCTATAGGACCAATTTAGGGTCAATTCAAATGCCTTGTATCTAAAATCAGCTTGCTATATTGAGTGAGACGATCTTGAACTTCTCTAATATAAACTTTCCTTCTTTGTACTTCTGTGTTTGTCGATGAGCTTTTATGTATTTCCAACCCAGTTCCTCTCCACAGTTAGAGCAATATACACCCGCAATTGTGTGAAGACCAGTAAGGAGCTGCTTATCTTCCTCGGCACCAAGAAGAATATTCATGGCGTGTGAGAACAGAAAAGCTCTGCCATTGCTTGCCTGTTAATCCTTCAAAATATTTGGTTAGAGTTGACTTCAATTATCTTAACTTAACCCCCTTCCAAAAAAGAACAGTGAATCATATATAACCATACAAATGAAATAGATCAAGTGAGTGACTAAAGATGCAATAAAAAAAGGGTGACCTGAAAGTCTTTGGAAACGATATCATCATGGTAAGCAACCTGGTTCTGACACTTAAAGCAGCAGTATGCCCGTGATCCCATGAAATCCTCCATTGAAGACTGTGTTAGGGACGGACGGCTGCTATGCTATCTTTGAAGATAACGCATAAAGGAAAATATGAGTCAATATATAGATTTTTTATTTATTACTATTATTATTTTGCTACCGTGACCAAACTTTCCTTGCCAGTAAATCAATTAAATTAGTACAAGCCACTAGTCGTGGATTGGGATATTGTCTGTCAAATCAAACCAAATGTGCGTGTGAAATAGTGGACTCAGTCAATCATTGAGAAATAATTGAAAGAAAAGATTATGACTGAAATGGGTGAATGTAAATTAGAGTTCAAATGAGTAACTGTTAATTTAGACTGAATTAGATGAGAGCCAGAGTAGGCGGGTCATGAAATTATAGTTCCTTATGTTTTGTTTTGCTTTGCATCAAGAGATTGGTCTTTCTTTTAACCTTGAATTCACAAGATGAATAAAATGTTTACTTCGACTTTAGAGTATAGTAGTTATGATTCACTACTAATTTTACTAGACACCAACCAGATTGACTAACTGCAGTTAACTTTCCTTGCAATCATGAAGATATGGACTGTATATACAAACAATATCAAAAGTGACTGCAGGAAATCCAAATCCAAATGCATCACAGACTTATATATAGCAACTCAACAAAGTTGTCTATATACTAGAGATTTAAAACAATTCATCCATTCAACTACAGAGGGTGGTGGAAAATTATCCAAAGCACATAAATAATAGTTGAAGAAAAACATTCTTTATCACATAATAATGATAGTGAAATGAAATAATAATATCTCTGAAGCATTAAAAAACATGTTCAAAGTAGAGATGATACTGGCTTCCACTAAAAAGAGTCGTATCCAATACACAAAGCAAATTTAACATCATAAGCTTTACTACAACGAAACAACTTGTGATTTTGTATGCTGCTGCTTTTAGTTTTGTGCAGGAATTCAATTCAACCAACACAGCTAGGGATTTCTGATGTCATGTTCTTCTCTGATGCTCAAGTTGTTGTCAATTGTGTCTCTGGGAGATCTAAGGTGGCGGCTAATTTTGATCCAATTATTGATGACTGAGGATCTCCCAAATAGCTCAGTTCATTTTGTTAATAGAGTCAAGACAGAACCACAATGTTACAATGCTGTTATCCTTCTGATCGAAGACCGATTCTGGAGGAGTACTAGTCAAGAAGAGTCAAGACAGAACCACAATGTTACACCTAATTAACATCATCAGTGCTAATTAACATCACCAATGCTGATATCCTCCATCTCATTAAGAGTGATCATCGAGAGCACCTAATTAACATGATCAGTGCTACACCAAAGTTTCCAATAACCTGCATTTATATACTCAAATTCTTGTTGGTTTATAAAGTAAAAGTTGAACATTCATGCAATGCAGAAAAGAGTTTTTAACACTATAGCTCTTAACTTGCTCAATCTCATAACAATCATTTAGTGAATTACTTAACTCACATAAATCAGTCTAACTAATCAAGTTGATGACATCACATAAATCATACTGTATGCATAATCAAATAATGCTATCACAATTTTTTATAGGAAAATATGTATATTTCATTTTGTTTATACATAGGCCAAAGTTAAACAAATTTTAACTTGTGGCAATGTTAACGTAAGATGTCAACAAGACAACAATGGTCATCACATCATATAAGAAAATGTCGAACATATGTGATGTGATGATGCTTTACTATACAAGTAAGTATCACTGATTGATAAAAAGAAAAGTCAGATCAGCACAAAGTTTAAATCCCTTTCATCAAAATAAACTTAAATACTTAATTATTTAAAAAGGGACGAAGGGGAAAACTAATTTTAAACAGTCTATACTTTGTGCTTTAGTTTCTCAAGAAGTTAATCAAATTGGTTTCGTGGTGTAGTTGGTTATCACGTCAGTCTAACACACTGAAGGTCTCCGGTTCGAGTCCGGGCGAAGCCATTTTTCTTGTTGATTTTTTTTTCCAGTTTTTTTTTATTCCAATGATATATACAACTTCGGGTTCGGGGGCAAGTCATGTGCAAACTGCAAAGTAAAACGAGGAGCAATCTTTCATGGCCTTGGTTGTCGTCGTCTTTTCTTGACAGTTAGTTGTAGTTCCCACCATTATTAATTTTCAGTGCACTCACTCACTCCACTACACTACACTACACTCTGTGGCTGTGCTATCGGAGATGGAAGGAAGGAGAAGGAAGAGGAGGAGGGCTAAAGAGAAGGAGAAAGAGGAATGCGCAAATCATGGTATCATCTCAGATTAGGGTTCCGTTCTGGGATGCCATCAATCCTCTACAGTTGGCAACTCATCCAGGCCACAATCGCCATCCATGACCTCTCTCTTTATTACTCAACTAATAATTAATATGCAATGGCTTCCTTCCAATTTAGTATGTGAGAGTCAAGTAAAGAGAGTCAGTCAAGCAACAAGAAGAAAGTAATTAGTTAGAGTTAGTTGGGTTAGTTGCTGATGTGGCGTTACAGTTACACACACTCCTCAGTTTGTTAGAAATAATAAGGCTATATAATCATCATTAGGAGGGAGAGAAGGGGGAAGGATGCATGTTTGTAATTGAAAGTCAGTTTAGAAGATTAATGCTCTGGGTTGTTCTTCTTGCATTGAGCGAGCATCCTGCTCTTCTTGATTCATCAATACACATTCATTTTCTTTTATCTAATACAATTACAATCTGGTAAGCACTGCTCTATTATCCACTTTCTTTTCCTGATAGATAGATAGAAACAAATGAGATACATTAATTAATTTGGAGATGTTAATTAATGGCAGTCAGTGTGTTTTTGCAGATATATATAAATAAATAGAAGATGTATCCTTGTCCTTTTTGTGACAGCAGCATCCTGGAGTTTCAGCTTCTGGGTGATGACGGACCCTCGAGACTTCGTTGTCCGATTTGCCTATATGTTTACTATATCAAGGACGGGGTACTCCTAGTTTCCAATACCATCATCCCTTTCATCTTTCTTTTACTACCAGCTTTCTATTTGATGCTATTTAATTTTACTTTTACAGGAGAAGTTAAAGATACGGGTGCCGTTGGAGAAAAAGGTTATTGAGGCCATTCACTCCGATGATGACTGGAAGAATGCACCCCCAACTGATGGTACTACTTTTCTTTTCTGTTACAATTTATCATTGTGAGGATTATTGATTACGGGTGGGTAGGTAGGTAGATGTTTTCAAGATTCATATACACATTATACATTTTACATTGTTGATGCATGGTTTGGTCTTATGGATGGTTTGTGTCTATCCAAGTACATTTTCTTTTAGACAAAATTAGAACAAGTGCAAGTATATATTTCTTTTAACTTTGTCAAAAAAATGTATTAATTTCTTCCCTTTTTGCTGCAGTGACATGCCCAAAATGCAGCCATGATAAAGCTGCTTGCCTAAAAGTTCCTATATCAGATATTGAGACATGTATATCTTACAAATGCTTGAATGAGGAGTGTAAGCACGGTTGGTGTAAACATGTTTAGATGTAATAATTCACAATTAACCATGAAACTTCTTTCTTAACCTTGAAAACACCAGATGATCATTTAGATGAATAAAATGTTTACTTCGACTTCATAGTGTATAGCTAGTAGTTTTGATTCGCTATTAATTATATCAGTCACCAGATTGACTGACTGCAATTGGATTTCCTTGCGGCCATTAAGATATTGACTGTTTATATAATATCAAGTGAATGTAGTAAATTCAAATCCAAATGCAATCGAACCGTGCTAAAGTGTAGAAAAAAAAACGCAGTGCAATGGCATAAAACGAAGAAAAAATCGAAAAATAGGAGAGTGAGACGTTGAAGGAGAATGGGGGGTGGGGGCTTCTTAGGGTTGGGGTGGGTGGTGGTGAGTGAGAGTGAGAGTGAAGGGGTGTTTAGGAAGGGGTGTTTAGGAACAAGTAATTTTCTGGGAAAAGTCATGACCTTAAAATTTTATCCTTAGCCATATGTCTAGGAACAAGTATTGTGACAGTAATTTTTACCCTTGCTACTTTAATTAAATTCATTGTTTATTTTCTATTAAATTAATATTTCCTCTCATCTTTAAACATTAACTACAAATGTCTATTTATTTTGTATTTATAAGCTAGTTCAATCGCTAATTTTATCAAAAAATTCAATTTGTTAACTTATCCGCTATCAGCTCAATCGCTATAAACTAGTTTATTCGCTAATTACCACTATCCACTACTTTTTGTCAAAGATATAACCATAGACCTTAATATCAGACCACTACATATAGTGGCCTCTATACATAGAGTTTAACTCAAAAACTAGCTTCTCAAGGGAGGTATTATGTCAAGTCTCTCTCTAACCATAAAGAGTTTTATTCATATGGGGTGTAATGATGCAACCATCTTCTTTCTCAAATTCTGACATAAGACCTTAGTGTATTCTAGTCTCACATTCTCGGACCTGGATCCTCTCCCGTCACTAATTCCACCAGTCACTCCAATCTCTCACTATGCTTGTGTAGATATCTCCATTAGATCTCTATAATACCTAACCTCAACTTTTAAATTATTTTGTTTTAAAAAAATTAAAAAAAGCAAGAAGAGAGAGAGATAAAGATAGGTGACAGGAGAGAATCATGTTCCCACATTCTCTTATGATATTGTTAATGAAGAAGGTCCCTTTCAAGATTTCTCCAAAGAACTATCAATCTCATAACAATCATTTAGTGAAGTGTTTACTCACATAAATCAGTCTAACAACTAGTCAGGTTAGTGACATCACATAAATCATATTATGCTATCATTTGAAGTAATAGCTCATATTTTTTATAGATAAAGTGTTTAGTATTTAGTGTGTCAGTTGTTAGATGAGAGGGGGAACAAGATTCAACACGCCTACGCTTTCCACTAACAATATCTCTTTTACTCAACCATGAACTACCTTTCTGAGACCGTAATAGCTCACATAGTTACATTTATTTGTAGGGAAATATGTATATTTTAACATGTTTATATATAGGGCACATTTAAACAAATTTTAACTTCTATATTAACCTAAGATATCAACAAGTCAAAATCTGTCCTCATATAAAAAATGTCGAACATTTGTCATGGTAATCTATACTTAATGTGTCAGACCAAAATTCATCATTTTGAATACTTAAAAGACAAAAAAAATAATGGGCAAAATTAGTCTAAAATAAAAATTGAAAACTCGTGTAGATACACAGACTAAAGATACATCATACATTGTTAATAAAAAAAGACTAAAGATACATTTTAATTTTAAGCAAGATAACTGATGATGCTTTATTAATTATTATATTATACAAGTAAATATCACTGCATTGATAAAAAGAAAAGTAAGATTAGCACAATTTATTTAAAAAAAAGTAAGATTAGCACAAAGGTTATATCCCTTTCATCAAAATTAATTTTTTTTTGACACCCCATATAAAAATTAACTTAATCCTTGTAAAAAGAATGAAACGGAAAACTAATTTATAGAAGCCTGTACTGCACTTTATTATAAAAAACAATTTCACAAAAGAATCAACAAATCGGTTTCGTGGTGTAGTTGGTTATCACGTCAGTCTAACACACTGAAGGTCTCCGGTTCGAGTCCGGGCGAAGCCATATTATTTTCGTGGTTAATTTTTTCCCCAATTATACCACTGTGATCTGTGGCAATTATTTTTGTTATTTTGTCGGTGTGTAACATAGAATGACGGAGCAATGTTTCATTCACCTTGGTCGTCGTCGTGCTTTCTCCACAGTACTTCCCACCATTAATTTCCAGTCCACTCACTTCACTCTCTGCCATCGGAAATGGAAGCAACGAGAAGGAAGAGGAGGGCGAAAGAGAAAGAGAAAGAGGATTTAGCATCCCTAATGCGTAAATCATGGTACCATCTCAGATTATCTGTCCGACATCCATCTAGGGTTCCGACATGGGATGCCATCGTCCTCACCGCCGCAAGTCCCGAACAAGCACACCTCTACAATTGGCAACTCAATCGGGCCAAGCGCATGGGTCGGATCGCACCTTCCACCCTCACACTCGCCGTCCCCGATCCTCTCGGCCACCGTATCGGCTCTGGTGCCGCCACTCTCAACGCCATCCACGCCCTCTCTCTCCATTACTCAACTAACGCAAATGGCACTGATGATGATGATGTTTCTCTTTTGTTGGCTAAGAAGAGTATACTATTGCTTCATGCTGGTGGTGATTCAAAAAGAGTGCCATGGGCTAATCCTATGGGAAAAGTTTTCCTCCCTCTTCCTTTCTTGGCTGCTGATGATCCTGATGGTCCAGTTCCTTTGCTTTTTGATCATATACTTGCAATTGCTTCTTGTGCTAGACAAGCTTTTGGAGATCAAGGTTATTTTATTTCTTCATTTATTCAATTCAATATTTGTCTTCTCTTTACAACATTTTAATCCACCTTCACTGTTAACCATCAATTTTTTTTGTTAACCATCAATTTAATGACAATGTCGTTATTCATTTTATGTCAAATGTCAAATGGATTTATTTGTTTGCTGAGTTTGTTACTTACAGTTACAGCATTATTTCAATATTCATAGGTGGAATGTTGACTATGACTGGTGATGTTCTTCCGTGTTTTGATGCATCTGTCATGACTCTTCCTGAGGACACTTCTTGCATCATAACGGTTCCTATCACCATTGATGTTGCTTCAAACCATGGAGTAATTGTTGCTGCTAAAACTCAACATTCCAACCAAAATTATGCAGTTAGTTTAGTGGATAATCTACTGCAGAAACCTACTGTTGAAGAGTTAGTTGAAAGTAACGCGGTTTTAGTTGATGGTAGAACATTACTTGATACTGGAATAATAGCAGTTAGAGGTAAGGCGTGGTTAGAGCTTGTTTCTCTTGCATGTTCCTGTCAGCAAATGATTTCAGAGCTCCTAAAGACCAAAAAGGAGGTATAATACATTGCATTGTATTAAATTAACATTTGGTTTTATATTCATAGGGATTCAGAGTTTATTTGATTTTTAAAATATATTTATGGAGTTAGTTTGTGTGGGAGTGGTGTGTGCGACTGTGCGTTCCCGTGTGTTTGAAGTTTGTGTGGGACATAATACCTGGTTCAATGGCTTCTTTTCAATTTATGTGAGAGTGAGGCATAATATCCAGTGCAGTTGCTTCTAGTTGTCAGGGCCATGAAAATGGTATCTCACATCCTCTATGTTCTGTGGCATGATGCAGTAACCAACAGATGAAATGCTTTTACATGGGCTGCTTCACTTTCACTGCACACAGTTCCATTTTACCAAAAAAGTGAAATTTTAGCGCCAATCACTCTTTCTATGTTTGCTGGTCAAAATCCTAGTGTAGCTCCCTCTGAGTGCTCCCAAAAACTGTTTAGTGTAACGCAAAAATTACAAATGCAATGTTATGAAGTGATCTCTATACACCCCTTTAATTAACGGTATTCACTGTTTCTTCGTAGTAAGGAATCAGTTTGGTCCTGCTGCACCTACATTGGTTCAGCACCTTGCATGTAATCAAAGACGTGGTTACTGTTCTTGTTGTTAATATCTTCTAATATATTACAATTAATAGAACCAGTTCAGTGTCATCTATATATTTATGAAGTCTGCACAAGTTTTCCTACTGAAACATTTAGTGTTCTTTTAATTTGAATAACAACAAAGATGTTTTATCTGATAATAAAGACTGTGTTGTTCAGATGAGTTTATACGAAGATTTGGTTGCTGCCTGGGTACCTGCAAAGCATGAGTGGTTAAGAAAGCGCCCTTTGGGTGAAGAACTAGTCAATAAATTGGGAAAGCAAAGGATGTTCAGCTACTGTGCCTGTATGTCAAGCCTAATTGCAATATTTTCTGTATTTATATCAATTCTCATATCTATCTGACTATATGTGCCAAATTGATTCCCTCATATATTCTTCCTTCACAGATGATTTGTTGTTCTTGCATTTTGGGACCTCAAATGAAGTTTTAGATCACCTCAGCGGTGTTGGTTCAGAACTGGTTGGTAGAAGACACTTGTGTTCTATTCCAGCAACAACTGCATCTGACATTACAGCATCTGCTATTATTCTTTCCAGTAAAATTTCACCCGGTGTCTCAGTTGGAGAAGATTCTCTCATATATGATTCATCTATTTCTGGCGGAATACATATTGGCTCATTATGTATAGTGGTTGGAGCCAACATATCTCTAGACAACTATATGAGCCCTGGAGATTCAATCAAGTTCATGCTTCCTGATCGACACTGTCTCTGGGAGGTTCCCTTGGTTGGAAGTAGTGATCGAGTCCTGGTCTATTGTGGCCTTCATGATAACCCCAAAAGTTCACTTTCTAAAGATGGTACATTTTGTGGGAAACCCTGGAAGAAAGTTATACATGATTTAGGTATCCAAGAAAGTGACTTATGGGGGTCCTCAGGCACTGGTGAAAAGTGTTTATGGAATTCTAAAATATTCCCCATACTTCCTTACGTTCAAATGCTCAAGGTTGCAATGTGGTTGATGGGCATAGTTAAACAAAAAACTGAATACATGCTTTCTTTGTGGAAATCTGCTCAGCGCATCAGTCTGGAAGAATTGCATAGGTCGATTGATTTCTCAACAATGTGCATAGGTTCTAGCAATCACCAAGCTGATTTAGCAGCAAGTATTGCAAAAGCTTGCGTTAGCTATGGCATGTCAGCGCAATTTGTCTCAACTATGTGACGAGATTCTTCAAAAAGAGGGTTCCGGAATTGAAATATGCAAGGATCTCCTAGATATGTGTCCAAAAGTTCAGGAGCAAAATACTAGTATACTTCCAAATAGCCGGGCATACCAGGTACAAGTTGATCTTCTTCGAGCTTGCAATGATGAAAGGGCAGCATGTGAGTTGGAGCACAAAGTTTGGACTGCTGTGGCCGATGAAACTGCTTCTGCTGTAAGATATGGATTCAAAGGTGCATGCTTTGACCGTCCCCAACTTGCCCTAACCTGCATTTTCTTTATTTTTGTTTGTTTGTTTTGGAATGAGAAGCTAGGAGGAGTCTTTGTGCAACTTTATGACTTGAGTTAGTTGCTGAAAAACATTTACATGAGTCATTTAGGGATATTTGCTAAGGCTAAAGATGTCTTCCATGATATTGTTCTCATTAGCATGATCAGGATAAAACTATAAAAATACCTGTTGGCATCAAAATAATGAACAAAATCTGAAGATGGTGATCCGTGATCATGTAATTGAATTATTATTGAATTTTAATATTTAAAATCCAAGTTTTCTATAAAGATAAATTATTTAGATGTTGGGGATATCATGTATGTGTGATTTGATTTATGGTTGGTATGGTATTACAAAAATAGAGAAAATAATACAACATCAACAACCACAGCCTTTCCCTCTAGGTGACGTTGATTACAGGAATTAATTGATGCCATAAAGTTCTAAAATGTATTAGGTTCGAAGATAGACTATTCACCTCTAAATTTCTCTTCATAGTTTACCCTTTAGTTTTCCTTGGACCCTGTCCTTTAAATTTAGAATTATGCATTCCAACTACCTTACCATTAGCCATTCTTTTTAATGCTTTTTTTAAACTTCTATCCTCTAATTTTTTGGTAGTAGGAGTATCTTCGATCCTACTCTCTATTAATTTTGATTCTACTGTAATTATTTAAAGGTATTTGACCCCTCATTAAAAATATTACAAAAATAACATTTTCATCTATCCTTCATATCCTTCTTCATGATCAATACTTTTCCCTGATCACCCTTAATGCATATCACTTGGTTAAAGTCTCTTGTTTTTCTTTCCCTACTTTTAGCAGGTCTCTAGATACCTTCTTCTTTAGTGCCCGAATATCACTATAATTCTTCAAATGCTTTTGTTTTAACTTCGCTTTCTATTTTCTCAGTGTCTTGCTTAACTGCTACCCAGTATTTATTCCAACTTTTCTTATTTTTTACATAAGGACTACGTTTTATAACACACTCTTTTAACTTTAACCTTTTGTTGTACACTATCATCCCACCGCCAAGAACCTTTACCTTTTTGTTCAATACTCATCGATTTTCTAATTTTTTTAATCCCTTTACTCCTCAGTCTCCTCTAACTATCTTATTCCACACGTCATTCCAATTTCCTTGTATCTCTCAAAACCCCCCTCAAAAACCTTTCTCTCAAACAATTTTTGTGTTTTCACCCTTTTATTGCCACCATTGTTTTCTGGGATTGCTAACTTGACTATCTTATTAACTTTCGTTTCAGCTTGCACATCCATAACCGGGATCCTACATTGGGAACTTATACTCTCTCCCTGATATGATAATTATGATTATGCAAGTCTTGCAAAGTTTTTCATCCAACTTCCTTGGCAGGAAAAATAAAATCAATTTGAGAACATATCAAGACCTACTCTTTTAACTCACTTATAATCGCTCTTTTGGTGTCCAATGACTCCCTAGTTGCATTAATAGTAGATATTATATTCTCTATTTATATATTTGGATAAATAGAAAACCGCATCTTAGTTCAAGTGAGAAGTTGGTCTATTTATATTCCCTATTTATTTAGTCTATCAAAAGGATTTTCTGATGCTGAATTTAGTCTATTCCTGCAGAACATTTGTCAGAGTCTCCTGGTAGCCTTTCCTGCCAGGAATACCAGAGTAACAACCATCATAACGGTCACATTGATCAGCCTTTCCATCCTAGAAAAGTAAAAGTAGAATTACCAGTGCGTGTAGATTTTGTTGGGGGTTGGAGTGATACCCCTCCCTGGAGCATTGAACGTGCTGGATGTGTCCTGAATATGGCAATAAGCTTAGAAGGTTCTCTTCCAATTGGCACCATCATAGAGACTACCAAAACGACAGGAGTATTGCTTACTGATGACACAGACAACCAGTTATACATTGAAGATTATACATCAATATGTGCACCATTTGATGGAGATGACATGTTTCGATTGGTGAAATGTGCACTACTTGTAACTGGCATCATTCATGATAACATTCTTGTAGATATAGGCATACACATCAAGACATGGGCCAATGTTCCACGTGGCAGTGGATTGGGTACCTCTAGTATTTTAGCTGCTGCTGTAGTAAAAGGGCTTCTCCAGATAATTGATGGGGATGACAGCACTGAAAATGTTGCTAGACTTGTTTTGGTGTTAGAACAACTGATGGGTACAGGAGGTGGCTGGCAGGACCAAATTGGGGGCTTGTATCCAGGGATTAAATGTACTTCAAGCTTTCCTGGAATTCCATTGCGGCTTCAAGTGGTCCCCCTGTTGGCTTCACCTCAGTTGATTTCTGAGTTGCAGCAACGGCTTCTAGTAGTTTTTACCGGTCAAGTAAGTATTAGTATATTTATATAATTATAAATAAATATGGACCATGATAGAGAGAACACCATACAGTATGCCATCCATTTATCAAATTTACTTCACATAAATAACAGCAATGTCGAAGCAAAATCAGCTAGCACATATGATTCCTTTTTCATGATGTTGGGAACCCAGAGAATAGATAGATAAATGTGCTCTTTCTGTGTTGTGTATTAGCTTCCTAAGATCCCTTCCCACCTCTACGCTATTTCCTATTGTTTGGGCTTATTGTTTCCTATGTACTGGAGCAAAAAAAGGGAGGTTAGGACTCAGGAACCTAGGCCGCAGGGAAAAGCAGAAAAATATTGGCCAACAGTTTTTCAGAGAAAAAAATTGTTCTTAATGTTCTGTTTTTTGTCTCTGCTTTTTCTTTATACATATATGATTACAACTTTATGTGGTCTTTTCATTTTGTAGCTCGTGCTGTGTTTCACTTAATTCAACATATTTTAAAATTAACTGTGGTAGTTTTTGTATATTAAATTGTTTTGTAGGTTCGGCTTGCAAAGAAGGTGTTGCAAAAGGTGGTTGTTAGATATCTTCGCCGGGATAACCTTCTTGTATCCAGTATCAAGCGCCTCGTCGAGCTGGCGAAGATTGGGAGAGAAGCTTTGATGAACTGCGACATCGATGAATTTGGCCAGATAATGTTGGAAGCTTGGAGATTGCATCAGGAACTTGACCCTTACTGCAGCAATGACTCTGTTGACAGGCTATTTTCTTTTGCTAGTCCTTACTGCTGTGGTCACAAGTTGGTTGGAGCTGGTGGTGGGGGCTTTGCTCTCTTACTTGCCAAAGACGCACTATGTGCCAAGGAACTCAGACAAAGACTAGAGGACGAGAAACAGTTTGATGTGAAAATATATGATTGGCAGATATCTTTATAGTATGATATGAATACCAACTTCTTGTTGGAATATAGTATTGTTCACAAAATTTATTTTACTATTCTTTATTTGTATATTCCACCCTATACATTTTATATTCAATTAAATTCGACCTTCTTAAGAGTGGTTAAACCACTTAATGTATTCTCTCCTTTTATATCATTTCAAATATATTTTTTCCTTTTTATCTATGTTTTAATTTGTTTATATTTTATCTTACTTTAAAAGACTCGTATAATCAATAAGATGCTTCCTCCACTTACTAGTTCGAAGGAACATACTAGTTTCAAGGCTATATAGCCTTTTAGCAGCTTCCTATACGAGTGGTATTTATACTTGTGAAATTCTTCGAATTAGCTAATAAATTTCCCTTTTGTTTTTAATGAAATTTTTTTAAGGTGGTAGATGATGTTTTTCGAATCACCTAATAATTTTGGTATTTGCCGATTAATCTGTTAAACTATAGGAATCAATACTATCGTATCGGTGTGTTTGTTTACGGACAAAAGAGATGACGTGAAGAAGAAGAAGAAGAAGGGTGCAATAATAAAGGAGGAAAAGAGAGAAATGGTATCACTTGTCAATGTCGCAAAGAATCCAAAGCCCCTTTTGTCGCTGACTAAGCTTTTCGGGTTCCCTGAAATTCATACGTAATTACGGAGTAGTTACTATTACTACTCTTTTAATAAATGATTTATGTAACAAAAAAAAAAGTAGATACGTAACGGTATGATATTTTTGTTTAATTAATTTCAGGGTTTTATTTTGGGTACCCCCCTCATTCCCTCCCACACCCCCATAATGTCCCAAATGGACAAAAATACCCCTGAAAATTTACAAAAATTACATGGTTTTGTTAAAAAAAAAAAAAAAAATTACAAATTTCTAATTACTTCTAAAATTTCTAATTACCTCAAAATAATGGAATTTGGATTTACCCTGTATCTTAGAAAGATTTTGATTACTCTCGAAATGAGGTAATTCCGGTTCATTAATTAGAACCTAATTACCTATTTCGAGGTAAATTCAAAATTTAATTTTTTTTTCGAACGAATAATTTAGGCTAAAAATCGGTTTTGGACAAAATACTCCTGATCGTAATGAAACCACAAATGCATTAGAAGCGAAATAAATCAAGAATCAAGACTCCTTAGAAGGACTTCTTACGGGACAACAAATTTCAAAATCCCAAATTCCATCAAGCATTATTTTTTACGATTTTTTTAATTTTTCATAGTCTCCAAAAATCTTAAAAATTTGTATAGCCTTATTTTGGTTTTGTTAGATTTTTAGTGGTGTTTTTATATTTTTTAGAGTAGTTTTGACTATTTTTAGTAGCCTTTTAGTAATAAAAATTAAAACAAATCGTATATATACGCATCACTTAGCGTCCTGGATTGGCCCGGATGCCTCTAGATGTCGCCGCCATTCACCTACTTCACGTGCTTATTTTCATCGTTTTTAGACATTTTGGACCCATAGTTGTATTTGTACTCTATTTTATGTTGGTCATTTTATATATTTTGACGTATTGTTATTAAATCGTAAATCGTTCAGATCATATTTCCAATAAAACGCGCTTAAATCTTAAGACCAAAATACAAACTTTTTTTTTTAAAATTACAAATTTCTAATTACCTTTTTAGAGGTAATTCAAAATTTTTTTTTAACCTAATTACCTTTTTGAGGTAATTCAAAATTTAATTTTTTTTTTTTTTTTAAAACGCGCAGGGTATTATTGGCATTTTTGGTATTATGGGGGTGTGGGTGATAATGAGATAATTTCATGATAATAATGTGGATGAATTATGATGTGTGTGTGTGGGGCCGAGTGGGAAGAAATGATGGAGTAGGAAAAGTCGCAGTGAGTAGCACTGACTTTCTATCTAACATAACAAGCGGTGTGGCACTGAAGAAGAAGAAGAAGAATCTGAGTGTGATGAGAATCAATTGAGATAGATAGATAGATGGGTTTGATTACGAACAGAGTGGAGAGGCACGAGATCCGACCTGGAGACCACATCTACACCTACAGAGCCGTTTTCACCTACTCTCATCACGGTCTTTCTCTCTCTTCACAATGCAGCATTCTCATTTTACTTTACTTTTTTCCGCAATCTCATTTACATTTCACCACCACCAATTCCATCCCCTGCCGCATTTCTTTCCCACTTTTGGATTCACAGAATTATTATAGATGATGTGTTGCTCAAAAGCATTTGTTTGTTTTCTCAATTCATTTTTTTTGGTCTTTTCGTAATTTAGAAGCGAAATCTATTCTCATTTCACTTTCGATTAATTGATGTTTCTAGGAATTCATTTTCCGTTTTTCAACGCCACATATTTCCTGGGTCCCCTCGTGTTTTTCTTTCTCATACCCGCCGCCTCCTTTCACTTTCCTTTCTCATCATTCTTCCTTGCATCAATGTGAATGTGGTGGATTTACAATATTTACTTATTTATTATAGAATTTTCCCACACGATATGACCAAATTTATAGCCAATTTTTCATACTTGGACTAGGAGCAGACACTTGTCTAATTAATTCAATTCATTATATTTTAGGGTATTATCTGCACATAGTTGTAATTTTCTGCTTGGTTCTAAGCACAAGTAGAATTGTATTATCTTACAAATTCTATAAATAGGTGTATGATTGAATTAAACCATATAGTGGCTTTGCTCAATGGAACTTCTGTTTCAGGGGGCTTGACTCCCAATTGTGGCATGCTTGGATTTATTCTAATATCCTCTCTCTTTAAATCTCGATCTTGTTGTATCTAATTGGTATAGGGCTTTTTCTTGTATGCTCATGCATGTGGTTACCACATAAAGAAAGATTAATAACACACTGGAAAGAGACCTGTGTTGACCTTTGTAACACCAACTCTTCAAGTTGAAGACATGTCTCGTGTCGGACACTGACACTTCAATTACTTGCATTTTTCATATTATAACCGGTGTCTATGTGTTTGTGTGTCGTGTCCTGTGTCCATTTTGTGTCGGTGCTTCATAGGTGCTGACCCCTCCTATCTTATTCACTGCAACAACTAATCTCTTAGTGGTTATTTTACCATTCTGTTTTTCATTTGTTGTTTTACACTCTCTTGGTTCATAAATGCTACTGAATACGCTATATTTTAGCTTTCCTTGCCTTTAATTCCAAAGACCTCCCTGTTATTTCTTACTAGTCCTTGCAAGATGCAAATGTTATTCCATCATTACTTTCATTGTTTGATTTTGTTTAGTTTGTATTCTAAGTAGTTAGTTGTTCTGTGTACTTCTGTTTTGGTCTCCGTTTAGTCTCAGAACCTGATGTAAGATGACACTGTTTTGCAGTATCAGCTTTTTCCGGAAAGGAAACCGACCTCTCTCTCTTACTGACAACAATTATTGTTAATTTACCATTCCCTTTTGGCTCTTTTTTTGACAGAATTGGCATATACTTTATGCTGTCATGGTTAATACTTCATTATTTTAGCTTTCCTTAGCTTTAATTCCTCTCCTAAGACCTTCCTGCACTGCGGCTTTCCAGTCCTTACAACCATGGGATGGGAAGATAACATATGTTTTTACATCGTCAGTTTCATGTTTGATTTTGTTTCGTGTGTAGGTAAATTCCTTCCACAAGTGTCTGTTCTGTTCTGTATGTTTCTGTTTACCAGAACCTGATGTAAGATGGCATTGTTTTGTAGTATCAGCCCTTTCTGCAAAGTTTACCACTTTTCATAGTTGATATGGACAAGATTAAAGACATCTAACTAAATTCAGAATGGTTTTGGAAAATCTTGTTAGTTGTATGTTGCATCAAGCTTGAACCTAATGCTGGGTTGAATCTAATACCATGCAGGCATATTTGTTGGGGGGAGCAAGGTAGTGCATTTCAGACCTGAAAGAAACTTAAAGTCAATCAACGAGACATCTTCATCTTCGAATGTCGATGATCCAGCATCAAGTCCATGTCCAACTTTTCCTGATTGTGGATTCAGGCAGCCAAATAGCGGGGTAGTTCTTTCTTGCTTAGACTGCTTCCTTCGAAACGGATCTCTTTACTGTTTTGAGTATGGGGTTTCACCAACAGTTTTTCTTACCAAAATAAGGGGTGGCACATGCACTACTGCATCACCTGACCCAACAGAAACTGTTATCCATCGAGCAATGTATCTCCTCCAAAATGGTTTTGGTAACTATGATGTTTTCCAGAACAATTGTGAGGATTTTGCCATGTACTGCAAAACTGGTCTTTTGATAGTAGACAAGCAAGGGGTAGGAAGAAGTGGTCAAGCTTCTTCTGTTATTGGTGCTCCATTGGCTGCAATGCTTTCTTCCCCTCTCAAGTTGTTAATGCCAAGTCCTGTTGGTGTAGCTACGGTAACAGCAGGAATGTACTGCGTGAGCAGATATGCAACTGACATTGGTGTGAGAAGTGATGTGATCAAGGTTGGAGTGGAAGACTTGGCTGTGAACCTAGGATGGGCTTGTCCTGAAGAAGAGCTAGTTGTTGTTGAAGATGAAAATGAAACTTCTGACGCACTGATTACGACCTGATTTAGCTATTTCATCCTTATGCACATGAAAACTGCTGCATGTGTTATTCTTAGTTGTTACACTTCACTTTACATCTGCTGGACAGGCTGCTATATAAGGCGTTTCTTTCTTTTATCTTTCCACCTTTTCCCTTACCATAATAATTGGTGTCTAGTATTCAGGTTGTGCATGGGATGATTGATTTAGCAAAAATACTTGTTGTAGTAACTAATAATAATGTATAATACGATCTTTTGCTTTGTTTTTTAGTTAACTACGATCTTTTGCTTTGAGATAAGTTTCCTTTCAATCACCCAGAATGCAGCATTAAACCTTAGGCATGTAAAGCAAGGGCTTTAGACCTAAATTTTTCTTACTAACCACTAATAATGTACATGTGTTTACTCGGTGTTTATAGTAGGAAAACTTGTATTTTCCAAGTTTGTCTATTGCACCAGCCAATTATCTATCGTTAGGGCAATTCTATCCCTTGCTTCCAACTTTAATTATTTCTTCCTTCCTTTTTGGCTTTTCCATATCTCTAAAAAAAAAGGCGTTTGCTTTTCCCACGCCCCCTCCTACTCAAAACACACCCCATAAGGGTGTGAAATGACTAAAAGACCCGCCAAAGCGTATTGTTTTTCAAGAATTTTCACGTGTTCGAACACGGGCCTTCGAACAGGTTTGAATGACATCGTTCGAGTGTGTTAAATTTTGACTTCACACTCTCTTGGGTGTTTTTCACTTGTTCGCATTCGCATGACCTTGTTCGAACCTGTTCGCATGACCTTGTTCGAACCCGTTCGAACGATATCGTTCGAGTGTGTTAAATATTGACTTCACACCCTCTTGTGCGTAATTTCACCTGTTCGAACGAGATCATTCGAACGTGTTCGAACAAGGTCGTTCGAACAGTAGTTAAACACATCCTCACAGCATTTCACGCGAGGTTATTTTTTGAATAAAATTTGTTAAGGGTGTTAAAGAGTAGGAGGGGGTGTTGGAAAAGCAAACGCCAAAAAAATAAAAGAGAAAATATCATATTTTGATATTTCTGAATTGTACTGGACTGGCCTGACAGGCCCAGTTGACTAAGCCCAATAAGAAGGCTATCACAAAAGCCCATTTAACAATGATATAAGGGGTCTCACTTACACATATAGTATGCCAAAAAGCCTAATCCTTTCTAGAGGGATAGCTTTGCAGGTACACCCAAGCGGCACACCTCTGCTGATCGACAGTGCTATCTTCATAATTTCTCTCTTGTTTCAAAACAATACCAAAATATGATTTGTTATCCTTCAGTAATATGATTTGTTATGACCCAAATATGTGATAAATGATCTAATTAGGTGTTAAACAAGTGTATCAAGTATAGAAGGATCTAGAAGGAATTGTTTGTTAGGACATTCTACTTTTATTCCATTGTAATATTATGTTTTCATTGTGGCTAGAATGCTATATATAGTCACAAGGTTGTAATGAATGATACATCAGAAAATTATGAAGAAAGACTTAGTGCATTAGTGTAGTTTCTAGCTTAGTTTTAGCAATTTTCCTGATTACAATTACAAATATGTTTCTGGTTTTACCCACTTTTAGGTACATTACATTGGTGTTTTCTTTGCTATCAAAAAAAAAAAAAAAAAACTCCCCACATTCACTCCATTCTCCAGCAAACTTTGTGTTCCCAACAAACCTATACCCATACTAGCACCTCGCCATGGATCTCATACAACACCATCAACAACCAACCGACACCTACACTGCAACTAACCTGACTTTTCATAGCCATTACCAAGCCCTACCTTCTTCACCATCGCTCCCTCTAAATATTATTTCGCGGCGTCCTTATCCGCTCCCATAGAGATGAGTGTTGAAATTACGAGACGCTCCAAGAAGTCCATGTCACGCATCCGGTAAACCATAGCATAGTCCTTCACCAGTGTTCTTCTCCAACACGTCCTTGGCTCCATCCATGTCAGGTGAAACTGAAACTGCACTGGTACTCATCAATGTTAAGACTCAAAAATGTGAAGAGAAGCTCTAATCTTTCATTGAAACATCGAGAGGATATATACAAGAATAGCTCAGAAGCTTCAAAACAGAAAAAACTACTTCTCAACTAATTCTGTTGAGATAACTACACTAACCTATCAGAGCACATGTGCTTATCACTTATTACATATTACACTGATAGAAACAATTACAGATCACAGAGACTTATACAAATACTAAAAGCAAATACAAAACAATTAATACTTCAACACTCTCCCTTAAACCAGAAATGCATTGAGCATTCTGGTTTAGCAGGACTGATGGCTTGAGTCTTTATTCATTCCCAGTTTGTTGCGCAGAGTTCTGTAGGTTTCTGTCTTCACAGCTTTAGTCATGATGTCTGCGATTTGTTGTTCAGTTGGGCAGTATTGCAGCTCAATTACACCTTGATTAACCAGGTCTCTAAGGAAATGGAAGCGAATATCTATGTGTTTGCTTCTGCCATGAAGCACAGGATTTCTAGACAGCTTAATTGTTGAGCTGTTGTCACAAAAGATCACAGAAGTATTCGTCTGTGGCATGTCAATCTTCTCCAAAATTCTCCTTAGCCAAACCATCTGACAGTACGACTTTGCTCACGCTATGAATTCAAATTTTCATTTGTGGACAAGGATACCACGGGTTGCTTCTTTGCCGACCAACAAATGGCACCCCAAGCCAATAGGAACACATATCCTGATGTGGATTTTCTATCATCACGCTCTCTGCGCATAATCACCGTCAGCAGATAGCAAAGGTGATTTGCTCATTTCGACCTTGTTGTAAGTGATTCCCGGATCAACAAAGGCTCTAATGTACCTCGTGATCCTTTTTACGACTTGCGAGATGATGTTCTGTTGGATCTTCCATGTATCCGCTAATCAATGATACAAAGAAAAACATAATGTCGTATGGCGAGTTGCGATCAAATACATCAATGACCCTACAATTTGTTTGTAATGTGTGGAGTCTACTTTTTCTCCACCACCCTCTTTGTGCAATCTGGTGCCAGAACAATAGGGGTTGAGACCGGTTTACTGATCTCTCTCATACCAAATCATCTAGTATTTCACGCATACTTAGACCGATTAATACCGATTTCATCCTTGCCTGCTTCACTTCTACTCCCAAAAATAAGACAAAGAAGCTTGAAGGTCACTCATGTCAAAATTTTCTTTCATTGAAGATTTAAATTCACTAATCATTTGATGAGAGTTGCTAGTGAATATTAAGTCATCAACATAGAGGCTAATAATAATAACATTCTCATTGTTCATCCTTTTTGACATAAAGTGTGTGCTCAAAGGTGACTTAGAGTATCCTGATTTAGTGAAGTAGGTATCTATTTTACTATACCATGCCCTAGGTGCTTGTTTAAGGCCATATAAGGCCTTCTTGAGCTTATATACCTTGTCTTCTTCACCTCTTTTAACATAACCAGCTGGCTGTTCTACATATACTATTTCTTTTAAATCTCCATGAAGGAATGCACTTTTTACATCAAGTTGAAATATTTTCCACCCTCTCAATGCCGCAATGAAGAATTATACTTCGATTGTATCCCATCTGCCATCGGGCAAACACCTCACTATAATCAATTCCTTGTTGTTGAGTATATCCCTTAGCAACCAATCTTGCCTTGTATTTTTCTACTTCCCCTTTTTCATTCAATTTTGTTTTGAATATCCATTTAACTCCAATCCTTTTTGCACCTTGAGGAAGTTGAGTAAGTTCCCATGTTCCATTTTTTTCTATTGATTCTATTTCTGCATTCATGGCCATTCTCCATTTTTCTTCCTTAACTGCATCACTGAAAGTAATGGGATCATTTAGTTGAGTGACAGATACCATATTCAACTCCTCTTCTAACACAGCTTGATTCAACTCCTCTTCTAACACAGCTTGATTTGTGACATAGTCTTCTAAGTATCCTGGTTTTCTCCTAACTCTCCCTTGCTCAGAGGTTTCTTCCCCACCTACATTACCAGTTGCTACCTCTTCGTGATTTCCAGCATTCTCATCTATATCAGCATTATTCTCATTTACTGTAGTATTGTTCTGTACAGTAGTTGTCTCTTCCTCAGTTACTTCTTCTTCATCAACTAAGGGAATTCCATTCTCACTAGATGAGGTTCCCCATTCCCACTTTTCTTCTTCAACAAATTTCACATCTCTACTTACTATTACTTTCTTGTTCTGAGGATCATACAATTTGTACGCCTTTGAACCTTCACTTACACCTAGGTGAATACATTTAATACTTCTATCATCAAGTTTTTTTCTTAGTTGCTTAGGTACATGTACATAGGCAACACAACCAAATACTCTAAAATAGTGTACAGCAGGTTTAGTGCCCTGCCACAGTTCTTCAGGTGTAGTATTTTCAAGAGCAGCAGTGGGTGACCTATTTTGTACATATACAGACCAATTTACAGCATCAGCCCAAAATTCCTTGGGCAATTCTTTTTCTGAGAGCATACATCTTACCATATTTAATATGGTTCTATTTTTCCTTTCAGCAACACCATTTTGCTGGGGTGAATAGGCTGCTGTCAATTCTCTTTTTATTCCATGTTGGTTACAGAAATTTTCAAACTCCTTAGAGGTGAATTCACCACCTCTATCTGTTCTAAGGCACTTGATTGCACAACCAGATTGCTTTTCTACTTCTATCTTAAACTTCTTAAAGTTTTCTATAGCAGCAGATTTTTCTCCTAAGAAATACACCCAAGTTTTCCTAGTGTAATCATCTATAAAGGTCAGGAAATACCTCTTTCTGCTGTGAGATTGAGGAGTTATTGGTCCACATATATCTCAAGCGTGTATGAGTTCCAAACAGTGTTCTCTCTCCATGAGCTCTGTCTGTGGAAATGGATCTCTATGGTGCTTTCTTTTCAAACAATCTTTGCATATCTTGGTAGATTTCTGCATGCTTGGAAGCCCTGCTCACTAATTTCTTGTCTGCAAGTTCTTTGCAAAGCTCAACACCCAAATGCCCAAACTCGCAATGCCGCAGTGTGTAGCATCATCATCTGTTGAAGCCTTGAAACATGATGCAATAATCACTTTGGCAGTGACTTTAAACATCCTATTAGAGGCCATTTTTGATTGAAGGATCAGTCCCCTTTCATCATGATATACCTTGCAGCAATTCCCTCTAAACACCACTGCCAAATCACCCTTCTCTTGTAGTTGACCCACACTCAAGAGATTACTACTCAATCCAGGGATGTAATAGACATCGGTAATTATCTGAACTACTCCATCTACTTCTAGTTTTACACTCCCCTTACCTGCAGTCATCAACTTTGTTCCATTTCCAAGCTTTACAGACACCCTTATGTTCTCATTTAGATCAATGAACCATTCTTTCCGTCCACACATATGGTTGCTGCATCCCGAGTCAAGGAACCAGATATCATGCTCATTGTCCCCTTTGCAATCGCAAGCCATCAACACGAGATCTATTTCTCGGATCTTGATCAACTAAGTGATAGTTGCTTCCTGCATCAATGAACCAGATACTTCCTTTATTGTCTTCTTTCTCATCAGTACATGCCATTAACAGGACTTCTTCCTCTTGGTCATCTTCCACATAATTTGCCTTGCTCTCCCAATTGGGACACTCATAACGATAGTGCCCAAGTTTCTTGCAATGGTAACATTCTATCGATCTTTATTGACAGATTGCCTTCACTCGACCACGCCCTCCTCGAGCAAGACTCTTCCTCTTCCTCTATTACCAAATCTTCCTCCATTGGTAATCTTGAGAGCTGTTCTTCTTCACGATCATCTTTCATCCTTTGTTCTTCAACTATCAAGCTACTTTGTAGCGCATCAACTGAGAGTTTCGTCACATCGTTGGATTGAACTATTGAGCAAGCAACATAGTTGAATCTACGAGTGAGAGACCTCAAAATCTTTTCAACAATAACCACCGGTTCCAGACTTTCTCCGTACATCTTCATTTTATTAGCGATGGCTAGAGTTCTTGCAAAATACTCGTTGATGTTTTCATCATCCTTCATTCCCAACATTTCAAACTCCTTTCTTGCAACCTGTAACTGAGCGCGTTGAACTTTCGAAGGCCCTTGATACTTTTGCTTCATTGATTCCCAGATCGTCTTCGAGCTACTTCGATCAAGAATCGTCTCCATGATAGTACGATCAATACTCTGAAACAGGTAATTTTTGGCTTTCAAATCCTTCAGTTTGCTATCTTCTCCTTTCTTGATTAATTCTGGAGTTGCATCTGCAGGGGGTTCGAAAACACCATCTTCAATCAGCGACCAATACTCCTTTGAACGCAATAGATTCTCCATAAGCATGGACCAATGTTCATAATGTCCATCAAATTTTGGAATCGAGGGTTGGAGATAGTGAACTTCTTTCTCAGTCATCGTTACGAATTTACACACGCGAATTCAATGATTTCTTTCTGAATTTGGGGAAGATTATTTCTAGGGTTCTTCACGAATTGGGAACAACTCACAAGCAAATGTGCCCTCGCGAGCTCGATACCAATTGTTAAGACTCAAAAATGTGAAGAGAAGCTCTAATCTTTCATTGAAACATCGAGAGGATATATACAAGAATAGCTCAGAAGCTTCAAAACAGAAAAAACTACTTCTCAACTAATTCTGTTGAGATAACTACACTAACCTATCAGAGCACATGTGCTTATCACTTATTACATATTACACTGATAGAAACAATTACAGATCACAGAGACTTATACAAATACTAAAAGCAAATACAAAACAATTAATACTTCAACAATCAACGAGGGGGACAACTTCTCAACCACCGCAGATGAAAATCCCTTGTCTGTCTCGGCCAATGTCCTTGTCGTTCACCATGAGAAGACATCAAAGGAGATCCTCTTTGAGTCTTTGTAGTGAAGGAGATTCGATCATTATCGCTTGTTGTAGGTCGGTTAATAATTTTTGTGCGATTTCTAGTACGTTCCCTAATTTTTCACGTAGTGTGATTCTTTCATTTGAATCGAAAATGGGTCTTGTTCTTAGTTCAAGCGACTAGACTACTCAATCCAGTTTTGTTTTAGCAATATTGATTTTTTTTCATAATCTATCTCAGAGAGCTTATGAAAATAAGCCAAAAATAGCTTATGAACATGTCATTTTCATAAACTCTTCCAAATAGTCTCACAAGTATATATACAAATAGATAAGTCCAAATAAGTCAATCCAAAAATTGTCTAAATAAAAAAGTGGTACGATTTAATGGTAAACTTGTCTTTACATGAAGTCACTACATTCCTTGTGCATAGAAACCAACTACTATTAACTAGCCACTTAATTGTTACAATTAATTATATTTCTAATATATTAGATTTTTGACTTAATCCAACCCTACAAAGCCTTTTTTCCCATTACACTCCTAACATAGAACTCTTAGACTTGGTGTGTAGATAATAATAGAGTTTGCTTTTCCCACTCCTCCTCCTACACGAAACACACTCCATAAGGGTGTGAAATGACCAAAAGGCCAGCCATTACCAAGCCCTACCTTCTTCACCATCGCTCCTCTACAACGTTTCACGCGAGGTTATTTTTGGAATAAAATTTGTTAAGGGGTGTAAAAGAGTAGGAGGGGGAGTGGGGAAAGTAATACCCTAATAATCTTAGGTGGCCCATTAACAAATTTAGGATAAATTTTAGGCGTTTGTTTTTCCCACGCCCCTTAACAAATTTTATTCCAAAAATAACCTCGCGTGAAACGCTACGAGGACGTGTTTAACGACTGTTTGAACGACCTTGTTCGAATGACCTCGTTCGAACAGGTGAAATTACGCACAAGAGGGTGTGAAGTCAATATTTAACACACTCGAACGATGTCGTTCAAACGGGTTCGAATAACACTACGCCAGATTGGCTAAAAAAGAGCGCCACCATAAGCAGCGTTTTTTAATAAACGCCACCTATAGATGAAAAAGCATAGGGAATATTCAGCGTTTTTTGGAAAACGCTGCGTATTTGGATGACGAGAGGTAGTAATACTCAGCGCTTTTTTTAGAAACGCTGAGTATATGGATGACGAAAAGGGAATATTCAGCGCTTTTTGGAAAACGCTGCGTATTTGGATGACGAAAGTGGAAATATTCAACGTTTGTTTAAAAACGCCGCGCATTGAAGGACGCGTTCTACACATACTCAGCGCTTTTTTCCAAACGCTACCCATCACGCTGCGTAATACTCAGCGCTTTTTAAAAACGCGCCCATCGACAACTCGTTTACATATATTCGCCGTTTCTAAAAACGCTCGAGTATTACTTTTTTTTTTTTTTTTTTTGCCCGCTCGCTTTCTCTCTTATTTTCATTCCCTTCGCGCTTCTCTTCTCTCTCTCTCTCTCACAGACGCCTCTCTCTCTCTCTGCGTTTCCACACCCAAAACCCACAAAACCCCACAACTCTCCCTCACTCTCGTTTCTCTCTAGCACCACCCACAAACCCATAAACTCACGCTCATCTCTCTCACGGTTCTCTTCTCTCCTCACTCTCATTAGCTCTTCCTCTCTCAACTCTCCTCACTCTCTGCGTTCTCTCTAGCACCACCCCCAAACCCACAAACCCATAAACCCACAATAAGCCCCAAACCCACAAACCCCCAAACCCACAATAACCCCAAAAACCCACATTGCTTGTCTCAATCCTCTCTAGCACCCATAGTCCTCATTGCTTGTCCTCATCTTCTCTCAAAGGTTAGTTCTCTATTTTGTTTTTTGTTTTTTAGGTTTTTTGTTAGGTTGGAGATGAATATGTAGTTTGATTGGAATATGTTGAATGTGTGAAAAAAAAATATTTGATAGGAGAGGAATATGTTGAATGTATTTGTATGTGTTTGATATGTGTAAAATTAGTTGAATGTGTTTGATAGGAGAGAAATTAGTTGATATGTGTTTGTTGCTTGGTTATGTTGAGATTTTGATTCTCAAAGGATAGATTTTTTTAAGCAAAGTGTGTGTCATCTATATTAGTAAAATCAAATATGCCTAAATCGAATATGCGAATTGTTTGTTAGGTTTTGGGAGTTTTTTTTGTCGGAGCTTCGCGATCGTTGTTCGAGTTTGTCTTGGTTCGAGAGTTCGTTGTAGTTCGAGTTCACAGCTGGTTGGATATTTTTCAGTGTTGCTTCCACTTGTTCAGGTACTTTTTTTTTTTATTTTGTTTATTTTATATGAAGAATTAATGACTATATCAAGCATTAGCTCTTCCTCCCTCACTCTCATTAGCTCTTCCTCTCTCAACATACGGGATGTCAGGATATAAAATAGTTATGGTGTCAAGGGAAGAACTACATCAAGCACACTTATATGTTTTGCACAATGATAGTGAGGTTGATTCATATGTTGCCAAGCACATGGACATACTTAAGAGTGATTACCCATATAAGAGTGAAGTTTGGTTAACAAAGGAACACAATCGGAGTTTCATAGTGTGGTTAAAAGACCACATTGATTTCGAGTTTGTTATGAATCCTACTTCGATTTCAAAAAGATTGAGATGGTTAGCAAAAGGTCCAAATATGCATGTTTTCTCTTACACCACTATCTAATTAATCTGCTACACGCTCTATACAAAAACCCATGATGATCGAGTAAAATGCAAAATAGTGGGGTGACTCTTGTTGCTCAAGCTATGCATACATCAAGTGCCAAAGACAAAATCCCGTGATACGCGAATATGTCATACTTCTGGGGTCATTGAACAAATATGGGAGTTGGATTACACCATGTTTCAGAGTCCGTGTTCCAATGTAAGTGGGTTGACAATAATAATGGTTTACGATTGATGAGTCGGGGTTCATGCGGTGAATTTCAAGAAGTTGGGATATAAAGATGAGCCTTTTATTTTGGCATCCCAAGCTCAACAAGTGTTTTATGTCACCGATCCGATTGATATCAATTGGTCTATTGTTTTACTGACACAAAAAAAATTAGTGAATTACATTTATGATCAAGAAACCAATGATGATGGTATCGAGGACGACCCTTTCTTGGGGACATCACTAGAAGAGGAAAGTACTTATAGAGAGGATGTTGTGTATGTTAGAAAGGATCATACTTGATGGAATTACGATTCACAAAAAAACAAAGTACCAAGGAGCGAATTGCAAAAAAATTGTATCGAAAAAAGGAAAAGGTAACCGACATAGATGTTATTTTATAGACATGGATCTTATTTTCATCTTTTTTGACTGATTATTTATTTTTTTGTTGGATGTTTTTTTAAATGGATAAATATAACAAACAATGATTATGTTTTATTGCAGGTAAGATGGCGGATCATAGTGATAGTGGGCATGACACCTGGTGAGGCGATGATCATGATGTTACAAACTATATCGTAAGCGTGCTCCTCGTGGAATGACAATTTAAAAGGATATCATCAACCGGTTAAGTAAAGGAAAAGAAAAATTAAGTGTAAGATACTAATTAATTGCTAATTAACTTCATTCAATACTAAGTTTTAATTGTTTGTGATCTAATTTACTATTTACATAATGCGAGTCCAATGGAATGTTAAGTGGTCCGCTAATTGGAGAAAAAAACAAAGACTCATTTGATTACTTTCCTTGGTAGTAAGGTAAAACAAATGATACCAATAACAATCACTACTTGGGTGAGCACAAAGAATCCCGTTTTGGAGAAACAAAAACATGAGTTGTGGGTAACAATACAGTATATAATTTTAGATCTTTTGGTAATCTTATTTAGTAATTTTGTAGTCCCATATATATATATAAATTTATTTATATGATTTTCATTTAATGTGCATAAGCGTAAATATTTTGATGTGGATGATTCTAAAAAGGATTGGATAATGAAGGAAGCCGGAAAGTGTCATAAAAATTTCAAACGACATTAACAAAAAATTGGCTTAAAGATGATAATGGAAACATCAATTGGAATCCTCCACCAATATATAGTGGGTTTATTTCAGAGGAGGATTGGCGGACATTTGTTAGGAGACGCATCAAGATCCAAAATTCTTGGTTAGTGCTACTATCTATTAAGTTATAACATATTTTTATATTTGACAATTATCTATTATACATTAATGTATACTTATCTCTCTTAATAGAAAGCAAGTGAGGTGAATCGAAAGTGTGCTTCTGGTCATGAGTATCCTTATAGAGCGGTGCTACTCCATATCAACATATTGAAGAGAGATTGGTAAGGCACAATAAGCTTGATTTTTTAGTTTCATGAAACTTTTTATAAATAGTTTCTTAATATTTGGTAAATTTAAATATAGTTGGTGGAGAGTGGGAAAGATCCTACTAAAAGAAGGTGTTGAGCGACATGTTTTGTGGGTAGAGGCTCGACTAAACAAAGAAAAGGAGATTGTTGATCCTAAAACTAAGGAGGTGTCGGAAAGAATTGTAAGTATTTCCTAAATTCAAGCTCACTGATTTTAATTGTAACTTTTATGATTTTTATAATGTATTATACTTTTGTTTTGTGAATCAGAAGCCATATCACGATCGATGTCACAGGAGAGCTCACCGATTGCTCAAAAAAGAAATCCTTACACGTGCCTTAGGTAAAGAAGAATACTCGGTCGCATGAAGGTGTGTTGGATTTGGAGTAGCACCAACCGAGTACTTTGGACCAAAACAGAAAAGTCTATGATGAGAATCATGACCGCCCACCACCGAGAAAGATGATGGCATTGTATGAAAGTTTGCAAGCTCAACTTAATGATATGCGATCACTTTATGGCCATGTTATGCCACTCAAAGACCAACCCTCTCTACACATATAGCAAAGGTACGAGATAGCCGCACCATGCCACAACTAAGGTATTAATTGTTTTTATTATTTTGTGGTTTATAATTGATTTATTGTACATATATATATATAACATCAAATAATGTCTTTATTATTTTGTGGTTTATAATTGATTTAGGACAACAATGAGTGTGAGTGTGAATTGTATATCTCAAACCCACATGAAATGGTTGCAATTGGCTACACATGTTACGAATGGGTCCTCGATGCACAATGTACCCCTACCTCCAAATCATGTTAGAGTCGAGTTGCGGTACCATTTAGGAGGATGCACCATTGCTCATTCCGATTGACAAGATTGATATCTTGACTGTGTCACAAGCAGTTGGTACCTTTGTGGCATGGCCATCCGCCTCTTGTCGCTGTAAGTGACAATATATTTGTAACTAACTAATTATAGTTTTTGTCATATAATTTGTGCTATCTAAGTAATTATTTTTGTTTAAACATAGATGCGCCAAAATGAAAGATCTAAGAAAGTGTCTACCTAAGCAAGAAAAGATCTCCTTTGAAAAGTCTTTGGCAAGGAAACATCTATTGGCAAGAAAGTGTCTCGATCCACCCCTTCTACAAAAGTGTCTCACCCACCCCTTATGTAGAAGTTTCACACCGCTCTCCTCCAAAAGTGACTGATCACCCTCCTCTTCTCGCCAAGTGACTCATCCCACCCTTTTCTCCAATTGTGTCTCGGCCCGCCTCTTCCTCTTCCATTGAAGCTTATATGAAGATTCTTTGAGGCCGACGCGCGTCACGAAAAATACATCATGAAAGACAAATTGCTTACCATAAATTTTGAGGAAGAAATTTTTGGAGCCGACTTGCCTCATATAGTCGGACGTGAGGATATCCGTCTTTGTATGTGTGATGCGATGAGGCAACCGGTATGGCTATGAATATATATGTCAGGTACTATGTAATTTATTATTTGACATTGTCGATTTAATTTTATTATATCGTTAATTTAATTTATATATATATATATATATATATATATATATATATATATATATATATATATATATATATATATATATATATATATATATATATCTAAATGTAGTAATTTGTATTTGAGGACATTGTGGTCCTTTCCAATGCAGACACATAGATATTTGTTCTTGTGTCCTAAAGTACAACCTTTCATCAAGTGAATCCCAGCCTGCGAAATTATCAATCACTTGTGGAACAAAACCAGGCTGCTGTTCTTGATTATGTCAATGACCGCTTCAAGGAAGCTCAAAATAGAAGTGATGATGATGTCTTACTTCTAGCACCGGTTAATCTAGGGTAAGAATTTTTACTCATTATTTCTTATATAACATGCATTTTTTTAATAGTCACAATTACTTATTCCTAAATTTTTTTGTAGGAGACATTGGGTTTTGTATGCAATTAATCCTAGTAAAAAAAACCGTGTATTACCTTGACTCACTTCAAAATCATTACGTAAACCACATGGAGTTTGTGGAGCTTTTTAACAGTGTGTTTTATTTTGTGTCATTCTGCATTTCTTACTTTTACTTATATATGTATATATTGTTATTAATATAGTTATATGACATTCTATTCAATGTTTTAAGGACATATTGGGGAGTGAATAAATTAACTACGATGGTTACCAATAGTTGTAAGTTTCTAACTTATACATTACATTATTTTGTCAAAAACTATATTCAACTCAATCTAACAATTAACTAATCTAATTATGTTTTGTAGTGTCCTAAACAATTGAATAACATTGATTGTGGGTATTACGTCATGCAATATATGAAGGATATAATTACCCGAAAGAAAACGACTATCCCCAAAGAAGGTATCTACTTCTAATATATTTTTATATGATTTCGATTTAATAGTGGTTCTTTCCAATATTTAACCATTTCAATTCTAATTTTATTTATTTATATAATTTCAGATTTTAGCGATTGTCAAAGCAACACATACTCTGTTGAGCGATTGTTTGAGATTAGGGGAGAATGGTGCACTATCTCTCCCGTTTTTTTAAAGTTTCATTTGGATACATATAAGTTAGCTTAGCTAGTTTTTGGTTCATAATATTGTAACTTGATAGCTTGTTTTGGATACATATGAATTAGATAATGAAACTTCTTAGCTATTTTGTTTTGGTTCCTCTTATGTAATTTGTGTTCCTCTTAGCAAATTGATTCTTATATATGTATTGGATTGGATTGGTACATGCATGTAATTTGTAAATATAAAAAGGAAAACACACAAAACAGAAAAAAAAAAAAAAAATTTAGGCAATACTCAGCGCTTTTAATAAAGTCTACTGGGTATTTAATAACACAAATAGGCAATACTCAGTAGCTTTTAATAAAGCTACTGGTATTTAGTAACACAAATAGGCAATATTAATAGCTTTTTTTAATGAAGCCACTGCGTATAAGGGTAATATTCAGCGCTTTTTAAAAAGCGCTAAAGTATCTGGGAGGACGCTTAGGATATATTCAGCTTTTTAAAAAGCGCTAAGTATTTGGGAGGACGCTTTGGATATATTCAGTAGCTTTTTAAAAAGCGCTAAGTATTTGGGAGGACGTGTTTTGCAATGGGTGGCGTTTTTAGGAAACGCTACCCATTGTTGGAGTGAATAGCCGCCACACCACCTTCAAGAATACCAAAAACGCCGCCCATTGTTGAAAAAAAAGCGCCCATCTACTAGATCCGTTGTAGTGTAAGTCCGGATGACCTCAATGCGAACAGGTGAAAAACGCCCAAGAGAGTGTGAAGTCAAAATTTAACACACTTGAACGATGTCATTCGAACCTGTTCGAAGACTCGTGTTCGAACACGTGAAAATTCTTTAAAAAAAGACGCTTTGACTGGTCTTTTGGTCATTTTACACCCTTATGAGGTGTGTTTGAGTAGGAGGGGGTGTGGGAAAAGCAACACTCAAATTTTAATACCATTTACATTTTGAATCTAAATAAACCTCATGGGACTGTATCTGTGGGATTTGAGTATTTATTTTAAAATAAACAATACTGTCACAACAAATTATATCCGTTGCTAATCTGTTGACAAAAATGGGAGGAACATGATGATTTTGAGAGATATTTGTGCACCCCAAGAAGAAGAAAATGGTAAAGAGACAACGGCAAAAGAAGAAAGTCATCACATTAGAAAAAGTGTTTTGTCTGCCAATAGAACTTACTGGAAGTGAAAAATACAACAGATCATGGCTAAAAAAAACAATAGTAAATTGATTGTCGCCATGTGAAGGCATTGACTTGGGGTGTGAAGAAAATGATTTCCACTTGGCCCAAGGGAATGTTTTAAGGTCCCACTTCAAAAATACCAAATGAATGCATCCTCATCCTCATAAGAATTAATTCTCTTTAGTCTTTGCATTGCATAGACTATAATTAAATGTAGTTAATGGATATGACATATGAAATAATCACCTAACTTTATCGAATATTAATCTATGTCGGGGAATTTATTTGGCCACGTGTGTACCGAATTTTGTCGATCTGTGTGGTTCTCCTCTTCCAACATAGTTTTTGTCACACTCAAGATTCAGACTCGAAACTTTGGGGTGAGATTCGAGTTCAATAACCACTCAGACAAACTCTTGTTGGTAGTGGAATTAAAGATTGTCACGGGTCTTCTTCTCTTCCTATTTTATAAAAGAAAAACACTAACCATATTGCATTTGGTTAGGATTTGGTTGGGGCAGGTAATCCAGTTTTTCAAGATTTGCTCAATTTTGATAAATATTCTTATGGTACATGCATGTATTAAACAACATGGTTTACAATGCTAGCTTGTATTACAAGTGTGTAAATACAGCTTTTTACCTTTTTCAGTTTTCTTTTCTTAATATTCTTTCGAATAATTTCATCAAGTGCTTTCATAGTTGGAAGAATCTTGGACGTGATATCAAAGCTGACAACTCCACTAACTTTTGTACAAACTACATACAGAAATATCAACAATGCTATATAGCCCAAAAATGTGACAAAAAATGTTACAAATATACTGATATACATACACCGTATTCTATATGCTTCTTTTTATTATTTTTATCAGAAAGAAATTCTTCAGATGCCCCACAAAGATATTTGTCAAAATTCTCAGAAGATTTTTCGACAAAATAACATTATTGATAGAAATATATAGTAACATCAATTAAATTTAAAGACCGCAAAAGACCCATACCAATGATACCATACCACTATATATATAGATAAACTTGAATATCTGTCTCTTTGCTTAATTATCAAAAATAATTTGGACCAAATCTTTCAAAGCATATACAATATGGCATAGCACAAGTGATAGATATATACTTGGGCTTTTTAATCATTAGATCAATGATTTGATCCACGCACGACGTATGAAAAATACTTGGTGAAAAGAGAATAACCCCTTAAATAGATCTCAATACCTCGAAGTTTAATCTCTACAATTACGCGCGCAGAGGATACATTGGTTTAACCAAAAATACATCAATAAAGAAGATCAACGTCCGACAGAAGAACTTTGAATACATTGCATATATGTATCCTACTTGATAATAGGGAAGAACAACTTCAAATAATGATCCATATGTGAAAGGATAGAATAATTAATAGTAATAGCAAGATAAAGAAAATAAAATGAAGGTTCTGATCAATTTTCTTGTCCTCCCATTTATCTTTCCTTAATTACCATGATGACCCTTGATCACCTATCATCCCAGTCCAATTATATCCAGTTGAATTATTCCCTTGTTCTTTATTATTATGTTCAACTTCAACACTCGTAGAAATTTGCTTCATATCTCCAAAAGGGAACAAAAGTGTCCCATTACTATTACCACCACCATTATTCTCTTGTACAACCCCATCAATTGAAAAACCAATATTTGGTTTAATAGTTTCCTGCATGGGAAACCCAGATGGATAAACTGCATTTGAACTTGACATCATCATAAATGAAGGAACATAACTTGACATAATTCCATGATAATTCTCCATAGTTGGAAATGCCAAATTAAGATCATGTCCTTTCATGTTTTGTGATGAAGAAGTTGTTGTTGGTTGATTTAACTTAAATTCTGGAAGCACTTTTGAAGAAGTTGTTACTCTTTTGTTCTTCCTTGAACCACCACCAACAGGAATGTTTCTAAGAGAACCACCTTCTGTCCAATACCTTCTACATGTTTTGCAAAAATATCTTGGTTGTGTGAGACTGTAATTGTTGTAATAACAGAATTTTGTGTTGGTTGAGTTGCACCTTGGACAATTCACTTGTTCTTGTGCTGGTCTTGTCTTTTTCTCTACCACTGTTGTTCTTGTGCATGAATTTGGATTTATCCCTTCCATGGTCTCTCTATTTCTCTCTGAGACCATAATATAAAAAAATGTTCATGTGTTACAGACACAATTATTAACATGACTATCAAAACAAGTTAGCTTGGCTTCTTATTCAGACGATTATGTCCAAAAAAATTGCAGAAATTGTAAAGGGTTAGAACTTAGAACATAAAGAAATAGCCAACAACAACAATAATCTCCTTTTGTTTTCCTGTTCCTTGACAACTATTATTTCATGAGAAAAAGTTAAAAAGAGGAAAAGGAAAAGCAGTGATAGTGCTTTTGTGACTTTTTGCAGCTAGTGGAGAAAATGAGAAAATAGAAGGCTAATACAAGGATCTTGCAGTTAATTAACATGAACATATTAACTTACTCCATGATATAATTAGAAAATGAAAACAAAGATATATAAAACCAACTCATAAATCTAGTGGAACTTCATCTTTGTATTGCCTTAAGTAAACGAAATTAAAGCTTGGAATTTTTGTAAAAGGCATGAGAAAAATTCAACTATGAACTGAGAGAGAGAAAAATCACCTTGTTGGTCTGCAGGTGCTCCTTGGTACAAGAAATAAAGAAAGAATGTTTTAGTTCGTTTGTTTGTGAGCTGGCTTTATCAGTTGGCTTACTTTATGAAAAAGAGAGACAAAGTTTGAGAAGAAATGTGTCAGTTTTGACTATACTTGCATTTCCTCTTCATTAATGATGTTTTAGACTTTAGGGCTTTCTTTTATTTTTAATGTCTTTAAGTGTCTATTGATTTCAAATCAAATTGATTTCAACTTTTTTATCAAAAGTAAAGAAAAAAAAAACAACAAAACAAAAACAAACTAGAGCCTAATGTACTCGATCCTCATAGCGCACCATCTATAAGGAGAAGCAAGACAGCAGCAGGTCAAATAGGGCACACAATGTTCTCCATAACTCATATTACCTCCAAATTTTACTAATTTGCCCTTATGAAGCGTGTGAACAAAGTTCAGATCCCATGCCTTAAGAAAAAGGAGTTTGATGTAGAAAATAATGTAAGCATATGGGTGAGTAGCTTCAATCTCATTAGCAATCAATGACAAAGCGGCTTTGTAGTCTGATTCAGACATAATAGACCTATAAACGCTGGACCAACTAAGTCCAATCCCTTAACAATAGCATGGAGCTCTGTATTCAAATTACTAGCAATATCACAATTCTCTGATAAACCAAGAAACCAACTACATGTATGATTCCTAAGTAAACTACCATAACCACTACCAACTAGGTTACTGATAGAACTCTCATCAACATTAAGGTTAATAAATTTTATTTCATTTTCTTTTACTTTTCGTTGTATGCTTTTGGTTTATTAACGAGGTCTTATATTAATGATGTCATACGATGGACTTTGTGCTTTTTCTGTCAAGAGACTCTTTGTGCTTGTATTTGTAATTTGTAAATCTCCTTTTGGGTCCCCTTTTTTACCCCAACCATTAGTAGTTAAACCCCACCAAATATTTTTCTTATTATTTTCTTTGAATATTTAAAAACGGATTTACCTAATAAAAGATAAATCAGTTGTGTATAATTTGCATAACGGATTTATCTATTTATTAAATAAATCGTAGTTAAAATTAATAACATTTTTTTGTATAAATCGTATTCTCTACCCGATTACAATGTTGCATCTTAAAAATTGGATTCGATCTCGGGACCTCTTTGTTTAGTTCAAAAGGCCCTAAATTTTTTTTAAAAAAACAAATAAATCACCAAAAACTATAAACTACATTATTAAATAAATTGTAAATAACATTTTGATATAATCTCAAAATAATATCAAACTTCTAATTACTTAAAAAGAGTCATTCTTCAAGCAGTTTTTGAAGCAAATTCATCAACCAAATCTCATATTGTATTGAGTGGTCACCAATAATTATAAAGATATTAAACTTCAGACTATTTTAAGTTACCGATAATTATGGGTTATGTGTTAGTTTTAATTTTGATGTCCTAATTTTTGAGGTTGAGCCTTGTGCGCAAGCACGTCTTGCACATGTTTTTAGACAGCCCTGCTCTTGGGTAATATTAATAAGGGATTTATCTAATAAGGAAATAAATCGGTTATTCAAATTTTACAAAACGGATTTGTCCCTTTATTAGATAAATTTGTTATTAATATTTAACTACAAATTAATCTAATAAATAGATAAATCTGTTTCGTAAAATTTGAGATGGTAGGTAGTACATATAATTAGTGACAGTAACCAAGAAGGTATGTTATGGGGAATAATACGTTTGTTTTTCACTAGTCAACCTGTCATTCCTATTTATATATCTTTCTTTCTTCCCATCATTTTCAGAACACCAAATTATACACAATTAATTGGTAAGAGCATTGTGTATTTTTTTTAACTGAAATAAGAGTATTGTGTAGTAAAACATATACACGTAATTGATTTAAAAGAAATCAAGTTCAAAATTGAAAAATTATAAAAATGTGTTAAAACAACTAATAAAAGATTAATTTACTTTCAAGAAGCTGTACTTTAATTCGCTTTCAAGATTAATTTCTAAGGACCACTTTTGAAAGAAAAGATGATCACCATAGTAGTGAACCTTCCATTTAAAAAGTGAATTATTTAAATTAATGGAACTATTCCCATCTCCCCCTCATCAACTCCATTTGCTGAATTTATTTTTTTTATTTTTTATAGAGTATGACATAGCTTTTGGAATGTTGCATTTGAATGAAAATAGGCAACAATTTTATATCAGCAAGCAGTTTTCCACTTTTGTCGTTGGTTGCAACGATTTTGTACTATTATCATAGAATAGAGAAAAAATTGTTGTCTTTGTCTCTTATTAGCGATGGTTTTTTGTTTTTTTTTTAAAAAAAAAAAATTGGGGAAGGGATAAATTTTTATTTATCAAAGTGGCACTACTGCCCAATTTACAACTATCCCTAAAGGATTCGAACTCAAAGACCTTAACGATCTTTACCACTCGAAATGCAAGACTCAAATGTAGTGATGGTTTTTTGTTGGCGTTGCCTTTGCTACTGTTTCCTAAAGAATAGTCAACGCTCGCAAAACCACATTTTAAAAACCATTGTCAAAAGAAAAGAGAACGGTTTATAAGTATTGTCGTTGGATCAAAATGTTATGGTGAGGTGTGTAAAAAATATTTTGACCTCACTTAATGTCATATTTTGGCCGAACAAAAATGAAAGTGTGTCCAATGTCCTGCCATTGAGCCTAAAAATTTGCAGTAGGATTGTTGGAAACTTTTTTTCCAAAAGTGTGTCCAATGAAAGTGTGTCCAATGTCACTTGATGAAAAATGAGTTTCAAATCCAACGCTTCAAAAAAAAAACAATCCTACGAACCTAAAATTTTTAAAAATATTTTCTCAAAAAAAATAATAATATTGAAACTCATTTTTCATCCATTAACCCAATGTCCTGCCATTGAGCCTCTCTGTCCTTTGCATTATGGGTGTACATATATATCCTATTATATGTGTACCTATAATGCAATGTGGACGCGGCGACCTTTAATTTTGAGTACAAATTTGGCGTTGATTTGTTCGGATTTAGGAGAGTTTCATATGGGGAAGGCAATGTTGTTCAATGGTCTACCATTATTATAAGAGGTTGAAGCAATGGCTTTGGCAAGCTTTGCTTTGGTTGAAGGATTTGGGATTACCGAAAATCTCTATAGAGCTACACTGCCTACCAGGAATTAATGGAGTGAAGGAAATTTCTAATACTAATACCGAGTTTGGTGTGCTTATTTCTTATTGTAAACAAATTTTAGTTTATTTTGAAAGCTTTAAGATAAACTTGTTAGGAGGTAAACTAATTGTGTCGTTCATACTCTTGTAACGTCACGACTTTATGCTAACTCCAAAATTCATAATTTGATTTCAATCTGTATTGAACCTACTATTATTATTAATAAAATGATATACAGTAAGTTTATTATTGTAAAAAAATATTAGAAAAAAGAAAATGTTTCTTCTTTCTTTGCAAGAAAGATAGAGTTATTACTTCTTATCTTCTAAAGGCCAGAAGGACAAGCAATCTGCCGTTGAATTTTCTGTTAATTGCCACGTGTAATCACAGAGAGGCATAACGAGCTAGATAGATTTTATCGCGGACCCCCTTTGCTAAGCATAGACCAACCATTTGACAATGACCGCAAAGTCAGAATAGATAATGTCGATGCCGAAACGACGTCGTAATAGCTCTAACCTTCGTGCTTCAGCTCTATAGTAGTGTACAGAGAGTAGAATGATAACGAAAACGAAAAAACGAACTCTGACAATTATCGTGTCATCACAATCTTCTTCGTTCACTGATTCTCTTGGATCTCAATTTGATTCCCTTCCTTTCCATCCATTCATCTTGATTCACAAATTATTCTCTTTCTTGGTTCGTTCACTCAATTCCTCTCTGTTTTTTTTTTCTTTCTTTTTTCTGGTGTAATATACTCTGTTTTGCTCTTAAACTTTTTCATCTGCAAAGGATTTGCAGCATCTTTAGTATGATTATTAGGTATTGCAGTTTAAATATGGTCGCTATTACATGCATGTATGTTTGCGTTTCTTTGAATTATTTCGATGATTTGATTTGGATAGAACAGAATTTGCGGACTTTAACTTCTGTTTTCTGTTGGAGTTTCTAATTTCACATCTATGTTGATCTATTTTCACGCTTGTTATATGAATATGCTGGGTTTGACCAATTTTAAGTCTTTTACCTTGAAGCCTCGGAGATGCACTGCCAATTGCTATGAAAGAGAGTTCTCATTTCTCTGTTTTATTCCATGGACCTTTTTAACTTTGTGAATTGTGCATGATCTGGGGAGTGTATTAGAAAAACCCTAAATCTGAATCTGTAACTGGTTTTGTGGAAATTGAGGGCCTAATCATATGGTTTTTCCACCCTTTTCCAGGTTAACAAAACCCTAAAGGCCTGAATGTTTAGCCTATCTTTTCTTTTACTGAAGAAAGAAGGAACACAGAGATTGTTCTTTCTGCTCATGTAATGATATAACTTTATCAGTACATATATTCTTCATTAAATCTAGGCTATGCATGGTTGAGACTATCAGAATTCACACGATTTAAGCATTTTGCTAAAATGCTATAGTATTTGTCTGGACTTTGGACTTCAGACTTCAGACTTCTAATTTGTTCTGATGATGCTTCCTTTTTCTGCATTGTACTAAATTTTATTATCTTTTTCTTTTAGTAGTACCAATTTTATGCATGTCAATGTTTTGACCAAAGTGCGTTGGTGATGAACCATTAACAGGCTTTCTTCTTTCCGATATCACTGTTTTTAATTGTCACGCGAGACGCATAAATCCTTTGAAAGGGATTCAGATGCCTTAAACTACTAATATTTTTGCTTTGTTCAGAAATTATGAAGAAAGAGTAGATAAGTGATGGCGGCTGCAGAAGCAAGGGCTCTGTGGCAGAGAACTGCTAATCGTTGCTTTGTCCAAGAAGATGCGAAAAGAGCTCCCAAGTTGGCATGTGCAACATCGAAACTGGTCGATGCTGGACCTGCCAATACAGTAGATGAATCTGACTGTGCTGCTACTAATGTCACCAATTTTAATAGGAAAACATCATTTTCTAATCCATCAGCTGACCCTAGATGGTGGTTGCATCTGCAACCTAATTATGGGTATCAAAAAGGTTTAACAAATGAACAGTTAAATGCATTGGAAGAGGAGGTAGAAAATTTGATTGCTAGTGATGAAAATAAAACATCTAGTGAGAATTCTCTAGCATTTCCTGATTTAATGGAGGTGATGGAAAAACACGAGAAAATGGAGATTGATTCTATTGGCTGCTCAGTGTTATCCAAGCGAACAAATGATTTTTCCTTGGAATCAGATTATTCTTGGATTGAAAGTGATAAGGCTGAGCCATGGTGGCGGACATCTGATAGAGATGAGTTAGCTTCCTTTGTTTCACAGAAATCGCTCAACCATATTGAGAATTGTGATCTTCCACCTCCTAAGAAGAAGCATCTTAGAGGACACTGTATTATTGGTGATGACAAAATAAAGCCATCTTGTAACTGGGAAGCCAAATCCAGTTGTTTTTCTAATTTCACATCTCATTCACAGGGATGTTTAGATTCCAGATTGATCCATAAGAAGCCGTGGCCTTCTGCCAATGATGGGCTTTTGTATTTTGCTACTGACAAATCCTCAAGGTATTTTCCTGTTGATGTCAGGTGATTGCATTATTGCCTTAAGTGGCTAAAATTTACCATAGAAATAGTTAGCCAAAAGATATTGAATGACAAATTGAGGAATGGTATATTCTACAAAAGGTGTTATTTCACATGGGGTGCAACTTCTCTTAGCTTTTCCCGTCACTCCTATGCTAGTGTGTGTGTGTATTGTTAATATAACTAATACAGATTTTTTGTCTGCTTAATATCTGTTTCTACTTGCAATTTCATTGCAGTCATGCCTCCGCACATGAGGATGTCGCAAAGAGTCAACAAATTTCTGAGGGGGGAGCCAGCAAAGCTCAGTTAATGGAGGCATTATGTCACTCTCAAACACGTGCAAGGGAAGCAGAGGAAGCAGCAAAACAAGCTTATGCTGAGAAAGAGCACATTGTAACACTCATTTTTAAACAGGCATCACAACTTTTTGCCTATAAGCAATTGTTTAAACTGCTGCAGCTTGAAAATCTCTACAATCAGATTAAGAATAACGACCAGCCAACCTCGACTCTCTTTCCGGTGGCTCTTCCACGGATGTCGTATCAAGGTTGGAAATCACGGTCGCGGAAGAGAAAGCGGACATTTTCTAACGGCAGACAAGAAAGAGAAGGCAAGCCTAAATGTGATGTTACAACGTATGCCGTTGCGATTGCTTTGGGATTAAGTCTTGTTGGGGCTGGCTTGCTATTAGGATGGACAGTAGGTTGGATGTTGCCTCGTTTGTAGTTCTGTATACTTGAAACTTGAATCACAGTCCTGCTTGTCATCAGAAAGGGACTTGGTTATCAGGGAAAGAGGCCCCATTTAAATTATCAGATCTGTATGTATTTTTGTAGATTTGTTAGCCCTTAAATTGTACATTTTGCTTTGTACTTATGTGTTGTATATGTTAATGAGATGATGTACGTGATGATGATGATGAAAAACAAGCCTACCAAAAACTCGGTGATGGAGTTCATTTAAACTGCTTAGCTCGGCCTGTATCATGCGAATTACTATGTGAAGTACTATTTATTTTAGGAGTTTAAAGACTTTGCACTGATAGTCCTACTTATTCATAACTTCATTCAATCGCATAACTACTTGTTCTTGTACACATTCATGTGGTCTCCATGTTTGTTTAAAATTCTGATCATGAATTCTATTATTTCTCAAAATCCTGTGACTCTGATGCTTAAGTCGGTATTAGCTCAGAGTGTGAGATAAGCAAGAAAACATCATTGATCTCATTGAGGGTTGTGTCAATTTATAGGTGACATGAGTGAGTCGCTTGGTGATGCAAAGCCGTTATGAGTCTGAAAGCGCATACCAAAGCGCGTGATGGATAGTTACACAAGCAATGATGAAGATTTTACCTTCGAGAGCCATTGGATAAATACGAGAGATAAGGGCCTTCGTATGATCCGATTTAGCGAAATTTAGAAAGAATATCTTCTTGGTGACCTAGTTTGAAACTTACTGAAACAACAAATTTGAATCAATAAATAAGAATCTTGTGCACTTCATTTTTTTTGACCGAGAATCTTGTGCACTTCTAAAAATTCCCAAAACAATATTATAAGAAAAATATTTAAAATCATGATGAAAGTAAATTAACCTTTCATACAAAGATATATCATTATTTATGTCTACTAGTTTGATTCTATCCTATAGGGGTGGACACTAGTCGGATTCGGTCCCAAAAACGACCATCCAACGAAAACCGACTAGCGTAAATGGCCAATCTCTGACCATTTCGAGCTTTGGGTTGTGCGGGTCTTTATTTTGCGGTTCTTGGTAGGTCAATAAGAAGAGAAGAAAGAAGAGAAACTTAAATTGGTAACTTTACGTTCAGTTCTCCATAGCGCCCTAGAATAATTTTCTTCAGAGGTTGAAGAAAGAGTAAATGATGGCAAGTTTTGATATATTCTCTCTCATTGTTAAATAAAATTAATGGGAGGGTTGGGTTACCTTTTCTAGGATTAGGCTTACTAGTTGGCTTCTTTTGTATTGAAAAGGTTGAGTTTTGTGTACTCTCATTGTCCCATATTATATGAATTTTAGGCCGTTTTACACAAATTAATAAAAGTAGTTAGTTTTGTATGAGAAAGATAAACTGTGAGTTACTTTAGAAAACGATCATTTATTAATGACATAAGGAAGATAAATTAATAGAATAGAAAGAAGAGAGAGAATTAAATAATGAAGAGAATAATAGGAAAAGAAAAATTGATGCTTCATTGGTATCGTCAAAAAGTCATATAATATGAGACGGATGTAGTATTATATAGTCAAAATGTCAAATCTCTCTCTCTCTTTCTCTATAGAAAATGAATAAAGACTAGGTGTAGGCATACTCAACAGAATGCAAAGGTAACAGGGCAGTGAATGTAGGTATCTATCGGTCGGGTTCGGGATCCATTAGATTTTACAAATAAGACCACTTCAGACTTGTATAACCTTTTAAAACTAATTGTTGCCACTCGAAAGACCACCAAACCGACTAATCTTGCCAAAGTGCACTTATTTTTTCTCAGATTGCTCAGAATTCGGACTGATCAGATCAATTTGTCAACCCATAGTATCCTAAATACCTAAATATCCAGTAAAAAATGGTTTTGGATTCTCTTCAGTTATTGGACAATTCCAATAGGAGAGGAGAAGACTCATAAAATAAAATAATACAATATTTTATTTTATTTTATTTTATGAATAACAATATTGTATTGAATGACTCTTTCTAACCGTCCAAAAACAAGAGAGGATTATCAACCCCAAAAAAAACATAAATGCAGCTACTTTCATTTTTGTTGATGTCAATGACTACTCTTTTTGTTTTTTGGTCAACTGATGTCAATAACTACTCTAAATATATATTTTTGTTGGGCTTGCCGGGCCTGGTTCCGACCCAGCTTAAATCTGTGGGCCGAAAATGATTAGGGCCTCCAATTCAATGAGAAATGTAAAACGGAAAAGAGAGGGACATACTTCGTACAACCCCCTCCCTATTCAGTGGAAACCCCCAACACCTCAATATCTCCAAAATACCCCTCTCTTTTTTCCAGAAACTCTAAATAGTTCGATAGGTTCCAAACTGGTTCGGTTCGTAAGGTCTGAAACTGGTAAGGTCAATATTAAGGGGGTGTCTGTGAAGATACAACGCTCGGTGGTAAACTTCTGAACGAGTTCGGTGGGGAACTTCGGAACTATCATAATCTCCGGAGAAAAAATGAAAGTGCACATTTTATTAAGGGCATTATAGTCTTTCGCTAGTTTTGGGTTGTCTGGGGGTTGTATTAAGTATGATGGAACGAAAGGAAAGGAAAGGAAAGGAAAGAAAAGGCAAAGAGGAATTCGGGCAGAAGTAAGGAGAAGAGAGTGAAAGATACGTAATTGAAGTGAGAAAGAAATTAGAAATCAAAATCAAAATCAATCGAAAATGCCTGTGATGGAGAAGCTCAGAATGTTCGTTGCTCAAGAGCCAGTCGTCGCTGCTTCTTGTCTCATTGCTGGCTTCGGTATCTCTCGAAACCCTTTATCAAAATTTTCATATGAAAAACTCGATAGCTGTGCATAATTAGGGTTTAGTTCTGATAGATTTAGCTAACCATCTATTCAATTGTTTATTGCGATTCATATTTTTTTTTTTTGAGATTATTGGAAGGAACGCTGCAATTCAATTTACGGAAAATGATTGGAATCTGTAATTTTGGTTTTTCTGATATATATTCGATTTTGTCAGATACACTGCCCACTCAATATCTCCATTGTTAGCTACATGACTGTTACTAAGCAAATCATTGAATTGTGATATACTTCTTGGATCGTAAATGTGAGTCCTAATATTCGTTCGAATTTTGCTTCAAAAGAAAATATTCGTTCGAACCGGTCGCATGAAATCTTAAGTTTGACAAATATCATTGGGATCAAAATTGTTAAAATACTGTTCTTGTTACTCCCTGAAGTTTGACAATTATCATTTGGACCAAATTCAAATTGTTTATTGATTGATTATCTTTTCTAAAATAGGGCTAGAAGTAACAGCATAGGTAGTTCATTTTTTGGGAAGGTCAGAAATCCTACTAAGATTGAGAGGTTTACTCCTGGTCTTGGATTTTCTTTTCATTAATTTATGTCCTCTATGAGTTTATACTGTTTCATAAGTCTGCTTGAAATCAGATTTAGTCTGCATTTCTACATGTTTCTGGTTATATATTGTCATGATATTGTCATTTACTATTGACAGTCTAATCACTTACCATGTGAAATCCTCCACAGGCCTTTTTCTTCCGGCTGTTGTGAGGCCCATTCTGGATGCATACCAGATAACTGACCGACCTCCTCAACCTGCTTTGAGCAATGTGAGTGTTTATTTTGGCTTAACTCTGCAATATTGTTTTGAAACTGGTAACTTTCTTCATACTAAACATCTGGGTAGTGGTGTTATGACTTCAAATCTGAAGGTTCAGATTGCTGTTTTCCGTTTTTTCTGTTGTTAGGAGATATACTACTCTGTACCATCTTTCTGAATTACTTGTAATAGGAGCCTTTAATAGAAGGTTGTCTTGAAACAAACAGAGTCTTACTGTCTTGGCATCACAGCATATGCGGCTGGGTTTTGAAAACCACCCCTACTTTCAGTTTTATCCACTCATAGTCATCCAACTTTAGACAATGCATCCAGTGTTCTTATGTTCCCTCAATAGGTTTTAACAAACCATTAGTTGCAGGAATTGTTTGTCATGAAGGGTATTTCGATGCATTCCCCAGTCCCTAACACCCCCTTCCCCAATAAAGACATCATTCACATTTATATGGTTGTCTAATATTGGTGTCTTGTGTCATTGCAGGTGGTTGCAGGTATGACGGGTAAAAAGTAAGGGCGATTTCCTTTAGATACCAGAGTGAAGTTGTCAACTTCCTTGTTTGAACTTGTTTTTTCATTGTGTGAGAGAAATAAGAGTACTTACTAAATCTTGGACTCAGCATCCACTTGTAACGAACTATCTGTTCCAAAATCATTCATCTGCTTAAAGAAAAGGTTAGGAGTTGGGTATACCTGTTTATCCTGCTGCCTGATTAATTTTTCCTCTACTAGCAAATATGATTTCTGAATCTGTTCTATGGGGTCAATTTGAAGGATTTTTGTTTGTACTAGAGCACGTGGATATTGTTTCTAATCGAGTTGGCATTTCATATCAAAAACGTGAAAACATCTTGATGAGATTTTAGGTGGTCTACCACCCTTTCAATTAGGGGTGAGCAAGGGACAGGTTGAGATGAGTTATATTCGGCCCTAAACTTTTATAAGGTCATTTTTTAGACCTTAACTCGTCCTTAGACCCAAACAATCATGATGTGCTTAGAGTCAAACTAAGACCAAATCTATTTAGAACGAGATTGAGTTGGCTCAAAGGTTGACTGAAACAAAATTATAAGGTGATCACTCAAATATGACCAAAAATTATAAGTGAAAGATTGATTTTGTTAGTATTTAACCATGTATTCGAACTCAAAACATGAGATTTCTACATAAATTAACATAGATTTCAAATTGATTATTTTATTTATAAAAGTCTCACTACCAACGTAGTTGGATTAACAATTAGGGGTAAAGAGTGAGTAAGAGATGAATTATACTTAACTCATCTTTAAATTTTTGTCAGACTAATTCTTTAGGCCTAATTTGTGCTTAGACTTGAACAAACCTGATATGCTTTGTGATTAAATCAGACGAAGATGGGGTGGGTTTTAGGGTTGTAACGAGTTGTGCTCACCTTTACTTTCAATACTATTTTTTTGAAGCTCCGCAACACTAAAGTTCGAAGTTTGGAAGTGGTGTGCAAATGGGTGTATATGCATAATTGATAATTCTTGCATGAATGAGTATAAGAACTAATTAAAGGCAAATGCAAATGTAAATCCTAGTAGAGCACCTGTTTCTTTGCTAATAAAGTTACTATTTTGACCCAAATTTAATCTGGCATTGGAATCCGTTGTTACCGTTGTTAGCCCACAAGAGATTCTGGCATTCTGCTTGTGTCCTTTCCTCTAATAAAGACAAACACATAAGAGGAATCATAAAGCAAATGGAAAAGGTGAAAAGAAACGTGATTTCAATTATCCAACGAGATAATGGTACGCCCCCGTCTCATATTAAGTGTCGTTTAAGGTTATGCGCGGGTATTAAGAAAATGATTGGTTATGCTAACTTTTATAGTAAAAAAATGTGTAGTAGGATTAAAATACACTTATACTTTTCTTGATTGAATCAAACGCATTGCAGTAGAGAGTATTGTTGGAAAGTAATAATAAATGTAGTATTGAGATTCTAAAGTGATGTATAATTTGAGATGGAAAAACATTTCAAAGAAGGCATAATTTAATACGAAACGGAGGGAGTAGCATTCTACTGAGTTAGTAGATACCTATTTCTAATTTCTAGTAGGTAAAAAATCCTGTACAAATAACTTGTCCTGGCATGAAGTAACCTAACCCCACAGTTTTACAGTTGTGTAGTAGCAGAAGAAACGGGTTCTGTCTGCCACCCATAATGAACAACATGTCATAGTCATCTCATAAAGAAAATACAGTACACATTCATTGGATAGTTTAGCAGACAATGCCCAATGGTGTCCAGCAAAAATCTCAGAATCTAAGGCCACTCCCTTCTTTCTTCAGTTTTTTGCTCCTCCATGAAACCACCTGCTTCATTCCCTCACGGATCGTTCTCTGCAAGTGCATACCCCATTCACAAATATCACCACAGATCACACGCCATTTGGTAGCCAAAACCCAAATACATTATTATTATTATTATTATTGAAATTATGAAATATCCTACTCAAAAAAACATCTTCCTTGTTACTAACTAAAAAAAGTTAGCAACTTTATTCAAGCAATTATATCCTATTTAAGACAACCATTGAAGCTTAACTTTGCATGCTTTTTATATATGAAGTAGAACATTATTTCAAGTAGACAAAAAGAGCTAGAGGACAAAGTGTGAAATAAAGGTAACTTACCCAGACTCGAGATTTGCCACGGGATAGGGTGGAAGAACTCCCAGAACGTTTCGTTATCTGGTTATTGCTAGTGTCTGCAATGCTGCTACCATTCTCCCTATTATCAGTAGTAGAAGATGGAAAGACATAACTACCCCCAATGACCTCTCTTTTGACCTTCTTCCTCCAATAACCAAACCATCTACTCTCTCCTTTGATAAGAACCATAGCTCCAAGCAACCCTCTATCACTACCAGAAGAAGAACCATAACAACTGTATCTGTTGTTTCTGTTACTCATTCTAAAAGAAGGAGACTTAAATCTATTGTTGGCCACATAAGGACCCTGCAAGAGTGTAGTAGTGGGTGAGGGTACTAACAACCTAGGTGGCAGTTCCAAGCAACATTTGTTGTTGTCGGTTGGATTGGAGAAGGTGACAAGGGCATTACAAAGCCTTGGTTTTCCAGGTTCTTGTTCCCAATGAAATGGTACTGAAGCTGAAGTGTGAAGTGGTGGAGTAAGCATTCCTGGTCTCTCTGGGGATTGCATTTGCATTTCTATTGCTGGGATAGAGAAAAGTGGAAGTCTTGGTATGCTCTTTTGCTCTGTTTCAGAACCCATGATTCACTCTCTGATCAGGGACAGAATAAAGGGGTTGTGAATATCAAATGAATATATCATCTTTTTGGTGTGTCAACATGATATAAGTGAAGTCAATGAGATTTGGATTTTTGCAAAAGAGGAAAGTGTGTCGTACAGGAGGATTAGGTGAGAAAATGCTTATTGTATGATGGTGTAAAGACACATAAATCTTTGAGAGACTGATTTTGTGGATAAAAGGAAGACAGAAGAGACGTTTTAAAAATTATATATTTTTAATTTTAAAATTATTATTAAACTAGTAGGATACCTGTGCATACGCATGAGATGCTGTCGTGTTCTTTTTATGAATGAACTTAGACAGTATTTAAATAGTTTGAATATTATCCCGTGAAAATAAATACAAAATTATATTAGATAAAAAAGAAGTTTCAAATAAAAAATAGATAAATATTAAAATCTAAAAATGTAAAAATATCATTTAAAAATAATCTATGCTTTTATCACGTGTTCTATAAAAAAAATTCCAATACATTTTGCGAGTTTATTAGAATTTTAGGGGGCGTTTGTTTCGGAGATATAAAGATGGTTCCAAGGAATCTAGGTTGGGAAAGAAAGATTCCTATGTTTGTTTTGAAAAAAATTAAAAATACATTCCAGGGAATGTTGAGTATAGTTTAGGTAACTAAATAGACCATTTAGTTACCATCACTAAAAGGGCAAATTGGGCAACTACCAATTAATAAAAACATAATTTTACAAATTAAATAAATTTTAGATTTCCTAGTTATTAGCCATTAAATATTGACTGCAATTAAAAAAAACGTGCTTGATTTATGCCACAAAAATAGGAAGGAGTTACCACTACAATTGAAACAAAAAACGCTTCTTTTTTAAACGGCGTAAAAACCAAGAAACGATGGAAAAACCCGAAACGAATAAGAATAAACGAAAAACCCAGAAACGAAGCAGAATAAACGAAGGAGAAAGTGAACGAAAACCCAGAGAAAGTGAACGAAGGAGAAAGTGAACGAAGGTAAAACGCACCGAAACCCATACCATAAATATAAGAATTTTGTTGGAGAATGAATATATATATATATATATATATATATATATATATATATATATATATATATATATATATATATACCAATGGAACAGAGAGTATGAAGAATGAGGAGCGCTATGATAGAACGAACACAGGAGGAAGATGACGAAGAAAAAAAGGAACCAACGCGGATGAACGAATGAAGGAGAAAAAAAAGGAAGAAGAAGAAATAATAGGAACCATAATTAAAGCAATTTAAGTGTGAATTAAAACTATCCCTTGAAAATAGGAATCAGAATATTTGTTAATTTAATTTAATTAATACAATAAATATATGAGAGTACCATAATACCCTTATTAAACTATAACCATTAGATGCAATTTATTTAAAAATTTGATCATCCTACAGCTACCATTAATTTAGTGACCATCACTAAACACTTGGTTTAGTGATGTAATCCAAAGCCGGGAATGTTGCTCACTCAGGAAAGTTGATTCCCACTTTAATAGGAATGTGATGTCATCCAAAAGTAGTGGTATTCTTTGATTCCAGGATTGGAAGTTTCATTTTTTAAAACAAAATTACCTTCCTAACCCTCACTTATCCCCCACTCACCCACTCCTTAAAATCACCCGCTAAAAAAACTGCTGCCCGCCATTTCCTTCTGTTAAAAGGCGTACGTTCCTCTTTTTCATTCTCATTCAAACCGACGTCGACGCGATTTGAAGTTGAAGCTACTACAATCTACCATAATCAAAAAGAAAGAAGTGAGTGAAAAGGAAAAGTGGTACTCTCATTCCTGAAACAAAATCTTGGGGAGTAAAAATAAGGTGCGTTTTTCTTATCTTGGATCAAATAAGCCATATTTTCTATATTTATATTGCTCATATTTATTATTTAATCTTGTTGTTGTTTTCTTAATAATTAAGTTATCTTTTTTAGCTTGCATTCTATCATTAAAAATTGGTTCAAGAAATAATTGCCTCTTGTATATTAAAAATTATATTGAATTGCTATTTTTATTTTAGAATATGTCTGAGATATAATATTATTGTAAAAAAAATTATAAGTAAATAATCACTTTAGTTTATATTTTTATTTCACATTTAATTATTTAGAAATCTAAAATAACATGTCATATATAATCGTGGTATTTCGATAATTACATTGTTTATTCCTGAATGTATAAAGTCTTAACCAAACAAATTTATAAATTGTTCCAAAGAATTGGATTCCCAAACTTGCAACTAACCAAACATGTTTTAGGAAATACTTAGGAATCACATTCCTAGTCATCGGATTCCTAAGCATGTGATTCCTTGGATTGTAATTTCTATCCAGGAAACAAACACCCAGTATCTTCAAGAATAATATTTTTATTTGAATAAGTAGGTAAATTTTATATATAACTACCCCCAATAATATATTACATAACTACCTTCAACTAAGTTTATGAGATTAAATACCAACAACAAGTCCACTAGTTTAAAGAGATTTATTTGGATTTTTGTTAACTGTGACTCCATTTTACTTTTGACAACAACAGTTTACTTTTAGACAAAATCCATTTTACCAATTTTGTTAACTTACTCCATTTTACCAACAACAGTTTTCTTAATTTTGCAATTTTGGTCTCTAAAATCTTGGATTTGGAAAATGGGAAGGGCCTATTTGATTGTGTTTTGTTTTTTAATTTTTAAAAACTGTTTTATAAACAAATTTTTGAAAACAGTTTTTAAGAAAAAAAACCTGTTTGACAATCTATATTTAAAAATTGTTTTAATGATGAGAAAACTCAAAAACTTGTTTGGTCTAATTATTTTCAAAATATGTTTTATGAACTAAAAAACTTAAAATTTGTTTGGTATTATTATTTTCATTATTCTTTTTTAATAAGCCTATTTAATTAATTTTTTTTATCAAACTAATTATACTCTTATTTAATTAATTTGAATATAATTATAAATATTTTTAATTTAATATTTATTATATTAAATACTAATAACAAAATAAGAAATGTAGAACACATTTTTAAGCTTAATTTTATTTTTAGTCTCGATATCACGAATATGTAATTTTGGTCCCACATATCTTAATTGTGCGATTTTTGTCTCTCGAATCAATTTTCGTTCAATCTATAACCAAAAATGCATTTTCAATACTCATATATGCATTATTTTTTTGGTATAGCAAATAGAAGGAAAGAAGTCTCATTAAAACCTTATGATGCTAAAAAACATCAAAAAAGAAACAGAGTACTTCCTACTAATTTTATTAAAAAAAAGAGAAAAAAGAAAGAAGACATAAGAGAAGTCAATGGGGGACTAAGTATGTTTTACGCAAAGTTTATTTCTCAATAACCAGTTTAGTGAAAAGAAAAAATAATTTTATAACAAAATATATAAAGTGTGATACTAATAACAAAATATTGAAGTTTTAAAATAAAACAATTTTGTAATTCTGCGACGTTCTTAAATGTGCCTATTCTGCCCCTCCGACGAATGTTGTTTACGTCAATATCGTTAAGAGGAGTGAAACAGATTTGATTTTTGTATCACACAATTTTATATTATATATATAATAAGAGGAATAAATCTGTCTTAGGATTCCTCTATAAAATTCAATTACGTAAATATACTTGAATACATCAATAGATAACATTATAATTTAAAATAATATAATATAATATAATATAGGTCGAGCCCATGCAGAGCACATATGCATAGGTCACAGCACTAGTAATCAATAAATTGCATGGTTGGTCTATTGGTCAAATAAGTTAATAGTCATTTTCACAACATTGGTCCGATCCTAGCATCAGCAAATTTTTTTGAACAATTTACATCAGCAATTTATATTGAAAAAAGGTGTGCAGTAAAGGAAGGGAGGCAGCAATTAATAAGTTTTTCTGTTTTTGAGATTTTAAAAACTAAAAACAGTTGTAAAAACAGAATTCAAACAGGCCCTAAAATTGTGCAATCCATTTGGTAAAAAAAAATTGCACAATCCATAATTTTCTCTCATCACACTCTATCACATATTTTTATTTCCACATTTTCTCTTGGTAACCAAACACACGCTTAAGATGAGAAGACTATTTTTCATTCCCTTCTATTTCCTCTCTTTTCCTTGCATTTTTTCCTACTAAATAAACACCTAGGCTTAACAAAAGCACGTGTGGTGTCAAATTCACTGACCAAACCACAGAAAAAAAAAGATACTCAATTAGACCACCAGAATCTACTCCATTTTACACGAGGACAAAAAAAAATGATAGAAAAGCAACAACACTATTTTGTCGGCATAAAATGAACTAATATGAATAGCAAAATTTGAGTTGAACTAATATGGAAAACACATATTCCTTTGTACTTTTTGATATAGGAAGTTGTTTGGGTTTTGAGAGAAATAGTAGAAATAGTGGAGACTGTTTACATAATCAATGGTAATCCAATCTGACTTTTTTGTCCATGCTTTCATAGACGGTGCAACTATATTCCATTCCCTTGGAGATGCAATTATTATTATGGGAAGTAACAACATGATAGAAACAACCAATGGCTGCAACTCCACTGGTTTGGTGATCAAGTATGGCAGATAATTCCACAACGGTGGTCCTTTATCTTTTCCAAGGCCCACCCAAAATATGGACACTTGAATAACGTAGGAAAAACTTAAATTTCAGTGTAATAGATTGTTATAAAAATGATATATATATTCTCTTGTCACTTTTCTCTACCACTTGATCACCAATCTATGATCTCCAGCTTGACCACTACCGACTACTCCGACCATCACAACCACGCACCATCGCTGATCATTACTTCACCACCACCACCACATACGACTCCATCCACCTCTGATTACCAATCCTACCACCATGCATGTTACCAATCTGACCACCACTCCAACCACCGGAGACCACCACATTGAACAATATCGATCACCACCAATGCACCAATGACTACCTCTCCAACCACTGTTGCGACCACTGGAAATCGCCACTCTAACAATCACTAGTCACCACCAGTCCACCACCAATCACCAATGTGACCATCATTGGTCACACCGTTGACTCTCTAATGGACTATTTATAAAACTTTAGGAAGTAATTTTACCAATATCACATACTTTTAGGGACCACTTATTATTTTCATATACTGTAGGACCTAAATAGGATAAGGCGTGTAAACTTAGAGACTAATTTAGCGATTTGTTCTTAAATAAATTTTGATTTAGATAACTCGATTCTTAATTTTAATAACTTTGGGCCAAAACTGACAAAATTTCTCTATGTACGAGCTGTAGTCCATGGTTATATGCCTCGTTGGATGATAATTCCCCCATGCTCACTTCATTCTCGTGTGAGTATTCATTCCTAGTGGAAAAAAAATTAAACAATCCTATAAACCAGCAATTTTGATAATGAATTTGTTTTTTTGCTCTCTCTGACCCAGAGTCCTATGTCCACCACTAAGAATGAATACACGCACGAGAATGAAGTGAGTATTGGGAATTTTCATCCAACGAGGCAGATAACCAGGGACTACAGATGAGGGCTGATTGATTATAGGAACAATCAAGTCTACTAAGGGAATGGTTTGTTGTCTTTTCTTTTAGTTTCATATATATGCTGAATGAAATGTACCCATGTAAATCATTTATTTACTTGACATGATACTGAGGCATGACAGTTTAAATCATCACAAATGAGTTTATTTCCATGAGGTTGAATCTCCTAGCCGCAGATAGTGTATTCCATGAGAATTTCTGCGCTTCTTGGTTTTCTTTTGGATTTTCCTTTACAGAGGTCGAGTTCTTTAATTGATGCAACACCAAAGGTTTTGAATAGTTTATTCCACAGTAGTTATTTTCAAGATGAGAATTATTTTACTTTCATTTTGATTTCGTTAATTAAGTACAGATCGAATATAGTGATTTTGGTTGATATACAAACATCTATATCTATATAAAATTCTCTTATGTATAGCATTCACTTATAAGGAGGTTTGGAGTAATAATTTGATATTTTCTTTGCCATTAGAACAAACACATGGGACAAATCTGAAAACTTATGTTGATACGAAGGTTTCAAAATGAGACCCTAGAAGCAAAAACGAAAGATACACACTTCCTAATTATTTCCAATTTGCTTAAACAAACCTAGAGAGGGGAAAACATAGCTTTAGCCTAACTTCAAAAGCTTCTCCCACAAGCTTCTCTTTTAGCCTAATGCATCTTTTATTTTTGGCTCAATTCTAATCTATCTTTTATCAGTTTTTTTTTCTCCTATATGATAACTCATTCGTTTTTTTTTTAATAATAACAACTCATATATTCTTTATATTGTATTATTTTTGAACTACTGTTCAAGTCGTGGAAGTTTAGTAATTGATTTGAACATGTAGCTTTGCCTTAATGGTAGTTTTGCTTGCTTAAATCTTTTTATAAGCTAAACGAAATAAAGATTAATTTGCACTTATAATTTATACATTTTTAAGTCAAGAGTATGACCTTTTACAAAATAACTTTAGAATGGATATTGGCATGTGATTTTTTGTTTATGTGACTGAGTAGAATTCATTTAGATCGGAATTTAATACTATGGAAATACGTTTTTTCATGAAATAACGAAATAATTCTTGTACTTAAAAAATATATATCACATGAATGAATGATGTACTCTTCTATTTTTTTCAACTCCAGCTATGCAATTTCTTCTCTTTTTGTTTTTATTCTTAATTTTTAGGGAGGTTATTGAAGTTTGGATTTTGAAGAGTCAAACCATCACAACATCAATCATCGTAATTAGAGAATTTTAAATATGTATATTTATCTTTATAGAATTGGTCGATTGGTAAAATAGTAATGGATCAGAGGAGCTTTTATTCGGATAAGAAGAGACTTGACCTACTTTACGGGATAATGGTAGTTGAAAGACATTGTCGTATTATGGATTGTTTCTTAAAATTTTCGTTTATTACATCCATTAATTTCTTTTAATTAGCAGTGAAAATACAAAGGACGTAAATGAACATTTTAAGAAAGATAAAGGACGAAAACGAAAAAATGAGAAACATAATTAATAATTAACAATCAGTTACTAAAATGACCATTTTAATTAAGTAGAAAAAAAGATAAATGAAGAAAATGAAAAAAAAATATAGGTTTAAATATATGTTACTCCCTTCAAATGTTGCCATTATCTATTTACTCCAAAAAAAAACACATTGCAAAATATAAAATTATTTAAGTACCCCCCTTTTACATACGTAAATGAATAATGACAACATTAAGTTATTTATGTTATACTTATAAGATTTAAGTTTATTTATTTGTAACAAATAATAGAAAAGAGCATTAATAATCGTAACCCATGGGAAAAAGACTCAAAGAGGAAAAAAAGACTCACTCAAAACTAATGTGGGTTGCTTACAATGTGAATATCAACCCCCACAGTTTCTACCCCTTGAAAGCATGAAAGATGGTTAGAACCCCATAAAAATAGACATGGATGAGTTACACTTCAATTTATAAATACAATAACTCCAGGAAAGACTCTTAACCCAATTAACAACCGAGTCCACACTAGTTTCCTCCTCTTTGAATTTGAAGACGCTGTTTCATGCAAGGTTTTAAAATAAAAGTTACATTTGTCACTAAATAAAGGTGGATTTATCTCACATTATGATTATAATTATAATAATTATAATTATATTTATAATTATAAAATAAAAAATTGATAATTAAAACCTAAACAATTCAGGTTGATTTTGAATCAATCAATTAAAAGTAGACAAATCCAAGAAACAGGAAGATTTGAAATTTGGCGAATCTTCAGATTGTGAAAGCAGAGAACAGAGAAGTGAGTAAGAAAGAAAGTGCGACAGACATCGCCGTTTCTCTGCTTCACATTCATGTCTCAACCAAACCGCCATGTGAGTTCTCTTCTCTTCCCCTTCTTTCTTTGGTTCTTTATTTTTCCACTTTTTTATTGCATCACTTAAATCTTAACATGGATAAAGCTGTGACCTTTAAGTTGTTTAGGTCCATCAAATTTGAGATGCAACTAGTTTCTCTAAGTCATTCTAGGTTAAATTTTTTGAAGTTGCTTTCAGAATTGAGATATTCTAGGAAACTTAATTTGTGCATGTAAGATTTGTAGTTATGAATAGATAAAGGGTTGTAGAAGAACAAGTTTCTACACGTGTAAGGGCCCGTTTGGATAAACAACCTAATTAAACACTTATGGTTTAAGCGCTTATCATATAAGTGTTTATGTGTGTTTATATAATAATAGATGAAATAATGCTAAAACTATTTTTCTATAAGTCATAAACTATTTTCATAAGCTATCCATTAGAGCTTATGAAAATTAGCTGAAAACAGCTTATGAACATGTTATAAGTTGTTTCTATAACTGGATGTGTATTTTTCAGAAGCCAGAAGGAGTTGAAGTACATGTTGTTCATGGCTTCAAGTTGTTATGGAACTAAATTATTGTAATATGGCCGTACTTTTTATTCCATCTAAACCTTGAAACTTTTGTTGTTTGTCGTATTTCAGCTGAATCAAGATGATCATAATAGAGAGAGTATTAATAATCAGATCAAACAGCATGAAGACAATATTAAGTTCCTTAATTCTCAATCAAACCGTCTAGCTGAATCAGTACTTGACTTACAAGGTATGTTTAGAAATCAATTCTTTTATACACTTGTTTTGTTTCCAGTGGAGCGTTGGGGGAGTGCTGATTATAAGAATGTGGTTAAAATTGAAGATTAATGAGACATGATAGAATCTCAAATGTGGATTGGGATACAAGTGGACCAATAAGCCAGCAGCCATCCAGGCATGCTGTGTGGAGGGTCTATACTAGGCATAACAAAAGGGGCAAGGAGGGAATGTGAGGAATGTTTCTGATACTGCTGAGGTGGTGGAAGAGAGAGAATGATGCTGTCACATGTGCGGGGTGCTTTACGGTTATAGTCGAGAGAGTAGAGAGGTGTGGGGTATTGTGGGTTAGGGCCGACCCGAGGCCAAAGCTACTACAGCAAGATCTTTGAGCCTCATAATTTGTCAAAGTGTTAACAAAAAAGGCCTCAAATTTTTAAATTTTAGTTGATATTATTGCCAAACTCCTTAGATTTATAATAAGTTTGTTTAGGTTAGATGGTAAAACACAATGCTCGTTATCTTGTGGACTTGTGTTCAAGTCCTACTTTGGATAGTTTTGTTTTTTGTTTGGGTAAATGACCAAATTATAGGCCTCATTTTAAAATTTTCTTTAGGCCTTGATAAGTGTTGGGCTGGCCCTGTTGTGAATATTCCTGGTAGTAGTGAGCACTGAGCAGAGTGCCTGAGACTCTATAGGAGCATTGCTCTGAGCAGAAGGGATCACTATCTTCTTCTGTTTATAGATTTCCTTTTCATCAATAATACACTCCTCTTTTCCAGTTCACTTTCCATTCTTTCTTTAATTCTTTAATTTTCTGTTTTTAATTTGGTTTCTATCACAATATCACATCATTACTTATTAGTTGAGATGCGACTTTCATTAAGCATTTCCTATCTCCAATATTTTTCGGCTGACGAAGTTTTTTAGTGAGTCTTGGAAGGTACCATTCAGCTAATGTAATTACATCAGAGAATGGAAATGGTGCCTACCATACTGAAGAGGAAACAGTGGAACAAATATTGAAGAAAGAGAGCTCTGCTGCTGGCTTATTTTGTTGGATAAAAGCTAATTCTCAGTCATCAAATTTGGCATTAGCAAAGGATGCTGTGGGTGTTGTGGCAACCCTTGCCAAGGTTGAGAGTGATGATCTGAGCAGGTCAATATCATTTTTTGATTCAAATCTCTAAATCCTTTTGTTCATTTGGCTTCAATCCTGCAGCAGGCAATATCTCTTATGGTCTCATTTAGTTTTTCCGATTCTGAAATATCAATCGAATATTTATTTTATTATAATCATTAAAATAAATCATGGGCCATGTGTATCATAGTAGTCTGTGAAGTTTCCAAACTCATTAGTGCTAGTGTAATTCTTCAAAACTTATCCAGCACACTCCAGCCTTTTTGGAGTTTATATTTCTTTCTAGCTGACCCTTGTTATTATTATTTTAAAAAACGGTAATATTGTCGAACTACAGGATCCTTTCTGAGTATTTGGGTTTGGAGACAATGCTTGCAATTGTATGTCGTGACGTATGAAGGCATTAGTGCACTGGAGAAGTATAATCCAGAAGGCACAGTAAACTGTTATGGTGGTTTGCATGGAATTGGATCCTCAACTGGCAGAAAAATAATTGGGCGATTTGTCGTCATTTGTCTTGAAGATTTAAGGCAAGTTACATACATCCATACATATATTAACACAGTAGATTCATATAGAGAGATATACGTGGAGACCTTATTTAGGACTAAATTTGTGAGGCCCTGTGCATGGTCATTCTGTATTTCTGTTTATCACTCTCTTCATACAAATGAAAAACTCGAATTATAGGTACACACTCGATGCTTATAATTTTTAAACGGATTGTTGTACTTGTTTTTATTTCAGACCATTTGTTGGTGGTTTTCTACCCAACGATCCACAAAAGAAGCTGGCTATTCCGAAGCCAAGATTGTTTGACGGGGATTGCCCGCCTGGGTTTATTGATTATGCAGTGAACATGATCCATTTGGATTCAAATAAATTGTCTTTTCTTACTTCCGGTGGGCATGGTCTTAGAGAGACACTTTTCTATAGCCTTTTTTCTCGTCTACAAATATATAAAACCAGGAAAGAAATGCTGGATGCTCTCCCATGCATTAATGATGGAGCATTGTCATTAGATGGTGGAATGATCAGGAAAAGTGGTATTTTTGCTCTTGGAAGTAGGTCAGTGTCAAATTAACCTTGACCCTTCTAAGCATTCTTTTCTTTCTCTTACTTTAATATAAATATACTACTGTAATAAGAGGATCAACTGGTGAATATTTTTGGGTCTTATCATTGATGAAACTTCTTTGTCTGCAGGAAAGATGTGGAAGTGAAGTTTCCTCTAATTGCTGGAGAATCTGATGTACCTCCAAATTATACTGAAGCTGAAGATGTGGTGAGGAAGCTGAAATGGGAAAGCTCTAAACTTGCTGCTGATATACAGAGAGAGCAGCAACTATTGGATTTTAGAAAGGGCAACTCCACAAGCCAAGCCTGAAAAGTTGGTTTGAACGACATGGTAGCTACTAACCACACATCAAGTCATGTGTATTTTAGTAGTTAATTTTTCAGGGATGTCTCAAGAGAGACTTGTCCAAAAAAAAACTATGAAGATGTGCATAAATAGGTGCCTTTTAGCATGGTCAAATGGCCTAATTTTCCCATCGTAGGCAAATAGCCATAGATTTAAAGCTCAAAATTCAGTGGCTTAGATCTTGAGAGGGCAACCTATTAGACACATACTTGGACATCTAAAAGTTAATTGGTAGAAGGTCTTTGTACAATGCTGTATTAATATTTGTTTTTTTTAGTTAATTCTGTCTTAAGTTTGAAATATTTTGTCCTCCTATCCAGCATCCTAAAATCTAAACATGCGTTGATACAAAAATCCAAGCAAGTTGCCAATGAAGGTTGACTCAGTTGGTAAGGAGTTGGTTAATGCCTCACAAGGTCGTGGGTTCAACTCCTGTTGTCGATGTGAGGATCTCTTTGGTAGGTGATCTGTAAGTATTCAAATAGTCTTGAGGTCTGCTCCGACCCTAGGTGTAGGTGTGCTATATATTGAGAATTCATATTTTCTTTTTGTAGATCACCGAGAATTCGTATTTAGCCTATAAGGACTACCCAATGATCAAATTATTAAACTATGATGGTCTTTGGTATACCACATTTTTTAGTATATAACCAAACCTTTAAATTTGTTTTGGGTAATCTAGAAACTAGAAAATTGTTCAAAACACGGGCAAATATTTGTAGGGTTTTACTTTCACCACTCTCCATTTATTCCAAAAATAACCTCGCGTGGAATGCTCCTGCAGGACGTGATTAAGGAATATTGTTCGAACATATTCGAACGCATGCATCCGTGTTAAGGAATATTGGTGAATGTGGTGTGAGGGTCCATATTTAACACTCGAATGAGACTGTTCGAAAAGGATAAAATAGGGTGTTCGAATAAGGCTATACTGGACTGCTCGATTGATGTCATTCGAGCAGGTTAAATTACGCGACAAGAGGCGTGTGTCAATATTTAACACACTCGAACGAGCCTCTTTGAACGCGTGTTCGAAGGCCCGTGTTCGAACAGTGAAAAATCTTTAAAAAATAAAACGCTTGGTCATTTCATTAATGACCTTTTGGTCTTTTCACACCCTTATGTGGTGTGTTTTGAGTAGGAGGGAGAGTGGGAAACGCGGAGCACATCCACTTTGATCCTCTCCTTCCCACTATTCTACATCTCTCTCCATCTTTTCTATCTCTCTTATCATCATAATTTTTTATTGATGAGATAGAGTGAAATTAAGAGAGAGAGAGAGAGGATGAAGGTATATGTATAGAAAGTAGGAAAGAGAGGATCCATTGATATTTGGAACTTTAGGCCAAACATTTCAAGTGCATGATAGAAATGGTGGACCGGTGGAGTACATTTCATAAATATTTTGAACTTTTGGGCAGTTTTAGATTTAAGACTTCATTGAATAAGAAAAGTCTATGATATTTTCATAGAAGAAATATATTATAAATTTTTAAATAAAAAAAACACAATTTCATAATAAAAATCCCAAAAAAATTGATATGTTTTGTATCAAATTGTAGTTAGCAAAAGAGAAGCGATAAAAATTTGTTTTTATAAAGTAATACTTACTGTTTTTATGTGGCAAAAAATGAATTTATTAACTATATTCAAGTAGGAAAATAAATTGATTGTACATGCTACTTTTTTTTGCCGCCTTGCATACCACTATTGGAGAGGGAAGGGAAGAGGAATGGAGGAGAAATGAGTTATGAGGGGAAAGCAGCAGCGGTTCAATGAAATATTGCTCGTTTGACAAAAATAAGAAAGATAAATAGTAAAATAGACTATCATAATCATAACATAAGGCAAGTCATATAATCCACTTCGAATTGAGTTTCATTACAGTATAGACCAGAGCCAGTGGTTTGAAAAAAATCCACAAATTCCATTAAAAGAGATATGAACATTGAGTGACACCAAAATTTACTACGTCAAACTATCATAATTCACATACACTTACTAACTGAGCTACTGTTAGTTCATCTCCAGCAGTTTTTAGAAATATGCCCTTTCTGGCCACAAACATAACAATATATGCTCTTGCCATTAGATTCTAACTTATTCCTATACGTACCTGGTGGCTTATTAAGAACTCCCCTAGCCCCCCCTTGATTGGCCGGGTGAAATCTTAGACCATTAGAAGGAGATTCACCCACTCTGTTGATTCCATTGCGAGATTCTTCCTCAATCCTTACATGTTCCATCAACACTCGGAAAGGTAGATGCTCCTCACGCATTAAGTTGACGCTAAAGTCTTTCCAGGATTGTGGAAGCTTTGAAATGATGACACTAACATGAAAGTTCTCCTCAATGTACATTCCAGCAGCATTGATAGAGTCCGCAATGTTATTAAATTCATGAATTTGCTCAACAACTCCTTTCTCATCATCCATTTGAAATTCAATATATTTTTTCACTTGAGATCTCTTGGTTCCATATTCTTCGTACAGATAAACCAATTTTAGCTCTTCCCATAACTCCTTAGCACTAATTTTTCTGGTTACATACTTGCTGAAAAGATTATCAGATAAATGGCTCAAGATGTTGCGACGACATATTAAATCATCATTTACCCATCTCTTTTCAGCAGCTTTAGTTATGGCAATTTGTTCAGCACTTGCATCTTCTCCTAATGTAGTATTTGGGCATGGTTCGGTAAGCACATGTTCAATCTTGAACTGTTTCAAGAGTAATTCCATCTGTTGAACCCAAAACTGGTAATTCTTCCCATCAAAACGGATGACCTCAACAGGGTCAAGCTCAAGAGAAACCTCAGCAACTGATGAACTTGACACAAGCTCAAGAGGAACATCAGCAGCTGATGAACTTGACACGTCTCTATTTTTCTTGCCATTATGCTCTGACCTACATTGTGATGATTGCATTCTCCAGATTAGACCAGTCTAGGAATATATGTTTTCACTGCTATCCAAAAACAATTTTTACCATGGACTTATCCACAATTAGACACCTAGCATAACGTTTTCTTTAAAGCCAAAAAGTGAGTCGCACATATTCAGAATCAGAAGAGTGCAGAAATCTCTCAAACTAAAATACAACATAGACTATCATACAACAGGCAGTTAGTAAACCATCAAAATGGAGAAAAAAGAATGGAACAAGATTCTGCATTCAGCATATCTGTAGATTTCTCACAACCACATTTTGACACTTTAGTGATCGATCTCATTCTGAATTCATCAATTTTCATGTATTCACGTAGTTCAGAAATCAACAAAGAAAACTCACCCTATCCTTCCTTCCATCTTTGTGATAGCTTCCTCAATGGCAGTAACACCCTTCTTGAGGTTTGACCATTGATCAACATTTAAACTTATCCCTGAAATCAGCATTACAGAAAAGGAATATGTTCAGTTTCGAAATTTAGAGTAATCACGTAATTAATAAACAGAGCCACATATATATGAAGAGAGAAAATTCCCTTTTCAGCATTCACTATTCAGAGACACAGACTCCATTTTTTATCGATAATAACAAAGGAGAAACAACAGAAATGGATAATCATAAATTTGTAACATAAGATTAAGATTCAAACATAACAAACAACTCAATGTATGTTCAAATACAAATCATAAACCTGTCCCAGCATTGAAGACATTTTCAAAGAGCAGAATAAAGAGGATAACAGAGCGGGCTGTGTCGCAACACAATTGCACGCGCACGAGATTTCAGGTCGGGGAAGAGGATTTTGAGTGTGAGGAAGGAGAAGGAGATTCAGAGTAGGAGGGATAGTAGGCTGAAGAGTAAGGGGGGAGTGGCACACAATCCCCTAGTAAAGGAAAACCCTAAAGCCCCTTTACTTAAAAGTTAAAATGGGCCACGAAGTTCAACCCACAAAATATGTGCTCTAGGATCGGAATGGCACGCAATCCTACGACTCTACTTCTAAACTCATTGGTTCCACTGCGTGGCAATCCTCCATTTAACTCAGCTCACTTCAGCTCCTAGAAAATATAATCATACAATCGCATGATCCTACTTCCCGAGATTTTGACAATAGTGGTATACATCATTTTCTAATAAACTAGTACTCCTTACTTTTCATTTTTGCAGAAACTGGATTTTGACACAGGGTAAGTTTCAAAATATCTAAGATAAATCAACATTTTCTACCATTTGATTGAGTTTGTTTGTGAATTTGTATGTTCTACCTTTCATAAGGATTAGCATATTAATATTAATAGTTTATTTATTCATAGCACATTCCCACCCGATATTTATACACTGCAATGCCTTAATTACATTGAAGTAATTAAAATTTATCACCTAATTCAATACATTTTAAGTTCAATATTATAACTTAACAGAACCCCTAAAGACAATGACAATAGACAACTTTCATTAAAATTCATATTCAGATAAATATAAATATAATAAAAATAAATAAATAATAAATACTAACACAAATGACATCACCAAACCCAAAAATCAGTTTGGGTCAAAAAAAAAAAAGCAAAAATCAGCATACTAACAAATTCAACTTTTCCTAATAAAAAAACCTTCCAACAGAAAAAAATAAACCCCAAATACCATTTTGTACATAAACAACATAAATAAAAACTCTCATTGAGTGATGCTAATAAAAAAAAGAATACACTTATTTACAGTTATCAATTTGAAGTCCCTCATCTTCTACTGCTTTTCAATGTTTGAAACAAATTATCCTTGGGAAAAAATAAATCCCCTACTTATTTATGCTTTTGAAAACGATAATGCTGAATGTTATGAAAAACAACAGCACATAGCCAGTATTACAAACATGGCATGATATCTCTAACCCCTCAATGACCCGTGTATTTTGGCAAAGACAAAATTGATTGGATGTTTTATATTTCGCGCAGATTTCATGCTATTTGGTTATTATGAGATAGCGCAGCTCTTTAAAACGTTATCATCTCATTTATTGTGCTTTTGTAGTTCAGCCATTTATTTTATCACAAACTATAGTAACTTAGTAATGGAGTTCTCCATTATTTGTATCAACAATTTGGCATGTTTCCAGTCATATTTAAGACTCTTAATATATGCCTTTCACACACACACACACACACACACACACACACACACACACACACACACACACATATATATATATATATATATATATATATATATATATATATATATATATATATATATATATATATAAAATACTCCACCGTTACTACACCTGCCTATTGCAAGGGCCTCAATCTAGTTTCTTAACATTGGCCTGGGGTATTGTGCTTGTGAGAAATTCCAGCAATACTAACATTGTAACAAAGCATTGCACCAAAGCAGAATATAACACAAGCAAACATATCTATAAAAGCAAAGCAAGCATTAGAATTAGAAAGTTAAGAGTATAATCCTGTGTACCAAGCAATCACCTTTAGTAGTAGGAAATTGTTTTCCATCCTTATGATAAAACTCCCTAATTGACACCAATCTCGTCTCTTTGAAATCTCCAACGACCACACTCCTTTTGTTTGATAGCTAGATAAAGCAAGCAACATCTATTATGATCAATGACTAGGAGAGCAATATAAATAATACCTAATATTTGAAAATTTAACAACAATTGAAAATTTTCTCTCTTTTGTCAAAAAAAAAATGAAAATTTTCTCTCCATCAATTCTGTGACCTTGGAATCCAGCTTTCAATTTCTTAACCCTAATGGCACTGAAGCCACTTGCAGGAAGCCTTTCAAAGTTTTTTGAAAAAAGAAAAAACCCTAAATACTACAAACAATAATATCAAAGTCCCTTTTTTCCTGTTGAATGAACTCTGATTAGGGGTAAATCCTAACTTGCTTAGTACTAAGTACACACATCCTGAAAAAGCACCAACACTCTAACACACAACTAATTAAGTCTAAAACAGTGAATCCAGCCTTTTCCTAGCAAATTTCTTGACGAACAAACAAACAGTTTAGGGCTTTTGGATAATTCGTCACCAAAAACTGGTTATAATACTAATACTAATTAACTACAGTGTTTGCCAATGGAATGTGGAGTGACAAAGAAACATGTTGCATGTAAAGGGAAAGAAGGTTCACCTGGCAAATAACGCGTTCCGAGTCCTCTCTCTTGCGTCTGGATATCGGTTTCACAACCTCTATGATTTCTTGATGCAATTCCTCTTCCTTCGGTTTGATAACCTCTTTGGGTTCTTCGGGCGGTTTTTCCTTGGTGGCGATGGAGAGAAGATACGACTCGACGACGGTTCTGACTAGCTGCTTGCTCTGTGGGTCAGATAGGTCGATGCCGAGTCGCTCTGAGGCGGCGACTCGGACAGTGAACTCAGTAGCTTCTTCAATGTCAGCGTTCTTCAGAATATCCATCACCATTTCTTCAATTTTCCGTTGAGTTTCGGCTTCCATTGTGCCAAAAGCCCAAAGCAAACAAGAAATGATTTCTTGTCAAAAAAAAAACAAGAAATGATTTCGGGGGGGAACTGAAAAACGAAGCAAAATAAGACAATTCATTTTCTTACCCGTAAAATAAAACGATTCACTGAGGGTCTGAGGGTCCGCTCTTTTCTGACCCGTAAAAGTTTGAAAAATATAAAAAAAATTAGAGGTTCCACCGAGAATTGAACTCGGGTTACTGGATTCAGAGTCCAATGTCCTAACCGCTAGACCATGGAACCTTATTGTTTGAATTTGACAAGTTTAAGCTACTTCACACAGTTTCGTATCACATTTAAAGTCCTAACCACTAGACCAAGGAATGGAACCTTCTTTTGTAACAAGATATGTCTTAAGTCGATATCTGCGTGCGTATACGCATGAGTCTTTGTCGTATTCCTTTTATGAATAAACTTAGTTAAATAATCTGAACATTACTTCGTGAAAATAAAGACAAACTTAAAGTAAATAAAAAATGAGTTTCAAATAAAAAAAATAGATAAATATTAAAATCTAAAAATGTAAAAGTATCATTTAAAAACAATTTATGCATTTATCCCATGTTTTTATATATATCGATGTTGTTATCACGTGTTTTTATATATCAAATATAGCTTATTATCTCGTGTTTATATATATATATATATATATATATATATTCATGCGATTATCCGTATTTTTTATATATCAAGAAAGATATCTCGTGTTTTTGTGTATTAGTGCAATTATCTTATAGTCTCAATTGATCATTTGAGTTTATTAGTAGATTATAGTAGATAGTAAAAGATAGATAGTAGATTATCAATAAGAAATATTTATCCGGTGTTTTATCTATATTAGTGACAATTATTTGTCATTTTATGGGTATTAATGACAAATATGTGTCACGTGTGTTTTAAATTATCAGTGCAGTTATTATGTGTTTAAATTATCAGTGCAATCATTTTTTAGGTATTAGTGACAATTATTTGTCATTTCTCTTAGTTTCAATTGATTATTTTAGTTGATTAATATATTATAGTAGATAGTATAAAAGAGATATATTAGATTATCAATAAGAAATATTTGTATTAAATTTTAATCAATAGTTTAAATAGTCATTAAATCGTCTTGTTTTTTAGATAGTAGGTTTATAGTAGTCTTCAAAGATTTTAATTATCAATGACAAATATTAATGCTGTGTTTTTTTATATATCAGTGAAGTTATCCCGTGTTTTTTTTATATATTAGTGACAATTATTTGTCATTTTTAGGTGTTAGTGACAAATATTTGCCATGCGTGTTTTAAATATTAATTAGTTTAAATAGTCATTAAACCTTCTTTTTTTAGATAGTAGGTTTATAATAGTCTTTAAAAATTATAATTATCAACGACAAATATTAATCCCGTGTTTTTTATCTATCACTACTGATTATATCGTATTTTTTCTTATATATATATATATATATATATATATATATATATATATATATATATATATATATATATATATATATATATATATATATATATATATATATTAATGCAGATTATCACAGTAGTTTCAATTTATTACTTTAGTTGATTAATATATTAAAGTAGATAGTAAAGGTTAGATAGTAAATTATCAATAAGAAATATTTGTTTTATATTAATTAATAGTTTAAATAGTCATTAAGCCTTCTTTTTTTAGATGGTTTATACTTTATGTTAGTCTTCAAAAATTATAATTATCGATAGTAAATATTAATCTCGTGTTTTTTATATATCACTACAGTTATCACGTCTTTTTTATATATCAGTGCAGTTATCTTGTAGTTTCAATTGACTATTTTAGTTGAGTAGTATTTTGTAGTAGATAGTAAACTATAGATAGTAGATTATCAATAAGAGGTGATAGTATATTATCAATATGAGTGTAAACAGATTTTGAAAAGAAAAGTGAAGTGATAAGAAAAGTTTAGTAGAGTAGTGTTTGTATAAATTTAGAAATTTAGTTTAAAAAACTAAAGTGAAGTGATAAGATAAATGGAAGAATTGTTTATGTTTAAAATAAATTAAAGTAAAAAGAAAAAATGAAGAAAAAAAGTGTTAGAGGAAAATGATGAAAGAGAGTGTAAGAAGAAAGAGAAAAAAAAAGAAAGAAAGAGGGTGTAAGAGAAAAGTGAAAAGGAGAAAAGAGAGTAAGAATAAAGTGAAAAAGTTGGAGAAAGTTTTGTTTTTTAGTGAGTCATTTACATTTTTACCCTCAATTAGTAGAGGTGTCATTTTTCCCAAATGACTATATAGGTAATTTTGATAGAGTAGTAGTTGTATAAATATATATATATATATATATATATATATATATATATATATATATATATATATATATATATATATATATATATATATATATATATATTAGATTAGATATTAGATTTTAGTAGAATAATGTTTGTATAAATTTAGAAATTTAGTCAAAAAAAATTAAAGTGGAGAGATAAGAGAAAGAGAATAATTGTTTATGGAAAAAGTAAAATGAAAAAATGAAGAAAAAGAATGTAAGAGAAAAGTAAAAAAGAGGAAAGAGAGTGTAAGAAAAAGAGAAAAAAAGTAAGAAAGAGAGTGTAAGAAGAGAAAAGTAAAAAAGAGGAAAAAGACTGTAAGAAAAAAAAGAAAAAAGTAAGAAAGAGAGTGTAAGAAGAAAAAGAAAGAAATAGAGGGTAATGACACTTTTACCCTTAAATTAGATATGTGCCTTATTAATAAGAAATTCAAATTGGTAATTTAAATAGATTAGATGTCTATGTGTGACTAGATAAGTCGTGACTCGTGAGTGTGTGTGTGTGTGTGTGACTAAGACAATGTTTGTATTTGTGTGTGTGACTCGTGAGTGTGTGTGGCTTTGTTCGGTTGCAAAAAAAAAAACGCCATCATACTGAACTAATCAGTTTGACTGACAAAGTGACCCAAGCGCATCCAAATCAAAGCGGTTATGTGTGATTTTTGATTGGCTAAATTGCACTTTTGGTATTGTATCTTTGAGCAAAACTTCATTTTGGTCCTGTATCTTTGAGCAAAACTTCATCTCAATCCCAAGTAGGTAGCTCAGTTGGTGAGCTATGAGATATCGAAGGAGTGCACCAAATGAGTGCAAGAAAGAGGTCCCGGGTTAAACTCCCAGAAACTAACATTTCCCCACCCCCACTAACAATTGGCTATCTAAAAAAAACGATTATGTGTGGTTTTTGATTGGCTAAATTGCACTTTTGGTCCTGCATCTTTGAGCAAAACTTCATTTTGGTCCTTTATCGTTATTTCTCACGTTAGTCCATTATCTTTCATATCTGTATCAGTTTGGTCTTTTTTCTTTTATTTTAATTTTCTTACTTTGGTACTTTATCTTTCATAATCGTTTCTATTTTGTCCTTTAAAACAAGAACTCAGAAAAATGAAGAACACTATGAATGTCTCCAAACACACCAAGATCCATTCGATTTTTTGTTTCTTGAATATATCTCATGCAATACGCGACCCTTTTTTCTATAGTTCAATTTCTGCACTCAATATGAGTTGGACACATTTGGTTTGGCGCAAATTGGTTATGAAATGAGCAAATAAGAGCCAAACCACTTTTTATAGATGTCAATTGCTTTTTCATGATATTTTGCATTTCAATGTTATTCTAAACAAAATGTTTGCCATATTCTGATTATTGTTGAATTGCGAGTAATTTAGGCTCAAGAATCATTCAATTAGGTGTTCTATAACAAATCACGGTTGTTGAGGTTAAAGGTTTTTGAACTTCAAATTCAATTTTTTGGTTCCAATAATGATTTTGCGCATAAGCATTTTTTGAGCTTAATTTTGGTTCCATTGAACTCCTTGTGAAATTTTATTCAAGTTATCATTCAATTTGGTAGTGTATTGTATTAGTTATTCAAAAAAACAAGAAATTGAATGAATATTGGTGTCTTGTGAAGACATTAATAGTTTTCTTCAATTTTTTGAGATTTTATTTAAAAGAACCAAACAGAAACATATATGAAATATAAATGACCAAAAGTGAAAACCAATGCAAATTCGAGAATGATGTGAAAAACAAAAACTTTTATTCATGTTTTTGTTTTTTCACATTGTTTTCGAAGTTGCATCGTTTTCGTTAGGACCTTATCAAATCCGATAACGAAATATGATATGAAAATATTTTCTTTTTTGTTCAAACAACAATACCTTCATCTCAAACAACAACACTCCGGGAACATTTACCAGCAATATGTAATATTTGTCGTAGATATTAGAAAACAAAATTATAGTAAAGTTTCATATTTTCCAAATTGTAATATTTCCCTTAGAGACTAAATAAAACTTATTGATAAAGAAAATTATAATATTTCCCGTAGAGGAAAAATAGAATATTAAAAAAAAAAAGACATGCCGATGAAATTAAAATAGATATATTGTGAAAAATAAAAATGAGATAGAGTTAGGCTCTGTTTTGGCGTGTCCCATCCGCTAACAGATAAGCGGATGAAAGTAGCGGATGGAACTAGCGGGTGAAGAGTACACGTGTTTGGTAAAGACCGACGTTTAGCGTTTTTCGGTAGCGTTTAGAGTTTTTTCAAACGCTACAAAGAAGTAGCGTTCCAAAAACGCTAGCGGATAGCGTCTCACTTTTTTTTTTGGCATTTTTACCCTTGTTATTTTTCTTAAATTTCTTCTCTATCCTTATTAAATAAATGTAATCATGAATTAAATAAATATATCTTTTTATGTCATTTTACATTTATCAGCTAGTTCAACCGCTAGTTTTATCAAACACATCAATCGTAACTTTAATGGGGTTGCTTATTGAGGTAACTAAAAATTAGTAGTCGGTGCTTATAGTTGTTTAGCATTGGAGTTGTCTTACGTGGCAATTTAAGTTGCTTAAAAATAGTTGCTGGTGACAAAATAGTCACCGGTTACTAAAGATTAAAAAACTATTTTTTTTTCTCTCTCCCATTTTTTATCAATTATTAAAAATCTTGATATTTGTAAAAAAACATTTTTGATTAAAATATATAAATAAGTGGGGTTAAGTATATGATTGCTTTATAAACACTCACCATTGGAGTAAAAACTAATTGAGACAACTATAAATTCCTTAAATCTTACGTGACAGTTTGACCCCACAAAAATAAATTTAGTTCACTCAAATAAACTCTATCCATTAAAGATGCTCTAGCTCATCCATCATCCGCTATCCGTTCATCCGCTACTTTTTAACAAACAAAGCCTCACAGGAAGAAATAGGAACATGAAGTAAAAAAGTGAAAAAAAACTTCAAAAAAGTGTGAGAGAACGATAGAATGAAAAAAATTAAAAAGTATGTAAAAGAGTAAAAAAAAATTTAGAAAAATAAAAAGATAAAATTACATAAATATCTTAGAATTGTTTAATTAAAAAAAATTGTTTAGAGATAACACCTATACACAGGTTAGGATTCTCTTCATTTATCAAAAGAAATGGAAGAAATAGATGACTCCATTTGGAGAGAAATAAACATAAAATTCATAGTGGACCATAACATTAATTACTATTATAAATTTAATGCTATAACCCACTATAAATGGTGTGTCTATGTCTCTCCAAATAGAAAAATGAAGAAATGAAGAGGATCCCAACACCCAGAGATTTTGTAAGCAAAAATATACTACAGTATATGATAAAATTAGATTCTTGTACGGGAAAAAGTATATTTTAAACGGAACGTGTAATAGACTACTGTATGAAAAAGTAAACGTGAAAGATGAATGTAATGGTACTACGTACTGCATAAATTTATTCTCAAAGTTAGGGCCAGGTTATCCGCAATTCCCCATGCCGTGTCACCTCACCTCCCCAAAATGATTTATTGGTACAGTACATTCGCCGCTTCATTTGTAAAAAATAAAAATAAAATACTTCGACCTGCCAAGGAATCAACGTTTAATGCATTTTTTTTTCAATAGTGGTTTTTTGACGATTTCATTACATATGCAATGTAACCAAAATAAGTTTCAGATTTTGGATTGCTAATTATGCATAATATTCCACATTGCACATCTTCTGGTAGGTTGTTACGGTAGGCTCAGATCACATGGATTCTTCTTCCGTTGCCAGATCCAAAGTGACGATGCAGCAAGGCGGTGTTGCCGGAGATAATCAGAAGCGGCGGCTTAAGGAACACAAGAACGAAGGTGAAGAGGCGGATCACAGGTCAAACGGCAAGACGAAGAGGACATCCGTCGCCGATCTCAGCGGCGGATCAGACTCGGAGCTAATTGGAAACTCAGCGAGAAATCAAAGGCTGAAGAAACAGAAGAAGACGAAAGCGATTGATCATGTTAGAGGAGTATCTATTCTTTGTTTTAATTTTTGTAATTATACTTATTCTGTTCCAAATTTCCAATCCAACACTCGAGAATTCATTTTGCAGGAGAAAGAAGATGATCGTGGCAAGGGATTAATGAATGTTTACCAGGTCAAGAAAGCCAAAAATGGAGTTCGAGATATTAAAAAACTGGTGAGCACCGCACCGCACCGCACCGCACCGCACCATAATTCTGTATATTTAAATGTTCACATTTCACAATATGGAAGAGGAAGTTGTTAAAATTAAAATTAATTTACAGTGTCATCATGCACCGTGTAAAGTTTGCTGATAATTGAAATTATTATATTGTTTAAAACTATAGAATAAAAGTTTGTTAATCTTCTTGAGATCGTTCTCTATCGGTTTCCCTTTAAACTATTACAGTGTATAATGTACATACATTTGCTTAAAATTTGGCTCCTCGGGCTCAGGGTTTGTCGAGGAAAAACAAGGAAGGAGGAAGTTTGATGTGCCATCAGTGCATGCGGAATGATAAGAGTGGTGTTGTCAATTGCTCCAGTTGCAACAGAAAACGCTATTGTTATGAATGCCTTGAGAAATGGTAAGAGTGCTATTCTGAACAGAAAACGCTATTGTTAACAGATTAGAATGCCTGGCGCTACACTAAACTGCTTCGCGAGCGGCTATTGTTGAAGCTTTCTGTTTAGTATTTTCTTTTCTTTAATAGCGGTGATAATAATCTCATGAGATTGTCTCCAAGAAATTAATTAGTGGATTTCCCATATTGATACGCGCTGAATAGCTTTTTACTTCATTATTTTAATTATTTTAATGCTTCTGGCCACTCCACTGACTGAGATGAATCAGGTACCCCGAAAAAACCCGAGAGGAAGTTAAGAATGCATGTCCATATTGTTGTGGAAATTGCAACTGCAAAGCTTGCTTGCGGGAGGTTCCTGTGCTAAGGGTTCGATGTGATCCTTCTTAGTTTAACAATTGAGAACTTCTAGAACTATAGACAACTATAAGTTTCCTTCCTATTAAATTATTGAACTACTGCCCTTGTTTTCTCAGGAGCGAGAAGTAAATGCCAGTGTCAAATTGCAGCGGCTGCTGTATTTGCTATCTAAAGCTCTGCCAGTTCTGAGGCATATCCGCAGGGAGCAGAGCTTGGAGTTAGATATTGAAGCCAAGATAAGAGGTAACGTAATGAGACATTTGTGTACGGGTTTCTAGGTTTTCTTTAAATTTTTTAATTCTATTTGATTCTGATGCTAGGTAATCAGCTTCAAGAAATTGACATCACAAGAACAAAGCTAGATGAAAGGGAGCGCTTGTACTGGTACACTTACTGAGCATATTATGACAAGATGGTAGAATGCAGTCTCTAGAATTTCTGTTACTCTTTAGTTCCATATTCTTGGGACTTTGTGAAATAGAATGTTGTCTTTGTTATACATTTTTCACTTTGAGGTCTTGATTGCTCTTATCTATAAATATTCCCGTGTCTTATTTGGCCCTAAACTGAGTGCTTTAATTATAAATGGCAGTGATAATTGCAGTACATCTATAATTGGATTTTACCGTAGCTGCCCCAACACCAGTTGCTCTTATGATTTATGCCTCATGTGCTGCCAAGAGCTCAGAGAGGGTTACCAACCTGGAGGCATAGAAGCTAAAACATCTCATGAACAATTTGCAAAGAGTTTTCACAATCATGATTCAAAAAAGCTCATGGTAAAAGACATGGGTGGGAGAGCGAACTTGCACATACTGGTGTTCATTTTCAAGCTGGCATGTTGTCTCCATTCCCGGAATGGAAAGCTAACAGTGATGGTAACATTCCATGCCCTCCAAAGCAGCGTGGTGGTTGTGGTGCTGCATTGCTAGAACTGAGGCGCATTTACAAAGCTAATTGGGTAGCAAAACTGCTAAATAATGCCGAGGATCTCACTAAGAGTTACAAGCCTCTGGATGTGGATATGAGTGAAAAGTGTTTATGCCAGCTAAGTTTGTTAGAAGGAAAAATCAATCCTGAGGCTAGGAGGGCAGCATTTCGAGATGATAGTAATGATAATTTCTTATACTGTCCAAATGCCCTTGATATTTCTGATGATGAGGTCGAGCATTTCCAGAGGCATTGGTTGAGGGGAGAGCCTGTGGTTGTGAGAAATGTTCTGGACAAGACATCCGGTCTTAGTTGGGAACCAATGGTTATGTGGAGGGCCCTCAGAGAAACAGGTTCCAATTTGAAGTTCAAAGAGGATACGCGAAGTGTGAAGGCTGTTGATTGCATGGATTGGTGTGGGGTAAGTTATACTAGTAATTTATTTCAAAAAAAAATTGATTTGCTTCGATCATAATTCATTTTATTTACATGGTCGTGCTTCCCAGGTTGAAATTAATATACACCAATTTTTCCAAGGCTATCTAGAGGGTCGGATGCATAGAAATAACTGGCCAGAAATGTTGAAATTGAAAGACTGGCCTTCATCGACCTCTTTTGAAGAGCGTTTGCCTAGGCATGGCACTGAATTCCTTGTCGCACTCCCCTATTTGGACTACACTGATCCAAAATCAGGTCTTTTAAATTTTGCTAGTAAACTTCCTGCTAGCTCACTGAAACCAGATTTGGGACCCAAAACATATATTGCTTATGGGTTTTCTGAAGAGCTTGGTAGAGGAGATTCAGTCACAAAACTACATTGCGACGTGTCTGATGCGGTAATTTCTATTCTAGAGAATCCTTTTGTGTTTACTTGACATGTAAAAATCTGTTGTTCGGAGTCCAGTACCATTATCTGATAACACTAATTGTTGGTATGTCGTCTTGGAAGTTGGAACTTCGATTAGATGTTATTGACACTGAATTTTGGCATTATTTTAGTTGAAGAGGCATAGCACCACATTATAACCTTTTTGAAGTCTTTTATTCTCATATCTCAGTTGTTTTAATGGTTTTTCATATTTATAGATGGTTTTTCATATTTATAGATTTAAAATTCATTATGTATTTTTCCATGTTTAAGTTTTGGACTCCTTGTTGGAGTGTTTGACTCCGTATTTTATAATTTCTGTTATCCTATTGTTCCATGTCCTTTTTATTTGGATTTTTCTGAAACTATATCACAGCTTTTGCAATTTTTGCTGAAAATGTTTATACATGAAACTTAGGTAAATTTTGAATTGTATTGTATATATGATGTTGTTGAGAAAGTTAAAGAAAAAAGAAGAAAAATCATCTTGATGAAAATTTTATGGAAATTGTGTCTTGTCTTGAACTACATCGTTACCGGAGTAAGTTTGAGACTTGTTTGCTATTTTAGAAATTGCTCTGCTTATATGAATCTTATCCTACAGGGATCATCGAGATTGATCGATGCTGTTCAGTCCAACTATATTCTTTGACTTCAATGTTTACTTTTTTTGGGCACCATTTAATCACGAACTATCCCTCTTTTAATACTTCTATTAGAAATTATCAAGACATCACTTTGGATATCTATCAAAAGGTTGATGTTCTACAAAACTAGTTGAGTTCCCGTGCTTATCATTAAATTATTAATCGGTCATACATAGTTTGAAGCTTTTTTCCTAATATGTTGTTTTATAATGTACTTATTAATACTAGCAGCATATAGAATTTGTTTTATTTCGAATGGAACCTTTACTAATACTAGCAGCATTTAAAATGTAGATGTGAAGAGATTTTGGAGTTGTTTTTGTAGGTTAATTTGTTGTCTTAATGAGTTCAATTTGATTGAAAACATTTGGTATAGACTATAGAGTAACTATTTTTAGTCTCCACTCTCCTTGTAAAAAAACTTGGGGTTTTGATCTTTGTACCCCCTCCCTTGGACCCTATACCCCCATCTCATCCCAAACTTCCAATTTTGCCCCTGCTAAAAAACAAAAAAAAAACAATTTTTTTTTTTTTCGAAACATCTCTATGAGATAAATCCGAGTCAAAAAATTGACTACTGATTTATCTCAAAGAGATAAATCCGTAGTCAATTTTTTTGACTCGAGATTTATCTCATGTAGAGATGTTTCCATAAGGTAAATTCTTTAGGAAACATCTCTATGAGATAAATCCGAGTCAAAAAAATTGACTACTGATTTATCCTCAAGAGATAAATCCGTAGTCAATTTTTTTTGACTCGGGATTTATCTCATAGAGATGTTTCCATAAGGTAAATTGACTACGGAAACATCTCTATGAGATAAATCAGAGTCAAAAAATTGACTATGGATTTATCCTCTTGAGGATAAATCCGTAGTCACTTTTTTTTTGACTACGGATTTATCTCATAGAGATGTTTCCTAAAAAAAAAAATTGTTCCAAAAAGTGACTACGGATTTATCTCTTGAGGATAAATCCGTAGTCAAAAAAGTGACTACGGATTTATCATCAATAGATAAATCCGGAAACAACTCAAAGTTTTAAAAAATGACTACGGATTCATGATGATTCCGGGAAGTTTGTGAAAATGACAGGGGTATTTTGGTCTTAAATCGTATTATGGGGGTATGGAAGGCAAGGAGGGGGGTATGAAAATTAAAAGCCAAAAACTTGTAATCTCTTATTTTTACATTGTGTTAGTTACGGTGCATAAAACTATTGCTTATGTCACATAATTTTGCTATGGAGGTTTAGGTCAATGTGCTGACACACACAAATAAGGTGAATATAGGTTCCTGGCAGAGAGACATCATAAATAAGTTGAAGAAGAAGTATGATAAAGAAGACTATTTTGAACTTTATTGTGAAGCATTAGCTAATGTTGATGGAAGATCTAAATCTAAAGCATTGAACCATGATCAAAAGGCAAAGAATGGACTTAACCTGACTTCACCGAGTAGCCAAATAAATGAATGCATTTCATCTATATCTGAAGGCTTGAGTGGAAAGTTCGAAACTCAGAACACAAAACAATGCGGTGATAATGGAAATCACTCTTGCACCTACAAAAATTTCACTTTAGGAAGCTCCTCTATGGAAGATAGTGTTAGTATAACATCTATTGAAGTTTCAAATCATTTGAAAAGGGAACATGTTCCATCTGCAACAAACTTGGCTTCAAGTAATACAAACATAGAGAAAGACAAAACGAAGATTAATTTTTCGGATGATACAGTGTCTGGTGATCCCAAGATGGAGTCAAAACAAGGCATGGGAAAAGATTCTTTCGACATTGAAAATGGAGCTGAGGTTGTCCTTGGTGGTGCTGTTTGGGATATCTTCCGTCGGCAGGATGTCCCAAAGTTAATTGAGTATTTAAGAAGGCACAAGAAGGAATTTCGACATCTCAACAGTAAACCTATTGATTCTGTGAGTAGCATTGTGAACCAGACTGTTTATTTTATTAACCATATATGTGGAGAGCTGAATCTCTTTTAATATGTTGGTTTCAGGTTATACATCCTATTCATGATCAGACTTTTTTCTTAAATGAGAGGCATAAGAAACAACTAAAAAGAGAGTTTAGTAAGAGGCTCACCTGATTTTCCTGGTTCAGACTTATTTGAAAAGTACTACAACAACACTGTAATCATCCCTTTTTCTATGCAGATGTTGAACCATGGACTTTTGAGCAACACCTTGGTGAGGCTGTTCTTATTCCAGCAGGATGTCCTCATCAAGTGAGAAATAGACAGGTAAATGATAAGCCGGTGACCAGCTTGCATTTTAAAATTTTAGCAAACATCATCTGCTATTTTATCTCTGGAAAAAACGCCCTTGTCTTTGAACTCTATGTTCCAGAAATGTAAAATAGGGGGTCCAATAATGCAGATCGTCTTATTCCATAATTATGCTGTAGTAGTTCGAAGGGGTAGTTTGCATCACTTCTTCCTGGCAACTCAGCATTGTATGATTCATGCGAAAGGCCTGTCTTGGAGTATTTAGTCTCTATACAGAATTCTCTTATTGATCCCTGACATTTCCACAAGGACTTCTTTTAGTCCATATTGCCAATCTCCATTTTATTTAGTGCTTACATGGCTAATAGAAATACACGCATAAGTTTAATAATGTCACGTGGACTCCAACTCACCTAATGATAAGGAGTTGATACAGAGGGAGTGAGGGTGAAAGGTTCTGGGAGGGGGGAGACCGAAATAAGTGTTTTTAGAGGAGAGTTAGAGCCCCTTTTTGTATACTTGTACGTCATTGGGACTAAAAGAAGTCTAGTGCCAGCTATTGACGTGCATTTCTCTTAGTCAAGTCTAGTGCCAGATAGTCATAGTGACTAAAAGAAGTCGTTCTAGAAATAATAGGGATCAATAAGGGAGTTTATTTGTAGGGATTAAAAATGGAAACCCCTATATTTATTTGGACTAAAACATATTTAAGCCTTTAAAAAATTTGTTGTTTCACTTTCAACAATCAAATGTAAATATGATTTACTTGTATTTGTTGCCTTTTCTTTGACCAGTCATGTATAAAGGTTGCACTTGATTTTGTTTCTCCGGAAAATGTCGGAGAATGTTTACGACTAACTGAAGAGTTTCGTTTGCTCCCAAAACACCACAGAGCCAAGGAGGACAAATTGGAGGCAAGCCTATCTTTATCTATTTTTGATTTCTCATGCATGTTTGGTCTTGAGCACTCTCATTCTTTTATTTCCTAGTGTTGTTTTTTCTACCGGTGTTGTATTAGTTGTTCTTTTCTTGGCGGTCCTTTGTTCAGCAAATTTATTTTGCATGTTTTCATTGTATATATTTTCACCAATGTCCTTGCGTTTCAAATAAGGCTTTTACATTTACCTATTTTGTCTCATCAAAAATTTACATTCTGGCACACCTCTCTTTTACAGGTTAAAAAGATGACTCTTTATGCTGTAAGTAATGCTATAAGAGAAGTCAAAGAACTGATGATGACCAATGAGTAAGATAGGTTCTACCTTAACTTTTTGTCTATATTTTTAGAACAAATCATCAATAGGAAAAATCATTTTTTGTTGTACTTCATTTAAGGATGGGTATTTTTATTATTGTTACCCCTTTTTTTCTTATCTTGACCGTCTAGTTAGGGAATATGGTCATGGGTATAGAAGACTAATATGTTATTATCTAGTTTTTATATTGATACAAACAACCAAAACAGAAGACTGTCATGTTACTGTTATGTTGTTATCTAGTTGGAATAACCGTTTTTTTGAATATCCAGAATTTTTAATTTAATTAGTATATTACTATAAAAAATTGCCTAGTCAGTTGAGCATTAGTAGTGCTTAAAAAAAAAAAGCTAAGCTTGAGCATTTATTAGTGGGTTCTCACGTGTCCAGCGTGATCAGATATTCAGAACCAATATGTCTATCTTTCGTGGGTTAGGCTTCAAACATGACGAGGATCCATCAAGCCTCATTGGCTGCCTTGTGGGCACAAAAGTCATGTTACTTTCTTCTATTCCTTCATCTTTAGCAGCTGGGTTGTTGGGCAAAAATTATTATCTAAATATTTGAGATCCTTGCCTTCTATCTCTTTTTTTTGCTCTCTCTCTCTCTCACACACACATATAATTTTCTCTCATTTTTGTCTCCCATTTTTTCTAAAGTCACCGTATATTCCCCTCCCAACAGTTGGACAATCTCTTTCAGGGTTATCACCCTTTCAATGCAGATTTTAATGAATGGTTCATAGGGTGGGGAAATCTGTAATGGTTAAGCATTTTTTGTGTTGTCCTTTTATTAAATTAAAAACCAAGAATACTTTTTCATCACTTGTGTTTATCATTACATTTAATTCGTCTGTTTTAAAAAGTCAAGTTTTAAATATATCATATACGTTGACGTTTTAAAAAATGGATCAATTATAAAATGCTAATTCCCTTATTTGTATATTAAGAATCTGAGACTCATTTATGATTGCATAAAAAGTGATTTATTTATTTATTTATTTGTTTTTTGGTCAAGTAAAAAAAAATTGGTCAAGAAAAGTGATTTATTAAAGATGCAATGAATACTGGTAGTTGGATTTCTTTCACTATGGACAACGGGTATCACTAATTGCCGACCTCTTTTTTGCTATGATCTATTCTTTCGGAGGCATCAATTAGAGTTTGGATAGTTTTTCCAAGAGTGAATATACTAAGAGATTATTTCATTCTCATAGTGCTTTTGAAAGGTAAGGCATTGAAAGAGATTAAATCCTTCAAGGTGAATTCGTCGAAGGTTCTTTGTGTGATGTGCATGGAAAAGACATTTTCGTATGATAAATCATTTTGTAGATCCTAACTTTTGGAGTTTGAGTTAGTTATCGTTGGGTTGATCCAAATTATCTCATCTTGCGTTTGCTGACAATCTTGTTCATTTTGCAGAGGCAAATTTAGACTAGGTGGAAATCATTTCTACTTGGTAACACATTTTTTTGGAATATTTCTTGTCAAAAGATAATGCGAACAAAATCCAATTGTTCATCTTCAAGAATAACCATTGGAATGTTAGAACCCAAATAAACAATGCTCTTGGTTTTCAACCAACGAGCAGCTTGGGTTGATCCAAATTATCTCATCTTGCGTTTGCTGACAATCTTGTTCATTTTGCAGAGGTAAATTTACACTAGGTGATCATTTCTACTTGGTAAGACATTTATTTTGAATATTTCTTGTCAGAAGATTAATGCGAACAAAATCCAATTTTTCTTATTCTAGAATGACCATTGGAATGTTAGAACCCAAATAAACAGTGCTTTTTGTTTTCAACGAACGATCAGCTTGGGTAAGTATCTCGTAGTCCCACTTCATTGCAGGGTTGGAAAACCAACATATTGTTGAACTTGAGACTGCACTTTGTCAACTAAGTAATTAGAAGATGAATGACCTTTAGTTTGCGAGTCATGTGACTCTAAATAAGTCTTTCTATTTGCCATGCCCAAATATGATATGCAAACGACATTGGTCTCTGCACATTCATTTCGGGAGATGTTGGTCACCACTGCAAGCTAGAAGGTGTGATCATTGCCGAAAGGCTTCTTCGATTTGTAGTGTGTTGATTCCAATGAAGTATGAATCGAAGACAGAGCGTAAAGAGAGAAATCACCAAGAATAAAAGTGTTTGTTCAACATCAAATTTCTACATGTGTCTTGCCCAACCGTGATATGCATCGATATTATTCCTGAGACAATGAGGTAAGTTGGATTGATATTGTAGGAAATTTTCATTTGGGAGATGGTCACCACTACAAGATAGAAGGTGTAATCGTTTCCCTCTGAGGCTTCTTTGATTTGTAGTGTGGTGGTTCAAAGAAGTATGAATTTGAGATAAATTGTGATTGCATATGAAAAGTGGTTACTTCAAGATCAGATGTTGTTAAATTGGTTACTTTGCTCCCTCTTTGAATTAATGTTGCCTCGAGTGATTGGATGTAAGCAGGACTGGAGATCGTGTCCTAAAATCACAAACCCTTTCACTTGCATCTTAATTACAAGGCGAGACAACTTTGATTTGAGACGACCATTTAGAGGGGTGGTCGGTCAACTTTAGAATTTTTTTATTCAAGCCATGCTAATATTAATGTTGTTCCTAAAGGTATACCTTAGGAATACAACTCATTTGCGATCATGATCTACGGTAGAGAAAACTATCATTCACTTGTGGAGATCAAGACTTTATTGTTAGTTCAAGAGGCTTAGTTGGACAAGTTTTGTGAAGAGTTTGTGTCCAACGTTTCAACTAATGCAGCTCAAACTTGGCATAACCAAGAATTGCATCTTGGTTCTTACTCTAATGGTGGAAGTTTCTAAAATTTCGAGCGCGAAAGAGGTCATGGAGGTAATGGCAAGCGGCATGCTAGAAGTCAGGGTAGTAATTGTCCTACTTGCCAATGGCGTAACAAGTATGACCATGATGCTATCAATTGGGGGCATCACTTTGACCAAGGTTTTGTGCCAGCTCATCCCCTCTATAACTACAAGAAAAACTGAAAATCCAAGGCAAAACTTCTCAACACTTCACTTTCTCACCATTTCACTCTCTTAACAATCCTCACATTAAATCTTTACTATTTCTCAACACTTCTCTCAAATTTGTTTTGAAGGTATGTTTTAATTTAGACTTTGTTTTAAGTTATATTTTGTTTTAACTTATACTTTGTTACTAATTGTGGTGTTGTTTGTTTAAAATTTGTTTGAGTTTAGTGATTTTTGTTTCTTTGTTACTATTTATATTTTAAATTTAAATTTATTTATTTTTTAAAAACATTTTATTTGGTTATCACTATTTGAGTTTTTTAATTTAAATATGTTATTTATATTTTTTTTAAATTTATTTAATTTTAAAAAACGTTTATAAATTTTTTTTAAAATGTTTTTAATTTTTTTTTAAAAAAAAAGTATTTTTCAATGAAATTAGGTTATTTGTATGGATTTTTTGAAAAATAAAAATAAAATTTTTTAGCGGATTTTAATGTATTTACGGCGGATTTTTTAAAAAAATAAAATAAAATTTTTAGCGGATTTTAATGTATTTATGCGCGGATTTAAAAAAAAAAAATTAATTTAGCGGAAAAATCCGCCAAAAGTGCAAAATTCCGCTAGAAAGACGGGGAATCACGCAAATTCCCATAAAAATCCACGGAAATGACTTAAAATCACGGAAAGTACTGCATGAAATTCCTGAAATACGTTGCCACTGAGCTTTTTACTGCGGGAAAAATCCGCCAAAAAAACCCATTTTTCTTGTAGTGTATAAAATACTCAATTATGTTCAATTCACTAAAAAGAAATACTAGCAACAGTCTCTTTTACACACTATCATCAATAATCTCTTTGATTGGATGAAATATATGTAAGTCTCACCAATTTGGAAATAGGTGCCTCTAAATTTGTAGGACCCATGTGAATTTCATCCGATCATTAAGAGAATTTTGCTAACACTCCTCAATCACTCAGTGCTGCTCCATATCAGGCTACTCTCACAAGAATTTTTCATTCCACACAATTTTTATGCCCAATCTTATTATCTGAACTCAAGTGCATCGCATCAACTCACACCTAATCAACAAACTTTGTCTAACAACACTGCTTATGTTGGATTAGGCCAAACACATATGGAAAATGGTCAAGGTCTTACATTGGTTCAATCGCCCATCCTCTCTTTCTAAAACCTTTATTATATAATCTCTCTTTTTAATAGATTTCTTTGCACAATTTATTGCATTTTCCATCCGTTATTAAGAATCCGTTTTTAATATTTAAGCCTTTCCAAGACAACAAATTCTTTTAATTTCACCTAACAACTTGAAAGTTTCTTAGTGCCTATGGCTTGTGCTGTTTTAAGCATATTCACTCACTCAAGGAGGCTCTAATTCAGTTTCCATATATTCATTTTCTTCAAAGTCTATTGATTGATTTGTACACTATTGTTCATATTACTTTAATTGATTATTTAAATTTTAATAATGTACATATTTTGTCAACTTGGCATTTTAGGTTAGTCTGTGTCAATTCTCATGCTACTAAAATTGTTTTAAATTTGTATAAACTCCATTAATAATAAGTGAAGTTTTGTTTTCGTAATTCTTGTTGTCACCAAAAATTTGATAACTTTCATGCTTCCAGACCTATTAGAGCAAGAAAATAGGGAGAAAGTGTTTTCCTTGATTGGCAAATGAGCCAACAATGGCTATTTACAATATGTTTGATATTGCGAACAAACTAGCAGGTACAATAACATAGGCTATTGCTTTTCCCACACCCCCTCCTACTCTTTCACACCCCTTAACAAATTTTATTCCAAAAATAACCTCGCGTGAAACGCTGAGTTCACGTGTTTAAAAGACGCTCAACGACCTTGTTCAACATGTTCGAACGACCTCGTTGAACAGGTGAAATTACGCGCAAGAGGGTGTGAAGTCAATATTTAACACACTCGAACGATGTCGTTGACGGGTTGGAACAGTGGTCATGCGAACACGCTCGAATGACCTCGTTCAACAGTGAAAAAAACACTCAAAGAGGGTGTGAAGTCAAGATTTAACACACACGAACGATGTCATTCGAACTCGCTCGAAGGCCCGTGTTCGAACAGTGAAATTTCGTGAAAAAAAAAAAGAGGTTTTACTGGCTTTTTTATCTTTTCACACTCTTGTGGGGTGTGTTTAGAGTAGGAGGGTGTGGGAAAAGCAACAGCCATAACATAAAGCTAGCAAGAAAAATAAAGGGTTTTTTTTGTACCCCACCCATTCCCTAACACCCCCACCCAAATTGAAATCCCCAAAATGCCCTTTGTAATCTATTTTTTTTTTTAAAGAAAAGCGCATCAGATATATATGTCATTTGGGACATATATCGATGGGTAGTTTTAACGCATCGTATATACTTCTTCGTGGGCATATATACGATGCGTTAAAACTTCCATCGATATATATGTCCAAATGACATATATATATGATGCGTCTTTAATTTTTTTTTTTTTAAAATTGTAAAAAAATTTAACTGGCCATGATTTCGCTTTCAAAGTTGATCTACGGTGTAGATTGCACGCCAAAATCAACGGTTGATAATCTTTTACCTCATCTATAAATACTCACTCCCACCATCACTATTTTCACACCAAAAATTCAAATTCCTCCTTCTCTCACACATCACAAGTGAAGATGATGCAGGCTTCGCTAATGTCATACTACGAGCCTTCTTCCCTCACTCTTGTTCATTCTAATATGGGGTTTGTTGATCATCAGGGTATCATCTTGAAGATGATGGTATAAGTTTCGATGGGAGAGATGTTGTTTCGTGTAGGTTAAAACACGATATATCATTTTCTCGCTCTTGCGAAACTCTACTGCGATGATGGTTCAACCAGAGAACAGCGAACATGAGATAATTCGTATCGCTTTATGGAACCCAAACGACTAGTGGAAGTATTTATTGGTCTACCATGGATGTCAACAAATGAGGATGACGTCCGAGACATGATGTCCATTCATATTACAATTAAATGGAGGAGTTACATTCATTTGTACGTCGAAACCAGAAGGACCGTCGCTGAGATCATTCGTCGATTAACTCCACCAGCTCAGTAGTTTCTATTGTATTTTCATTTTATCTGTCTATTTTTATTCAAGTTGTTTATGTTTTATCGCATGTAACTTTGTTTTATCGAATCAATTAAATCAAAAATTCATGGAAACTCGTAAAATAAATAAAACATCCAAAAAAGTTAATAATATAATAAAGTGCCAAAATAATATCAAGTGCCAAAATAAAAGCCTATACATCAAAAAACAAATAAAAATCCCTAACGGCGTCCACCTCGCCCTCGCCCCGTCGTCTAAGCTCCCGACCCACGCTCATCCGGTCTTTGGCTCAGCCGATACTCACCGCCTCGTGCTCATACTCACCGCCTCGGTGTGCACGCTCGCCTCTCTCCGTCTTTGAAGCATGGAGTGATTATGCCTCCGAGTCCTCGTGACGAGCGATGAGATGACTCCCCATCTCTCTCGATCGGAGAGACCTCACGTCTCCTCTATGCCTCTGGGACAATCGCAAGTGAAGAAAAAAAATTAGTAAAAAAAAAAAAAAATTGCTCATCGTATTTACATCAAAAAATGTGTATATACGATGCTTACTATTTTTCTCGTCGTATATAGGGTCTTCTGGGGGTATATGCGAGTGGATGAATTTCTGCTAATCGTATATACGCTGAATTGGGGTATATACGGTGAGTTAAAAATTGTAAATCGTATATAGAAGTGCAGTGGGGTATATACGATTGGTTGATTTCTGGGCTGATCGTATATACGTCGAAGCTGGCGTATATGCGAGTGAAGGTGGTCAAACGTAGGTATGACCAATTGTGTGAAGAAATTGTGATTTTGTAAAGAGTCAGGGGTATTTTGGTATTTTCACACGGTGGGTGGGGGTGTTAGGGGAATGGGTGGGGGTACCAAAAATAAATTGAACTAACTAGGTGTTGGGCCTTTCTCGAATGCACAAGCCGACAACAAACTAAAAAATGGGACACATCCCCCCTTAAACTAATTTCTCTTAGAAATTCAGTTTATCTAATTGTTGGAACACATCCCTAACCACTTCCTAAGTTGCAGAAAGTCCTTAAGCTTTAGTGGTTTAGTCATAATATGTGAAATTCGTTCTTCATTGGTGCAATACAGCAACTTTGGTGCAATACAGCAACTCAATTGTACCAGCTTTCACTAGGTCTCTAAGGTTGTGAAATCTAACATCAATGTGCTTACATCTCTCATGTAGCACAAGATTCTTTGAGATTTTAATAGTAGAGCTATTATCACACATGATTGAAGTACTCTTCATTAGATCTTCTTCCAATTTTTCCACGATTCTTCTTAACCACACTTCCCTGATTACTTCTTTGATAACCAAGAGATTGCACCAGTTCCTAAGATGAACTAGTATTCATAACTAGTATTTCCTTTGATTGTATGCATAACTAGTATTAAGAACCAGTGCAACGCACAGAGAAAAAATCATGAAAATAATATACGTATGTTACATTTTTTAATTTTTTGTGTTCAGGTATTGAACAACGATAACATTAATAATATTTAACATTAAATGATGCAATCGCATTTGGCATATGCCATTGTTGTGTATCAAGTTTTGAAGGCCAAATTGATAAAGCTAAACATAACATCTAAAGGTTAGCATATAAACAATTTGACATCATCATATGAAACTTTCATGAAACAATTTGATACCTCAAGATTAACATGCATAAAACTTAAAAAAAACATTGTATTGCCAAAAACTTAGATCACATAACAAAACAAAAAATATTCTAAAGTTATGTTTTGTTATCTACCGAAGCCATATCATAAGGCAGAGCTGAAAAACAGTGAACCTTCGATAGCATTGGAAGTATTTTCTTTTTTTGCTAATTTTAGGTATTTAATCCTAGTTGGGAGGTCGGGTTAAGCTTTCTCAGTGGGCATTGAATATGTAAACCTTCCCTCCTTTTGTATGAATTGTAAGATTGTGGGTCATACCATCGGTGCTTACAAAAGAAGGAAGCATCAGGCAAATATCTCTAAGCCTCAAGTTATACTAAACCTATTGAGATACATCAAAACGAAGAAACTTCACCGAATGAGATTAGAGAAAACAATTTAATGATGATTTAATTGTCCATGACTCGATTGCTACAGATAATGGTAAGCATTTTTTGCCTGTGGTTTTGCAGATGCAAGAGATTGCTTTGCTCCAGAAGTTGTCAATTGCTTCTACCCCTAGCACCTCTGATGTTAGTCGAGTTGATAGTGATTATACTCAACCTCCCACCACCTGGCTGGATTCGCTGTTTGCCTCAGAATCTGACATGGTAGTATCTGGCATGGGAATTTCAGGGAAACTTTGGGGTGATGTGTCTGACGACGGATGATCCTATGACCCCTGAAACTGTTGCTGATAAGTCCGAACCAGTGGTGTCCACAGCCTAAAAAAGGAAAAACAAAAAGAAACTAGCCTAGAAAACCGTAGATTATAACATTGGCTCTCAGACGAATATTGTCTCTGTTTCTTATTGATCCGGTCATAAAAGCGGGTCCTAGGATTCTCAGAAAATCAACTTTTGGCTAGAGTTAGGCGGGTTATCTGTTTATCTAACATTTGTTAGTTTGCTTTTTTATTTTAGTTTCTTTTTTTTTGACAGCTTTTTTATTTTAGTTTCTTGGTTGTTTTGTTTTAGGGGCCTCTGGTGGGGGCTTCCTATTACTGTTTATCTAACCTATGTCTTATTTATCTTTTATTTAATAAATTCGTAAAGTTGCTTGTTTGTTTTATATATATCCAAGTTGCACTCCCCGACAAAAGATATATGAATTTGAAAGTGACAAAAATATTAATTAAAATTTGGCAATAAAATTTGGTGGTGGCTTCCTTTCGAACTTCGAAGAATCTTTTTCCCTGATTTTTCTGGCATTCTGGTGGCGACTTCACCGAGAGCCATAGTGCTCCTTTAAGGCCCCAAGTGGCCCTTCAGAGCCCTTAGTGCTCCTTGCATCCCGAGCGATCCTTCATTTTGTTCTCGGTTAATGCGCCAAGTGTTAATCGTTCCTCCTCCATTCTCAAACCCTTTGCTTTCTCTTAAACGACAAAAATTGACGTTTATTCTATCTTTATTTCTATTTTCACTACGAAAATTTGAATACACTTCACATTTTCTAGTAAAATATAAATAAAGAGAAGCAAATTGTTATACCCCAATTTTGTCCGAGTTCTTTTAATAATTTTTAATTTGGACTTTTTCAACCATTTTATTTTGGACTTTTTCTCAAAAATTACATAAAATAGTAGTTTTTGCGTATTTTCTGAGCGTTAGTTTTAGGTATGTTGCGGCGCTTTCTCTCTCCTTGGACCTCGCTTTTACGATCTGAACGGTGAAAGTGAAGACATATTCCCACGAACCCGCTGTAAAAAAATGAAGACGATCCGACGGTTAACGAATCCGAATCGCACTTTTACGATGAGAGGTTTGAGAAAAAGCGGACCAAAAACTGCAGCTATTGCGAAGACAATTTCTCTCTCCTCAGACCTCGTTTCGACGATCCGAACGGTGAAAGCGTAGATATATGTCTCACGAACCTACTGTCAAAAAAGGAAGACGATCCAACGGTTAACGAATCGGGAATCGCAATTTTACGCGGTGACGCGTTTGAAAAAAACTTAATTGTGTTTTAAAGCTTTAATTGCTTGTTTGTTTTATATATATCCAAGTTGCTTGTTTATTCTAATAATCTTCTACGTAAGAGCTGCACATATACACGCGATCAACATAATATTATTACAAACATTAATGAGACAAAGCAAGGCTACAAAAGCTTATTATTCTAATTAAAAACATCATGGTGAAACAAATTAAAGGTCACAAAAAATAAAAGAACAACCAGGATTTTTAAAGCTTCAAGCTTCGAGTTATCTAATTTAGAAGAATTGAACATGAACAAAATCTCAATTTACACCATTACTATGATCACATTTCCAACATTAGCCGTCACTACTATCATCCCATTATACGTAAGGTTAAGAAATAAAAGCAATAAATCTTGCTACCATCTAAGAGAATCATGTGGTGGAAATCTTTACACCAACAAAATAAGAATTTTGTGTCATCAAAGCTCTCACATATCCTTTGTCAGTAAGAATATATTGGATAGAAAATTTTGTAATTGCTTGCTTGGTTGCGGCTTCAGTCAATGTTCGCATAACAATATATTCTTGGTAGAAGGAACTAAAACTAAGAACTTACCATTGGTTAACACCGAACTTTATCTACTCCAAAATGAAAAGGCATTGTGTTTCCTTTCAATTATTGGAAGCTCCAAATAGAACTACAATATAGTTTTTGGAGATCCATACCTCAAGTCTATTTAGAAAATACAAATATAATACATGTAACAGGCTTTGATTCTACAATTAGGTTTTGAAGAGTTATGTCTTATAATTTGCTTTTTTGAGCAAAAAATGAAATTAGATCTGTTTATTTTCGCTTTTTCTCTAAATTATGTATTATTTTTAGATCATGCAACCCCAAGGTTGGGTGTCCGTGGTTAATGCACTCCATCTAAAAGGACAGACTCGGATAATATACCTGAATATGATTTCCAACAATGGAATATTTTCTAGGCAATCTTATTTAAATTATTAAATAAGGGTAAAAATGAAAAAAAAAACAACAACAACAACAAACTGCCACTCATAAAATTAATTATTGAAGGCAATTGCCTTTATATATAGGTGTAGTTTTTTGTAAATAATTTTCTTCCCAAAATTTATAGAACATCCCCACACATTATTTCTTGTGCATCACACGGGTTCATAATATACAATACCGAACTTAATGTCATCCATTAATAACATGGACTTTACCATAAAACGCCACAATAAATTATAGTTTTCTTTTGACACAACGATAAATTATAGCTGTGCTCTTAAATTTTTAATGGGTTAAATACTTTTTGGTCCATATAAAACAAGTGAGTTTTGTACCAAAAACAACAATTGCTGCAAAGCGTCTGAAAATTGTTGTTTGAGTTTCAGAAAACACTTGTGACCATATCTCTCAGGTCGGCTATGTGGCTCGTCATACATTGAGAAAGCTAGTGACCATTTTTCCTAGAGCTTCATATGGTTATGTCTTGAAGAGGTTACCTATGAGTATGGTAACCCAGGTTGAGTTGGGTTCTATGACTCTCTATGTTATGCAACATGCTATTGAGGTGGAGAGTTGCATGTCGTCCAAAATTTGCTGGTGGACTTGGTTCAAAGTAATGAATTTGATGAATAAAGATTTCTTAATGAAGCTTGATTGGGGACGCTTGTGTTGTGAGGGAAATATGGTAGGGGATGATTTGATTTTGAGGTTTGGGATGGAAGTGAGGAGTACATTGGTTTGGTTGAATCAATGGATTAATGATGTCCCCGTAAATTAATGTTGATTTAAGGGAATCTATGTCCTTAGCTAGTGGGATGTGAGATACTCAAAAGTTGAGAGTCCATCTCCCTGAGAGTGTGTGGTTAGGAAAACTTATCCCTTAGCACCTCCATGTGAAGGCAGTGAGAATGATAGATTAGTTTGGAAAGGAGTCAAAATTGGGAACCTTACTATGAAAAGTGATTATGAGTCACTCAAGAGGTGTCTCCTAAATTATGTAATTGCCTTGGACTTTTAGCCCCATTTAATACCCACACAAAAAAATGAATTGGGTCCAAGATGAATAATCTCTTGAAAATCCACATACCTTATTACATTTTGTGTAGATTAAGAGTTCATTCTTTGCATTCTTAATTTGAAACAGCTATCAGGGACAATATCATCAAAATTGGGCAAAATATTCTCAACGTCGTCACAATTACCATGGTAACTTTTTTAAAAGGGATCACCATGGGAGCTTATTACAGTACAACTACGACAAAATACAGATGATGAGTAGAAATTTCTAAACAATAGCCTTACATGTCTGCTAAATTTGAAATGTCGCATTTAACTTCAAATCAACATTTTCTTGAGCCCAGAAACTGTTACATTCATCTTCTTTTAACCACTATCATTCAATGAACAGATTTGCAAAAAATTTGATTACACAACTATCCTCCACTGTTATCAACTAATGATCATTTTGTTAAAAACTCAGCTTGCTCAGGAAAATACTCCATGAGTTCATCCTTTGTCACCCAAACAAAATCCTCACATTTTCCAATGTCAAACTTGCTTTTAGCAATTACTTGCGACTTGAAGAAGAACTTCTGACAAGATTTCAGCAAAGAAAAGAATGAGCAAGTATAATCAGTTCCCACGCGGAGAAGACAGCAGTATTGAGAAGGCTGGTTTTGAAACATGAACAAAGAAGAGGCCTAACCGCCTAAGGCATTTCCAGAAAATGATAAAACACACAGACAAATATTTACTATAGATATACCTTAAAAGATGTGGATCCTGACGTGTCTTCTTTAGGCTGAACAACCGTATGGGCCATTGGAGCATTTCCAACAAAATATGTATTGGAAAGATCTCCTAGGACAGATTTCAATGCAGACTCTGCACACTGCAAAATTTCAAAAAATTAAGAGGCAAAAGAAGATAAAGGAAATAAGTGGGGAAAGCAACGTAATAATGTTCACCTTGCGCATGGTTTCCTCTGACTCATAAACTTTCTCTGGGAAATGCCACACAGGCTTCCCGCTTGGAGCCCCATAAGCATTACCAAATATAAGAAGGTAGAGTCTTCTGTCAAGAGCTCTTTGTAATGACCTACAGAGGAAAATAGTAAGAGCTATGCAACCACGTAGCAATCATGTCTAAAGACAAATTCAGCTACTTAAAAAGATTAACTAAAAGGTCCAAAACTATACTAGTTTTGACTCTGTTATCTAAGAGACGGGATGAGGATTGGCCTACTCTGCCCCGCATAGGTGTATTTTCCAGTTAGAACTAACAATAACTGTATAGCATTACTAAGACTTTCTTAAGGACTGAAGCTACATGAAAAATACAATTTGAATATCTGTATGACAAGCATGCATCAACATTAGATTACCACCAATTGGTCGAAGACTAAAAGCTAAACCCAATCAATTACCAATAAAGCAGCCAAGTAAATAAAAAGCAAATTAAATAACCCCGAATAAGGACACATCTATATTCTATACTAAACACCACGCCAGTAAACAAGTAAAAATTTCATGGGAGAAATCATAAATAGTATATGACATGATGGTATTCCTTATATAGCACTCCTTTTTTTCCGTATATTACGGAAATTGTAATGACATTTTCTTATTATAAATTACACAAGTGATCAGTCTGCTCAAATTGGTGCATACCTTCGATCATTGTTTTTGTCTGCTTCAGTTATTCGTGGTGCTGGCACATAGTCAATCTGGTAATCACCTTTCCCCCTGGAAGTAACATAATTTTCACAAGGATAGATGAAAAGAAAGGTCTAGCTGTATTTTGCCAGTTGTGACATCACATAAGCAGATGGATACATCTATATGGGTAAAGGTAATGGTAGAAGAGGTAAAAAAAAATCAAAATTTGTTATCTTTGCATCAGAAGCACTACGAATAAGTGGAATCTAGCAAAATAAGTCAATGAAGAGTTACACACTTTTTAATGGTATCATTGTAAGGCTTAGCTTTTAAATTTGTTTAGTCATCTCTTGCCCTTTTATATTCCCCTCATTCTTTTGACTGCGTACAAATAGTTTTGTCCATTTTCTACTGAATGAATTCAATAAATAGACACTTAAGAGATATCAATTAATCTGAGCTTGTTCACGCAAATCAATTATTCCATATTGACAAGTGCCTTTGTATATTTGTCATAAAATAATGTGATTTCTTGTATTTTCACAGAATTGTTAGCAACAACACTTTTTATGAAAATCTCACTATCCTACCTAAGACCTCCCACTGAAATTGGGTTTATCAAAAGTAAATCATGTTAAATCATTTGCCCATTTAACTATCTGATGTAACTTATAAGGCGTTATTCTTTATTAGCTAGGCCTTAGAATCAACTTTTTAGGCAATAAAAGTAAGATTTCATAAATATCATGATGAACTGTTCTGTTAAAAAAACAGTTTCACAAAATCCTTTTTCACCACCTGCTTCTTTCTTTTCCTTTTATTTCCATTCATAATTTTACTATTTTTCATCTTTTTAACTCTAGTCTGCTCCTGCTGAAGCTTCCATATGTTCTTTGTATTTTTTTTATCATAATGCCATCCTGTGGTCTCTCTTTAAAACTAATCAACTTTGAATAACCTGAAATTTTAATTATAGATCTACTCTTAAGTACTTGTACCTTGTTTCAGATTTGTCTAGAAACTCATCAGGATATCTGCGTTGATATTGTTGCCGCCACCGAAACCTAAACATCCAAACCCCATAAAAAATGCAATTAGTATAAAAAGAACAACCACCACAATATCAGTAACAGAATAGAACGGACAACAGCGCAGATGAAAACAACAATTTTCTAACACCTTAAACCTCATTTTCCCATCCTAAACATGAGAACAGAAAGAAGGCATTGATATTTCAATCCATATATTTCCCTTTCATAGGTAAACAACACAAAAATTTACTGAACACATAAGACTATGAACCAGAAGACAAGGTTTTTTTCATTAATGTTCTCTAGCATACTCTGAAGTCGTAAACAGCGTATCTACTGCTCGGTTGCTAGGCAATATATAAAAATACAACAAAAAATTGACAGCTGCTAATAGGATGCTTCATTCTGCACCTACTTTGCAAATCAACAAATTCATAAAAATTGAGTTTAACTTCAACAAATCAGCTTGCACTGCTGTCCTTTTCCATTATCCTCCAGCAGCAGCACATCTTTTAATAGTGATGATGATGATGATTGTGGTTTTTAATAGGTCAAATCCCCAAACCATTTTTTATCGTCAATGCTCTTGCTAGGGTTAGATTAATAGTGAGGATGATGATGATTGTGATTTTTATTTCTACTACTATTATTTAATGATTTTGAAATAGAAGCATAGGATAATATGAAAATCAATGGAAGTAGAGAGAAAGACTTACGAGAATTCTTGAAATGCATAAACAATGGGATCAATTTTGGGAATGACCACTGGCAATCTCTCAAAGAGCACAGAAGCAACCATTTTATCAGAGCTCGTACTGAATCCTCGCCTTGTAAAGAGAGGCCGAACCAATGACATCTTCATCCTGCACGAATGCGAAAAAGTCACATACACAAAATCAAATACAATGGAGAGAGAAGGGAGGGAAAGCGAAAACTGAAAGTGAAATGTCGCTAACCTCCCCAAATTTGACGGCTGAATCTGACGTGGCGACTGAGATGGCGCCGGTGTGGGGGCTATGGAAACGGAGTGATGGTGAGTTAGGGCTGCGAGTCTTCTTCTCAGATGCGTGCCCTCACTGCCTTGTTTCTTTGCTTGTTTGTTAACCCAAAAAAGCAAAAACGACGTCGCTGAATGAGAAAAACTTAAAATGTAACCAAGTACCTTACCGGTTTACCATAAAATTCACGTAGTAGAATATTGCGTAAAATGTTTTGGATCAATCGGTATTAAATATCTGTCATCGATGATATTTTATATTAGATTTTACGATAAATTTTAGTGGTTCACCAATAAGGGATTTGGTTTGCTCATTCACCCTAAAAACACACATTATTAATTAAAAAGTAAGTAATTTAAATGTTAAATAATTTAGAGATTAGTTTTTATATTTAATTTATGATTTTAATTGAGTTATTTTGATGTTAGATAATTTAGAAATTAGTTTTTAAATTTAATGCATATACATTGTTGTAGTACAGTGTTTTTTTACAATATTAGTCAATCATGAAACGATATATCATAAAAATAGTTTGAATTTTTCTCACCTGCCTTAAAAGTCATTTGTACTATGAATTTGTATTGGTTGATGTTGCAATTGAGGACGAAGTCTACATTGGACACCCACCTGATTTTGAGATAAGAGGACATGAATAAAATGTTTACAAACTAAGAAAGACACTTTATGGATTGAAGCAAACTCTTGGAGCTTGGAATAAGAAAATTTATAGATTCTTATGTCAAATTGGTTTTCAAATATGCACAAGTGAACATGGAGTATACTTGAAGAATGATGCTAATACTGATGTGCTTATTATTTTCCTTTATGTTGATAATCTTCTGGTTGCATGAAGTAAACATCTCACATTTCAAATTCCAAATTCCAAATGCACCAAAAATTTGAGATGACTGATCTAGGAGAATTGTCATATTTCCTATGCATTGAGTTCAATAGAATTGAAGAGGTGATGGTCATGCATCAGTACAAGTATGCCAGTGACATTTTGAAGAGGTTTGAAATGTTGAATTGCTTTGTTGTAAGAACACTTGCAAAGACATGTTTTAAGATTGAGAAAGATGGTCTTGAGTAGTTGGTTGATGCTACCAAGTACAGGTAGATTGTGGGATCACTTAGGTACTTATGTAATACAAGGTCTGAGCTGATGTATTTGGTTGGTTTGATAAGTAGGTGACTTTGGAAAGCCTCAGTCTCACATCTCTTAGCGACAAAAATAGAATCATGAGAGTGCGTTTAAGGAAACCCGAAATCGGGAATTCTGCTTCCTAGTGCTGGTAGCACTAGAAGTGCTAGCATTCTCGGTTATTCTGACTCAGATTGGAGTGGAAATAAAGATGATCAAAATAGAACATCTGGATATGTGTTCGAGTTGGGGAAAACACCAATTTCTTGGTGTTCTAAGAAGGAATCTATTGTGGCATTGTCCTCATGTGAGACATAATATGTTGTTGCTGGAATGGCAGCTTGGCTTGATGCATTATTACAAGAATTGAAGCTCAAACTTGGAGATGTGATTGTGATTTTGCTCATCTATCTATTCAACGAATTGTCTCATTATTGTAAAATGAAATACAAAGCTACTTATTAGAGAGGTTAACAACAAAATGTAAATTCAATTTGTATCAGTTTATTCGGTTTATTACGGATGAATAGATAAGATAGATGAAAAAAAAAATGTAAACTCAAAATTAAATTGTACTACATTTGAAACGGGTCGATCCTTTAGCTCTTAAACTTATGTACTCATTCTCAATCATAAAAAATAGAAGCCATTTAACAGTACTACTTCTTCGAAACGAAGTTTTGTGTAATGCAATTTTCTAATATCAATCGCAAAGATCCCATGATATTATATGCTGCATTCTATGTGCCCATGCTAGAATTAATGATTTGCGGCATTTTATATCACCGCCATAACACGAATAAGTCAATGCTGTAATAATAATGTATAAACATTCACATTGAAGCATGTTGGGCTCGTCGGAGGAACATGGTTATTAACTTATTATCCCCAATCCTTCTAGACAGACATCTACCATGTATGATAAAGAAGGAAGAGAAATAATTCTGTTTCTCTTTTTAACCATACAAGTGAATTGCAAGATTATAGTAGTAGTATAGTAAAATTGTCTGAAAGAAAAATCACGAGTATCATGAATACTGCAGTAGAAAACCCAACTAACATTTCGACAAAGTTGCAAGAATCCACTGCTGCTTCTATAACCCAAAGGGCACCCCTTACATTTCCACCCCACCGTCTTCGTGGACCACCAATAATACTTTTCCTGAAAAAGGAACTTTATTACTAGTAATAATAATAAAGTTACGAATAAAGGTTAAATCATCCAGTGCAGCGCGTTAAATTGATATTAATGCCAACGACCATAATTCTCTTGCAGCCGTATAAAGTTGTTCACACTTCACATTGCTTCATAAAATGGGTATTGTATTAATTAAGCCAATAACTAACCCTATGTTTACGTTTTCCTACATTTTTAATCTAATACCTTATGCGGCTTGGCATAGGCTTGCCAATGTCCGCGGGAATAAATTTTTGGTGCCACTTCCAATTTTTTTTGTTTAATTGTCTTTTTTTTTTCCAATTTTTCTTTGTTTTTTCTTTTACTTTTTTTGTTACCGTGTTATTAGTTTACAATTTTCATCAGCTTTATCGATGACCAATCTACACCGGGGAAATTGACTGATCACGAGTACTTGACTTTGTCGATTTGTGTGGTTATCTCCCTATGAGTTTTATCACACTCGAGTTTTTCTTTTTTATATTTTAAGGTTTTGTATTTTTTTCTTTTTTATATTTTAAGAGGTACTTTACAATCTCGAAAAAATGTACATGTTTAAATATGACAATTTTTGATTAAAAAAATATTTAATTTCGTAACAAAATAAGTAAAGTGAGATGCTAAAGAGTGTGTTTCGGTGTACTTAATGGGAATAAAATTATTTTGTAGCAAAACACATAACATGAAATGTTAGGCAGTGTGTTTTAGGGTATTTTAGGATTCAATTTTTTTTTAACTCTTCAAATAATAGACGTTTCTTCGTAAATAACCGGTTTTGATAAAAATAATAAGTTTGTGACAAAATACGTGTTGACAGTGTATTTTGGGGAACTTAAGGGTCCAGAAAAAATTTAGATGTTCAAATACGCAAAGTTCGTTCCTCAATAATCTGTTTGATGGAAAAAATATTCATGACAAAATACATAAAGTGTGATTCTAGGTTGTGTGTTTTAGAATACTTAAGAATCTAGAAAAAAAATTACATGCCCAAATTGGTATATCCTTCTTTATTTAGATAATTTCGCACCAACAAGTATTCGAAACATACTTAAATTGGTGTTTAGTTTTAAACCAAACTCTGCATGATACCTACGTACGTATTTCACTTTCTAATTATGTTGTCTTCTTTTCTCTTTAATTATAGGTTAAGTTTTTATATTACTTGGCATTGCCGCACAATTTGGGAGGGAAATATTTTTTTTTCCAACTTCCAATTTTTTGTTCACTTGGCCTTTTATTTTTTTAGTTTGTTTTTTTTTTTACTTTTTTTGTTACAACGTCCGTGGTGTGAAGTTTTTATCGGCTTTACCAATGACTAATCTACATCGGGGAAGTTGGCTGACCACGAGTATTCGGTTGCCGGCTTGTGAGATTATCTCCTTCCAACAGAGTTTTTGTCACACCCAATGTTCTTCTTTTATGTTTTGGTGTACCTGATGGGGATAAAATTATTTTGTAGAACGTGTAACCTGAAATGTTACGCAATGTGTTTTGGGGGGGACTTTAGAATTCAGAATTTTTTTTAACTCTTCGAATACTAGAAGTTTCTTCGTAAATAACCGGTTTGGTAAAAAATAATAAGTTCGTGATAAAATACGTCAAGTGCGATGTTGGCGCGCAGTGTATTTTGGGGAACTTAAGGGTCCAGAAAAAAATTTAGATGTTCAAATACGCAATGTTCTTTCCTTAATAATCTGTTTGATGGAAAAAAATTCATGTCCAAATTGCGATGTTGACAGTGATTCTAGGCCGTGTATTTTGGGGTACTTTAGAATCTAAAACATAATTTACATGTCCAAATTGGTATTTTAGTCTTTATTTAGATAATTTCGCATCAACAAGTATTAGAAGCATACTTAATTGGTGTTTAGTTTTAAATCAAACTCTGCATGATACTTACGTCTGTGTTTCACTTTCTAATTATGTAGTCTTCTTTTCTCTTTAATTATGAGTTAAGTTTTTATATTTACATTTTTTTATATATAAACTGGGTATCCACTACGTGCAACTCTAGAGACTAATCCTCAAACCCGTACGATCAGACATTATGGGTTAAGTTTTTATTGTTACATTTGATGAATATAGCTAACATTATTATAGGCTGTTGTTTATCTTACAACTTTAAGTTATTTGTGTTATGAGTTGATCTAATATGTGTGATTAGTCTGTTGTTTATGCTCCTATACACTTAAAATTGGTAGTTAAGGTCAAAGCTTGGACAATCAAATCTAGCAAGTTGATAACCTCCTATCTTATCTTACTCATGTATGCGGCAATACATGAGTTTTCCAATCTTAAGTGGGAAAGATTTTTTGTTATGTACTTGTTTGCTGGTGATTTTAGCAAACAATCACTAGTTTTCAATATCGAGACTGTGAGATCAAACTAGAAAATCTCTTTGACGATTGCCATTTAGTTTTGTGTCTTTCGCGTACGTAAGAACAATAAATAGTAGAAAGAAACGGATTGAAAACAAAGTAAAAACAGTAAATGCAACAAAAGTGAAAAGAAAGTAAAAAATTGCATTAATTGAAAGAAGAAATGGTTCACCAACACGTACAATGTGTCTGTTTCACTCGTATTTCGCTTTGGCTTGGAAGTTGAGTTTCTCAGAGCTCTTGTAAAATGTGGTGACCCCGATTTTCTATTACAAATGAGTATTTATACTCATAGGAGCAATCGTGGGAAAAACAATAACTGCCTCCTACAAATAAGGGGAAGTAACCGCCCACTAATTGTTGCTCTGCACGTTTCGACTAGCTCCTTGTCAACCGCTTAGCGAAGTGTTGAACCCATCTCTGTCGAAGATTTGAGCCCTCTCTTGTCGAAGGTTTAAGCCCTCTCTTGTCGAAGGTTTCTTGCCTCGCTTGCTTCATAGCTTCGAAAACCGAGCTTGTCGAAGTTCACTTGCATGTCTTGCACTTGCATACCTTTTCTGTCGAATTGATGGAGTATTGACTTGAATGTTGACCTGTGGTCCTCACAACATCATTAAATGTGAAGTCAACCCTATTTAAAGCTTCATTTAATGTCTTCATCGAAATTTTGAGGTAACATGATTTCAAATTTTTTATTCGAATTCCAATTGTGTTGCTCGCGTCATTTACTTTCTTTTTTGACCTTCAAAATTTGTAAACAAGCACCACCAATCATTCTCACATCGATTTACTTTCACACATCATTTTACTCCTTTCCCATAAAACATTTCCAAACTCACACACACTCACATCTTCTATCAAGTAAAAGAAAGCAAAGAAAGAGAAGAAAGGGAGAGAGAGTGTGAGGTTGAGGGAGGTGGGAGGAGAGAAAATCACCTAACTTGGATGCATGTGAGATGTTTTAAAACAATTAGAATAACCACTTCCTTCTCATTCTAAACATCCCCTTCTTATCACCATTTAATTCCCATCCCTCCTATCACCATATTCGCTTTAGAGAGAGCTTCAAATTGGAGGAAATGAGTTCATTTGTTTAAAATTCAGTTTTTGGAGCTAATGGGTTGAGGATAGGAGCTGATTATTGGGTTATTGGAAAAGATTTAGCATTTCAACGATTTGAGAGTAAGTTTTGGGTGCTGTTCTAGAGGTTGAGTGGAAGTTAAAAGAATTGTGAAGCTATGGAAATCGGTTTTGTAGAATTTCGGTTTTGGAGCTAACACTTGAAGATAGGTATTTGGTATTCTGATTGTGGGGATTACTCCACCATTCAAGGGTTTGTATTTAGCATTGGTCATTTGCTCATAGGGTGTAGAGGCTTGAGGGATTGTTCGAGTTCGATTTGGGAACGGTTTGTGAAGTTTCGGAGCGAGTTTGGGAAGTTCAAAATTGTGAGCTTAGAAAGTCTCTGATTTTACGTGATTTTCATCACAACCGGTGAGTTTTACTCACGATTAGGGATTTTGTATGTTGTTTGTGTGACTGGTTTAAATTGGTTTTCAAAATCTTGAGTTTCGTGAATTTTTGAGTCATAAACAGTATTTTACGAAAATTACGTGTTTTCAAAACTTAGAACGAAACCATTATTATTTGATTGTTGAATTGTTATGTTTGGATTGAAATATGTTGATATAATATATGTTTTGATGTTTGGATTGAGTTGAAAAAGGAACTAATCGAATCGGAATGAGAATCGAACGAAATTCAAAGAAAACAGTACCATCATTGTTGTTACGCGCGTCGTGTAGTAGCGACCATGTTTTTGTTGACATCATTAGGAAATCTGGTAGAGTTTAGTAACTGGATTTCCTATTCTCCTACAAAAACAATAGTGCTTGCTCTTTCAATATCAAAACTTCTGTAGTAAGATTAACAATTATGCATGCACTTTTGAAAGCATCTTTTATGTCGTTTTTAAGTATTAAACCTTAATCCTACTTATTCCATATGTATTAGACTTACATGTCTTTAACAACTACCAACTTTAAATTTTTCAACAAATGTTAGTATATATCTAGATGTTTTACTTGCTCAACACCTAGGGGTTAGTTCTTCTAATCCGCCAAACAACATTTTTAGTACTACCAATAATAGATACAGTTAAATTAAATCCATCAGATAGAGTACTCCCTCCGGACCTATTTATAAGCAAAAAATTACTTTTTAGGTTCATTGGAAAACTAATGTATTTGGACTACATTATAGTCTAGATACATTTGTTTCCCAATAAATCTAAAAAGTGATTTTTTGCTTATAAATAGGTTCAGAGGGAGTAGTAACGATTAACCAAATTGGTTGTGTGTTAAATGAATTCACAATTATTTTTTCTTGTAAAAGCAAAGGAAGCAGTGAATGACTCTCAACGGTCAAGTAACAAAATAGTAGCAGTAATAACTAATAAGGCAAGCAATTAGCACTTAGCAGCAGTATATGCTATCCAACTCACAAGCCAACCAGAATAATTGACTCACTGTTGCTGCTTTTTGACACGCGTAATGCGCTCACACTCACTGTGTATGTGAAATGAAATCACAGGATCACACCACCTTCCCCCACCTCCATCCACCTCACTCTCTCACTCTCATTATTATTTATTCAGTTCTATCCTCCTTCTCTCCACTCTCTCTGTATCACACTCACATTTTCCCTCTCTCTCTCTCTCTCTCTCTCTCTCTCTCTCTACTGTACCTACAATGGAAGGGAAGAAAGCCAGCACTGGCCTTCTCTTTCTGTTACTTGCCATCTCGTTCTCTCTATCAAGCTCAGCCGCTACTCAAACCCAAACTCTTGTTCTTCGCACTCTCCCTAACCCACCCACACTCTCATGGCTGGAATCAGAAGCCGAATCCGATCCAGAACCTTTCTCACTTCAACTACACCACATAGACGCACTTTCCTCCAACAAAACCTCACAACAACTCTTCCATCTCCGTCTCCAAAGAGACGCCGCCAGAGTCCAAGCCTTCACCGCCACAATCACCGCCGCGGCTGCAGCTCCTAACAACACTCACGCGCGCAGATCCGGTTCAGGTTTCAGCAGTTCCATAATTTCTGGTCTCTCTCAAGGTAGCGGCGAGTACTTCACACGTATAGGCGTTGGAACTCCCGCGAAATACGTTTACATGGTTCTTGATACTGGAAGCGACGTCGTTTGGCTCCAATGTGCTCCTTGCCGTAAATGCTACACACAAGCCGATCCAGTTTTTGACCCTAGCAAATCTCGTTCCTTCGCCGGAATCCCTTGCGGTGCTCCTCTCTGCCGTAAACTTGACTCCTCCGGTTGCAACAAAAAGAAGGTTTGTCAGTATCAGGTTTCTTACGGTGACGGTTCTTTCACTTTCGGTGATTTCTCCACTGAAACGCTGACGTTTCGTAAGACGAGAGTTGCGCGCGTGGCGTTGGGATGTGGTCATGATAATGAAGGTCTCTTCGTTGGTGCTGCTGGTTTGTTAGGTCTTGGTCGAGGAAGATTATCTTTTCCGATTCAAACCGGACGCCGGTTCAATCAGAAATTCTCTTATTGTTTAGTGGACCGGTCCGCTTCAGCAAAACCCTCGTCTGTTGTTTTTGGTGACTCGGCCGTTTCTCGAACCGCCCGGTTCACTCCACTCCTCAAAACCCTAAACTTGATACCTTCTATTACGTTGAACTTCTCGGGATCAGCGTCGGCGGCGCACCTGTTCGTGGCGTCTCTGCCTCGCTCTTCAAGCTCGACACCACTGGTAACGGCGGTGTTATCATTGATTCAGGTACTTCCGTCACCCGATTGACCCGGCCTGCATATATTGCTTTGAGAGATGCTTTCCGGGTTGGGGCTTCTCACCTGAAGCGAGCTCCGGAGTTTTCACTGTTCGATACGTGCTTTGACTTGTCTGGAATGTCGGAGGTGAAGGTACCTACGGTGGTGCTGCATTTTCGTGGTTCTGATGTGTCTCTTCCGGCGACGAATTACTTGATTCCGGTGGATAATAGTGGCAGTTTCTGCTTTGCTTTCGCGGGAACAATGGGTGGGTTGTCCATAATTGGGAACATACAGCAGCAAGGGTTCCGGGTCGTGTACGACCTTGCGGGTTCTCGGGTCGGGTTTGCTCCAAGAGGATGCGTGTGAGTGAATCTCGGGAACAGCTCATTCCCCCCTTCCCTGTTTTTCCTGAGTATCAATTATTGTTGTCCTTTTTTTTATTTGTTTTTAAATTAGAAGATTAGGGAAGGAAGATAAGATCTTAATCTTTTTAGATCTGATGGAGGAACTAAAGATTGGACAAAATGAGAATGTTTTTAGTATGCTGTGTTTTTTATTTCTTATTTAAAAAATTAAATACCACAGCTACTGGTTTCATTTCATACTAGCACTTTCATAAGTGCTACTAGTCAAGCGTCCGTCCTACAGACGGATGACAGCTAAAATATGTTGACACATTTGAAAGTTTTTGAAAAAATGAAAAGGGCTCGTTAAGATCACTAAGTAATTTCCCTTTTCATGAGACATTTGTGTTGCCTTCCAAAGTTCACCCTATAATTACCTTCAATCTAATACTCACTAAGTTATTTTTGTCTTTGTAAATTCTTCATTTGACATTGGGAAGTCCACACTATACCCTACTACACCAAGGTGAACATTATTAGCCCTACTTTTGCTTTCATTTCGTAGATGAAATACTCCTAGGTAGTTTTGAACTTTCTATTTGAACAATCAATACCCCACGACTCCCAATAGTACTCTCATGTGGTCGATGTAGGTACTCATTGCCTTACCAATAGCCTTCATGAAATAGTACTATTTTGGGGTGCATACATGCATCCCCTACCATTAGCCTTTTATGAGGGTGCCCTATTTCATCCACTTCAACACTATCTAACTCTCCTCTTACTTTTATCTATAGCCAACAATGTAGTCACAAATCAACTTGTGTTATACTTATGAATCATTCATATCTTCATACGATATACATTAATACATTGTGCTATTGGATTAGTTTGATGCTAATTAGAAACATATCACAAATAGGATATACTTACTAAAACAATATAACTTCCTCTTTATGAAAAACAATTCACACAAATTATATTTTACTTAGATCTCTAAACTTTGCTATTACTTGGTGTAATACTCAAAAAAGTTATTAGTTGCTATATGGAGTGTACTTTTAAAAGAGACAAAACTATGTTTCTTAGATAGGTAAATCTACATTGAGACATTGGATTATTGAGACATTGGATTATTGGGACATGGTGATACTTATCCCACATTGGGATTCGAAATTTTTAAATACTACTCCACAAATAGGACACTCAATACCCTACTACTCCTACTACCTCACATAGTAACCTACTACTCCTAATAACTCCCATAGTACCCTATTCCTCCTACTTGAAGACACCTAGATACTCCTCCACACACCACACTCTTCAACAATTTCTATGGATCCTTATTGTCAAACATAGTTTAACATGAACTTCCACCAAGATGGTTTGCACTCCAAAGATACTCGTGAGGTCTTTGTCAAAAAAACCCACTACTCCTCCATTACTTTCATGCGCTTATCATTCCTTCTTCTTTCTTCTTTTTATCTTCTATATGCACAAAACAGGGGGTAAATCAGAATGCAAACCACAAGGATAAAGTTGAGAATTTATTTTTGCTGTGTGTAAAATCGATTTAACAAAACGCAGAAGCTACAAATTGATGCTTCGCTAGAATCGATTTTCGTGAGCAAGAATCAATTTTCAAACAAACACCCAAACATGTTTTTAAAATCTAAAACCACGAAAATCCATGCCAAAAGCGCTTCCACGACCTTCCACCGCCAAACCAAACACCTACTCTTTCGCTTTTGCGATTTTAGAAGCAATGTGAGAATGAGGATTTGAGAGATTGGATCGGATGAGAGAGAAGATGAGAAGAGGAAATGATGAGAGAGAGGAAGAAGAAGAGGATCCTATGAAAGAGAAGAAAAGCAATAGGAGTGGATGAGAGGAGAATAGAGAAAGAGGGGGAGCGTATGAGAGAGAACAAAAAGAAGAAGGGGTAGAGTGTGTCAGATTGAATAATTGCATCTCTCTTGGACTTTGGCTCCTCCTTTTTCTCTCTCCACACGTGATGCCAAGAAAAAGTAGGAAATGAAATGAAATGACAAGTATGAAATGAAAGGAAAGGAAATGACAAGTAGGAAATGAAACGAAATGAAAGGAAGGGCCCATGTGTTCTGTGAAATATTTTTCACGTACAACGTTTTTTAAGGGGGGATTCCCGCTTCACATGCACGTAAAAAGCAGGTTTCCCCCCCTAAAATAGCAGATTCACCTATTGCTTTTATATGTGCGGGATAATTATACTATTCTTCTTGGGCTATGGTTAGATAGGTTCGATTTTGAACAAAAAGTCAATTTGAACAAAAACACATGAGGATTTAGTTGTTTCACTTCTTTAAGACATTTCGAGCATACTAAAAGATTCATGAGAATGTTTTTTAGATCATCTAAACCAATGTATTTTGCATTGATTCAGTTTTTTACAATTCACAAAACATAGTTTGATGATCTTAACTTAAATCAACTATTTTTTTTATCACACAAATTGTGGAATAACTGCACAGTGCTGCATCACTTAGTTTACAACACTGTTAAAAAAGGGATAGGATCCTCTCCATTTCTCAAAAGAAATAGATGAGTCTATTTGGAGAGAGATAGACACAAAATTCATGGTGGGTCATAACATTAATTATTATGATACATTTAATTTTATGTCCCCACCATGGATTTTGTGTCTATCTCTCTCCAATAAACCATTCATTTCTCAAAAGAAATGAAGAGGATCCTAACCCGTTAAAAAGGATAATAGAAAACTAAGAAAATAATTAAAGAAAAAAAATAAGAATAGAGATAATGAACACCCAATAATGGTAACCCAACTCGGAGCAACTCTCCTACTCTTGAATATTTCACTATTTAATCAAGAGTTACACCACAATATAAATTCAAAAGCACTAGACAATGTTCTCCATGAACCCAATCTCCTAGGTGTTTCCCCACGTGTTTCTAAAAAATGTGAAAACATACATTGAGATAATCCTCATTTTGTCTAAGTCACCTGCATAATCTGAGTCTATATACCCTTGCACTGGTTGATTAATACTCTTGCCTTTGGTATACACTAGCCCAAGGGAATGTGTCCCTTTCAAGTATCTAAGAACCTATTTAACAACTTGTCAATGTTCCCTTCCAAGATTTCCCATGAATCTTTTAGTGATCCTGACATCATGTGAAATATCAGACCTAGAACATACCATAACATACACTAGGCTACCTATGGCATTAACATAAGCTACTTGATTCATGTCAGCCTTCTCTTCATGAGTAACTAGACATTGAGCTGATGAAAGTCTAAAGTGTTGTGCTAATGGTACACTAGTAGACTTAACATCACTCATATTAAACTTTTTCATCATTTTTCCAATATAATCCCTTTGAGACAGAACCAATTTGTTCTTCTCCCCGCACCTTCTAATCTCCATTCCTAGTATCTTCTTTGCAACTTCCAGATCCTTCGTCTCAATTTGCTCTTTTAGCAATTTCTTCAAAGATGATATCTCCAACATGCTTTTGCAAGCTAGAAGCATGTCATCAAAATAAAGTAAGTGATATCCATAGAGATCCTTTGATATCTTCTTATAATAAACACAACAATTAGACTTTTTAATGAGTAACTTATTTCTAATGACGTATCCGACTATCATTGGTAGGTAATATCAAACATGTATACACATGTTGTGTCTTAGAATAGTAGCTCACATGGTTGAGTGAAAGATACATCGTTGGTGGAAAAACGTAGGCGTACGGGGTCGAACCCCGCTCTTCCTTCTCTCTAACAACTAACACACTAATTTCTAACCACTTTATATATCTAAAAAAAATGTATACACATGTTGTGTATATAAATTAAACTCGTGAAAAAATAATGTTAAGAAAGGGTATTTGAATTTTCAACGGTGGAAAAACGACAGCCCGTTTTATCAAGTGGAATACGTTGATGTCTTGCGAGTCGCGCAAGGAAAGAGCAAAGTGTCCACGAAATGAGAAGTATATAAATCTAGGGTTTTTCAATTCAAAATCAGATAAAGGGAGCGAGAATTGAGATTGAATAGTTATGGAAGAGGAAGGGCATAGAAAAGAAGCGAAGGTGAGGGCTCTAATAGAGAAGGCAACGAACTCCACCGCCCAGGAGGTGGATCCCCGCCTTCTCAAGGCTATCAAGACGGTGGTCCGCTACTCCGATTCGGAGCTCCGCCTCGCTAGTCAAACCCTTATGGATCTCATGAAGCGTGACCACTCTCAGGTGCGCCAATTAGGGTTACTTCCTTTTCCAGTTAATTGGTTCAATTTCTCCTCTCCAATTAGGGTTACTTCAATTATGATCAATTAATTTTATTTTGATTCAGAAGCTTGGTTCAAATGACAAATATTTTGTTCCCTTCATTGCTATTTCGGTCAATCAATTTCTTTCTGAATCAGAAGCTTGATTCCGTGAGCGTGATTAGATGATGAGATATTTTGTTCTCTTTCATTGCTATGCTGAAAATAAATAATACACATGCTATGCTACCGGTTCTGATGCCGTTGACATAGTTGTTTACATGGACAATTGTAACTTTCAGATATTAAGCTGTCAATTTTAGTCTCCAATATAAAACCCCCGAATGACCTTGACAAATATGTGTTGCAGGTAAGGTACCTTGCACTTCTAATAATTGATGAGCTCTTCATGCGTTCAAAGCTTTTTAGGACTCTTGTTATTGAGAATTTGGATCAATTATTGTGCTTTAGTGTTGGGTTCCGGAAAAATTTTCCACTTCCTGCCCCTCTGGCTGTTGCATCTGTTTTGCGTTCGAAGGCCATTGAATTTTTGGAGAAGTGGAATGTGTCATTTGGGGTCCATTACAGACAGCTCAGATTAGGTTATGATTACTTGAAGAATACTCTTAGGCTTCAGTTTCCTAACATACAAGCTAACGTGGAGCGGGTTCGGCAAGAAAGAAGGGAGAGGGAGAGGAGGTCGAAAGAGATTCTGTTGAACAAGTATGAGTCATTGAAAGAGAGTTTGTCTACAATAAAGGGAGAGATACTGTCTACTGTGGATGAAATTGATGAGTGTTTGGTCATTTTGCATTCAAAACAGGAGCTTGGGTCGAATGATATATTGGACAATGAAGAACTTGATGAGTTTCGCTCTTTGGAGCTGCAGCAGATTCGTCTTGAAGCATTGAATGAAGGGGAAAAAGTTTATGAGAACAGCGATAACAAGGTAGTTTTTGATGCACTCAGGGAGCTATACAGACTTCTGGTGACAAAGCATTTAGTTTCCATCCAAGAATGGATTTCTGTTCTGGTAAGAGTTGAAGTAGCCGACAATAGATTCAGAGATTCCACTCTGAAGGATTTTATTGATATTCGAAATCATCTTAAATCAGTTAAAAATAAATGCGAGGAAGCAGGTTGTTCTCTTCCAAACACATCAAAACTTGATGGGGAAGAAGATTTTTGGGAGGATGGGAATGTCCTATCTGTTATTAATAATGAAAACAAGCATCCCGGCATGGCATCAACTTCCTCTAGTGCACCCAATAATGAAAACAAGCATCCCGACATGGCATCAACTTCCCATGAAAAAACGAATCGTGATAATCTTGGTTCATACACTAACAAGTATATTAGCACTAATCCTGACAGCCGACTTCATGGAGGAAATGAAGCCGAGTCAAACTCTCCAAGGAGTAAACTTTTGACTGAAGCTCCTGTGGTAAGATGGGGTTCTCACTTGGATAATTGGGGTTCAGACAGGGTTTTTATGGCTAACCAGCGAGGCTTGGAGCTTGAAAGTCACTGGGGTAGGGTGGATGATGATGCAGTCATTCCATCGGATAAAATTGCTGAATTGAGTGTTCAGGCAACACCTTATGAAGAAAAGCAAATTGAGATCCAACCATGCCGTGCTCCTTTGAGGAAAGGGGGACTGTGTCAGAGAAAAGATCTGAAAGCTTGCCCATTTCATGGACTTATCATTCCTCGAGATGATGAAGGGAGGCCAATCAATCAGAGTCCTTCGGAAGGCACGAGTATGGATTTAAGGACTGAGGTAATAGAACAGTTAACAAAACAAGCAGTAAGGAATGTTCGTGAAAAAGACAAGGAGGCTGCAAAGAAGAGAGAAATTGATAAACAGACGCGTGAAACGGGCAAAACTTGCTAAAATTCGAGAACACAATGAAGCTGTTTTACGGGATGCTGCTTTGGCTTCAACTTCAAGTTCAGCCGCTTTTGGAGAAGGGGAAGTAACACTTTCTGCCAGAGACAAGGAACCAAGTCTTGCATCTATGTTGCGAAAGAAAGTTACAACAAAAGATAGAATAGCTCAGAAGCTTTTGAGTTCACGGGCAAGGGATTCTGCCAGTAGCCAGCATGTGTCAGCTGAGGATGCTAAATATAGAGATGCCTTCCCAAATCAATGGTAAACTAGTATGATTTTTGTTGAGGTTGCTGATTACTCTGGAGTCTGAATCAAACTTCAGAACCAGCTGTATTTTGAATAAAGCCTTGCCTGTGGATGATGAGGCCGTTTAGTTGAATTGTGTGGACAAAAACTATTCATTTATTCATTTACCGCATAGTTATTTTTTATCAGGCAGATTCATGAGGACCGTTAAGGATAAAGAGTAGTAGTCATTTGGTCAGTTTTTGTGTTCTATTTTTGTTCACATTTTCTGTAAAATCATGTTGTATATAGTAGGGTGCCAAAGGATTACAAATTCAGCAATTGATGTGATGTTACACATTAGTCAGCACTCAGCAATAACTGCTTTATGAAAAATCTTCAATTCATAAAGAATTGTCAAATTTCACAGCAATGAATATTGGTAGATTTGATTTCCTCCGGGTTGTATGGCTGAGTAAATGAAGTTGGTGAAACACCAGATAACACGGGAAGGAATCTTAGTTGGGAAAGTCTAGTGTGATATTTTAGTAGGAGTAATGATATTTGGACAAAAATTTCTAGACAAAAATAGCCAAAAACTACTTTACAAATAAGGAATGAAAATTATTTTTATGTTTTTTTTTTTTTTTGACGCGAGAATTATTTTTATGTTACTCCATATAAATAAGGAATGAGAATTATTATGTTTAATGTCAAAAAGTGATGTTTAATGTCATTTGCCTTATTATGTTAGGTCATATAAATAAGGAATGAGAATTATTTTTAAGTTACTCCATATAAATAAAGACTAACGGTCAAACGAAGAATAAATAAAATCATCTAGGCTATCACAATAGCTTATTTCATAAGAAAAGAAACATGGAAAATAAACTTGATCGCACGACCCTCCCTCAGTAGCGTCAGGCACACACATCTTAGGTCTTAATACTCCAAAATTGTGACAATCTTCAAGCATGAGTAGCTGAGAGTAAATTCGCTATGTTTGAAGGAATAATAACATTAAAACTATCAATTGCTGTCGAAATGAGCATCCCTGGGATTTGGGGATGCCAGTGAAGTTCTTTTAAGTACTCTTGACCCTGGAAACAAATGAAGAAACTGTATTTAAGATGTTGACAACTAGTATGAATTTGGATGAATGAGGCTATTAGAACGAACATACCTGATGAATAAAGAGAAGTTGCGGAGGAAAATCTGGAGGGGCATCCACTTCTTCTTCATCATCTCTTTCACAGCAAAGGTCCCAAATTCTGGTAATTCAAAAAACAATTTTACAAACTCAATATATTATTGTCATCATCTCAATCGACGAATTTGGCAAGAATTACTAACGTCAATTGATTATCATCTGATGATACTGCCAAGACAGAGGCTTCATGAGGACTCCATTCAATGGATGTAATTGGATTTTCGTGGTAGTCAAAACTGGCCACCACAGAGTTTCCATCATCCTGTATAGAGAAATTATTAAAACAAAAGTTACAGTGGACTGGCTACAGAGATGAATATTATCAATGGAAGGAAATCTTCATCGAAGTGAGATAGATAGATACCTTGAGCAATCTTAAATCCCAAATAGAGAATGAACCATCATCACTTCCAGATGCCAGCATACAGCTTGCAAGCCTAGTAAGAAATGTTCATTAGAAGCGTATTTTCAATAAATATAAGATGGTTAGTTGAATAGATGTACATTTAATTTAATACCTGTTCCATGAGATCACATTGACATCAGCCTCATGTGCCTTTATGGTTGCTGCAGGTGACTTTCCTAAACGAGTATCCCATATGGCAACACTTCCATCAACAGAGCATGAAGCAAAGACACTCCGTTCAGTAGGACTCCACTGTACAAATATTGGGAAATCTTTTCAAACCTATCTTCTTAGCTCGTTAAGAATAGAATTAGAGAAATTTGATCAGTACTTAAGGTTGCATATATTATAGTGCTAATTACCTGCAAGTCTTCAACACTTTGTGTATGCCCAACAAAAGGATTAGAGTCGATATTCCATGTTGCACCAGATGTTGGCTCCCACAGATGAATAAAATTCTTACAGTCCCCTATAACGTAAAATTGATCAACAACATGATGATACGTTTAGAAGGTTGACACTGAATAGAACCAATATTCGAGATATGAAGACGCCAATCTACCTGAGACGAGCCTTCCAGTAACAAGAGGACTCCAATCTAAAGCATGGCCTTCATCTTCATGTTTAAACTTGACAAGAGGAGCTTGATTAGATGCTGCTCTGGCACCGTTGCTAACTGCAGCAGTTGATTCAGCCAAATCTTTTATATGAGAACTGAGATCCCACACCTGCAAAGCATGGAGATGGAAAACTGAAATATAATTTCCAAGAACAAAGCAACATTAAGCAGTGACTGTACCCAAGACGCACATATATGAGGCTGATGGACTAACCTGAACGTAGCCAGTATCCGCCCAAGACGCACAAATATGAGGATTCTGAGACATTGCACGAATCTGATTCACACCTCCATGGTGAAGTACTTTAGAGAGCTGAATAAAAAAATAAAAGGAAAAAGTTGTTTAAAGAAGATAGTGAATGTTAAGCCATTTATAAAGTTGTCATTTTGAAGATTCACATAACTTCAGATTTTCAGAGAGAGATGGGGAGACATACTTGGACAATCGGCGCTCCTAATCCACCCTCCTCTTCATCATCTTCAACACTATCGCTTCTGTCACTATCCATATCAGAGCCTTCGGCATCTGTGTTGACCGAAACTAAATCGCGTCTCTTACCTGATAAGTTAGATAGTTTAAAGATTCCAATATAGTTCCCTGATGCTTCCGTTGCCTGTCATGAGGTTACATAAACAATCAGGGTCTAACCAAATTATTAGTTAAAGATATAACCAATGCAGAACTCAGTATTCTAAGGCAGATAGGATCAAGGATTAATATGAAGTGACAGTAAACCAACAATGTAATCACTCATACTCGCATATATATCTCAATCTAATACAATGCTAAGAAGAACAAACATAAAAAATTAGAGGATAAAAACAGATTGAAACTGTTGGTCTGCTCAACATCTCTAATAAGTGTTCAGTACCAATAACAGTTTTTTGTTAAAATAACAGGTAAATAAAATCCTCATTTTACGTATAAGCAATATTCTCATCAAACATAAACATATAACAGAAAGAAGAAAAGGAAACGAACCTCAGTTCCAGCAACACAGAACACTGTATGTGGATACGCTGACCGTACCAATCCCAAATCATCATGTAGTATATCAAAGCTGCCAGAAGCACACAATCGTCATATAGCATATTGAATGAAGTTATTTAACCTCAAATAAGCTTCAGATAGCCACACTAAGAAATAGGTTCTGAATTCGCCCTTGACATAAGCTCTTAAAAATACCCACATAACATTATACACACAAAAAATAAAGATGGTGATGATTAAGGTACCGACCATTATATACACATACAAATAAATATCTGAAAATTAAGGTTCCAAACCCAAATACAAATAAATATTTTGAACATTAAGGTTGAAATTCGTACCTCAAACATGGACATCCAATATCAAAACGATGATATGAATTATATGCAGAAGTGTCACTATGTGCCATCTTCCAATTCCGAACCTTCCCCTTTCTTACAACCCTTTTTCCGAAAACAATTCAAAATAATTGAATTAATCAACTCAGCAATAGTATCATCAACAACCTCAAAATAGTATCAATCAATCAGAAACCAAAATGGAAATCACTCAAATAAGAAAACAATTTCTTGTTCTATATCATCAAAATAAAACTGACACTTCAACTACTTGTATTTTTAAAAAAAAATCAAAATAAAACCAGTGTTTGGGTGTCTGTGTCGTGTCCGGTGTCTGTGTTTCGTAGGATACTAGTGCTTATTTACATGAACCTTGCAACATGTTTTTGTTCAAAACCTAAATCTAATTCAAGAAATCCAGTTCAAGTTGCGATTTGCTTTTATCCTAAAACTTAACTTTTCCTTACTGGACCTATTTCTGAATTTATACCTATTCTTGATGTTGTTATTTTAGTTTCATGGTGATTGACTTGGAAATAGGTGACTAATAATAATAATAATAAGATAACAAGCTCAACATGTATTTTTTTAGCAGTATACGCACAAGAAAATTAGAGACAGGTTAGATACCAAGCTGAATACCAGCAAAGTCTTTTTTGATACTTCAATCGATCCCCTTTCTGTCTTCCTTGATCTAAAATTTGTTTTCTATTTATATTGTAAAATTAGGTTTATGAATTCTCTTTTGATCTCATTTTCAGGTTTGGGCTTGGGCTGGATACTTGCTCACCAAGAAACTCATTAGGATTGTTGTCAAAAAAAAAGGAACTCATTAGGGTTGGAGGGAGGTTAAGAGTTACTCAGCAAGCATAGCAAACTTGCTCAGCAAGGATAGTTGGAGGAAAATCAAATTGGGCCAAACCCAATTAGTAATTAGTAAAAGAAACTAAAACTGGGTTTAATCAAGTGAAGCACTAGAATCAACTGGGTTTCCGTGTAGTTTTCACTTTTGGTTATTTTTTCTATACTCCCACCCAATCTCGTATACCCCCACCAAATTTGAAAACCCCAAAATGCCCTTTGTAATATTTTTTTTTAAAAAAGGCTCATCGTATATATGATATTTGGGACATATATACGATGTTTATTTTTACCACATCGTATATATGCCTTTAAGAAGTATATACAATTACATATTACACGGCCAATCGTATATACCTCTTAAGGACATATGTACGATGTGGTTAAAATGAGCATCGTATATATGTCTCAAATGACATATATACGATGCGTTAACGTTTTAGTTTTTTTTAGTTGTAAAAAAAAATTAACGGTCATGATTTTTCTTTCAAAGTTGATCAACAGTGTGGATTGCACGACAAAATTAACGATTGATAATCTTTTACCTCAACTATAAATACCCACTCCCACCATCACTATTTTCACACCAAAAATTCAACTACCTTCTATCACACAACACAAGTGAAGATGATGCAGGCTTCGCTAATGTCATACTACGAGCCTTCTTCCCTCACTCTCGTTCATTCTAATATGGGGTTCGCTGATCATCAGGGCATCATCTTGCAAGATGATGGTATAGGTTTCGATGGGAGAGATGTTTTATCGTGTAGGTTGAAACACTGCATATCATTTGCTTCTCTTAAGCAAAAACTACTGCAGATGGTTCAACCAGAGAACGACGAGCATGAGATAATTCGTATCGTTTATCGGAAACCAGAAACGACTGATGGAGGTATTTACTGGTCTACCATGGATGTCAACAGCGAGGATGACGTCCGAGACATGATGTCCATTCATATTACGTTTAAATGGAAGAGTTACATTCATCTGTACGTCGAAACCAGAATGACCGTCGTTGAGATCATTTGTCGATTAACTCCACCAACTCAGTAGTTTCTATTGTATTTTTTTTATCTGTCTATTTTGATTGTAGTTGTTTATGTTGTATCGCTTGTGTAACTTTGTTTTATCGAATCAATGAAATCGAAAATTTATGCAAACTCGTAAAATATAACTACAAAAAAAGTAATAATAAAGTGCCAACATCAAAGTAATATGAGTACAAATACATCAAAGTACAAATACAAAATCCCTAACGTCCTCCTCGTCGCCATCGTCCTCGTCCCCGTCGTCTAAGGGCATGTGCAATGTCATCCGGACGTGTCATCCCTACCAGCCTATGGAGTGTCCGATACGACCGCCACGCATGATTTAGCCGATGATTCTATTGACGACTTATAGATTCACACTCTTTTTGTATTACACGTTTATCTATTACTATATCGCGTTTTTGTAATTATACGCGTTTATTTTATCCAATATATATACACCGTTGATGTTATTCAAATCACGAGACTTCAAATTATAACTGTTAATAAAATCACACCCGTTAACAAATAATAAACTCATTGTATATATCTCTTTTGGGACATATATACGATGTGCAATCTTTAGGCATCGTATATATGTTCGTTGTGCGTAAATACGATTGACTTAAAATGCATCAATCGTATATACGCACAATGAACATATATACGATGCCTAAAGATTGCACATCGTATATATGTCCCAAAAGAGATATATACGATTCGTGTAATTTTGTAAAAAAAAAGGTTTTTAAAGGGCATTTTGGGAATTCACTATTTGATGGGGGTATATGGGAACTTGGTGGGGGTACAAAAAAAACCCTTTCTCTTTTTGGGCTTCGGCCCTCTTTGTATCCAAAAAAAAAGAATAAAACCCAACTACTAAAATCAAACCCAATTACGCAAGTTATTAACATAGACCCAAATCGTATAAACAAGTCTGAATGGTATCTAGCTAGGCCCAGTCGAACAAACTATTAAGCGTTGACCCAATTAATGAAAATCGTGCCCACATGTCTAAGAACTAATCTCGTTGATCAGACTCAAGACACGCGAACTAGTAGTAAAAAAAAAAGAAAGCGGACAAAATTAGGGTATAACATATTATAAATCGCTATTAGTAGTATTTCTATAAATGATGATTTTTCAAATAGCCATTGATGGGGCGGTACCAAAAAAAAATCCTCAAATCCTGCCTAAACCGCCCCACTTTCAACTCTACTAAGCTAAGCATATTTGATTTCAAATACCTACTCTAAATAACATCCATTTCTTACAAGTGTTTGTAGTGTCCTCAAATAAGTAATAATAGGACTATAGGCAAAAATGTGACACTCCAAACACTAAACTAAAAAAGTGATTAATTTTCAAACTTGTGATAAACCTGGCATCCATGTATGTGAAAGTGATTGATAGTGAGACAATGGCAGCAATCATTCAAATGAAATTGCGCTCCCTTGGGTCATCACATCTTCCTAGTTCCTCCACATGCCACAATTGTAGAGGTCTATAAGAAAAAATAAAGTTATTTTCAAATCGGCATCTTGATCTTGGTTTGGTTAGGATTGTGGGAAAATGGGGTTGGGAGACTTACGTAATTCTCTTAGTAATAAATTAATTTAGCTTTTATATCATTGAGAATAGAAGTCCTTTCTTATACGGCAATGTCAGTTTTTTTTTGGTAGGATAAAAAAATGTCATATGCTATTTTTTATAAGTTTTTCATACTTTTTGTCAAAAAAAAAATAAGTTTTTCATACTAGTAAATAAATAAATAAATTCCAATAAATTGTTGATAAAATATATTAAACCACTCTCTCATCTTGATCTACCTTAAATGAACATCAAATTGGTGAGACCTTCAAATCATGGTTCAACTACTTAAAACCTTTTAAATTTAGATAAAATCACTTTGAATAATTAAAATAACCAAATTGTATAAGAAATCGCGTAAAAAAAAACCGTATAAACATTGAGCCAAAATTTAACTAGATCGACCGCTATTGGGTTGGTTCGATTTTTAAAACATTTTAAAAAGTAAAGCGTCAATTTTTGTAAGCAATAAAATTTAAAAACGCTTGCTTTTTCTTACTTCTCTTCCTCCCTTGTCTTAAAAAATACACATCACTATTCATTCTTGTACCCATCATCATCATAACTCAAATTGCAGAATAGTGAGTGAATCAGAGCCTCTCTCCCACCATCAAATTGTGGTTTTTGGGTTAAAAAATGGAATCAAGTAGCGTTGATAGCAACAGTGTATTACTGAGTATGATGGAAGAGGATGAACATCAGCATCAGTTTTCGTCAATCTCGAAGCTACATCATAACAATGCTCCAACTACTACCAGTGTCCATGACCTTCTTGAATGTCCCGTTTGTACTAATTCAATGTACCCTCCGATCCATCAGGTAATAATCTCATCAATTCTTTCTTTCTCCAATTACTCTACGCTGACTTTGTACCCTAGTTAATTATTTACTGCTATCATTTTTAACATTGATTGTGTTTCTGCGATTTGTTTTTTGTTTTTCCCAATTGGAACTGCCTGAACCCTAAATAGATAAATAGATTATTAATACCCCCAAAATAGGAATAGACAGAAAATCAGGAATGAAGATAGAAATTGGATTAACTAAGCTTGAATCATGCTTAACAAGAGGATCAGCTACTTGATTGACTTCTCTCAAAACTACAAAGAGAAGGTATGATGTGAACATGTATGCTTATAAAAGAGGCATGATCAGTTTGTTTGGGTGGAACTTGGAAGTGTAATTCCTAATTAAAAAAAAACCTAGATGCATCACTATTTTTTTTTTTTTGGTATAAACCGAGTATCATCTGCGTGCAACTAGATTAATCCCTCAAGCCGAGTAGGACCACAATGGGTGACAAAGCTCTCCTTCAATATCCGTAGGTCAATCAAGAGAACTTATTTAAGTAAGTGCATTGGATATTGTAATAAATACTACAGTATAGGGTACTGAGAGGAATCTGTGGAGGCGTATTCTAGATAGAACTTTTAGTAGTAGCAGATAAGGATGTTAGATAAGTCTGAAGACAAGGTAAGAAGGACATACAAGGTTCGGGGTTTACTGATGATTTCTATATAGGCTTATTGCTTCTAAATGATTTGAAAGTGATTTTTTTAGTTTCTTTCTTCTTTGCATGTTGTAGTCATTGACGTAGAACGTTAGTGTTTCATTGTATCATTGGGCTGATCCCTCCCCATCCTTCTTTTCAGTCTTCCCCCACCTTTGTTAATGTGGTTAAATTTGTAACATTTTTATATCCACTTATCATCTGGTATGTCCCTATTGGAACTTAAGAGGTTAGATGCTTGCTTTTTTTTCTCTAAAGTTAAATGATATCATATAACTAGTTTTGCCACATGATAGGCCCCTAAAACATGTTTATAAGAGGAGGGGTAAAAGAGGAATTAAAGATAGTAGTGGGGTGGTGAATCAAGAGGCAAGGGCAGAAGCTAAAGAAATGAGTATTGAAGGGAATGGTGATAAAAATGGTGGAGAGGGAGAGAGAATAACTAGCTGCACACGTGGCAGTGAGAGATTGGGTGAGAAGATTGAGGAAATCAGAGGAGAGGGGAATGAGAATATTCTTAACTTAAGGGATGATCTCACGTAGGAAAAGGTATTCACTGATTTTATAAAGGGAAATACGGCTGAGAGAGTGTTCTCTTCTCAGAGGGAAGGTTCTGTTTGTGTTTTCTTTGTCATTGTCTTTTCATTGTTAGTTTCTCCATTGTTAGTTTCATTTCAGTATTTTACTGTGTAATCAAAACGAGTTAGTTCCTATTTCAAGTAATCAAAGGGAGTTTCCGAACAGTTTATCCCTTATTTCTATGTTTGGTTCTATTACATTACCACAATATCCTAAAATAAGTAGATCTCATGATGTTGAGTCATAACTTCTAGGTGATAGATTTAGTTCTGAATAAAGATGTTGATGCTGCTAATAGGCTAGAAAATCGAATTCTTAATTAGTATGTATAGTCATAAGATTGAGTGAAAATTTTATACATTTATTATAGAAATTGTTGCAATTAGTAAAATTCTTATGAAATCTATTTTATGTGTGGTGTATTTGAAAAACAGAACAACACCAGGGTTGAAAATTAAAATAGTATATTTTGGTTCTACAATAATAAGTGGAGCCAAAGAAAATATAATAGAATGTAATATTCCATTTTGCCTTATCCAAATGTTAAATGCTACCTTAAGCTTTTACTTTGGGGTGATAATCTATAGGACTATTAGTTGCATCCCATCACCAATGCAATGAAGTTGAATTGGTTGGAAGCTCCACTGCTACAAGCATTGCATATGACTACAAGATATGAAAATTTTCAACATCTTACTACTTTTAAGTGGGAAGGAACTGGAACCGGAAAACGGACCAGATATCGTGCTTTACTTTTGCTGTGAGATCACGTGTTAGTTAATTCTGAATCTAGCACAACGAGATCCCTTCACTCATCATGAGTCTTATGATATGTAGCTCGCTTATATAAAATAACCCCAGATGAACCAAATCTGGTGATTTAACAAGTTTTTCAGTGCACGGAGTTTATTACTTATTAGTATGTGGTGCATTTTTTGCCCCATTTTGTCACTATACTATATGGTCTGTAAAGAAACCTTTTGTTTTTGTCCTTGTACAATAATACAATAAACTAGATAAATTTGATAACTAATGGTTGCAACACACTGACTAATTCCTAAATAAAATTTCTTCTGCAGTGCCACAATGGGCATACCCTTTGTTCAACTTGTAAGACAAGAGTACACAACAGATGCCCAACTTGCAGGCAAGAATTAGGTGATATAAGATGTCTAGCATTGGAGAAGATAGCAGAATCACTTGAGCTTCCTTGCAGATACATCTCTCTTGGGTGTCCAGAGATATTTCCTTATTACAGCAAACTCAACCACGAGGCCATTTGTAACTTCAGACCATACAATTGCCCTTATGCTGGGTCAGATTGCTCAATTGTTGGGGATATTCCATATCTAGTTTCTCATTTAAGGGATGACCACAAGGTTGATATGCATTCTGGATGCACTTTTAACCATCGCTATGTGAAGTCTAATCCCATGGAAGTAGAAAATGCTACGTGGATGCTAACGGTATAACTCATTCCTTGCTCAAGCACAAGTACATTTAGGACTCGTTTGGATAAACAACTTAATTAAACGCTTATAGCAAAAGCGCTTATTATATAAGTGCTTCTGCATAAACTGTTGATATAATAAAGGATACAATAATGTTAAACTATTTTTCTCTAAGGTATAAGTTGTTTTCATAAGCTATCCTGGGGAACTTATAGAAATTAGCTAAAAACAACTTATGAACATATCATAAGCTGTTTTTATAAGCTCTTTCAAACAGTCTCACAAGTGCTTGTGCCAATTGATAAGCTCAAATAAGCCAATCCAAACGGGCCTCTAACGGAACTTGAAATCTCATCCAAATTGTTATGGCTGACTCTTATCTTTGATTTGTCATAGGTTTTCCATTGTTTTGGTCAGTATTTTTGTTTGCATTTTGAAGCATTCCAGCTTGGAATGGCTCCTGTTTACATGGCATTTCTTCGATTCATGGGTGATGAAAGAGACGCCAAGAACTATAGCTACAGCTTAGAGGTGGGAGGAAATGGGCGTAAACTAACATTTGAAGGGAGTCCAAGAAGCATTAGAGATAGCCATAAGAAGGTGAAGGACAGTCACGATGGCCTAATCATATACCGTAACATGGCACTTTTCTTCTCTGGTAAGGATAGGAAAGAGTTGAAGCTACGAGTAACAGGAAGGATATGGAAAGAACAGCAAAACCCTGAAGGTATTGTATTCATACCCAACCTGTGTAGCTAGGTTGGTGTTATTCCTTGTTGTAATGTACATAATTTTGGAAGATTGTATTTTAGTGTATGCTTAGATGTATGGTTATGGATGTCTCTATTTGCAAGCAAAATAATTATTTTCTGAGCTCTAACCAAGATATTTTGTCAAATATTTGGTCCCACATACATGTATGCCAAGAGTCCCCTGAGACAGTTTTTCTTATATCAATACTTAAATTTGGCACTCCTCAGTTGATTTATCTATGTTACTGGTACATTTTCTTGTATCTTAGTGTATGCCTAGACAATGAGTATATCTCTAATCTAGTGCAACTAATACATTTTTTTAGAGTGTTGGTTTTGTGGTGACAAAAATTGATTATGGTGAAAAGTTAGTTGAATGTAATGTGATTTATTGTTCGCGTGAAACACCCAGACACTATTACATAAAGGGAATTTGCGTTGAGAGGATTTGACCATGTGTTTAGAGGTGGCTAACGCAGTTCCAAAACACTTGCTAAATTTTTTCGAAGGTACAACGGTCGACAAATTTGCAAAGAAATGATAATTGTTTCTTCCTTTTTACAATCTATTAATATTTTATTTTAATTGCTTCAAAAAGATATTTTATTTTAAAATTTATTCTGCATTCTTTTAACACACATTTTTCTGTTCTTACTTGACTGTCAAGTTTTTTTCCTTTCAGCTACTTTGATTATTTGCACATTAATTTAAAATTGCGACAAAGTTTCCCACTTTTTCCTTTTTCACTAACCATTTCAAAAAATTTGTGCCGGCGGATTAACAGTCATATGCAACCTTGGGAATAGAATATTGATAGATAGTTAGATTAAGGCTCTGTTTGGTATGAATCAAGTATCATTTGCGTGCAATTGCAGAAACTAATTTCTCGAGTCGGAATAAGACCACAATGACCGGTAAAACTCTCCCTTAAAAGATTTAACATTGTAGTTGTAACTTATCATTTGTTTTTTGAAAGAAAAATAATAACATTCGTGTGTCATAATCATAATTTAATTCTATTTAATATATGTTTAAAAAAGATATTTTAAAATCTTTAAATAATCATATAGATAATATTGCTGTTGTACACTGTAGACTTGGTTAAGTCTTGATATTTTTGTTAGACGCATTAAATAATTGGAGATCTCAAGTGTTCTTTTTTTTTTTTTAAATCAAGATACCTTCCACGTGAAGTTGTAGATACTAATCCTTCAAAATAACGAAGATACATTTAAATGTTGACTTCTCCCAACTTATATTTTTTCATATGCACCGACTAGATATCGAACTTAAGACTATATGCTTAAAGGATCCAGACATTTACCACTTGTGTCATATTATGTTGGTTAGAGATCTCAAGTCTTTAGCAAACAAAATAAATAAATAAAATTGGAAGGAAAAATCATTTTTTTATCATCTAAAAGGTTTCATTAAGATGGGCCAAGCCACAAAACCAATATAACATAAGACTATTGCTTTTCCCACACCCCCTTATACTCAAAACACACCCCACAAGGGTGTGAAAAGACCAAAAGGCCAGCCAAAACCTCTTTTTTTCATGAAATTTCACCTGCTCGAACACGGGCCTTCGAACAGGTTCGAATGACATCGTTCGAGTGTGTTAAATTTTGACTTCACACTCTCTTTGGGCGTTTTTCACTTGTTCGCATGAGGTCATGCGAACATGTTCGCATGACCTTGTTCGAACCCGTTCGAACGACATCGCTCGAGTGTGTTAAATATTGACTTCACACCCTTTTTGTGCGTAATTTCACCGTTCGAGCGAGGTCATTCGAACGTGTTGAACAAGTCGTTGAACGAGCCTTTAAACACGTCCTCACAGCGTTTCACGCGAGGTTATTTTGGAATAAATTTTGTTAAGGGTGTGAAAGAGTAGTAGGGGTGTGGGAAAAGTAAACGCCTAACATAATGTAAGAGATAGACCACAGAAGACCAGCCATACTCCAAAGAAAATAAGCCAAGCTAGTAATAACTAGAAATTTGTTTCAAAATAACTATTAAACCAAATCGAATCTATTATCGAACAAGATTGAACTATTAAGAATCGAACTATTACGAATAGTTACGAATCAACTACATTTATTCAATGCAATTCACTAACCGAATCATTAGTAAGCGGGTTCGGTTAGTGAATATGAACTACTAGCGAACTAATAGTCCCCTGATGCACTACTTGAGTTGTTAACATCATTTGCTCTCTCTATCTCATCAAATGAGATGTCTGGAAGATGGAATGGCATTTACCGCTCCCTTGCTTGATTTTGGAATTAACAAACTTTATTCTCTTAACAGGCAAATATGTGTAAGCGAGCTGCCTACTTTCTTTAACGCTCTCAAAGGTATGATATCATGAATTCTATTATGTATTTTCATCTGGAAACTATATAAGTATACTCTTTACTTTTATGTGTGCAGATGTTTTGGCATCTCAACATGAAGAGGCCATATGTGCAGCCACCAATGCACTCAAGAACATTATCAATTCTTGCATTGATGAAAGTTTGATTAAACAGGGAGTGGATATGATAACTTTGGAAGAAAACAAAAAATCAAGGGCGTCTGGACCAACCATTATTGCAAAAATTTGTGCAACTATTGAGAGCTTACTTGATTATAACTATGTTGCTGTCTGGGATAGAGTATTTGAAGTTGTTTCATCCATGTTTCATAAATTAGGTAATTTTAACAGTTCGGTAATAGTTCGGTAATAGTTCGGTAATAGTTCGGATTTATTTTGGTTGCAAACCGAACTGTTAGTGTAAAAGTTCAGTTCAGTATTAATAGTTCAGTTCAGTAAAAGTTCAAATTAATAGTGCGATTCAAAAAATTACATTAAAAAGTTCACTAACAGCTGATTCGATTCGGTTAAAGCGTGAACCGAATCGTTAGTGTAGTTTAGTTCGATTCGAAGAATCTAGTAGTGCGATTCGGTTGATTCTCGAACTGTTTAAATAGTTGATTCGGTTGATTCGATTCTCATTCAATCAAACAACCATGAACAACCTACTAATAACAACTAACGAGGGGGGAACAACAAGAAAACGGGGAGGTGAATAAATAACATGAGTTTGAGACTTAGGCCACAGTAAACCGGCCCAGCCCAACCTAAACAAACAAGCGGATCACCACAACCCGCCCCACACTCACCCACTAATTATTGAAACACACAGAACAATAAACACGAGAGAGGAAAGAAACTTTCGCAGAAAAGAAGAGCGCTAAACCTTTTTAGTTTGAAGCAGGAAGAAAATGAAGATCGTTTCAGTAGCACTGAGGTCATTGAAAGGCAATTTGTCGCAAAGGTTTAATCAGACTCATTTGCTCAGAAGTCTTTCTACATGGCCAATTTCAGGTATTTAGTTTTGTTTATAGTCTTTCTAAATTGCTGCGAGTTTTTGGGGTCTCCATCTTTGCAATTGTAGCGTTGTATGTCTACAATTGTAATTTTCAGCATACAATTTAATACCTTGATTTAAATAATTGTTTTGATTATTTTGCTGTTTACATGTGTTGTTGGGTTTCTATGAAGTTTGAGTTTCTGAATCTGTTTTATGGTTCGTTCCTCTTTTATGATTAGAAGTTTTCAGTAAACCAAAGGGGACCAGTGAGGCTTGTCTTTGTGCTAAGTGCCTCTTACCATCGTTGAAAATGGAATTTTTTTACTGTAATGTGTGAATGTCATTTAATTTTGTGTTATCTTTTCAACTGTTGTAGTTTAGTTGAGTAAAAGCTTTTTGTTTGAATCTGCCTAGTTTTGACTGCAATATCTACACAAATGTAATGTTGCGGGACAAGGTTTTTACAATTACATTTCCACGGACATCTACAATAGTAGTTTAGAGGAGTGGAAGCCTTTGTTTGGAATCTGGCTTGTTTGTGACTGTAAAATATACACAAGTGCAGTGTTGCGGGACAAGTTTTTTACACTTACATTTCCATGGACATCTACTATAGTAATTTAGAGGAGTGGAAGCCTTTGTTTGGAATCTGGCTAGTTTGTGTGTTGTGACTGTAAAATATAACATGTAGTGTTGCTGGACAAGTTTTTTACAATTTCAGATTAATGTATATTGTTGCTCTTACAAACCTGTAATTAATCTTACTAGAAATTCGGGAATCCTCTAGAACCACTGATCAAATTCCATTTCTTTTGTGTTCTTCAGGTAGGAATGTATTATGCATATGAAAACTACAATGTTTCTGGCATGAATTCTTACTAGTTAATGTTCAATCTTTTTCACAAGAAATCATTTTCGTTGCAAGAATCCTACATTAAAGCTTAGTGGCGTAGTGGCTGTGCAATTTGCTTCTCTTCATATTCGTTGGTACTTGTACGTTTTGTCCAGTAATGAGGAGATTTAACTTCACTTATCTTCTGAAATTTTTAATTACTGTTTGAAGGGTGGAAAATGCTAGTGTATAAATCACACTTTGCATAAGAGTGATAAATGATAGTGTGGCTTATTTTGACTCCTGAAGTTGTTTTTCAACCACTCTCGCCATGTATGGCCACTGTCCCTGATTGGTCTTGTCATCTTTTTATGTCTATTTTATATAAAATTTAGTACCCTAACAATGCTGTTGGAGGGCTATGTTTCTAGGAAATAGTTTGTAAATATTCGAAATAGGTTGGGTCAGCGTATCTTCAACAATGAGATGGAAAAAAGTGTAAGAAACCTGTTTTATTATATTCATGGGGATTTCATGATTTCTATTATAATAGGCGCAGTCTCTCTATGGTTAGGATGTTTCGAGTTTGTTCTTTTTCTCTTTCTCTCCGATGATGGATTTACTTTTATAAGCCTTATGATCTTGTATAATGATTGGGCAGAAAATGGAACAGCTAACCAGCAGGCTAACAAGTTAGAGTCTCCTGAAGAATTTGAGCAGCGGATATTTAGTCCTGGAAGAAATTCCAAAATTGATAGCATTTTAGATAAGCTGAATCAACAGGGAAAGGCTCGAGATAGATCTAGTTCAACAAGTGGTGGAAGTGGTGAAAGTTCCCCATTTTTGGATGATCTAGAACAAAGTTTGGATACATTGTCTGATGGAATGGATGGGAAACTGAATAATGCTGCCAGATACTTTGAATTTGACCCAGATGAAATCATGAAAGAAGATTATGCTTTTCGATCCGATACCACTTTTCATCATGGAGGAACATATACTATAAAGGTATACTGAATAGCAATCCCTACTTTCTCACTTATCACTGGTTTTCATATTCAATATTACATGTTCTGTATATATTAAATTTGTTTCTAATCTTTTTAATTTTGTCTGTCATGAGTGCATCTTATAGTTTAGAAGTGGTAGAATATTTAAAACAAATGCAGCTTTTTATATTTTAAAAAATAAACATCTTGGTGCATGACCTGTGCCGTGAGCCTGATCCGAACAACCCGTTCAAAATCTAGTTGGTTTGGTTCGGATTTTGAAGAAAAAACACAATCCAAATCAACCCAACCTGAGTAAATGCAATCGCCTTGAGCAATAGCTTTGGACAAAACCAATCCAAACTGACCCGTGAACACACCTAGACACACAACACACACATGATTTAGCATAAATTCTAATACGTGATTAAGCATAAACGAAAAGGCGGAGTCTTGGACTCATGCATGTGCTATGGAGAAGCTCTTCACATTAATTAACCTCTACACATTGTGTCATTGAGATTAAGGTATGGATAACCAATAATGTTGGTAAATGCTTATAAGCCCATAATTACTTTTTGTCTGCTTTAAACAGTTGGTGTGGTTATGTATATGCACCACTTTGTATTTATGGCATTTTATCTGTTGGTATATCTTTTGTACCAGATGTATCTTATTAATTTTCTGATCTGTGCTGTATTTTTGTTCATACAGGATCTTGATCTTACAAAACCTGTTGCACGCAAACCCGCCCCAAGGAATGAATTCAAAGTGACCACCAAAGAAGTTCTTAGTCAAGCAGATTTCAGGGTCAGCACTTATCTCAGAGTAGTTCCTTTATGATAACGAGTCTTGATGAATATTATATGCATCATTGCTGTAATTACTTTGTACTTCTGTTTGCTATCTTTATTGTTTTTGTATGCAAGTATTATGATACATTTAAAAAAAAATTAATTTGTTGTGCCTTTTTGCAAAGTTGTTGGTGAGAGGTAACTTGGCAATGTATATATGCTCTGATGTCACACATGTCAAAAATATCTCATGCAAATGGTTAGGTCATTGTATACCCCCTCCCTCCCCAACAAATCTTATCATTTTAAGATTCTTTTTGAAATGATTTAGGAGTTAGGATGAGGCAACCTTAGATCCTTAACTCATACATCGAAGCCTCTTCCATATGTATTAGCATTAAGATTAGTGGAACAGCATGTTACCCAGAAACCCCAATGATTACTTTTATAGATAGCAGATTCATTTGAACAAGGGTAAGAGTTTCCCTTTCAGTTTCCCTCATAGTTGTATGCTTTGCTTCTTTAAGCCTTAGATCCGGTTTAGTATCCCTTTAAATTTGTGTGAAAAGTTCAGGTTATAAATTTTTCATATGCAACTAACTCGTACATAAATTTCTCGTGATGTTATCATGCTAAAGTAAAGTCTCCATTTGATTCAGTGATTCAGCTTCAATATTGTGCTAAGGCAGATGAAAGTGAGGAAAATGTTTGTGACAACTCTCTTTAGCCCTAGTAGCTCTTGATAGTGAGGCTGAGACTCCTGATAATGAAATAAATGTTCCTTTTAATGCTATTTTTGGAGTAGCTCTGAGTAGTACTGATATTTTTTTGCAGAATGTTAGATTCCTTGCAAACTTCATAACAGAGGCTGGAATTCTTATAAAGAGAAGTCAGGTAAGTTCTAATCCACTGCTGTGTAGTAGACTGGATAAGAATGATGACCTATTAAACTGATTCTTCTTGCTCATTGTGAATAGACTGGCATCAGTGCAAAGGCTCAAAGGAAGGTTGCCAGGGAGATTAAAACTGCCCGAGCATTTGGCTTAATGCCCTTTACAACAATGGGTACGAAGTCATTTATTTTTGGGAGAACTATGGAGAGTCTTGATGACGACTTCGCGTACAGGAGTGATACAAGAAATGTACCTGGTGGTGAACTTGGTATGGATTAGACAACACTTAGAACATCAATATTAATGTTTTTGCCGTGGGGTTGAATTAGCTTGTGTAATCTCTTCTATTTTGTTTCTCTCTTGGTCCAAGAGACTGAATTTATTGAACAACTAGTGGGAATTTAATATATTGATGTGTTGAAATAATATTTTTACGCTATAGGGTAATCCGGAACGCTTGCACGGAGTGCAGATAAAAAGACTTCACTTGCAGCTAGTGGTCACGTACTGATCATTGAGTTACAACATTTAGTTGACCATTCGTCAGACAGTGTTCTGCTTTGCATGAGATACTACTTCCTTTAATTACGTAATAGTGGACCATTTGGGTTCAGCCGTGGATGCGAGGAGAGGCCTCGAGAGGGAGAAGGGAGCGAGAAGCGTGATAGAATGCGATGGAGAAGGTGAAATGGTGAGAGAACACACGAGCAGAGAATTCTCATATTCTCTCTATATATGCGAAATTTGGATTTTTTTTTTCATTCAGTTCAAGAAAAATACTCTGAAAATTCCTAAAATTTTATAAATTATTTGTATTTATAATCCAAAAAAAGTGAATGTTTCTCTAAAGAAGTTTAATTACCTAAGGAGAATACACTACCCCAAAAAATTATTTCATCCAAATGCATCCTTATATTTTGTAGGTATCTTGTGATCAATATATTTTCCTATTATAGAAAACTCAAATACGTGGCTATTTGTAACTTTGAATCACACAGTTACCCTTATGCTGAGTTAGATTGTAACTCTAGATTATACACCTACCCTGGCTACCCATATCTACTGTGGCACAATAAATAAATAAAAACTCGAGTCCATTAAATGGGATCGCCATTAAAATAAAACTCGAGTCCATTTTCTGACACCTCTCTAATATTTTCTAATTGTTTTTCACGAAGCATGCCATATCGTTTGTAAGATTTCACAACGACATTTGTTAAATTGGAGACTAGATTAAAAAGAGAGGCAATTTCAATGTGAATTTCAATGTGATCTTTGGCAACAACTAAAGTAAATTGCAAATGATGAGTAAACCGTTGTACATAAAATGCAAATGGGATCGCCATTAAAATAAAACTCGAGTCCATTAAATTCTCGTTGCAATTAGCTAGCTCCATCATAAACTGGTCCATTAGTTCATGTTTACAAAACAATCCATCAATTGCTAACTTCAGTGATAAAACAATGGTATCCTTATCATGAACAATATCAAAGAGAACACTCAATAATATCACAACAGCTATAATAGTGGTTTTACATGCATCTCCGGGTACCACACACCACACCCCGTTAATAAAACAGTTAGAGTAAATACTCTGTATATTTTATCCGTAGATACCCATCAGAATCAGAATATCCATATCCAACCACTGCGGGTTTTAGCGGGTATGGGTGATATTCAAATTCAGAATATCAATATTTCATTTCCCACATTCCCATTTTTAAGCACAACATTGTAGTTGAAACAATACAGATACGACACTCAAAACAAGACCAGAATATCAAACAACAATCCAAATAGGGAAAGGCCTTGTCTTTCTATCCCCGAAATCCAAATTTAATAAACAAATCAACTACAAACTCAGAAAGAATTTGTTATCAGTCGGAAAGGAAGTTCTAGCAAATAATGGTTTGAGATTCCAACCAAAGAAAACAGACCTCCTTTGTCATGAACTAAAAATCCATATGTTTAAGCTATACATATGTACGTGATCACATGTACACACGGACATTTATATACCTGCTACTAGTGTCGAATTCAACTCTGATTATAAAAGAGAGTTGACATTCTCGTCAAGGCACTGAAAGGCGTTGGTCCATGATTTCAGAAACAGCATCCAGCAATGTAGCTTCACTTGTGCCAGGAAGAACAGAATCAAGTGCTTCTTGAACGATTTCCTCTATAACAGATTCTTTGTTCAAGGATTCCCTGCACATCAGGCTTCCAATGGCAAAAGGGGTCATTCCTCTCTCTACCCCTTTTTTCAAAAGCATGGTTGAGATTCTAAGAGTTCGTGCACATTCAATTGGCAAATCCCATCCATGAAACTTCAAAAGGGCAATATCTTCTTCAGCATCTAGTGACTTTATGTACTCAATTGTTTCCGCTGAGTACGGCTGGCGAGCTTGGGGCCAGTAAAGCCATTCAAAGGTACAATCTTCAAACTGTCAAAATAGCAAAAATATCAGACGATTGGCTTAAACAAGACCCCGAGGAAAATCTATATATCTTCTTGCTTGCCAAACAGACTTTATTATTTGAAAACACACAAATCTAATTGCAATCCCAAACAGTTCAGTTTTTACTAAGCAATAAATATCATTTGATTCAATATTTTAGAGGGTTGGAACTTGGAACTGAAAAAATTGTGTTCGGTAAAAAATAAGCACCCATCAACAAAAATTGGGAAAAGAAAATACAAGTTAAACACATCAAGTCAAGGAAACAATAAGTTTTTATTTAAAAAAAAAAAAAAAGTGCCCTAAAGAACGGAAAAAAACAGAATATAGAGTAGTCATCCTATGTATTAAAACACAACAAAAAGATTAAAAAATAAGGTTCTTACGGTTGTCGGCAAGCAGTATCCATGATCAATTGGAATCAGGACAGATTGGCCATTGTCTTGCTCTCTACCGAGCAAAATGTTCCCACCATGCCTGTCTGCATTTGCCAGTCTCATGTCCAATACAGAAATTTTATGCACTTCTTTTGCCGGGAAAGCCCCAGGGCCGATATCTTCACAACTTCCACTATTTTCCACGAACATCTGCATGGAGCCAATCTTAGCAATCAATTCTCCGGGATGGTTAAATCCTTTATGCAAGCACTTAACCATCAATGTTGGAGGAACACCAGCAAAACCCTTCTCATCACCAAATAACTTGCGGCGTCCACTTATTGGATGATCCAAAACATAAGCCGCAACTTCCCTGAAGGCTCCTTGACCAACTCTGGTACCTTTTTTCAGGCCTTCACCATCTAACGATAAAGGAAGACCTCGAGGGTTATTCGCAGCCATTGGCTCTTCATCAATAGGCTTGAAAACAGACACATACTTTTGCCCAGTTGAATCACGCATAAAATAAGCTCCACCCGTGCCCTCTGCGGATCTGATTGGATAGTTTTCACAATCTAGTCCATCATATGTAGAGTTTACCATACTCCAAATCTCTGAAGCTAACTCAATTTTAGGGTTAATGATAATTGGCTCCAAGATAAAATCTCTACTAGGAGCCTTACTTGGCACCACACTACTAGGAGACTTAATAATAGCATCTTGAACACCATTTATTTTTTTATCAGTCAAGCTTGTTGCTACAATGGACAACTCAAGGGGTCTTCTTTGAACCCTCACATTCTTTCTTCGAACAAAGAGATGAACCACTGCATCATTATGTTTGTTGCAGATATCATCAATAAGCCTCTGATCCTCTAGCCGCTCCCCATTACACACAAGTTCCTGCTGCTCAATATCATCAAATTGTTTCTCTCTGTTGGCAATCCTCTTCTTAATATACCCGACATCCCTACCTCGTTCGACCTGAAAACTGAATTCCTTCCCAGAAGATGTTTTCACATTGATGAGCTGAAGATCTGACAGTTTGATTATCAAATGCAAAACATTTCCATCAGTGACTCCATAGTCCTTGAGTAGAGAATCACTGCGCGCAAGTTCTCGGCCACCATAAACCAGCTTCTGTTTGTTAGTTAAAAAGGGAAGACTCTCACACCTTTGGATTTTGAATTTGACAGACTCAATAGTATCCCATTCCATAACACGGATAGGAGTCAATGAACCAGAAAATGAGAGAAATATGAAAATGGATTGATCCGGAGACAGGTGACATGGGAAAGCCCTTGGAGACAACAATGGCTCAGTGGGAACAGGACTAAGAGTGGTGACACCAGCAAATGACATTTTCACTCACAATTGATGTTTTTGAATGCTAAACAAATGAAGCTTAAAACTAAGAACTAATCGAAATTAGAGTCAACAAATTTTACAAAGAGACCATAACCCATCCCAAAAGCATATTCCTACAATTAGGCTACTAGGCTAGCTAGGGTTATAGTGATGGTGATGATCAGAATCCCTAGGTCATGAATTAAGCATTAAGAACTAAATTGAACAAAAAGGAACGATCTTTTTAGGAAATGATCAAAAGATCAAACCCTAGAAAACCAATTCCCCCCGTCCGTGCCCCCTTTTCAGAAACAAGGATTTATTCAACGGATCAAATCAGAAGTGGATCTAAATCCATGGCGAACATCTCAATCTCAAAAGATAGACAGAGAGATCAGATTCTTACCCTGAGAAGCTGAGCAAAACGAGGCTCGTCGGAGATAGGAAGTTGGGAAGCTTTTTCAAATTTCAACAATAAGAACAAAAGAAAGACTTTTTCGACAAGAAAGAAATGAATTATTGAATTGAAAGCAGAGAATTATGATTTGAGATATTATTACAAACAAAAAATAATCGGAAAACTAGGGTTGCTGTTGTTGACTCGAGAAATCAAAAGGAGAAAAATGGAATATCCTATTATTCATTACTCTATCGTATAAACGCGTGTAGCCGCCTGCCATTTTCGTACAAAGGAAAAGTATATTTTTCTCTTTCTATTCGTTACCAGAGTACATATACGTGTATATTGTATACAAATACGTGGATAGTGCATTTTTCAACACTGTTTGTTTGTTAGTGTTGTTGGATTAAAGGTCTGTTTTGTCCTTTCCTTAGTGGAAAAGAAATTTGACAGTAGGAAGGAAGGAAGGAAGGAAGGAGGTAGGTAGTTTCCTCTCTCTTCTTTCTAACACCACCGTTACGGGAATGTGGGGTCACGTGAGAGTTGGCATGACCAATCATTAAATGACACGCAATAAAAGTGTTGTCATCTGGTCGTTATCTTAATGCGACGTGTGTATGACGTGGAATTGAATTGGATTAACGTTTACCAATCCAGGTAGTAGTAGTACTTAACTTCTTCTCTGCCAATTAATTTTTCTTGAAGCGTACGTACGCGTAAGTCGTAACGCACCACTTGATAGGATGGGTGAAAATTTAATCTGACATATATTAATGAAGTTATATTGTAGACAGTAACATACATCGTTGAAGTTATCTTATAGTTTCAATCGATTATTTTTAGTTGATTAATAGATTATAGTAGACAGTAACGGATAAATGGTAGATTATCAAATATTTATAAAGTGTTTTTATATATCGGTCATAGCTTATCCCGTGTTTTTATACATATCATTGCAGTTATCTCGTGTTTTTTTCTTTTATATATTAGTATAGTTATCCCAGTTTTTTATATATTAGTGCAGTTATCTCATTGTTTCAATTGATTATTTTAGTTGATTCGTACATTATAGTAGATAATAAAATATAGATAGTAGATTATCAAATATATCAGTGCAGTTATCCCGTGTTCTTTTATATATCAGTATATTTATCCCGTGTTTTTTATATATCAGTACAGTTATCCCGTGTTTTAAATATTAATCCGTAGTTGATATAGTCATTAAGTTTTCCTTTTTTTTTTGATATATTAATATCGTGTTTTGTTATATATCAGTGAAGTTATCCCGTGTTTTTATATATTAGTGCAGTTACTCGTAGTTTAGATTGATTTTTTTTTTTTGAGATTCTAGATTGATTATTTTAGTTTATTAGTAAATTTGATTTGATTTGAATTTCGAAATTTGAAGAAAAAAGAGAGGGAAAAGTTAAAAAAATGAGAGTGAGAAGAAAGTGCATTGGGAGAAGAAATTTGAAAAAGAACGTGATAGTAAATTACAATGTTGCCATTAATTAGATGAGTTGTCAAATAAATAGGGAAACTTATCTGAGCAATTTAAGTATCGCTTGTTTGTATAAATAGATATTAGATTAGTAGATAGTGGGTAAAGAAAGTTGGTGAGTTTAATTTGAATTTTGAGTTTTGAAAAAAAAAAAGTAAGAGAAAGTTGGAAAAAAGTGGGAGTGAGAAGAAAATCCATTGAGAGAAAAATTTTATAAAAGTATGATAGTAAATTACAATGTTGTCCTTAGTCAGATGAATTGTCAAGTAAATAGGGAGGCTTGTTTGAGTAATTTAAATGTGGTTTGTTTGTATAAATAGATCAAGTGTGGTTTGTTTGTATAAATAGATAAATAAATTTTAGGTTAGATAGTAAATAGCAATGTTATTAAAGCCGACTCGGTGATCGACTCGGTCAAGTCACCGGGTCACTGGGTCAATGGGCGGACCGAGGGGTCACTTGTTAGCCCGCATGACCCGTAACACTACTAAAAATTGATTAAAATAGACATAATGTGTAGAAATTCGCACATCACAGAATTATGATTTTTTTCATACCTTAAAAATGCCTAAAGAAATGTTTTTAATCTTATTATTGATTTCGTAGTCTTTTTTTAATTTATTTCATAGTCTAAGATACACAATTAGACATTTTAATAACACATATTAAGAATTACAAATATATTTTTTATATTTTAGAAAACAAATTTTTTAAAAAATATATTTTTTAAGATTTTTGTGTAAACATTTATGTTACAATATAATTAACTCATTAAATAAATGCTTTTTAACCAAAGAATAAATGCTATATACATTACAATTGCATTTGATTTCAACAATTTGGCAGTGACTTAGTGGTAAACCTATTGGTTGTGCATGGTATATGTCCTGTGTTCGATTATACGACATTTTCATGAGTTGTTGGTTTGGTGCACAACCCGTTACGGGTCAGTTCATCTACCGGGTCACCAGCCCAACATGTAAACCGACTGGGTCATTCCGGGTTGCACCGAGTCTGCTGCATGTGCGATCTAATAAGCAACCTGAACCGAGGATGGGACCGGGTCACATTCCAACCGGTCCGACCGACCGGGTCGGCCCGGATTTAATAACACTGGTACATAGAAGTAAATTATAGATTATTTAATATTAATTTAAATATATTAGATTATATAGTGGATTAAAAAAATTGGGAAAAGAAATATTTTTAAATAAAGGGTGTGGGGCCACTAATAATAGATGTGTAAGAAGTTGGAAATATTGGGAAATATGAGATTGAAAGAGAGTGAGTGAGAAATGAAGAGAAAGTAGAATTAAAAAATGATAAATAAAATAAAAGTGGTGATGTGTCAAAAAAGTAAGATGTCTAAAATTGTAATTTTGTAAGTTGTTTGTTTGTATAAATAGATAGATATTAAATGGATCCAACTATTATGTATTGATTTCTTTTTTTCTTTTTTCTTTTTTTCTTTTTTCTTTTGTATAAACTATTATGCACAAATTTCCTTTTTTAATGATAAAAATTAGGTAATAATTTCTATATGCTATTTGTCTTATGCTTTGACATAGTTATTATATAAATAAACTTGTAAGTTTCATTCAAAATGTAAGTAGTTTAGCTTCGAAGACTTATTATATAAGAATACTTTTTTCTACTTTTTTTTTTCACATACAGTTCATTAAGAATTTGAAGAACAATGCCACAATAGTTGCTAAATTAGTAGAAAAAGAAAAATATAACACACACATATGTAAAAGCTACACAGATACTTTGGAAGTTGTTCGCTTGATAGATGAGGCAAACACTTCTTATCACAAGTTTGGAAATAAGATTGCTTTAGTGAGGGTCTACTTGAAGAAAGAGTGGGATATGCACATTCATCAATCCTATCATGAGGCTAACTTTTGTGTTGGCCGGTTCGCCAAGTTTGGAGCTCTGAATATTTCTTCATTTTTGTTGTAGCATTCAGCTCCCGTGGAGCTCCCAGTTGCATCAAAGCTGGGAAAATCCAAACCACCGCTGAGAAACGAGGTTGTTGAGTATATGCTAGATTCGTGTGAAATCGCGTGGAGCATGCGAAGATGTAGAGCTGACTTTGAAAGGGTTAATGTCTTTGTGAATGGTTTGGTTTCCATATACACTCAATTTGATGAGATATGCAGATGGAAAAATCCTATTTCAACAGTTATAATAATTTGCTTGGTTTTCTTTATTGTGATTGTTCACCCTCAACATATGCTGCTAGCAACTTTTTCCTGTCTTTTCATGCATGTGCTTCAGCAGCTTAAAAAAAAGGCAAAAGAACTATCTCATGTAGATTTGCATTGGTAATTTGTTTCAGTTAAAATGCATTAAGCAGACCATGTCATATACTGTATGGCTGCATCAGAACAAATAGTGTGACATCAATACAGGTTGATAAAAAAAATGGCAACAGAATCAATGATCTAAGCCCCTACAACGTAAGCATGACAGCAGAAACAAGCTATTAAAAAGCCAAGCAGAGCACCAGCAAAAACTTGAGATGGGGTGTGACCAAGAAGTTCCTTTAGCTTCTTTTCACTAATTGGATGCCCTTGGAACAAATCAGCCACAATCATGTTAAGCACCTGTGTCCATCGCCACACACAATATTCTGGTCAAAAAAATTCTTCCAAAGAAAAAATGGTAAACATAGGTATATCATATGACCACACAAACCAGACAAAAAAAGAAACAGAGATAATACATAGAATGCAGATGATGAAAGATGCAAATATGGTGAATTGATGGTTGCAAAGTAACAGATACTTTAGGAGCATTAGTATTTAGTAGACATATTTGGACACAAATATCGACATGACCCATAACTTTGTATTAATCTGAACTTTGAAAACAAAGGAAATTTTAATTTATGCATCATTTCTAAAGATTCCACTAAACATATACAACTTACAAGTTTGACATGATTTCTGGTTATTTCCAATTCGACTTGAAATAATACCTCCCTCCTCAAATACCATTATATTGTCAAAGCCAACTTACTTTCTAGCAGGCTAACCCAATTAACAGCACCAGGACAGCAGAAAACCAAAGATATAGACATGATAAAAGTACGTAAGTGACATTAAATTAAATATTGACAACATTTAAGAAAACAATAATGTTTTATTTATTTAAAGCTTAAATAAAATTTATAATACCTTTTTTGGGAGAAATATATTTTAAAATAAGAGATTTCAACTGGAGATTGTATAGACATAAAAATACGCAAGTGACTGCTTCAAAAAAATACATAAGTGACAATATATTGACGATGTTTTTAATATATATATATATATATATATATATATATATATATATATATATATATATTTATTGACGATGTTCTTTTGCAAAAAAATATTGATGATGTTTTAGAAAGCAAAAAGATTTCTCTTTTTTTGGAAAAAAATATTTCCTTAGTTATCATTTATAACTATATTATTAAAATTAATAATTATTATAAATTATAAATTAATGATTAATAATTAATAATACCAATAGTAATAGTAACCTTTCAAAAAAAATAATAGTAATAATAATAATAATAATTAAAGTTAGTATTTATCAAAAATCAAATCATGTGAGAAGACTGAGTTATTATGAAAATGAGGACATCCAATCTAATCCAATCCACTGAATTGAATTCTAAACCATTAATTTTATATATTTTATAATATAATAATTAAAAAACTTGAACTGAAATTGGGTAAGGGCCGCGCGAACGCAGCCCCCACTGCCACAAATTATGATGTAGGCTCCACCACTTGGGTAGACCTTAGGTGGACACCCCTCCTAAGTGCAATGGAGGTCACCAACCTAGACCATAGGCCTTCTTGATCACCCATTGACCCCATCCAGGTAAGTATGTTGCAATGTTGTCACTTCCTCTTTATTTATAACATCCTCATGACACCAGCAACTTTATCTCAAGCGATGTGGGACTAAATTGACAAACCTCTTTTCCTAGCAACAGTGAGAGACCCATTTATTCAGAACTATTTTTCTTCTCAAAGGACAAATTTTATGTAAAACCAAAACTATCTGCACTTCTCGTAGAACAAGTTGTTGAAGTATTAATTGTTTTGTATTTGCTTTTAGTATTTGTATAAGTCTTTGTGATCTGTAACTGTTTCTATCAGTGTAATATGTAATAAGTGATAAGCACATGTGCTCTGATAGGTTAGTGTAGTTATCTCAACAGAATTAGTTGAGAAGTAGTTTTTTCTGTTTTGAAGCTTCTGAGCTATTCTTGTATATATCCTCTCGATGTTTCAATGAAAGATTAGAGCTTCTCTTCACATTTTTGAGTCTTAACAATTGGCATCAGAGCTCGCAAGGGCCTGTTGCTTGTGAGTTGTTCCCAATTCGTGAAGAACCCTAGAAATAATCTTCCCCAAATTCAGAAAGAAATCATTGAATTCGCGTGTGTAAATTCGTAACGATGACTGAGAAAGAAGTTCACTATCTCCAACCCTCGATTCCAAAATTTGATGGACATTATGAACATTGGTCCATGCTTATGGAGAATCTATTGCGTTCAAAGGAGTATTGGTCGCTGATTGAAGATGGTGTTTTCGAACCCCCTGCAGATGCAACTGACTCGAGTTAATCAAGAAAGGAGAAGATAGCAAACCAATGATTTGAAAGCCAAAAATTACCTGTTTCAGAGTATTGATCGTACTATCATGGAGACGATTCTTGATCGAAGTAGCTCGAAGACGATCTGGGAATCAATGAAGCAAAAGTATCAAGGGTCTTCGAAAGTTCAACGCGCTCAGTTACAGGTTGCAAGAAAGGAGTTTGAAATGTTGGGAATGAAGGATGATGAAAACATCAACGAGTATTTTGCGAGAACTCTAGCCATCGCTAATAAAATGAAGATGTGCGGAGAAAGTCCGAACCGGTGGTTATTGTTGAAAAGATTTTGAGGTCTCTCTCGTAGATTCAACTATGTTGCTTGCTCAATAGTTCAATCCAACGATGTGACGAAACTCTCGATTGATGCGCTCTGAAAGTAGCTTGATAGTTGAAGAACAAAGGATGAAAGATGATCGTGAAGAAGAACAGGCTCTCAAGATTACCAATGGAGGAAGATTTGGTAATAGAGGAAGAGGAAGAAGTCTTGCTCGAGGAGGGCGTGGTCGGGAAGGCAATCATTCAATAAAGATCGATAGAATGTTACCATTGCAAGAAACTTGGGCACTATCGTTATGAGTGTCCCAATTGGGAGAGCAAGGCAAATTATGTGGAAGATGACCAAGAGGAAGAAGTCCTGTTAATGGCATGTCTTGATGAGAAAGAAGACATAAAGGAAGTATCCGGTTTATTGATGCGAGAAGCAACTATCACTTAGTTGATCAAGATCAAGAAATAGATACTGTGTTGATGGCTTACACTGATTGCAAAGGGGACAATGAGCATGATATCTGGTTCCTTGACTCGGGATGCAAGAACCATATGTATGTGTGGCGGAAAGAATGGTTCATTGATCTAAATGAGAACATAAGGGGTGTCTCAGTAAAGCTTGGAAATGGAACAAAGTTGATAACCTGCAGGTAAGGGGAGTGTAAAACTAGAAGTAGATGGAGTAGTTCAGATAATTACCGATGTCTATTACATCCCTGGATTGAGTAGTAATCTCTTGAGTGTGGGTCAACTACAAGAGAAGGGTGATTTAGCGGTGGTGTTTAGAGGAATTCTTTGCAAGGTATATCATGATGAAAGGGGACTGATCCTTCAATCAAAAATGGCCTCTAATAGGATGTTTAAAGTCACTGCCAAAGTGATTATTGCATCATGTTTCAAGGCTTCAACAGATGATGCTACACACCTCTGGCATTGCAGGTTTGGGCATTTGGGTGTTCGAAGCTTTGCGTGAACTTGCGCAGACAAGAAATTAGTGACGGGGCTTCCAAGCATGCGAAAATCTACCAAGATATGCAAAGATTGTTTGAAAGAAAGCACCATAGAGATCCATTTCCACAACAGAGCTCATGGAGAGCAGAACACAAGCTGGAACTCATACACGCAGATATATGTGGACCAATAACTCCTCAATCTCACAGCAGAAAGAGGTATTTCCTGACCTTTATAGATGATTACACTAGGAAAACTTGGGTGTATTTCTTAGGAGAAAAATCTGCTGCTATAGAAAACTTTAAGAAGTTTAAGATAGAAGTAGAAAAGCAATCTGGTTGTGCAATCAAGTGCCTTAGAGCAGGATAGAGTGGTGAATTCACCTCAAGGAGTTTGAAAATTTCTCAGTAACCAACATGGAATAAAAAGAATTGACAAAGAATATATCACACCCCAAAGAAATGGTGTTCTTTGAAAGGAAAAATAGAACCATATTAAATATGGTAAGATGCATGCTCTCAGAAAAAGAATTGCCCAAGGAATTTTGGGTGATGCTGTAAATTGGTCTGTATATGTACAAAATAGGTCACCCATCGCTTTCTCTTGAAAATACTACACTGAAGAATCGTAGCGGGGGCACTAAACCTCATTGTACACTATTTTAGAGTATTTGGTTGTGTTGCTTTATGTACATGTACCTAAGCAACTAAGAAAAAACTTGATGATAGAAGTATTAAATGTATTCACCTAGGTGTAAGTGAAGGTTCAAAGGCGTACAAATTGTATGATCCTCAGAACAAGAAAGTAATAGTAAGTAGAGATGTGAAATTTGTTGAAGAAGAAAAGTGGGAATGGGAACCTCATCATCTAGTGAGAATGGAATTCCACTTAGTTGATGAGAAAGAAGTAATCGAGGAAGAGACAACCACTTGCATGCAGCAATACTACAATGAAATGAGAATAATCTTGATATAGATGAGAATGCCGGAAATCACGAAGAGTAGCAAACCGGTAATGTAGGTGGGAAGAAACCTCTGAAAGCGAGGGAGAGTTAGGAGAAAACCAGGATACTTAGAAGACTATGTCACAAATCAAGCTGTGTTAGAAGAGGAGTTGAATCAAGCTGTGTTAGAAGAGGAGTTGAATATGGTATCTGTCACTCAACTAAATGACCCCATTACTTTCAGTGATGCAGTTAAGGAAGAAAAATGGAGAATGGCCATGAATGCAGAAATAGAATCAATAGAAAAAATGGAACATGGGAACTTACTCAACTTCCTCGAGGTGTGCAAAAGGATTGGAGTTAAATGGATATTCAAAACAAAATTGAATGAAAAAGGGGAAGTAGAAAAATACAAGGCAAGATTGGTTGCTAAGGGATATACTCAACAACAAGGAATTGATTATAGTGAGGTGTTTGCCCCAGTAGCCCGATGGGATACAATCAGAAGTATAATTGCTGTTGCAGCATTGAGAGGGTGGAAAATATTTCAACTTGATGTAAAAAGTGCATTCCTTCATGGAGATTTAAAAGAAATAGTATATGTAGAACAGCCAGCTGGTTATGTTAAAAGAGGTGAAGAAGACAAGGTATATAAGCTCAAGAAGGCCTTATATGGCCTTAAACAAGCACCTAGGGCATGGTATAGTAAAATAGATACCTACTTCACTAAATTTGGATACTCTAAGTCACCTTCAGAGCACACACTTTATGTCAAAAAGGATGAACAACAGAATGTTATTATTATTAGCCTCTATGTTGATGACTTAATATTCACTAGCAACTCTCATCAAATGATTAGTGAATTTAAATCTTCAATGAAAGAAAATTTTGACATGACTGACCTTGGCTTGCTGTCTTATTTTTTGGGAGTAGAAGTGAAACAGGGCAAGGATGAAATCAGTATTAATCAGTCTAAGTATGCAGCAGAAATACTAGACAGATTTGGTATGAGAGACTGTAAACCAGTCTCAACCCCTATTGTTCCTGGCACCAGATTGCACAAAGAGGGTGGTGGAGAAAAAGTAGACTCCACACATTACAAACAAATTGTAGGGTCATTGATGTATTTGACTGCAACTCGCCCTGACATTATGTTTGCTGTATCATTGATTAGCAGATACATGGAAGATCCAACAGAACATCATCTGCAAGCTGTAAAAAGGATCCTGAGGTACATTAGAGGCACTGTTGATCTGGGAATCACTTACAACAAGGTTGGAAATGAGCAAATCAACGCTTTATCTGATGCGATGATTATGCGCAAGAAGATCGTGATGATAGAAAATCCACATCGGGATATGTGTTCCTATTAGGTGGGGTGCCATTTGTTGGTGTGCAAAGAAAGCGACCCGTGGTATCCTTCCTGTCCACAATCCAAGAAATTCATAGCGGCAGCAGCAGTTCGTACTGTCGCCGATGGTTTGGCTAAGGAGAATTTTGGAGAAGATTGACATACCACAGACGAATACTTCTGTGATCTTTTGTATGACAACAAATTTCAACAATTAAAGGCCTAGAAATCACAGTGCTTCATGCGGCGTAAGCAAACACATAGATATTCGCTTCCATTTCCTTAGACTGTTAATCAAGGTGTAATTGAGCCGCACATCGCCTAACCAAACAACAAATCGCAGACATCATGACTAAAGCTGTGAAGACAGAGACCTACAGAACTCTGCGCAACAAACTGGGAATGAATAAAGACTCAAGCCATCAGTCCTGCTAAACCAGAATGCTCAATGCATTTCTGGTTTAAGGGAGAGTGTTGAAGTATTAATTGTTTTGTATTTGCTTTTAGTATTTGTATAAGTCTTTGTGATCTCAGAATCGCTTTATCGATGTAATATGTAATAAGTGATAAGCACATGTGCTCTGATAGGTTAGTGTAGTTATCTCAACAGAATTAGTTGAGAAGTAGTTTTTTCTGTTTTGAAGCTTCTGAGCTATTCTTGTATATATCCTCTCGATGTTTCAATGAAAGATTAGAGCTTCTCTTCACATTTTTGAGTCTTAACACAAGTAAGATGTTGTATATTAAGATCAATCTCAGAAGGGGTATACGAATAACATATGATTTATAGTTTCCTTTCACATAAACAGCTCACAACTGAGTCAAAAAAACTGAGTCATTCTCCACATAAATGGATTCTTCATCTTTAAGTTATTTCTAGGACAGAGCCTCGGGATGATTGCTACTGATCGCAAAATATTACTTATGCAAATAATAAACTAAACTAAGATTATCAGAGCAGGCAATTCTAACTTAATAAAAACTGAAAGACAAACCACAATAGTAAAATATAAATGTTCTATAACCAACCAATAAATGAAACTAAGAGGACCATACTGGCATAATAACAAGTTTAAAATAGATGGACAAATTGACAAATCACAAGGTTCAGAGTTAGTGAAGGATCATCATGTTGCTGGGCTCCCCTTGTTTGAACTGGATTCAACTGGTGTAAGGTCATTAAAGTTGGATTAATTCACCCTGTTAGCTTGTTGAAGTCATTGCAAACTTGCATCAATGAGTTTGCATTGGGATGTTAAATGTACTAATAGAACCTGCCTAGTGCTACAACAGTGATATGACTTATATTTGTTATCCAATTCTTCATCATCTGCACACTTAAGCCCTATTTGGTTTGACTTATTTGTACTAACCCACCGGATTATTGTTTCAGAAAGTTTATAAAAACAGTTTATGACATGTCCATAAGCACTCCAGAATAGATATGAAAACAACTTATGCTCAGTTGAAAAGCTGAGTTGACGCACTCTACCAACAACACACAAGTCAACATCCTATAGAAGTATAGCAAATAGTCAAGTATCTTGATCAACTAAACTACTAGGAATCATTAAACAACAGACTCAAAAACACAAAATGAAAGGATAAGCAAAAAAAGAATGAATGATGAGTTACCTGAGCATGCATGCCAGCATGTCGTCTAACACCAATAGCATCATACATAACAATACAGCTAAACCCCAAAGAAACAGGAAAGAGAGAATCAGCAACACCATGACAGAGAGCAACAGAAGTAGTGAGAGCAGTACAGAGTGCAGAGTGAGAAGAAGGCATCCCACCAGACGCACAAAATAGCTTCAAATTCCATTTCCTTTCAACCAAGAAATTCAATACTACCTTTACGGATTGCGCCACAATCAACGCAACTAAGCCAGAAACAAAGGTTGGATTAGCAGCCAATGTAGTCACAAATGGACTAATCCGAAGCTTAGTTACGCTCAACAAAGCCACTCCTGAAACCCTCTTTTGAATTCGCAAAGCTGCCACCTTTTTTAGCGAATTTTCTGTTAAATTATGAGATTGAGATTTAGAAGTTGGTTTTATTCTGAACGTGTTTAAGTGAAATGAAGATGGTGAGAAAAGAGGGTGAATGGTTATGGAGGATTTGAGAGTAAAGAGAGAGTCCATGACATATGAACCATGAGAGGGTTTTTGTGTTTGTAATTAAATAGAGGGAATAGAAGCATCGTGAAACTGGAAAGAAAACTTGAAAGGGCGTTACTTTTACCACACCCCCTCCTACTCCAAACACACCCCCTCACCCTACACATTTACCAAACTAACCCCACTTACAATTCTATTTCCCTCTCTATCCCTCTCCCTCTTCTTCTCCAACACCCAAAAACACTCCCTCTCCAACACCAAAACCTCCCCTCTCTCCACTCCAAAACCCACCCATCCTCACCTTCATCATTCACTCTCATTCAACTACCCATCATTGTGGTAGCTCGAGTAATAACCCTACCAAACATTTTTCATTTTGGTTCTGCTTTGAGTGTTTTACGCCATTTTTTTTTCTCGCAAACGCGCTTCGGTTCGAATAGGAGTCGTTCGAACACGTTCGCATGAACGTGTTCGAACAAGTGCTAAACCGGGTGTGAATTTGATTTGTTCGAACGACCTCATTCGAACATGTTCGCATGAGCGCCGCTCGAGCAGGCGTATGGCGAATGACAAAGAATAAGTTCGCGGCTTTCGTCGCGAGTTTTTTTGGTTTAATGGATGAAAATGAGGTGCATCCGGAGCGATTGAGTTGTCAACTGTAGAAGCTGAGATGTCAACTGTCGCAGTTGACATCTCAACTGACGTCGTTGAATCCCAAGACTTTACTAGTTCCTTCCAAACCGATACGGTAAGAATGAATTAGTTGTTTTAATTTTAGCTAACTATTCAAATTATGGAACTGACACATGGTAATTGAATTTCAGTTATTTCGTACTCGTGAGGAGCTGCTGACTTGGGTGCGTGCGGTTGGGAAATCTCTTGGGATGGTGATTGTTATAGGAAGATCTGACACCGGACGACGATCAGGTAAACAATACTGCATGTTGATTTGTGATAAAGCTGGATCATATAAGACAAATGTTGAGGAAGGCACAAACACTAGAAAATGTTGTTGTCCCTTCAGACTGAAAGGGAAATTTATTAAGAAGCTTGGAGGGTGGATTTTGAGGGTTATGAATGGAACTCATAACCACGGGATGGTTACTTATCATGATGGACGTCCGTACATTGGTAGGTTAACTTCAGAAGAGAAGGAACTAGTGGCTAGAATGACTAGGAATCATACTCGCCTAAATTGATCCTTAATGAGTGAAATTGATGAAGCTTTGATGATAACTATACGGTTGTGAAACAAATATACAACCGCCGTCAAAGGCAACGATCGGCTATGCGTGAGGTAGGACTCGAGCTCCAACAACTCATGTTTTATTTGCAACGCGATAATTATGTTTACTGGACTCGACTTGCAGACGGAACTACGGTTGTGAAAGACATCTTTTGGGCCCATCCTGATTCTATTGAGCTTCTCAACACCTTCCCAATTGTTTTGTTGATTGATTCCACATATAAAACCAACCTAAGTGCAGTGTATCCGTTGGTTGAGATCGTTGGTGTGACCTCAACAGAGAAGACTTACTCTGCTGCATTTGCTTATGTCAATTGGGAGAGGATGGATAACTTTGCATGGGTTCTTGAGAAATTGAGGGGTTTATTTAGGAAACAGGATGAACTTCCGCAAGTCATACTTACTGACAGAGACACAGGTATGATGAATGCTCTGGCAGCAATATTTCCAACATCTGCAAACTTGTTGTGCCAATTTCACATTAAGAAAAATGTGAGGGCCAAAGCAAGGCTCATTGTGAAAGACCAAGCTGTTGTTAATGACATTATGGGTGCATTTCTATCTGTTGTCCATGCGAAGACTACGGAAGAGTATGATTATGAGTTGGGTGCGTTTAACGACTTGGCGCTCCTTATCCCGGGCCATACAAGATGTCAAGACCACAGGCTAGACCCCTTCAAGGAAAAGTTTATTGATGCATGGATAAATAAGCATATGCACCTTGGCAACACTACCACCAACGAGTTGAGTCCGCACACTCTCACTTGAAGCAAATATTACGAGACAAGTAGGGAGATTTGTGCAAGTCTTTGGGATGGAATGCGCACCATGCTTAGGATACAACATTCGATCTTAAAATGCACTTGAGCATAGTTTGAGTAGAGTGAAAGTTCAACACTTGAAGAAGAAGATTTTTGATGAAATTAAGGGTTTAGTTTCATCTAATGCTATAGACCATATTTTGGGTGAGATCACGTGATCGATCCGTTTCACTTAACCCATCATTATGTCGATGCACACTCGTGACTACACACGGACTACCATGTGCATGTGAGCTTTCAAGGTATGATGTACACTCATATTGTTATTTTGTCTATAAACTCAACATTATATGGGTTGTCACTAAATCAATGTCGCTTTTTATATAGGTTATGATGGACTGCACTCCAATTCCGCTTGAGCATGATTCACCAACATTGGCGAGGTTGAATTTCAAAATACGATGCAGAGGTAATGGATGATGAGTTGAGTGTAGAAATTGAACTTGAAGCTTATCGGAAGAAGGTTTGAGGCCTCCGATCACGCCGGTAGAGTTATGATTAAGGCAAAAGCACGTGAATTGGCATTCCCGCACACGACTTCTATGTGTCCACCTCCTGATACGATCATTACAAAGGAGCACCAAAAAGATAAGAAAGGGAATGTTGATTACTCAACAAAGCGAGACAAGTCATTTTGGGAACATGTAGATGACAAATTTGACTCCCCCGTGGTTCATCTAGTGGATGTTTTGCTCGGTCTCAGTAAACAACCTACTCCCCCAAAGCAAGAGTGGAACGCCTACAAACCCATACATTCTGGTTCAACTCTGCTCTACTTTGTCAACGTGTCCAAAGACCTAATCCATCACAAAGCAAAAAGAGAACTCAAGTCGACGATTACTACTACAAATCCCTACTCCTCCACTACTTAAGAAACCAACACCCACACCTATTGTTACTGAAAGGCGCTCATCGCTCATCGCTTTCTAAAGCTCTTACTTTGACACCACTCTGTTCTTACAAATCGAATCCTATTGTTACAGATGTTTCTTTGTTATGGATGTATTTAATACATACATAATAGGGATGCCGACATACATGCGTCCCTATGTTGAAAAACTTGTTAACGTGGTTGGTGATGGTAGCTGTGGATTCCGGTGTATTGCAAAGATTTCTTGGAAGGGGGCGAGAGGCTTGCAATCGATCGAATCGATCGATGGAGGAGCTTAACCAATACAATGACTTCTACACTCGATCGTATGGTGGTATTGGTAAGGTCACATTTTTGATGAAGTCGTTGTTGAGGGCACATCATGGGAACAATGTTGAAGATAATTGGATGACTATACCGAAATGGGGTATCGATCGCGAACAAGTACAAAGTTGTCCCGAGTTGTTGGTCACCTAATTGTTGTTACACAATTTTTCCCTTCAATGTTGCGCCATTCGAAGTGCGTGCGATTCCAACATCCTTTTCGTGCGAACACAAACACTTTTTGTGCAGTAACGTGTCTTCTATTTAGATTCGGTGTAGTCATTCCAAAACATTACATAACATTATGTTTTTTGTGTCTTTTGAAGATCTTTATGAAGCCCGGAAGTCCAATGCCCTCGCGGATTTGATGTGGATGACTAATAGGGCACCCATAGCAAAAGGGTTGGGACTCGCTTTTTATTAGCCGAATGCAAAAGTGGAAGTGTTTGCTCATACAATCACAACCCCCATCCCCTTCCTTTGTGTAGATTTAAGTAAAGATACTGATGGTAGTCAATGTTAAATTAGATTTATACTTTTGGTACACAAACGTTGTATATGAATATTGGTAGGCAATTTTGAAATCAAAAAAGCAGAGTTTGCTTTTTAATCGAAATCACCACAACCGTGTTTCGCTTTATTAAGTTTCGCTTTTTCTGCATAACAATAGTTCGAATGATACCATTCGAGCGCTGTTCAACGCAACCCTTCAACAGTTCGAATAAAGCCAATCGAGGCAACCAAAACACACCCTCACACCATCAGTTGGCAATATTCCTTTACACGCATGAGGTCGTTCGAACATGTTCGAACGTTGTCGTTCGAACATCATAAATTCCTTAACACGATAAAGGTCGTTCGAACTCGCTCGCACAACGTCGTTCAATAATCACTTAAACCACGCAACACGAGCGTTCCACGCGAGGTCATTTTTGGAAAAAAAATATTTAGGGGCGTGCATAAAGTAGGAGGGGGTGTGGGAAAAGTAAAAGCCACTTGAAATTGCAATTGGGGATAAGAATCGACGAATGCGGCATTATTTAATGGGGATAAGTATATGGGTGTTTGTTTTCGTACCCCCCTCAACATCACCCACACCCCCATAATATCTCAAACGGACAAAAATACCCCTGAAAATTTACCAAAATTACATGGTTTTGTTAAAAAAAAAAAATTACAAATTTCGGAATTACCTCTAAAAATTTCGGAATTACCTCAAAAAATAATGGAATTTCGGATTTACCCTGTAATTAGAAAGATTTTCGAATTACCTCGAAATGAGGTAATTCCGGTTCACATTTGTGAACCTAATTACCTATTTACGAGGTAATTCAAAATTACAATTTTTTTTTTTCAACGAATAATTTAGGCTAAAAAATCGGTTTTTGGACAACATACTCGGATCGTAATGAAACCACAGCCATTAGAAGCGAAATAAATCAAGAATCCCTTAGAAGGGACTTCTTACGGGACAACAGCCTCAAAATCCCAAATTCCATCGTTTACTATTTTTTTACGATTTTTTTAATTTTTCATAGTCTCCAAAAATCTTAAAAATTTGTATAGCCTTATTTTGGTTTTGTTAGATTTTTAGTGGTGTTTTTATATTTTTTAGAGTAGTTTTGACTATTTTTAGTAGCCTTTTAGTAATAAAAATTAAAACAAATCGTATATATACGCATCGCAAGGTCTTGGATTGGCCCGGATGCCCTAGATGTCGCCCATTCACCTACTTCACGTGCTTATTTTCAGTCATTTTAGACATTTTGGACCCATAGTTGTATTTGTACTCCTATTTTATGTTGGTCATTTTATATATTTTGACGTATTGTTATTAAATCGTAAATCGTTCGTATCATATTTCCAATAAAACGCGCTTAAATCTTAAGACCAAAATACAAACTTTAAAAAAAAAATTACAAATTTCGGAATTACCTTTTTTAGAGGTAATTCCGAAATTTTTAATTTTTTTTGAACCGGAATTACCTTTTTTAGAGGTAATTCCGAAATTTTTAATTTTTTTTGAACCGGAATTACCTTATTTTGAGGTAATTCCGAAAATTTATTATTATTTTTTTTTTTAAAACGCAGGGGTATTATTGGCATTTTTGGGATTATGGGGGTGTGATAGGGAAGGAGGGGGGTACGAAAACAAACACCCTAAGTATATTCGTTTTAAAGGGGAGGCTACCAGATAAAAATGTAACGGTTTTTTTTAAAAAAAATAATAAATAAAAGGGGCAAAAGACCAAAAAGAAGATTACATAGGGATGGAACGCGGAGTAAAAAACTCCAAGAGCATCAAAGGCAACACATGTAGGGGCGTTCAATGGTTCGAGCAAATTCAAATTAACTCACAACTTAATCTAAAACAATATATTCGGTTAGGATATTTTTGTGTTCGGATCAAGTCCAAATTAACCCAAAGTTGTTTGGTTTGGACAAACGAATTTCACAAAACAAACTCGCGAATCCAAACTAGCTCAAAGTAGCTTAGTAATTTCAGAAACATGAAATATTATTTACTTAGATTTTTCACCTTAATGATTTATGATAAAGTTGTAAAATTTTAATACTATGGATCGGAAGACTACTAATAGGTTTGAGTTGAATTTGAAGTAGTTTTTAAATTCTTGAGTATTTTTGGCTATTTAGAAGCATTGAAATATCACAACAAAATATAGTTTTTTATATTCTAAAATTTAAGGCCCCGTTCGGGGTGGTTTTCTGTTTTAAAATTTTCAAAAACCAAAACCAGTTTCTGTTTTGAGTTTTAAAAATTTCAAAAACCAAAACAAATTTTCAGTTAAGAAATTTTTCAAAAATCAAAATCACTTTCAAACATTAACATATCAGAGTGGTGGTTGGCTGTGGTTGACGGTGGCTAGTGTGGTGGTCGGTGGTGATGGTTGGTGGTAATCGGAGTGGTGTTGGTGGTGGACAAAGTGGTGGTTGACGGTAGTCAGAGTGGTGGTTGACGGTGGTCGGAGTTGTGTTTGGCGGTGGTGTTTGTGTGGTGAATGATGGTCTCCGGAGTGGTGTTGGTGGTGGTCAAAGTGGTGGTTGACGGTGGCCGGAGTGATGGTTGGGGGTGGTCAGAGTGGTAGTTGGCGGTGGTGGTGGTGGTTGGCGGTGGTCGGAGTGGTAGTTGATGACGGTTGACGGTGGCCAGAGTGGTAGTCGGATGGTGATGGTTGGGGGTGGTCAGAGTGGTAGTTGGCGGTGGTGGTGGTGGTTGGCGGTGGTCGGAGTGGTAGTTGATTGCGGTTGACGGTGGCCAGAGTGGTAGTCGGATGGTGATGGTTGGCCAGAGTGGCCAGAGTGGTAGTCGGATGGTGATGGGTGGCCAGAGTGGCCAGAGTGGCCGGAGTGGTGTTGGTGGTGGTCAAAGTGGTGGTTGACGGTGGTCAGAGTGGTGGTTGATGGTGGTCAAAGTGGTGGTTTACGGTGGTCGGAGTGGTGGTTAGCGGCAGTGGTTGGCGGTGGTCGGAGTGGTAGTTGGTGGTGGTCAGTGTGGTGGTTGACGGTGGTCAGAGTTGTGTTGGTGGTGATCAAAGTGGTGGTTGATGGTGGCCGGAGTGGTGGTCGGCAGTGGTCGAAGTGATGGTTGGTGGTGGTCGGTGGTGGTTGGAGTGGTAGTTGGTGGTGGTCAGATATATTGATGATCAGAGGTGGATGAAACAAAAACAGAAACAAAAATTATAAAACCTATTTTTGTGGTTTTGAGTCTGATAGAAAACTGTTTTAAAATTAAGAAAAAAACCAACTCAGCTCCTTTTTACACGAACATGTTTCTGTTTTGAAATTGACTTTCAAAACCAAAAACCAAAAACTCAGAACCACCCCGAACGAGCCCTAACATTTTAGTGCATGACTCGTTAGCCCAATCCCGAACCAACTCGTTCAATATAGGATTGGTTTGGTACAGATTTTGGAGAAAAATATGTAAAATCCAAGCCAACCTAAACCGAGTAAATGTAATTGATTCGAGCCACAAATTTGAGCAAATAGGATCCAAACCAATCCACGAACACCCCTAGTCAGTAGTCACACACGAACTTTACCTCTAGTTATTCCTTTTTTTTTACATAACCTTTAGTTATTCCTTTTTTTTCTTTGACAAAACCTCTAGTTATTCCTATGACTAACTTTTGTATTCTCCAATATAATTGCTACTCATTTAAAATTTTACCCCTATCTGTCACAAAACGTTAAAAGAAAAATATACTGGAACTTAGGTAAAAAAAAGGAATTAATTCTATTAAGAAGCAACTTTTTATATGACATTATTACAAAGGTCAAGTAATCAATTGAGTGAATAAAAGGGGCAAACACAACACATTGATGCATTTAAGAGACATTTGAAAATAATTTTAAATTTAGGAAGGGTTTCTTACAATTATGTTTAATAACTATTTTAGGAAGGATGTCTTGCAATTTCATGAGTCTACTTTTTCTTCTTGGAAAATATTTTCTTTCAAATTAATTTATATGGGTTTTTTCATACTGATTTAATTTTGTTAATTTTTTCTAATTTCATCAAAACACTCAATATTCCCTCTGAGATCTAATTAATCATTTTACACTATATTTTACTAATCTACTTCTATTATTTATTTAATCTAAACACTCACTACTAAAATCTCTATTTTATCCATTGCTATTTTTTTCCACATCACCGTATTATATGTTGTTGAAATACAAAGACTTATATCTTATTTTCACAAATGTCTTTATTTTTTATAAATGATTATTTTACGTTTGACTATTGATGGGAAACAACTTATACGATTGGCCTTTTGCATCAATTAATAGAGGTATATTCCTAATTTTTCAAATCAATATTTAAGCTTTCCGCTTAACACTTTTAAATCAAAACTTAGTCATCAAACAACCAAAAATATAAGTACTCACGTATCGATTGGGGAGCGGCGATGGGGGCGGGGAGCGCGAAGAGGGGCGACTACGGGGAGCGATGATCACAGTGGTTGCAACGTCGCTGAATTCACTTTAATCATATTTTCTTCTTCTCTCATTTGCATATTCTTTTATCTTATCTTCATATCATTTCCTTTTTCTCTCTCTATTTTACGGGGGCAACCACGGGGGTGACGCAATCACGGTGGTTGTAATGTCGCTGGATTCACTTGAAATGTATCTTCTATTTCTCTCATGCGTCTATTCTTGCATTTTATTTTCATCTCACTTTTTTTTTCTAATTTTTACTCCGTTTTTAAGATTTGAAGACAATATTGACTTTTTTTTTTAACTTTCTGCAACTCCATTTTTTTAGCACCTTAAAATAGAGTTTTTTTTATCATCTTATGCCTTTTATTTTATTACATTTTACAATTTTTAATGTATTTACAGCACATTATAACAATTAGAGTATCACTCGTGTGGATGCACGGGTATAATACTAGTTCTCCAATATAATTGCTACTCATTTAAAATTTTACCCTTATCTGTCATGAAACGTTAAAAGAATAATATACTATAACTTAGGTAAAAAAAGGAATTAATTTTAATAAGAAGCAACTTTTTATATGACATTATTACAGAGGTCAAGTAATCAATTGAGTGAATAAAAGGGGCAAACACAACACATAGATGCATTTAAGAGACATTTGAAAAAAAAAAATTAAATTTAGGAAGGGTTTCTTGCAACTATGTTTAATAACTATTTTAGGAATGATGTCTTGCAATTTCGTGAGTGCTAAAAATTATTTAGTTGAAGTAAATAGGGCATGAGTTTTTTACACTATAAAGTGATTGAGTAAATTTTGTTTTGTTACATGCAAAATAGGAAAAGCATGGCAGAAATTTTCAACCTGATTTTTGCTGTGATCCTCCTTTTTTTCACATTTCTCATTGTAACTAACTGTGGTAAGTTCCCTTACTCATCTTTCCAAAGTTTTCTTCTTAACCAAAAATATTCGAGTCTTTTTTAGTAACATTCATTTATTATTGTTTTACATCACAGAGCGTTTCTGTTTAGCTGACGACGAGTGTCCATACGAAGACTGTATTATTGGTCAAGTTGCAAAATGTGTTTCATTGGAATGTACCTGCCATGAGCAATCATAAGAGTTACAATATTATGATGTGCAAATAAAATTAGTCGTTTGTTTTTTTTTCGTTTATTCTACTTAAGAAGAATGGTGTGGGATATAAAGCTCAGTGATTGGAAACAAATTTGAGGTAGTATTGTTATATACTTAAAAGTTATATATTTGCTGGTGAACTTCAAAATTGCAGACAAAGATAGGGGGTGATTGTTTTTTCGTATGTTTATATGTTGAGTTTGGTCGTATTAAGATCTTTTCAAACTATAAGAAAGAGGTTACAAAACACTAGTACATGTTTCTTTTCACTTTTGGGAGAGTCAAAAATGATATGAAACTTATTTTGACATGCTTGGGTGATCTTGAACAAAACTGATTTGTCTCCAAAGATTATTCTAACTTGAAGTAACGATTTGTGGCTTTTACCTCCAAATATGATTTTCAAATCTCTTTCAGTGAATTTATTCAAACACGAATTCCACTACACTCCACTCACTTTTAATAAAAATAAACTTTATAATTTTTTCCTGCAAATTTGGTGCTTAGCCTACTAGCCGTTTAACCAGTTGATTAGCTAATTAGTTGTTTGACGGGTTGATTAGGCGTTTGCTCAATTGATTAAATGTTACTTTGACTAACTCACACTCCTAACAATGATCCCTTTGTTTATCAAGCAATTACGCTGAGAAAGAGAATTTGTTTCTCATTTTCGGATTCCTAGATTATTCTAGAAAGCTTCTAGTTAGAAAAAGTAAATAACTAAAGGCTTGTGTTTGATTGAATGAGTGTGTTCAAAATAATATGTACAAGAGATATTTATAGACAAAGACTATATAAGAAACCTATACTAACCCTATTTCCACGTTCTTAACCTATTACTTAACATGTTACATCATATAAGATCATGACTAATAACAGAGTATAGGTAACTACCCATGCGATGCGACTAAGTGATAAGCCAAAGCCGCCTATTTGGCTGACTTGCTGGTTGTCATATCTACTACCCACATCCCCCAAAGATCCTAATTCTAAGGAAACCTTCTTCCATGTTACTGACTTGGTAAGCTAACATAACTTGCTCAAACGACTAAGTTATGAAGTTATTTACACATATACCACAAAAAAAACCTATGTATCGGCTAATTAAAGAAATTAACTTTTTTTGCACATAATAAAAGTAACAAAAGTTCGTAAAAGTAATGTAAAAAAACTTGAACTAAAAATGGGTAGGGGCCGCGCGAACGCAGTCCCCCACTACCACAAATTATGATGTAGGCTCCACCACTTGGGTAGACCTTAGGTGGACACCCCTCCTAAGTGCAATGGAGGTTACCAACCTAGGCCATGGGACTTCTTGATCACCCATTGACCCCATCCAGGTAAGTATGTTGCAACTTGCCACTTCCTCCTTATTTATAGAATCCTCATGACACCCAAACTTTATCTCAAGCGATGTGGGACTAAATTGACAAACCTCTTTTCCCGGCAACAGCGGATGATCCACTTATTCAGAACCCCTTTTCTTCTCAAAGAACAAGTTTTCTATGAAATCAAAACTATCTGCACTTCGCGTAGATCACGCAAGAAGTTGTATATTAAGATCAATATCGCAAGTTAGGATGGTTTCCTCCTCACAGAAACAGCTCAGAATTGAGTCGTTCTCCATATAAATGGACTCTTCATCTTCTAGCTAGCCATATTGTCAGCGCAAAATCTCAGAAGTTTATCACAGTTAGGATCCAACAGTAAACAAAAATTCCCATCATAAATCACCTCAATAAAAGTTGATATATCTCTGCTTACCTTTAATTCTAGAATGCTTGAAGTGTTCCATAACCTGTTTGTTTCCAAATTGTTAACTACAAGAGAATCATCGCTTGTAGTTTCTAACCAAGTGCATACTATTGAATTTGAGTTATTAAGTCTTCTTGCCTGCTGAGATGAAAGTAGTAGAAATAGTCAATATGGTTGAAAAAAAATCATGAAGCAGGGTATTTCAAAGTGAATATGGTGGCCTCATATGAAGGTACAAAAGTAATGATGCCCTCTCAAAGTTGAAGTCTGAGGTTATTGACACTCCCATGTAGGCTATTGCCACCCCCTTTTCATATCCAGTTACAAAAATACCCTCATCTCCGAATCAAATTTCCAAGCCCAACTCTAACCCCTCTCCCTCACTAAACTCCTTCACTTTATCCATCTGCCCCCCACATACACCTAAGTCCTAACACCCATCCCTCAGACACATTCTCCAGCTTCCTTACACACCCAATAAAAAGCAAAAGAATACAAAAAAAAAGAGTTCTATTACTATATGCAAACTCGATTTACACATGTTTAAGTGAACTTAGTTTAAAGACATTTAAGTGAATTGACTTAAACATGCGTAAAGCTGAGTTTGCGTATATTAACTAGGTTTTAGTGGTTTAAGTGAACTCAATTTATGTATGCTTAAATGAATTGAGTTCACTTAAACGTGTGTGAACGAGTTGACGCATACAAATTTGACTTTAATCATTTAAATGAATTCAATTCATGTATGTTTTAAGTGAGCACATTTCACTTAAGCGCACATAAACCGAGCTTCGAATACAAATGAGATTTAGTGGTTTAAGTAAACTCAATTCACATATCTTTAAGTGATGCGATTTCACACCCCTCTCCCTCACTCCCACCCTCCTCACTTTATCCATCTGTTCCCTACGTGCATCCATTCCCTTCATTGTACTCCCTCCCTCAGTCACATTCTTCATCCTCCTTGCACACGCAATACAAAGCCAAAAATAGAAAAAAACGAGTTTTATTACTATGCATAAACTCAACTAATGCATGTTTAAATGAACTTAGTTCAAAGACGTTTAAGTGAACTGACTTAAACATGCTTAAATTGAGTTTGTGTATATTAAGTGAGTTGTAGTGGTTTAAGTGAACTAGGTTCACGTATGTTTAAATGAACTGATTTCACTTAAATGTGTGTGAACCAAGATCACACGTACAAATTCTAATTTAATGGTTTCAGTGAACATAGTTCATGTATGTTTGAGTGAACCCCATTTCACTTAAACGTGCTTGGAATGAGTTTGTAAACACAAACTAAATTTTGGCGGTCTAAGTGAACTCAGTTCACACATGTTTAAGTGAAGTGTCCATTTGATTTGGTTTTTTTTGGAAACCAATCAAACCAAACCAAACTGCATATAGTTTTACTTTGCGGTTCGATTCACTTTTTGTCTCAAAACCGAACCAAATCGCACCGCGAACACCCCTCGTTCAACGAATTGCCGCTTCCGCCAAAATGTTGCAAATTGCCCCATGTTTTGATTCTTTAAACAGGGGTGTGTGTGGTTAGTTTTTTTGAGGTGCTGTTTGCCGCAAGATACATACACTTCACCAATTGCCGCTTCCGCCAAAATGTTGCAAATTTTCGCGCTTTCTCCATTTTTACAAATTTCAGCTTTTCCCTCCCATTCGTCGCCACATTGTTACGTTACCAATTCCTTTGTGTCCTACACACTCATACTCATATATACCTTCCGCTTCCCACCTTTCAGTTCTAACTCATTTTTTCAATTTTTACATTCCACGACCAAAGCTGAACTCTCTGTTTGTTTCATTGTTCGATTTGAGGGTGTTTGCATCAGAGGTGGCGTTCCAATTCGTGGCTCCGTTGTTTTCCCTGGAATTAAGCGTACTATGAAAGCTGAAATGCAGAGCCTGAAGCGGTGTAAGCTAGAAGAAGACAAAGACTGCGTGAATTCGCCGATTCAGAAGAAGCAGAAAGTGAACGAGATTCAGTCCGTCAGTGACAGTCAAAACTTGAGGACCAGTTCTAGTTGTGAGTTCGGGGAAGGATCCAATTCAAAGTCTCCAGAGTTGACCGTTGCAAGTGGAAAAGCACCTCCATTGTTGCGGTCATCGAGAGGCCGCGTTCAAATGCTTCCGTCCAGGTTCCGTGACTCCGTGGTTCTCGATACGTGGAAGAAGAATAATGGAAAAATCAAAAGATCTGAGTTAGGGTTTGAAGAAGATAACACTTTACAAGATGGTGGAATGGGATTTGTGAAAAAGGGAAACGAAAATAAACTTGTAGATTTTGAATTTGACTATGAGAAGCATGCTAAGTCGTTTAAGAGCATTAAAACGACACTTAATGGGAGTCGTTCATTTTTGGTCAAAAGTGAGAGTAATAGCTTTGATGGAAATGGTAAGAAGACTAAGAAGAGGAAGGAGATATACAAACTAGTGGATTTTGCTTTGGGTGATATAGTTTGGGCAAAATGTGGGAAGAGTTATCCAGCGTGGCCTGCTGTGGTGATAGATCCCATCTTGCAAGCTCCCAAGTCTGTTCTCAGCTGTTGTGTTCCTGGTGCTGTTTGTGTTATGTTCTTTGGTTATTCGAAAAACGGAAAACAAAGGGTAAACTTCTATCTAAACACACCTTATACGAGTTCATAATTTGAATTATTTATTGTGGTTTTTTAGTGTTGAAATCTAAAAGGAATGGAAATGGGAATTTGGCAGGACTATGCGTGGGCGAAACAAGGGATGATATTTCCCTTCTTGGAATTCATGGATAGGTGTGTTTGTGCGTGTCAATGATTTTTAGCGGCTGTTGTTCATGAGATGAGAGGATATTTGGCTTGTACTTACTCGTTGAGAATTGTCTTTATTCAGATTCCAAGGGCAGACCCGATTGTATAAGAGCAAACCGAGTGAGTTTCGTATGGCAATTGAGGAGGCAATGTTGGCAGAAGATGGCATTTTGGACCCACATTCGCGACCTGAGCAAATCTTGGAGGGTGCAGGTTCCCGTGCTGATGAGGAATATTACTGCCAAGGCCAGGTGCTATTAATTTCTTCCACTTTGTCCTCCGTATGATACTCACTAAGTCACTATGAGAGAACCTATAAGTTTAATTCAGTTGTGTTGTGTTGTGACCTTGTAATATAGATGACATCGGCTATACTACATTGGTCGACTTTCATCTCACTAGGAAGGCCCTAGGATTTAAGAGTGCCCACAATATACATGCTGCAGCCTCTTATGCAGTTACTGCATACTTGCTGATCTTTAATGTCGCAAATTGTGCTTGAAGACGACTTAGATTGAAATGTAAGAGAAAAAAAAACTGCATATGACCATTAAATGAAACATCACAAGTTTAAATAATGCTTGCAATCTTATGAGCACTTTTTTTTATTTATGTCCCAATTATAAGTTTTCAATTAACGTTGGTTGGTTCCTCCTAAGTACGATGGCGCTAGGTGGTGATGTATACCTGGAAAACACTGACCCTCAAGTTAGGGAGAAAATCAGTGTTTGAGAGGTTCAAATTGCGCATATCAGAGCCATTGCCTGAAATGGGTGTATATATGATGGCTTTATATTAGTCCTTTAGTAGGAATAGTCGCTTAAGGGTAACTTTTCCTGTTAATCGTCTTTGTGTTGTGCAAGAAGCCATTTGATCTGCCTTAGAGGCGAATTAGAAGTTTTCAACCTTGTTGGTGGGTAGAACTGTTTGGACTTTGTTCTCATTAAGGCTAGCAGTCCAAAGTAAAATGAATTTTAAGTTCTATGACATTTTGTATAACTAAATAGTTGTATGGATAATTAAATTTATGATTTTTGTATGTGTGTAGTTTTTTTAGTCTGCTTTTGCTCCTCTTTTTGGTGCAAGTCTATTTGAGTCTTTCATCTTTTTCAATATATCTGTATGAGAAATGGCAGTAATTTCTAATAAATTGTCTTTTTAAATCTTATAGTCTGGTTAATTCTAGATTTTTATCCAGTGAATAAATTATGCAGGACGCAATATCTTGTGCCGGCTGTGGTTTGATGTTGCCATGCAAAACCATGAGGAAGATTAAGGATTCAAGCTGTGCTCCTCAGCATTATTGTAAACCTTGTGCAAAGGTTAAGTGAATGACTCATTTAAGATGTCTTCAATTTCTTGGCTTAATATATTTATTGCTAAATTTAATTTTCAGTACTGATGGTTCTGTTCTAACAGTTACTGAAATCAAAACAATATTGTGGCATTTGCAAAAAGATTTGGCACCATTCAGACGGTGGTGATTGGGTGAGATTGTCAACTTCTCAATTAGATATCCACCTTATTTTAGTTTATTTTTATTTCAATATAGAATCAAAATTCTGAGATATTGTGGGACTGAACTCTGAGCCAGGTATGCTGTGATGGTTGTAATGTGTGGGTGCATGCTGAATGCGACAAAATTTCTAGCAAACTTTTCAAGGTATCGTATAATGGTTAACACAGTGCTCCATATCTCTTTTCACTTTTCTTTTGCTTTTATGGTGTCCATAATTAAAAAAAATACTTATGCTGATCGACTGGTTTCTTGATGTAGGATATGGAAAATATGGATTACTATTGCCCAGATTGCAAGGGAGGGTTTGACTGCAAATTATCAGCATCACATACATACATATCAAAAATTAAGTATGTACCCATTCCCTTCCATTGCCATTCTTAATAGGGACATTCAGCATTTTGACTTTACTCGTTGAATCTTACGATCCCATGTTTTTTTTTTGAGTCAGGTCAGTAGAGAAGAGCCAAAACCCCGTGTTACCAGAAAATCTAGCAGTGGTATGCAACGGCATGAAAGGAATTTATATTCCAAGACTTCATTTGTAAGCCCTCAACACTGCTTTTATATAATACAGTTTGATAGCCTGATTGAAATATTTTGAATGATGGCACAGAAAAATTTCTAGAATTCGTATTTTTGGAGATGCTCTCTATCCACCTCTCCATTGGGTGGATTCAATATCATGTTGGGAAAAGAACTACTGTCTGTCTAGATTCTAGTTTTGTTAATGAATATGACTATGAGAAGTCGAGAACCAATATAATCATGATTTTTTCACACTCCTTTTCTGATCTCTTCTTCTAATACTCTTTCACTCTGCCTCCCTCTTCACACCCCATTTAGCAGTTGACAATATCCTTTTCCAAACCAATACAAGAAATTTAGGTGATAAACTATTACATCATTCCAGAAGAATCTCATAGCTTTTTTTTAATTATTATTATTAAATCTTCTTGCAGAATTATGTGCAAGTGTGCATTGTGTGGTTCAAGGAAGCAGACATTGACTGAATGGGAACGACATGCAGGTTGCAGAGCCAAAAAATGGAAATATAGTGTGAAAGTAGAAAGCACAATGCAACCACTAATAAAATGGGTTTGTGTTCTTGCTAGACTAGAGGCATGACAAATCATATGGTCAATTGCGTGTCAGTCTGTTTTGTATTAGCAGTCATGAAGAACGATTAATCTCACTTGAGTTACTTTAATGCTGTCTTCACAACTTTTATTTCTAAACATCTTCCAATTATAAGCCTGAAAATATAGTCCTGTAATGTTTATGTGTGTGTGTGTATTGCGTCTTCATATTTTTGTATGGTTTGTGCTTCTTTCTCATTTTTGAAATAACAATATAAATTTCTTCAGATCAAAGAACATAATTACCAAGCTGGAATTTCCATGCAGTTAGATCAGAAACACGTGCTTTCCTTTTTGCAAGGTAAGCGTGTACTAGTATTTCATATGCGCTGTTACACACTGAAGCTTTCATTTCTTTTACATGATGTGTCATATTGCAGTCTTATGCTATCTATTAAATATCTTTGAAACGGAGAACTTAGTTTGATTTACTTTAATGCCTCAGAGAAATATGAGCCAATTTATGCAACATGGACAACGGAAAGATGTGCGATTTGCAGATGGGTTGATGATTGGGAAGATAATAAAATTATTATCTGTAACAGGTGTTTTCATCATCATTCATGATTTTCATCCCAAGTTGTAAAGTTATTATGGATGGATACATTAAAGTTCTAATTCTGATTTACAGGGCTTTAAAGCATGAAAACTAAATTACTTAATGTGCACTTGTTCATTGTGCAGGTGCCAAATTGCAGTCCACCAAGAGTGCTATGGGGCGAAGAATGTTCAAGATTTTACTTCCTGGGTTTGTAGAGTGTGTGAAACTCCTCATGTTGAAAGAGAGTGTTGCCTCTGTCCAGTAAAAGGCATGTCATATACATTCAGTACTTTCTTAAGTCTGTCTCTGACCCTTTTTGCTGCATCACATGCTCTTAAATTCTTCATGTGAGTACGTAGTAAGTGATGGATCCTGCACCGTGATTATTCACTGAGAAATAGGCAGTTTTTCATACCTATCACGATTGGCTTGAGTTTGTTGGATCATCAATATCTACAAAAACCAATCTATGCATGCAATCAATATGTCCCATTTTTATCTAGTTATGGATAATTCTCTTATATGCCTCATCAAAATGTGATCTCAAAGGTATTTTGAAAAGTTTATTTAGAATTTATTTGTGCCTATCTTGTAAGAATTCCTAGTTGTTGGATATGTTCATAAAAGTAACTTATAATATTTCCATAATTTTTTTTCAGCTTATTTCTTTAGGTTTTCTAGAATAACTTATTAAGTGTTTAATTAAGCTAGGCAAAATAATTTATTTAATAGGTATTTAATTAAATTGTTTACTCAAACATACCCTACTTTTGAATTCCTAGCATTTGAATGGCTTTTTATTCTTTTACTTTTCTATCGCTGTCAGTTTTGTCGTTTCTCTGCTAATTTGCTTTTACAATATGGGGGAAACTCTTTGCAGGTGGTGCACTGAAGCCAACTGATGTTGAGCTGTTGTGGGTTCATGTAACGTGTGCTTGGTTTCGGCCTGAAGTTCTTTTCCAAAACCATGAGGCTATGGAGCCTGCCTTGGGAATTCTCAAGATTCCTTCTAATTCCTTTACGAAGGTAAAATATATGGCTAAGGTCTTCATAGAAGTTGTTGTCGGTGGTTTCAGTTCCAGACTGCAAGATTCTTTCTAGCAGTACCTATGGTCTGGATTGCATACCTGTTTTGATGACCATGCAGAATGAATTCTTTTAGGAGGTTATAAAAATGCTAACCATACACCGCCACTTTTTCATTTTGGTAACTCCATTCTCCAACAGAATGTTATACCCTATCCAAACTCATTCTTACAAAATTTCTTTAATGGAACACTTTCTACTCAAGTAATTCTATAGCAATGCCAATAATCAGAACCCTGAACATACACTAACTTATTTTCTGCCTTCAATAGTGACAAGATCGTTAGTTAATGTTAATCACGTGGGGTCCTTTTCTCGTTGGGTTTGGGTGGGGTATACTCTTACGTTCATAATATTGATTATTCACTGATCAAAATAATATTGATTATTCATCTCTACATTGGTGCCAGACTTGCGTGATCTGTAAACAAAGCCATGGTTCCTGTACAAGTTGTTGCAAGTGTGCTACATATTTTCATGTGATGTGTGCATCAAGAATGGGATATAGCATGGAAGTAAGTTTGATTGTTCTTTTAATTAATGTGAGCTGGTCCCTGATCTGAAATTGCTACATTTATTTTTTCAAATTTGCTCTTTCCCTGGGACAGCAGGGGAGTCGTTTATGTCCATACAAAATTGATAAATTTATTTGGAAGTTATTATTTAATAATATGACGATCAACACTGCTGGGAAAATAATTAATATTGTTTAAATTTACAGTTGCATCCTACAGAGAAGAATGGGACTCAAATAACAAAGACACTAATATATTGTGCAGCTCACAGGTTTGAGCTCTGGTCATTAAATTATGCCAATCTTATTCTATGTGTTTTTGGAAACCCGTTTTACATGTTAATTTCATTTTAGGGTTCCAAATCCAGATTCAGTACTGGTTATGCATACCCCCCTGGGAGTATTCTCTCCAAGAACTACGCTTCAAAATCACAAAGGATGCTTTAGAGGATCAAAGCTTGTTTCATCAAATAATATAGAACAACTTGAATCTCCATCCTCTGAAAGCTATGAGGTTGAGCCATCTGCTGCCAGGTGCCGCGTGTACAGAAGGTCTTCAAATAAGGTGCTTATTTTGGACATACTGTTGTGCCCATAGTTCTATATTAAGGACTATCTTCTCTAGGCCTCTGCTTAAAGTCAGTCACTTGCAAAATTTCTGCGCATCAAAAACTAATAAAATGGTTTGTTTAGTTTGACCTCATTCAATACATTTTCTCCTATATTTGTAGATGAATGATACACCAACAATTCACTTGCTTGGAGGGCCGAATATTCATTCTTTAAGTGCAATAACACAATTGAATGGCAATAAGGTAAACCTCTTGTTTTGGAGTTCGACCTATGCTTTTGAAATGAATAGCTAGTCTGACTTATGACTGTATTATTATTTGTTTTCTTTGTTTCGTAGACAAAAGCATCTTAGTTTTAATCTTGTTTTGTGATAGGATGCTGAAGTATTTTCTTCTTTCAAGGAACGCCTTCACCATTTACAGGTTAGTTAATCTCTCCATTTGCTACAGTTAAGCTTAAAACTTCATTTCCATATATTTTATTTTTGTTTTAAAATTAAATCATGCCTCTTTTTTTTCATTTTTCTTTTGTTTTACGTTTGATGTTTTGGGATTTCAGAAAACAGAAAATTGTAGAGTCTGCCTTGGAAAATCAAGTATTCAAGGGTGGGGCCTCTTTGCTCGTAGAGATTTGCAAGAAGGAGAAATGGTAACATACTGTACTTACTAACTCAAGATGGTTAGTGAAGTGTATGATAAATACTTAGTTTCCCCTGATAGACAATATGTACTTGCTTTTTGTGCCTGTCTGTAGGTTGTTGAGTATCGGGGTGAGCAGGTAAGGGGTAGTGTTGCTGATCTTAGGGAAGCAAAGTACCGTTCAGAAGGCAAAGATTGTTATGTGAGTCTCATTTAATATGGCTTTTAATATCTGTCTGTATTTTCTCCCAGTCACTTGTCATGTGCTAGATAGTAGAAAATGAAATTCCATTTGATGGCAAACCAAATTGTGTCTAGATCCCAAAATGTCAAAGGATAAGAAGTTAAGTGATTTTTTAAATCCCATGGATTTTATGATTAGATTCAGAAACCCTATCAAATAATATGAAACTTATCAATATTTGATAGTTGATTGTAGATAGACTATTTTATTCTGCGCGAGGGAAACTTTAGTGCTTATTGGTTGGTAAAGAATGGAGCTCTTTTAGATAGTGGGCCCATAGTTTACCAATTGTGCTGTGCTGAGAATTGATAACCAAATACATTCAAACTCAAATTTTATAGGCTCTGTTTGGCAAAAAAGAGTGGATAGCAGATAAGCTAGCGGATAGTGGATAAGCTAGCTTATAGCGGCTGAGCTTACAGCGGATAAGCTAGCGGATTGAATTTAAAGTGTTTGGTAAAATTAGCGGTTGAACTAGCTTATAAATATAAAATGACTTAAATGGACATTTGTAATTAATGCTAAAAGATGAGAGAGAATACTTATTTAATGTTGGATAAATGAGAGATTTAATTAAAATAGTGAGGGTAAAAGTGGAAGAAAAAATGAAACGCTATAAGCTATAAGCTCAAATGTTACTTCAAGTAGCGTTTCAAAAAACGCTATAAGCTAGTGACAAAACGCTGCAAGCTAGTGATGTCAAACACATAAAATCAGCTTATTCGCTATAAGCTATCAGCTATAAGCCAGCGGATTGTGCTTGCCAAACAGAGCCATAATAAATTTCAATAACACAATAGTGAGGGACCTGTCTTGTCGAGTAATGTAAAGTTCAATCATATTTCATTTGTACTCTTAGTTATGCTGTTTAAAGGCCTGTTTTAGAAGGATCCGTATTTACTGCTAGCGTTAGAGTTTTACTTTTGATCTTACTTTCGAATGAAATAAATTATGCAGCTGTTCAAGATTAGTGAGGAAGTGGTAATTGATGCAACAGATAAGGGCAACATTGCACGTTTAATAAACCATTGTGTAAGTTATTTCTGATTAATCTTGTCTTCTGCTTTATTTTACTTCACGGTTCCCCGGTGAAGCTATGCACGTCTTATGTTTCTGAAAAATCAATGAATCAATGTAACTTGCTGCAGTGCATGCCAAACTGCTTTGCAAGGATTATGTGTTTGGGTGATCAGGAGAACCGCATTGTTCTAATTGCCAAGACCAATATTTCTGCTGGTGATGAACTAACGTATGGTTTGTTTTGTTGTATTAGTATATTCTTGGTTTAAGTACTCCGTTGGTCTCAGCAATTTTTAAATAGGTCCATGAACTAAATTTTCTTGTAACTTAGTCTCTAAGCTTTAAAATAATTCGTAATTAGGCCCATAAACTTTTAACTGATTTGTATTCAAGCCTTGAACACATGGACCTTATTACAAATTATTTAAAAGTTTAGGGATTTAAATGCAATTTTTTTAGCATATATGGATCTAATTTCAAAATGTTGACAAGTTTAGGGTTTTAATTACAAGTTTTTAGTTTATGATCTATAGAAATTCCCAAATAATTTAGGGATCTCAAGAATGCAACATACTGAAGGCATTTTTTGGGTTCAATAGTGAAGATTTTAGTCTGACCTGCATAACCATTTTTTATATCTCAATGTTGCCACAGGTATGATTACTTGTTTGATCCTGATGAGCGGGATGAACTTAAGGTTCCCTGCCACTGTAAAGCCCCCAACTGTAGGAAATTTATGAACTAGGTTTGTTTCGCATTAACTCCGCGCCTGGAGCAGCTGCGCTTGCCAAACCTTACAGGAAATACTTGTCCAGTGAGCTTGTAACTTTTTTTTAATATTTAAATTAATTAATTTGTAAATTTGTATAACATTTTATTTATTATATAACAAAAATGAAAATTTACCGGCCAGCAGCTGGAAGCATTTGTTGTTACTTACTAGCTGCTAGGCCTCCTACTTCCATTATATTCAATTTTATGTTGTATGACAGTAACTTAGGTCATCATATACACAGTGCATGTTTGGATTTATTTGAGAACTAAAAGTGATTCTGAAGATATAAAATTGTTTTTGGCCTGTTTTAGATTAATGTGCAGCAAGATTAATGTCAAAAAAGAGTGTGAAAGCAGCTTGAATATCCGCTTGCTTTTTTGATAAATTGAATATCCAGTTCCCTGATTTACCTGCTGAGATTAAACTAATGAAAGCTAATACACGATGTTAGTAGTCATCTTTTGTTTTTCTTCTTCCAATTGCCTAACCTATTATGCTGACATAGCAAAACAAGGACATAACCTAAGTTCATACATTCTATATATACCATTATATAAATATCATTTGACTTTCATTATTGCAACTTGGATAAATAGATTTCTATATGCAGATTGCTGTTTTTATAAGCTGGTCCATGTTGTCCCTTCCCACTACCACTGATTGGTTAACCTGAAAAGCAATGAACACCTTCAACTTTCTCTTTCACTTCTTCCTAATTTTTCCTCTCATACATGCTTCACATGATTGTAAATATTCTTGGTGCAACAACATCCTTATTCGTTTCCCCTTTCAACTACAAGGTAATGATCAACATCAACATCGTTATTGTGGCTATCCAGGTTTCAAATTAACTTGTACTATCGACAACAAAACAGTTCTATCACTACCTCATTCCGGAGACTTCTATGTTCGCAAAATCAACTATCTAAGACAAAACATAGAAATCTATGACCCTAATCATTGCCTTCCAAATCGTCTTCTAAGTCTCAATCTTTCAGATTCTCCTTTCTTTGTAAAATTTCACCGTAACTACACCTTCTTAAGGTGCTCCACTCGTAACATAGGATCACAATTTATTCCTATTCACTGTCTTAGCAATTCTACACATTCTGTATTAGCTATTCCTTCAATGAACTTGACCAAGTCATTGCCTGAGTCTTGCTATGTTCTTAGAAATGTCTCACTTCCAGTTAAAACATATGAGAATTTTTTTGGAGATGGACTCAGTGATGATATTCAATTAACATGGTATTCACCTGATTGTGAATACTGCAAATCAAGAGATGGGATGTGTGGATTTGAGAGCATAGACAGTTATCAAATTCGTTGTTTCCTTGATCACCAAACAGGTAACTATGTTGTTCTTTGATTTCTAACATGAATTGTTCCGTATGTACTAGTAGTCAAACTCATTTGTTTAGTGATTCATGACATGGCACTCATTATTGCGTTATTTAATCTACTTTACTAACGCCAAAAAACACTTAGTCCAACGTGAATTGTTTTGTCAACTAACTTGCTCGGTCAGAAAATTCATAATCCAAAATGATGATAATCTTTTTATATGTTGTTGTTCTTGTCAACAATATATGTTCATATTCTCAAACACAATGGAGCTAACTACCAATCTTAGGTGGGCCATAGCCTGTAAGCTTGACATACATTGAATTTTGTAGAATTAGAAAATTGTAGGGGTTGCTTCTAGCACTCTTTTTTTTTTTGTTGCCAAAACACCCCTCAAACCCCATCCTCTCTCATGCTTTCCTTTTTTTTTTTGATCAACCTTTCATGCTTTCCTTTGATTACTATCAGAAGCATGTTTTAAAAACTGGACCAATCGTTGACTCGGTCAGAGCACTAGGTCAATGGTTGGACTAAAATGTCACTTATTGAACTGCATGACTTGATCTTTATTAAAAGACAACTCAGAATACATAAATCTTCCATTTTTCAGGTCGTTTACATCATGGTCTTGGAGTTTCTAGAATAATTTTATTATCCATTGCTGGAGCAGCTATGATGTGTGCAATTGGGATAGCATTCTTCACATGCTTCAAGAGCAGAAGAGCAACAACAATATCACCACAACCTACTACCATTACTATTGGGATGATGGAGATGAGTATGAGGATGGGTCTAGATGAGTCAACTATTGAATCTTTTGAAAAGGTTGTATTAGGAGAGAGTCTAAGACTTCCAGGTGTGGCACCCAGTGACGGATCTTGCTCGATATGTCTGTCGGAGTACAACAACAAGGATGTTATCAGATGCATTCCTGAATGTACACATTGTTTCCATGCTCATTGCATTGATGAATGGCTTCGCTTGAATGCTACTTGCCCACTTTGCCGCAATTCTCCTTCACCTCCTCATTCTCTTCATTGACACATGTAACTTGGCTTCGTAATTGTATACAGTTTAGATATAGATTTGTTGCATGCTATGTAACACCGACACTTTTGATTGAAGACGTGTCCAATGTATACGTGTTGGACACTGACACTGACACTTCAATTATTTGTGTTTTTCAAATTAAAACCGGTGTCTGCGTGTCCAGTATATGTGTCGGTACTTCATAGGTTACATGACTTCAAATATAAAGTCTGCATTTGGACAAGTATTTGTATCTAAAAACAAAGTTGAAATTGTTCACAATGTAGTGCATAGTAAATAAATAATTTGCTTAAAAGTTACCATTTGTATCAATTAAATGAAAAAGTACATATATATATATATATATATATATATATATATATATATATATATATATATATATATATATATATATATATATTTTTGGGTCTATGGTGATTGCTTCCTAGTACCAACCATTATCCCCACCAACAACAACAACTACCAAATTTCAATCTTCAAATGCAAGAGACTAATACCTCTCAACTGACTTGTTTGTTAAGCCTTTCTATTCACATTTCCTCTCTTATTCCTTAGTTTTCTAACCAACTTTCTTTCTAGCCTTAGATCTCACTAGTTCCAGTCTATGAATGGCAAAGCCAAGATCTAGGACTCAGCTATGGCTATATTTTTTCATGGTAGTATGTATTCTGAATCTTGTTATCAACCTCAAGATCATAGCATTAGCTGATGAAAATGGAAGCACATCAGAAAGTAGTAGTTGCAAGAATACAAATTATCAAAATTTTCTTCCTCCACCGTTTCAGAATATATCCTCTACTATATGCAAACCCGTTTGGCATACATATGAATTGAGGGTAAGTTCAAGTTTAATTATAAATCTAATGCTTCATTGTGGGTCCTACTCATTTTTTCATTTTTCTCTTAAGAAGCTATACTAACATTTTTTTATGACTGTCATAGAAGCTTGTTTTAGTATGATATATGTTCTTTAGGGTGAGAATAGACCAGGTCGACCGACATGGTTTTATGTCCCAACTTATATTAGGCTCAAGCCAGACCAGGCTTTTTCCTAAATAGATAAGGTCAAAACTTTTTTCAAAGTCTATTTAACTAAAAAGCCTCAATGACATGCCACCTAAAAAAAGCCTTTTAGGCCCAACCTAAGTAAATATAAATAGTATTTTTTATTAGTACTATTATTATTATTATTATAAATCATAAATTTTCTAACATTTTTTTTTTAATATAAATCATCAATTTTTGAGATATTTAATTGTATTACTACAAAGTAGAATTTAAATAGGTTGTCATGTAACGATAATTCTCTAAAAATGTTAGTCTTGTTAGTCTATTAGCTTGTTAGTCTATTTGCAAAAGCCTAAACCACCGAAATATTGCAGGTTTTCGTTAAAAAAAAGTAAAATGAGCTTTTAAATAGGCTTTTAAAAAAACCATATAAGACCTCAAAAATGGGTCTATCTTGCAAGAATCTATTGATTTGTTGTTATTTAAATGTGGTGTTTTTGTTTTTGTTGCAGTACACCAGAAATGATGATACCACAACTATCATATTATCTGCTCCATACACTGTTGGGTGGGTAGGAATTGGTTTCTCTAGAGATGGTATGATGGTTGGTTCAAGTGCAATGGTGGGATGGATTAACAAACATGGTCATGCAAAAATCAAACAGTTTTATCTAAGAGGTAGAAAGTCATTTGAAGTCATTGCAGACAAAGGTGAACTGCCTCTAAATAATGTGCCTGCTGCTGTGGTCACAAATGGAGCTCAAATTTATTTGGCATTTCAGCTGCAAACCAAAATTCCATTCCAGAAGCAACCAATTATACTGGCTTTTAGTACTAAACATCCACATGAGCACCATCTGTCAAAGCATGATGACAAAACAGCAATTGTATTTGATTTTTCTTCAGGTACAAACAAAATCAAATGTGCTATTTCTTAATTATGATAATGTTGTATCAAAAAGTGACACATGTTTCAAAATTTAGAACTTAGCCGATGATCGGCTAAATAGCTCGGTTCACCCTGACTCGGCTATACTTCCTCCTCAGCTAAGGGTTCACTTAGCTAATGACTTGGAAAGTTTTAGGTGTTAATAATAGTATCATAGACTACTAAATTTGTTTTCAAGATAAGAATCTTGACAATTATCCTTTTTGCAGGTTCTACTGGTCCGGGTCCGAGTCCGGGTCCAGGGTTTAATGGGTTGATTCAGATGAGGAAAACTCATGGAATAATGGGTATAATAGGATGGGGACTAATCCTACCAGTAGGGGCAATTGTTGCAAGGTACTTCAAACATAAGGATCCCATATGGTTCTATCTACATTTATTCTTTCAATTTGTTGGATTTGCATTTGGGCTTGTTACAGTCCTTCTTGGATTACAACTCTACTCCAAAATGCATATCCACATTCCAGCTCACAGAGGCATAGGCATTTTTGTCCTTGTGCTAAGCATTCTTCAGGTCTGCCACCGACTCATATTATAATTAATACTACCTCCTCCCCAAAATATAAGGACCTAAAGTACACGTATCTGGACAATGTCCAAATACGTGTACTTTAGGTCCTTATATTTTGGGACGAAGCGAGTACTCAATAACAAAGTTTATTAAGTATTATATGAACTAACTTCAAGTTATGTGAGTTCAGATATTGGCATTCATCTTGAGACCAGACAAGGATTCGAAGTTTCGCAAAGTTTGGAATTTGTACCATAGTTGGTTTGGAAGAATGGCACTTTTCTTTGCAGCCTTGAACATAGTGTTGGGGATGCAAGCTGCAGGAGCAGGGAATAATTGGAAGACAAGCTATGGATTCCTTGTTAGTATTATAATTGTTGTAGTTATAGTTTTGGAAATATTGGCATATTTGAAAAGGTCGGAGAAGCATTCTCTTCCTCCCAATCTCAACATGGACTCAGTTGGAGAAGCTAGCTTTCAAAGTAATCTATCAAAGGTAAATCTTTTCCTTGTTCAAGGAAAAATATGTTTTATCAATCTTCATAAGAAAATTATTCATTTTGTCTTTGTAAAATACAAAAACAGTATACTTTTAGTCCTTGGATATGACTAGGGACTAAAAGTATTTATAGAGACTAACTAAAAGTAAATAAAATTTTCATAGAGACTAAAGTTAAACTGTACTAATCTTACATTAAAAACATTTTTTTCCCTTTAATCTGTTTATTTAAACTTCTGCATATTAGTTCTGTGTCTTGTACTCATACTCATACCATTTCGATGAAACAGGGTGAATGTTTTGGTTCCTTGTTATGCACTTCTGGCCTGATGTAGATATATAGCCACCTAGAAGTTTTCCAAGATGGACAATCCTAACTTTGGCTTTCTCACCTGAACTTGAGATTGAAGTTTTTTTGCTTTCTTCATTGAGTTTTTGCTGCTCTTGATCGACAATGTAATGCCTTTATTTTACAGTCTACATTTTGTTGTTTCTGTACAAAAGAAATGTTTTTGAAATTTAAGAATTAGAATGGTGATTGGTAATGACGAGTGATCATATTTTTGACCAAATGAGCAAATATGTTGCTTTTGTTAATTGTCTTCCTCGCTTGAAGTCTTTTTTCTTCAAAATTGTTTGGTAATGCCAATCAATATATGAAAACAAGTATTTTTTTTTATTCAAAATTGTTTGATAATATCAATCAAAATATGAAAACAAATTTAGATTAGAGCCCCATAAGGTCAACAATGTAAAAGAGTTATGGTTGCTCGCAATATGTAAAAGCAAAGTTGAAGTTAATCATAATGCATAGTATGACTTGGGTTATACATTATCACTCTTCCTTTGGAGTTGGTAACAGTATTATTGCAGCAAATATAGCCCACAATGAAAAACAAAAGCGAACAGAAAAAACAGGCATTACTATAGTCTGTTTCCCCAACCCAGGATACACTTAACTGTTAAACAAAAATGTACAGACAAGGCGCTGCTTCACAGATGAAAGACACATCTCAAAGTACTCTTCATTTCTTTGCTAGCAACTTCTTTGGAAGTTTATCCAGTGGGGTCGATTTTAAAAGAAAAAGCCTAGCGGCACGCTCTTGCAAAGTACCTCCACATTTTAATCCATGCAACTGCAGTTCAGATTTCAACTTTTCCAAGCCAAGAACCTGTCAAGACCCATATCAACCAAAATTACATTCAAACTTCAGAGCCTAATAAATAGTGCATGACAAGTGGAACTAGTTTACAAATGAGGGGACTTGTCTTTTCACGCATGTTCAAAACTACAAGTTTGATAAATAGCATCTCTAAGTTTGAAAACATTTACTTACAATTTACAAACACCAAAATATTCGAGGATTTCTGATATAAAAATAGTTTAATTAAATGAAAAGTTGCCATTTGTATCAATTAAATGAAAAAACACACAATTGCATCAAAGTGCAGCACATGACAGAAGCCGTGGATATGTTCTGAAAATATACCTCAAGTTCTGCAGCTGAACTAAAAACATCAAAATTCAGAGGCTCCTCCAATGTCGGAACACTGGTGCTTGGCAAGCTTTCTTCAATGGCAGCTGCTTTATGATCAAGAGATCCATCAATTTCCATATCATTGGCCACAGTTTCAGAGTTCACAATATTTGGGGTTTGAGTAACAGACCCATCAAACTTGTCAGCTACAGCTCCATTGCAATCCTGATCTCCATTATCTTGAGCATTAACTCCAGACACCAATGCCTCTGTACAAGGCACAGCCTCAGCCTCCATCATCTCATCATTCACCACAGGTTCAGCAGCAACACTCAGTTTGGTATCTAAAATTTCACCACCCTTGGATCCCACAGACTCCACATTGCCTTCTAAAACAGTTTCCTTCTCTCCTTCAGATCCACTCTCACATGAACCAACCCCAGAAGAGTCTCCATCCTGCTTCTTACCAGTCACAGAACCGAAACTATCTTCAGCTTTATTCGAACCAGACTCATTCTGGCTATTTAACAAAACTGATTTCTCAGTTTCCCCCTCATTATCAACATCTTCATCAGAATCATCACTATCACTTTCATTCAATTTCCTCTTCCCCATCCTAAAAAATTAAATCAGCACAACACAAATATCAATACCAATACACAAAATCAACAATGGACGTATACAAACAAACGCATAAAAATGTCACATTCAATTACTATTATATTACTGTTATCTTCCTAATCCTAATATAATTGAGAAATTCCAAAACCAAATTGAGATGATTTATGAGATGGGATCACTCACCATATCTTCAACTTCTTGGGATCACGTGGAGGGGAAGCTTCTGATTGAGGTGAAGACTTACGCTTAGAGTTTCTGATAGAATCCTCAACAGACAAAGCAACTTCCGCAACGCAGCGTTCAGAGTCTTCTCTATATTTAGCAACATACTTGTGAGCCTCACCATCAACATTCTTACCCTTACCTGTCTTCTTCATCTGCTTCTTCAGAAACTCTTCCGCAACTTTCTCGAGCTTTCTATCCTCTTCCCCTGCCTTCCACTCTTCCAACCTCTTCTCAGCATTAACGTGTCTCAGCCTTCGCCCACTCATATCCCTACAAGCGTCGAAATTGTTCGTTTTCTTCTGGCCGGCCTTCGTCGCCGCCCCTCGCAGCAGCGATCCGAACCCTCCTTTCCCGCCTTTCAGGCGCAGAAGCAGTCGCACAGACGGGAACATGTTCCCGCCTTCCGGAGAACAACATATCGCCGATTTATCGTCGTTGAGGTGGCGGGAACCGGTGACGAGACGCTGGTGTTGGGTGGGGATTCCGGTGAGTTGGAAGAGGCGATCCTTTATGGAAGTAGCGTAAAGGATCGGAGAGGGGAATAATAGGGTTAGGGTTTTTCCGTCCAAGTGCTTCACGAACAGGTTGTATATCCTCTGGTTCTTGTCGTGTTCCATAGTCGAATTTGGGGGAATTTGCGAAAATTAGGGTTTCAGGGGGAAATTGAGTTTCGCGAGAGAAGCGAAGATGAGAGAGAGAGAGAGAGAGAGAGAGAGAGTGAGTCTGAATTTAAATCGGATCCAATCCAAAATAATCTATCGGGCATTCGGGTGGGTACCCGTATCAACGCCCGGGAGAATAAATATTGAAAAAAAAACACAAATAATCAAACATCTCATACTTTTTCATAATGTACCAACAAAATATACTTTTTCATATAAAAAAAACAGTTAGAATACTTCTACTATTAACATTTAAAATACCTCTACGTTACGCTTTTTATAATTTGTTACGAAATTAATGTTCGATTCTAAAAATTTGATTATGGAGTGACATTTTCTATTTAATCGTAAAGACTACTAAAATATAAAACATGAAAGAAGAGAGAGAGAGAGAGAGAGAAAAGGTAAATAAAAATATGAAGGGGAAAAATGAAAAAAAAGGGGATAGAAAGTTTGGAGAAAAAAAAAGGGGTAGGGGGTAGGGGTTGGGGTTTAGAGGAAAGGGGAGAATTTTGTAGGGAAATCTTATAGGTCCCACAAAGGGAGACTCTATAAGATGTATATATAAAGATTATAATTATAATATTTATCATAAGAATAATAATTACTACATCTCACCAAAAAAATTACTACATATTTTAAAGTTTTGAATAGCTTGTGATTAGACGAATTATGATAGGAAAAATAGCTCACTGCTCTTGTCCTAGTATTTAGAAAATATTATCATATGTAAAAAAATATTTCATAAGTTCTTTTCAAGATGTGCCGAGTTTTCTCTATTTATTATGTGAGGAGTGTAGAAACAACATATTTTTTTGGTTACAATTGCAAAGAAAAAGAAAAAAAGGCCAAAGCCAAAAGCCAAAAGGACTATCTCCTAATGAAAGAATAAATTGGTACTATGTAGAAATTTAGGTTTTATATCTATATATGAAACCTTCTTCGGCAACATAACAAATATATATCTTGTTTATTTCTGCAACAGATGATGACAGTAAATGATAGATCTAATTAAGAAGATGCCTCTTTACAATGAATACAAAACATTGAACAATACTTGTCCTACCGTACTTGCAAAATTTACATACATACATACTTACATGTATATATATATATATATATATGCATTGAAAATGAAATACCGTGCATATCCACCAATTTATAGTGTAATTTGCATCTAAAATTGAACTTACTTCAAATTCAAACTACCTCACTAACCCCTAGCTAGGCCTAGTGTTTCTGAGCAGTGAAATCGGGTTCGGCTGGCTTTGGAGGCAACAAAGGTAATATTCTCTGTGGCATTCTGTTGTGTCCATTATTCTCTCTCAAGGTTCTTAATGCATTTGCAGCAAACCTTGATGCATATATGGTAGCACCAAGACTTATAGTAGATCCATTCTCCTTTGCTAAAGCATCTTGTAGTTTCTCTTCTGCTTCGCGTAATGTTCTCTCTATCTTCTTTTTATAGTATCGACGCCATGCTACTTGTATGAAACATGCTGCCCATGTCTTCCACTGTGGTGAATACAGCCTGCAAAAATATATTGATATTATTGAATTATATTAGCAAGGAATTTATCTTTACTTTTTGCAGCATTGCTCCACAAAATGTGATGATGCATGGTCGAACCCAGAACCTCGCAGTTGTGTGTGTGAGTTTCAAGTGGCACTTACCACTCTGCCTACAGACAAAAAAAAAAGGATAAAATAAAACATAATATCAAGGTTTACCTGAAAGTGTATTGGAGCTGTTTGCTGTTAATAAGACGTCGAAATTGTGAAGCAACAAACTTCAAGTCATCAGCCATGAGAGCAAAGGCTTCAACTTCTGATATAGTTTCTACTGTTCTAGTTGAAATGGGTAGATTTGAGGAGGAATTGGGATCCAAAGCCCATGTTAGAAGCTCCTCTCCACAAAAGTCACCAGCCACGAGGAATAAAGAATTGAAGAAACCAGTTCTTCCACCATTTGTTGTCATGGTAGCGGCTTTTCCACGCATAATGAAAAGCATCTCATCAACCGGATCTTCTTCGCGAACAATGCAGCTCTTCTCTGTATAAAGTACTGGCTTCAGTCTATCACACATTGCATCTAACAATTGCTCATCCATTTTCTCAAATATTGGCACCTAACACAAAAAGAACATAAAATGAAATGTTCATTAAAAATGTGCATTATTATAGTATAGGTGGACACAAATTGTTTGGATGGTACAGGTATACACGGGTATACTGCTAGTTGGATAATACGATACTCACTTTTTTAACTAAAGCTAAGCAAAGATGACGCTTTATGTCCCTTCTGAGATCTTTAGGGAGGTTGCGAATTAATGTCTCCTCCTCAACACCCCTATTTTCTTGCCATTTGTATTGTTCATACCTTCTTATTCTTTGCTTCAAGGTATCGGGTAACATACGGTGGGACATCCATCGTTCTGCATCGCGCCTCTTCACTCTCATCTCTTCCACCCTAACAGTTGTAGATTGCAGATATTTCTGAAACAATGTTCAACACAATCTATGAGTTCAACAATATATAAAAGGGGTTTAGCATGGATTGTTTTATGATCTAATAGTCCTTGTGAACAATTACCTGCATATTTCCTATAAGTAATGAGAATAAAACCAATCCAAAGATGGAAATGAAGATTGCAAAGGCTATCTCCGCGACATTAGTACTTGTCTTGAGGTTTTGTCCAAGAGAACTGCAAAAGATGACATAATTCAACACGTTTGGCACGCCTTTAATCTCATCTAAAACAAGTAATAAATAATAATAAATCCAATTAAAAAATTGGCATCAACATTTGTCGAGCAGTTTTTGCTAATATTCTGTAACGGAGTAGTGGTTCATAAAATGAGCAAGTTATGTTAGCATATGAAGACAAGAACGCAAAAGACCATTCACGATCACCAACCTTAAATTGCGCAAACCCCACCAAAAGCAGTAAAAGAACTTCTGAGGAAAATCAGTTGTTGAATCTACCACATGTGATTGTAGAGCATCGAAATATATTCCATAATTGTAAGTGTTTGAGTCATTGATTTGAGCAGGGTCAACCAGAGGGCAAGTAGTACTACTATTGAGTAGTGCAAAGACCTCAGGATTACGGTTTCCGCAACCCATGTATGATTCATGAAAGAGCTTAGCATTCTTCATCGCGTTGCGCCAGCACCGCATCTCTGCTTCTATTGATTGCATATACCAGTTAGCTCCAACCATCTGATCAGCCACAACCACACATGAATTTAGTGATCACAAAACTTGTCATGATATCTAGGAACATAAAATGCAGTAAAATAAACTTACATGACTTGCTATAATGTAGAGACAAAGATTATAAACAGCCCCAGCCCAGGCAGTTTCTGTCAATATGCCTGAAGTTCTAGTTACTTCTTTGAATAGTGGATGAATCCTCAAAAGTCTTGGAATATACTGGACTAATACTATATACTTCAACACGTCCTTCGCTACGAATGGACCCGAGTCTTTCAGGTGTGGAATTATGGCCAAAACAACCACCTGAATTGTCAAAAAAACAACCTCAAAATTATGTCTTGCAAATGTTAAATGTGTTTTCTATCAGAATTGAAGAGGGAGATAGATACCTGTGGAAGTGGAATAATTGATAGAATGTCAACAATGAAATGAGAACACAAATATCTTTTCACTATAGCAGAAGGATCCTCAACAAGTTCACCCCTTCCAAAAACACGAGAAGAAGGCGCAATAAACCCAGTTCGAAACTGAAAGATAATGCGAAGAATATAGAAAAGATCGAAGAAGGTGCGAAGAACACTAGCAGTAATCTGCAATGCTCCATTCAAATGAAGACATTTGTCTTTTTCAACAACAACTGGAATGTAAAAGAAAAGAGGATCCACAGACACAGCTAACACACATGTGATTACAAAGATTTTGTTCCATTGTTGAAGCATTGATCCTTGTGGATCAAGAATTTTAGGCTTAGAAGAAGCCAACTTCTTTGTTTGTCCATTGCTTACAGGGTGGACTGCTGAAGGTCTTCTGAATTTTTTCATCTTCTCTGATCCATTCCCAAGTATTCTTCCAATACTCTTAAAAACATCACTTATATTTGGTCTTCCTTTCCTTTTATGATATCCGTTGTTTGTAGAATCTTCTTGCTCTATACTAAAAGATGACTCTGATCTCCAATCCTCAAACCTGGATAGAGAGAAACACAAAATCTTGTTACTAATTTGAAATTGGTAATTTCCTAAGCAACAATCATTATATATTAGTAGATACACTACACTATGCACGTATCGTGTTGAACACCGACACCGACACTTTAATTACTTGTGTTTTTCAAATTAAAACCGGCGTCTATCTGTGTCTGTGTCGGTGCTTCATAGATACTACATGCTGGCCTAACATGTGTGTGATTCTAAGAAGACTGGTTATTAAATACTAAAACAATAGAAATATGCGGCAACAATGGAATAAGACCGAACCTCACAAATTTACGTCCCTTTGAATTCATGATGAAACTAGTTGAGCATCCAGTGATAATATTAAGTAACCTTAATTTGCTGCAAACACTGTTGTACTCAACAACACAACAGGTGAATCAGGCCTGAAAAATCCAACATCAAAATTAGAAGCTTGTTTTCTTGCCAAAGTTGAATCAGAGGCAATGTAACTAGAAAAGGAAAGGGTCAATAATTTATTTAACTGTTTATTTAACAAATTGAGATATTTAAATTAAAGTCAAGTCTTCAAAGTCAATTACGCACAACCAACCAACCTCAGCTGAACCATGGAACAAGGTTGGAAAACAATTTGTGAACATATTGAACATTTGAATTATAGGGACAAAGTTGAACAATTCAATGGTAAGTAAGTAACTAACAAGGATTTGAAGAAGGAATTGAAGGTAGGAAACAGACATGCATGCAATTTGCAAAGAACATTTAAAGAAGCAATGAGTTAAAATGAATCAATCAAACAGTTTTATTTATGAGTCAGTGTTTGGTTTCGGAGAAAGCAAGGAAAAGAGCAAAAACTAGAAAGATGAAAGAAACAGAAATGGAATGAACAGTAACCTTAAATATGTAAAGTCACAGGCAGTGTTGCTTGAAGGCCAGTTTGAGTTCGTTGCTTGTTGATATGCAGAGTTGAGAGTTGAGAGAGAGAGAGAGAGAGAAATAGAAAGAGAAAGAAGGAAAGGGAAGGGAGGGAGGGAAGAACTATGACTGAGTCGACTTTGAAAGAGTCAAAGTCAGCTTACACTAATTTCTTGTTTTAATTATTACAACAATTACAACATACTACTATTCTAGAGTTGATTTCCCCACCTTCTGGTTCTAGTTCTAGTTCTACAAGAGGGAATTAGTGGCAGTGCTATAATTAAAAAAGAGAAATAGACGACAAAATTTTGACAAGGGAGGAAGGTTCATTAGAGGAATGCTGCTAAACACGTATCCATACATGTTTTATAGTTTGGATATTTTTTGAAATTTATTAATTAATTAATTAATTGTAAAATATCAAACTAGCTAGATTAGCCATCCAATCGGTTGGGTTAGTTTTATTTATTTATTTATTTATTTTGAGTGGATGGATGCAAGGGATTTAAATAGCTAATGAGAACAACTAGCTTATCAACTAACTTGTAACTAACGTTATATGTCTAACAAGTTGGGATGACTACTTAAATACGATAGTTGATATTTATAGAGGAGAAAACTTATATGCTTTTACGTGGTTTACATCACTAAATGACATATTTTGTGATAGTCACTAAAGGGATACAAATGTAATTTACCAATTAATAAAAAAAGAATAATTTAGTATTAGCTTTTATGTGGGTTTCGATTAATTAGGCATTAACTTTGGAATATGTAACCGTCGGAATTAATGACCTTAAACATAGGAGATAATGATTTTATTAGTTATTTATATTTAATATAAAGAATATTTGAAAGTACTAAATTACCCTCCTATAATAACAATCATTGGATATAATTTAAGTAATATATTTATCATCCAACGACTAATATAGATTTAGTGATCATCACTAAGCAAAAAAATAATAGAGAGTTGGTAAAATAGTATTGACTATCTTAAAAAATAATAGAAAGTTGGTAAAATAGTATTTTTTTATATAGGCAAAGTGGTTAGAAATTAGTGTATTAGTTGTTAAAAGGGAGGGCGGAGTGGGGTTCGATCCTCGTACACTTACGTTGTCCCTTTCACTCAATCATGTGAGTTGGTAAATAGTATGAATAAGTGAGGGAGAGACTCTCTATAAAAAAAGATTATAGTAGCTTCAATATTGTCATGTTAGGAAATGAGTTTCGGAACACAAAATAGGTGTTTGCTGGTGTTTTTAGCAAACAATCACTAGTTTTCAATATTAAGACTGTGAGATCAAACTAGAAAATCTCTTTGACAATTGCCTTTGTGTTTTGTGTCTTTTAGCGTGCGTAAGAACAGAAAATAGTAGGAAGAGATAGTTTGGAAGCAGAATGAAAGTAAGAAAGCAACAAACGTAAAAACAAGTAAAAATTGCATTAAAGTGATAGAAAGAAGAAGGTGGTACACCAACACGTACAATATAATCTGATTCACTCTTGTTTCGCTTTGGCTTGGAAGTTGAGTTTCACAGAGTTTTTGTAAAGATGTGGTGACCTCGATTTTCTATTACAAAGGGGTATTTATACCGTAGGAACAATCGTGGGGAAAAGTGAAACCGCCTCCTAAAACTACGGAGTAACCGCCCACTAATAACTGCTTGCTCGCACTCTCGACTAACCCGTTGTCAACCGCTGACGAAGTGTTGAGCCCACTCTGCCGGCGTTGGGTCCTCTCTTGTCGAAGGTCTCTTGCATTACTTGCTTCATAGCTTTGAGAGCTGCTTGTCGAAGTTTACTTGCACTCCTTGCACTTGTCTACCTTTCTGTCGAAATCATGGTGCACCGACTTGAATATTGACCTATGGCCCACGAACAATATTAAATGTGAAGTCAACCCCATTTAAAGCTTCATTTAATGCATCATCGTCGAAATTTTGAGGTAACAGATTGCCCCCAAAAATGCTTTTTCGACTTTTAATAAGAAGTGAAGGTAAGAAAATGCATTTTTGAATGTTTGTGCAATGGTCACTTCTACCGCCTTGCATGCGCTTTGTTGAATCCCTGGGATCCTTTTCAAAGCCTAATGGTTAGTCATCATAAGTACAATCAAGTTCGTCATCTATGACTTCACCATTTTCTTCAGATGAAGGCATGGCTTCGACATCCATCGTTTGTTGACTTATTTCGGCTTCCAAAGCCTTTTTTTTTTAGTTTCGCCATATAGGCCGTAATTCTATCCCACGCGTTGGGTGCTGACATCTAAAACTTTCTAAGAGTCAGTGTCCCATCCTGTTGGAGGTAGCACACCATCAGGATAGACATTTGCACCTTCTATTTCCTCTCTTTCCCACACAAAACCATGTGTTGGGTATAAGTGAATGGAGGAAAGCACATTATCCAAGAGATATATGCTTGGCTAGAAGATGAACATGGCGCAATATTCGCCATTTGTTTCTCGAAATTCTCCCCGTGACGTTATTTACGTCAAAGAAGGAAATAACTTTGTCCGCTTCGACGTACTCCACCGCACCATCATCCTCCACATTACCAATTTCTCGTGTAGGCTTGGGGAACAGCTCCCTACGCCATGTATCCACTCTCTCCCAAGGAGTAGATTGTAGCTTGCTTTTGATGCTATAACAAAGAACGTGGTGGTTCTTCTAACAAGACCTACCACCACTTCCACTTCGGCGACTCCCAACGATCGGCGATTTTCCTCATAATTGGTTAACATAATATTATGAGGTCTAAGGTCTGTGATCAAACAGCCTATTGTCTTCAAAGATGGCCCGAGGCATTAAGTTAACGGCAGACCTCCATCGACCAAGATCTTATTAATGCCTACGCCATTAACCTTGGCTTGGACGTCTGAGGGCTTCAAATGGTGTTGCATGCCCTCGTCCGCCTCTCAAAAGTGGCCATTTGTTCTTCCACGCACCCATTGTTCATGACATAGTAGCATACCGCTTATGGTTAGCCATATCCCCAATGAAGTCCTCTTCGACGTCGTTTGGGGACCGTAATAAAGATCATACTCACTCGGCAGATAGACACCACGCTGCGGATGACGTCGAAACTAGCCTCGTAGTCGCCGAAATCTGAAGTAACATCTTCATCCATGTCGAATGAAGCACTTTTCTTCTTTAAAGGTGTTAATGGAGGAAAATCCTCTCCATATAGCAGCCTTCTTGGTTCCTCTATCACAATAGATTTCCTTTAGCCTTATTTCCAACCTCACTTGATTGGCGGACCTATACTTATCTTTGTGTTCCCCACGGTTTTAGAGTCACACCCTTAACCGCTTTTGGCGTTGCTCGTTGGCAACCGGTGTTGCCTTCTTTTCGAGCCCGTAACGACGCCATCGGGTCTTCGCCATGGGATTCTTCCCTTTATAATTGTTCTTGTAATTATATTTTGAGGCCTCACCGTGATTGGCTTGGCCTTTCCAAATTTGTTGAGCAAGACTTTGTAGTGTCTACATCCAAAGATGTATCCACTTCTCATTGGATGGGTCCGCTCTTGGAAAAAATGGTTTAGCGGAGCGATAGCACAAACTCCTTCTACACCCTTACCGCCAAAGAACCGCGGCTTGCTTGTCGAAGCCTTGCTCGAATTCTTTACCTTGTAAGGAGGTCCCCTCTTTTGAAGTTGAAATTTGGCCTCTTATCCGCCATTTCCTTTTAAGGGTTGTCGAACTTCACAAAGATTCGACACTTTTAGCGCTTCTTTATCAAACACAAGATCGCACTTGGACATAACATGACCTCGTGAGCTCAATTTACACCGATTCAGAAGTCTATCAAATCTTCCTCACCTTGGGGTACACAGATTGCACCTTCTCCTCATATTCTTCTTGAGTAACGTGTTGCACAAAGATTACTCTTTTGCACAACACTTTTGATTTTTTCAAAGGGAGGTTTGGCGGACTTAGGAGAGTCCACCATTTTTACGCCTACCATATTGATACTCATCTCAATTGGTTCCGCATACATCGCTCCACTGATGGAGGGGTCAAAGATCAATTTGCATCGGTGCTTTATTCTTTTTATCTCCAAACTTGAGCCTCCCTTCCTCGATCGCTTTACAACCATGTCCCCTGAAAAGAACACAACAATCGGTTGTATGTCCCAAAAATTATGAAACTTACAATAACCCTTTTTCTTCCTCTCGCTCGCCGAGAGGAGGAATTTTCGTGCCATTTGGCACTATTATTTGGCCATCAATCACTAGCAAATCAAAGATCTCGTCACATTTAGTAACATCAAAGGTGTACGCTTTTGAGCACAAATCTATCATTCCTAGGCTCTACAGATTATTCCCATTTGCGTGCCTTAATAATTTGCAAGCATAAGGAGGACCGGTGCTTAAGTTCACCACGTCTATTTCCTCGCATTCGACATCACCGAATGCGAAGTCGAATTGTTCGCCTACATAGGCTATCTTTTCTTTCTTGTGAAAACCCACCGAGTTTTCTTTTTATTGTACTTATTCACTCTAGCCTTTTCCTCTTTATGCCTTTCGACTTGTCGAACTCTATCGCCTAGTTGGGCCATGTCTCTCAAATGAGACGTATCCAATTTCTTTTCGAATTGAATAGTCCAGCCACTGCAGACCATTTCGACAAGCTCATGTTCGAGCACTTGTGTAAAACACCTTGCCTTCAAGAACTGAATCTATTCAAATAATCATCAATAGCCTCAGTACTTTACGTCGAACACTAGCCGCTTCTTTAAGACTAATTTTCGATCGCCCATGTAGAATTGCTCATGAAAAGCCTTTTCTAATTGCCCCCATGTATATATGGAACCGGGGGTAGAGTGGTAAACCACGTAAAGGCATTTTTAGTTAGAGAATTTGGAAAATACTTCATTTTCAAACTCTCATTTTGAGCTATGTCTCTCCGCCTCGATCATGTACCGGCAATATGTTCGACAATGGACTCATTGGTGTCACCCCAAACTTAGTGAATTTAGGGATTTTCAACCTCTTGCAATTCACTCGCAAGATATACTCACACAGGGCGATATGAAATTAGGCCTATGTAAACCTATGTTAAGGCCATTTTGCGCCATTATGGTTTCGACCAAAGTGGCTATGTTGTCTTGGCGCAAGCGTTGTTTCGTTGCACTTGTCGAACAACTTCATCGCGTTTTGGTTTCGATTTACCATGACTACCTCGTGGATGTGATTTCCCATTTGTTGTTCGCCCATAACCGCTGGGCTTCGGCGATCCATCGATCTCTCGTGGAGTGTTAGGCATGTTGTTCCCGCATTTGGTAATCGCCATTATTTCCGTAGGAGCCCTAAAGAAATCGCAATCCTACCCATTTGGTGCTAACATCGATAATCGGTATTTGTGTTCGAATCAAAGGATTGAACACGGTACCAATTTGTTGAGTCGGCATATTAACCATATCATGATTGCTTTAAATCTACTTGTTGTCTTAACGCCAACAAGGACGCATTGGTTAATGCAATAGGATTTCGACCAAGCACGCCTCGTAAGAGACGTGTGAAGGAGAAAAGGTCGAGACATGTGGCATTCCAAAGAGGCATGCCATATACCCCAAAAGTGGTATGGTGGTAGACTCATATTTTGGAAACGTGTTTCCAAACTATTCCTGTTGCACACATAAGGACTAGAAGGAAGTCCCATACTTTGTGGCAAGGCCATAGACGATGTCGAACCAACGTTGGTCATTGACATCGTGGGAACGGTTATTGATGTCACCGGGGCCGTAGTCCCCGCAACATTTCCACCGTGACATTGGCGAGAATCTACCGTTGTTCCTTGCACTTGTGATATCACAGTATCGGAACTAGAGGCGTTGTTAGAACTGCACGTACCATTCTACCACTCCTCAAGTGCATACAAATTTATACACTTAGCGTAAACGACACAAAATAATCGCAAAGGTCCCACCGTCGTGCAATTTGTTTCTTTGTGTTTTTGGCAAACAATCACTAGTTTTCAATATTAAGATCGTGAGATCAAACTAGAAAATCTCTTTGACAATTGCCTTTGTGTTTTGTGTCTTTTAGCGTGCGTAAGAACAGAAAAATAGTAGGAAGAGATAGTTTGGAAGCGTAATGAAAGTGAGAAAGCAACAAACGTAAAAACAAGTAAAAATTGCATTAAAATGATAGAAAGAAGAAGCGTGGTACACCAACACGCACAATATAATCTGATTCACTCTTGTTTCGCTTTGGCTTGGAAGTTGAGTTTCACGAGTTTTTGTAAAGATGTGGTGACCTCGATTTTCTATTACAAAGGGGGTATTTATACCCGTAGGAACAATCGTGGGGAAAAGGAAAACCGCCTCCCTAAAACTACGGAGAGTAACCGCCACTAACTGCCGCTCGCACTCTCGACTAACCCGTTGTCAACCGCTGACGGCGTGTTGAGCCCACTCTGTCGGCGTTGGGTCCTCTTGTCGAAGGTCTCTTGCATTACTTGCTTCATAGCTTTGAGAGCTAAGCTTGTCGAAGTTTACTTGCACTCCTTGCACTTGTCTACCTTTCCTGTCGAAATCATGGTGCACTGACTTGAATATTGACCTATGGCCCACAGAACAATATTAAATGTGAAGTCAACCCCATTTAAAGCTTCATTTAATGCACTGTCGAAATTTTGAGGTAACAATAGGTCTCAAACAGGGGAAGAAGATGAAGAAGTGGAGGAAAAACTATATGCATCAACCCCTTTAAAAAATAAAAAGGGATATCAATTTAGTCCCCAAACATCAATTTAGTCTCTAACATTTATGTGACAAGTGATCGGCATAGGTGACCGTTTTTCAATTTAGTCATCAACTTTTTCGCATGTGGACGCCACACAAATAATGTGACATGTCAGCCCTGTTGGCAGTGGTAGGAGCTTTTATAAAAATAAGGGACTAAATACAAATTTTAGAAAAGTTAAAGACTAAACTTTATTGAATACTAGCGACTAACCTAGGACTAACCCAGGTTGCCCTTAGATATACTATGGGTAATTTACCTTAACCACTTAAAAACTGACACATGGATTCCACTAACTTTTGTCACATACATTTATATTTTTTGGTTTACAAGTTAATACTATATATTTATATTATTTACACTTTCACCCTAATTTTAATAAATGCACATTTAGTGAGTTATTCTTAGCCATGATTTTAGTGTTGTCTTCCTCTCTCTTGTTATTAATCGATATGTTGGAAATATGCAACTGGACTGTACCTAAAGAACTGCGGCTGCATATATATTTAATAAAATAAAATAGAGTACGGTAATATCGATTTTAATTTCTATCAATAATTTTGCTTCAAAAAAAACAATAATTATAAAGTACGGCAATATCGATTTTAAATTTTGAAACATGACATAATAATCTATATTTAACCAAAAATTTCTTTCTATAAGTATTCTACCTTATTTTTATAAGAATCGTTAACAATATAATTAAAAAACAATTCTTTTATTAGATAGAAAACTAATTAATTGTTTTATGTTACAAATTTAATTTATTTTTTAATTTTATTTAAATATATATTCTGTAACACTAACCATGGATGAATCAATGTAATATCGTGAACTAAGGTTCACTTACACCCAAATTCAATTGATAAAAGATGATTCATGTATCACATTGGTAACAAGGATTCACTTGTTGTGGAGGATTTCATGTACCACTATGAACTAGACATCATTCATTCAAAGGTCCAGCTTCATCGAACCATGGATTACTCAATGTATCATCGCGTGTGAACTAGGGTTCACTTACCATCGATTCGATCGATCAAAGATGATTCCACTATGTGTTTTGTTCAATCGTTTCGTGACTCGAATTCGATCGGATGATCACCTAGAACCCCGATTTCCTTGGTCGCTCGCTTTGATTCTCTCATTAACCATTACCCCACTCCAATGATTCATTCATCGTGGAAGATTTCATGTACCATTGTGAACTCAACATCACTTATCGCTCACTTACCACTCCGACCACGCCAACCACCACCTCCCACCGCCAACCACCACTCCGACCACCTTCAACCACCACTTTAAGGGTGGGCAACACGCACCTCGACCTATATGTAGGTCCACCACTGCCGTGGCCAGCCCGAGCTTCGAACGTAAATCGGTCTTCAAAGAAAGCCAAGGGAGCTAAATAGATTGAATAAATATTTGTGATTTTGTAGTGACTAAACAAAATGGATTCAATAGATATTGGTGATTTGGTGGTGACCGAACTAAACGATTCAATAGATATATATGGTTCTAAAAACATGAAGAAGCAAAGATAAAAGTAAATTTTGATTTTTAAAAAGCGTTAGGATTAGGCGTGGGAGGATGGTAAACTAGTCTAAACTACTTACGATTGAGGAAAAATTTCTCAACCTAAAATACTCCAAAAATTTTCCGAACCCTAAAATACTCCAAAACACACTATTTAGCATCACACTTTATGTATTTTGTCACATAATTAATTTTTTTAACCATATCGATTGTTGAGGAATGAGCTTGGCTTATTTTAATCTGTTAAATTTTTTGAACCATAAAGTATCTAAAAACACACTACTTAGTATCGTCTTTTTATGTATTTTGTAATGAAATAAATTTTTAGAGAGTGATAATGTTACAAAATACCGTATAAAGTATGGTAATAATGATTACATTTTTTTACTAAAAGTCGCTTAATAAAAAAGTCAAAAAAATTCTTGGGGCTTTTACCCCGCTTTAATACCAAAAAAAGTCAAAAATTCCTTCAAAAAAGTCAAAATTGACACTAAAGTCACCTGTACATTCAATTTCCTTTAAATTTAAAGATTATTGATAGACATATTAGTAATTAAAAATAGAGATTAATGTATCTTTTAATTATTTTGTTAGAAATATATTAATTAAAAACAATAGAATAGTACAAGAATAATACGCTTCTTTTATTAAGAGTTAGGAAGGCAGCTTCTTTTATTTACGTTGGAGTGGAGTTATAATTGATGTAGTGGAAGTTTTTTTTTTTTAATAAAAAAGGACTTAGGAAATATAAATGAATGGACAAAAGCATTTATTAACTTTGGGGTTAATGTGCAAATAATATAAATATATAGTATAAACTGTAAACTAAATAATAAGAATACATTTATGTGATAATGTTAGTGGAATCCATGTGTCAGCTTTTAAGTGGATAAGGTAAATTACCCACATTCTATCCAAGGGCAACCAAGAATTTACCATATATATATATATATATATACATTCGTCCTTAATCCTCAACAGCTCGCAGCCTCGCTAATGGATTTGTAGGTAGCTACATTCCCTGCTTCTTGTTTTTCTGTAACTAACTACACATGCTAAATTAGTTTGAATAGAGTTGTCAGTTGTCACTTGTCAGATATTTAACTCAACTGTATCTAAATCCCATTCAGTTATTATGTTATTGTTAGTTAGATTCAGTCATCGTTATCGTTAGTTAGTATACGGTTAGTTAGTTCTCTTAGTCAGTTAGATACTTCTCTGTGCAATGATTCATGTATATATATACCTCATTTAGATACCATCACGATCTATGTAGCACAGACACCTCCGGTTGAAGACGTGTCCCAGTGTCCGATAATGACACTTAGATTACTTGTATTTTTTTAAAAATTTCAAAATAAAACCGGTGTCCATGTCCATTTTCGTGTCGTGTCCGGTGTCCGTATCTGTATCCGTGCTTCATAGAACACGATGCTTATTGTAATCAGTAGAATTTTTTTTTCTAATGTAATTATTGACGACATTTTTTTTATACAATGTAATGATGAATACAGACACTTAGGTAGATAGATAGATGTTTAGAAATGTACATATACATACAATAGTATAAAATCGAATTAATTCCATTCCATGATTTAATTGTATTTAGAGTTTAGACCCCTGTTGTTATCTCCTTTGTCCTCAACAAGCTGTGTTCATGGTTCCAAGAGTGTGGAGATGGCGAACTCAGCAGCGGCCACATTTCGTTAATCCTTTGCTTCCTTACTCTACTGCCAACAACAGTCTTTGAATGTTGTCTCAAGATTCCATTCATAGCTTTAAGGTAGTTGCTTGAGTCGTGGTCTCTTAAAATGGTGCCTTCTGAGCCATATGCTGTTGGATCACTCAGTGTTTCAATAGGGTGTGGTTGATTCAGAAAGGTTCTGAGAACATTTGGAGGGTATTCACTGTCTAGGACATACAATGCACTTCCTGAAGGAAGTAAAGGATGTCGAGGAGATGTCTTTTCGTCCGGTTGGAGAATCAATATTTTACCCATTGGTGAGTATAATAGCTTCTGAAATTATCCAAAAACATCATTTCAATTCAGTGCCAGCCAAATTATTATGCATATTGCTAGTTAGTCTCTGACATTAACAATACTACTAGTTAGTCTCTGACATTTCAGAATGTTATTTAGTTTGATCCCTCAAATTCTCGATGTATGTTTGGTCCTGACTTTTAGAACTTAAAATCAATTATGTCCTTGGCTTTTACAACTTAGTATCAGTTTGATACCTGATATTTTGAGAAGTCATGAACCTATTTGATATTAAGTTGTAAGAGTCAAAGATCAAACAAATATCGAGAATTTGAGGAACTAAACTAAATAATATTTATAAATGTCAGGACTAATTAGTAACATTGTTTATGTCATAGACTTAACTGATCGTTTCCAAAATTTGAGTGACCAAATTGGCTATTAACTCTTAATAGGAGTTTAGGGAATGAATAATTGATACTTACATTTTTTATGAGACAAGGATGTGATCGAAATGTGCTGTTTAAGCGCTTTAGGACAAGAGCTACATGGTCAGGAAAATTGCAGGAGAAGGCCCTAGGAACAATATCTCTATGCATCATCACACTGTGAATGTGGCTCTCATCTAGGCCTAGCTCTTCAATCAATTTTTGGCCTCCACAGAATACAAATGGTGATCCATAAGTCACTACTGGTTTGAGAGTTGATGAACTGACAACATTCCTAGTCAATAGCATCAAGTGAACCAAAAGAGCGAGACTTCCTCCAAGGGAATGTCCAGTGAACTGAAGCTTTGCGCGATCCCCGTGTCTTTTCAAATGGTCCATTATTTCTGGCATGAATTGCTCATATATTCCTTTTGCAGCTTCATAAATTCCTCTATGAACAAGTACGTCTGTGTTCTGTAACAAAAATAATGCTTTGGTGTGTTAGTTACAGTTACAAAATTAACATGATCTGATAAATTGTTTGTAACAGGACAATGCTGCTTGATAATCTATAGAGAATTGTTACCTCAAATTTGGTAGGCTCAAAGAAGAGGTTTGCTTGCCAAGATGCTAGAGAGTCTGAACCCTGCAACAACGAAACAAAAATGTTTGTCAAAACAATTTTCCTCTGCTCCGCGCAACACGTGCTGCACCAGTGTGGACTGTCTGATGGTAACATGTAGTAGTTAAGGAATTACCTGAATCACGAAGCATCGAGTGTAATTGCTGAAATCATCACAAATAAACCATTCACAAGGTGAGGAATGAAGTGACTGAAGGTCATTTGCTGCTTCCTGTTTTTCCTTCTCTCCCGCTGCAACCACAGAGGTCATTGTTGATGCTGCCATATAAGCTGCAACCTCTGATTTGTAAACCTGTGAAGTGTCTTCTGCTTCTTCCTCTTCTCTTTCATTAGAATTAGAATCCGCATTATTATCACTTTGTTTTTTCTTAGCAGCAAGGGACAAGAGGTTTTTTGCTCGCAATTGGACATAAGAGGCAGCTGAGGCAGCAATGTCATAAGCATGTCGGATTTGATGCTTCTGTTCATTATCTTTACCTTTCTCTGAGCCATCTTGAGAGTCATCTACAGGAACAGTACTTGTGGTGTCTTGATTAAGTTTTTCTTTTAACTTGATCGCCGCGGCTTTCTTCTCTAAAGAAGATGTTATAAATTGAAGACTGTAGTATCTTCTCAAGTCTTGAGCCTGCAAATTGATTGGAAAGAGTTATATGTTTATGTTTCTCGTTTATGCATGAACCAAAACTTCTGGTTCATGTATAAACGAGAAACATAAATGAAATTCCATGATTAAATATGCAAATCTTGAGAAGAAGTAAGATAGATTATTATAGCATTAGTGCTCCCTCACCTTGATTTGGGGTATTACATAAGCCATGTTGCATAGAAAAGCTAGCTGAGAGTATAGTTTGGTATCAGACCATGGCACTTGAGCAAGAAATTTTGAGAATAAGTCAGAATCATAAGTCACTTCTTGTTCATCTTCTTCTTCTTCTTCATAATCCACCTCACAAACATTGTCATCACCACAATCAGGTTCATCAGACACATAATTGTCAGACATCACATCCATATCCATGCTTTCTTTTGGTATTCTGTTTTTCCAATGTTTCTTAATTTCCACAAGCCTTTCTACCCAATTAGCCCTTTCTTCTGTTCCACTTTCGACAATGTTTTCCTCGATATTTACGTCCTTCTCCCCTTTGTTACTGGTTTGTTGATCAAATAAGAAAGAGCTCAGTGAAGTTGGGAGAATAGAACCTGAAAACTGAAATGACTTGTTGTTGTTGCTGCTGCTGCTCCTTAGTTTTGGTTGTACTGACGTGGCTTGTATGCGATTGATGGAGCGACAACATAGGTGGTTGTCCGAATAAGATCTCCGGATAATGGATTGCGTGCGGAGGTCTTTGCCGGAATGTGATCGACGAAGACCATTCTGCTCTTTTGTTATGTCCATGGTTGCTGGTGAGGTAGGCATGCCAACTGCTGTGTAGACCATAGCTTTTAATAATTTTCATGCAAGCCAGCAAGTTACAAAATATCAGTCCTCAAACCTTAATATATGTTGAGTTGTATTGTTTTGGTTCTTGAGACAAAATCTAACATATGGGTATGGATTTTATAAGAAAACTTATAAAAACTATGTTACCTTGTTATCAACGATAGACTTCTTGAAAATGAAAAAATCATAGTTAAACTAATTTACCCATCAATGAACGCAACTTCTATAACAAGGTATAGACAGAAAACATCGTTGAGATTTGAGTATGTGTGTAGTAGTGTGTAACTACCAAAGTCCAAAGGCATGGACATAATTATATTCGAGACTATATGCTTATTGTAAAACTCTAACGATTTGACCAGTTTCACATTAAGCCATTATGTAAAGACATTAGAGGTGTACAAAATCGAACCAAATCAATAGGGAAACCGCAAATCGAACCAAACCAAACCGAAAACTGCAAAAAAACCGCTTTTGATCGGTTTTGTTCGGTTCTTTTTTTCATTGCACCACACGGTTCGGTTCACGGTTTTGATTTCCGAAACCAAACTAAATCAAACCAAACTGCAATTAACACTAAGGCTTATTGAATTACAACATTCCTTATTAACTCACTAATCCAAATGCAACTACAACCTAACTCTTACTCACTTACTAGCCCAAATCCAATTAATTCTTTGACTGACATACAAACAATCCATATAATTATGTTATATTTAAAAATTACAACAAAATATTTAATTCAAATTATTTTATAAATATTGTCTTAGCTATTTGAAAAAAATTAAAAGAGAGTGATGTATATACTACATATATTTGAGTAAATTTTTTCTTAAAGTTTTATGTTAGCCTTTTTTATGTTAGTTAATTTTAACTCCGTTTTAAATTATTTTTATCTTGGAAAAAAAACTAACCATCCAACCAATCCAAACCGCATTGGTTTGGTTCGATTTTATTTTAGGAAGCCAACCGAACCAAACCAAACCGCATATAATTTTACCTTGCGGTTCGGTTCACTTTTTGTCTCAAAACCGAACCAAACCGCACCGCGAACACCCCTAAAAGACATGCAAAGTTCGTTGAATTCTATAATTCCGAATAAGGAGGAAATGGTCTATCTAGCTATGTACATAGAAGAGGAGAAACATGTCACAATCTTTGTTTCTTCATTAAATTAGCTAGTAAAAAGCCACGTCTAAGATTGTCACGTTATTTAAGAGATCTAACTTTAAACCGATATGGTAGGAAGGATATTAGGAAAATTGAATAGACTTTCTCCAACTTCAAAAGCACCATTAAATACCACTACACAATACCACAAAAACACACCAAACGAAACAAAAACACCACAAAACTGAACTAAAAAGTAGTGTAAGTTTATGTACCTAAGAATTTCCGACATAATATTCCTTTTATACTACTCCCTCCAGACCTATTTATAAACAAAAACACTTTTTATGTTCATCGAGAAACTTATGTATTTAGATTATAATATTGTCTAGATACATTAATTTTTCAATGAACCTAAAAAGTTATCTTTTTCAACGAAAGACTAATCTCTGCTCGTGCTTAAGATCAAATTTCACACTAGCTAACACTGAGTTTGTCCACTGCAGGAATCGAACCCGAGAGCACAGGGTCGACCCTCATATCCCAGAGTAGATTAAGCCACTGAGCCAACAGTGTTGGTTAATCTCATACTTTTCTAATATGCCTTTTACTATTTCAACTATCATCTTTCTTTTAATCATTAAGTATTGCAAAAAGAAAAAGACATCAATACTTCAAGGGTATAATAGGGAAAAATTTACTATTTTCTCTTAATAGGGAAAAATGTTAGAATATATAAATCTAAATTTTTTAGTTTTAGATTTATATATATGTATATATATATATATATATATATATATATATATAATAATGGGGAAAAATTAAAATTTTTAAGAAATAGTTTTAGATTGTTTTCCTATTATATATATATTATATATATATATATATATATATATATATATATATATATATATATAAAAAATTTCTCTTAATTTATGTCCCTATAAAATTTACTATTTTCAAGATTAGTATTTGTTATTAACTATTTTTATTCTTGATTTGGATGGCTACCATGTGGACTATTTGGAAGGAAAGAAACAAATTAATCTTTGAGGGGTAGTTGGATGATATTTTAGTTGTTATGAATAAGATTAAATATCTTTCTTGTGGTAGGTTTGTGAGAAATGTAGGTGAGTGAAACTCACTCATTTTAACACTCGTTTGACCAAAACTAAACTCACTTTGTCACTCTAAGAAAAGAAAAAAAAATATAACAATGACTAAAAGCCCTAGTAAATTGAGGAATCAAAATTAGACTCGAATTCTCTTATACTAGATCTGTTTTGAGCTCTCTTCATAGTCTTAACATTTCTCCCTATCTTCTCTTTTTCACTCTGTTTTTTCTGCTACTTCGAAGCATGGTAGGAGATAATCTAATTTGATCAAAATAAATGTTTATGGCACATATTGACATGAGTAAAATTCACCCAAACCAATGTCCTATAAGAATCTTTTTTTTGAAAAAAACAAAAAAAGGTAGGGAGATATAATTAACTTGATTTATACAATGAGAAAAAACCTTGAAAATTGAAAAAAAAAAAAACAAAACAAACTTCCTTCCGAAAACAGGTTTATAAATTACTACACAAAAACGCTTAAAAGGCCAAAAGAACCAAAAGGGGTGTAGACTATAGGAGACAATATATACCTGATCTGATCTGAAAGCTTGAGCAAATGGATTCAAATGCTTGACACTTGTTGCATGGCTAACCAAAACACAGCAAAAAAAAAACAGTGCTGAAAATATAAACAATATATACATATGGAAATGTATAATGTACATACCTTAATACTGAGGCAGGTAAGCAATGAAGCAGTATTGTGAAGAAGATAATGCAGAGAAAACAAGCATGATGCTAACAAGATCAAGCAGGTAACAGCTTCAGCCAATAGTGTTTATATAATATGGGAGAATCTTATGTCATTAATTGTATTAGGTTTTATTATTATTTCAAAATTGTGTTTCTTTTTTTATTATTATAGTGCAACAGCAACTGATTCCGAAGATTCAGATGTGTTAAGAGTCCCACATCGGATGTGATATGACCTGAAAAAAAGTTTATAAGTGGGTGGCATCCCTCACCTTACAAGCCGGTTTTGTGGGGTTGATCAGTTAGGCCTAAACCACATTTTAAGATGGTATCAGAGCCAATCCAAGATCCGTTGGGCCACCCGCTATCGGGTTACGCTCTAGTTGTCCAGTTCTGGGCGTGAGGGGGTGTTAAGAGTCTAACATCGGATGTGATATAGCCTGAAAAAGACTTTATAAGTGGGTGTCATCTTTTCCCTTACAAACCGATTTTGTGGAGTTGAATTAAGGCTTAAACCATATTCTAATAAGTTGCAACTCAAAGCAACGGACCAATGTCTGCTATTTTTCAATGTACTCTTTCCGATGTCGACAAATATAAACAACTAATTATTAAATTCAGAAAGTTAACCTCGTGCTACTTTTTCTGTGTATAAAAAGTTATATACCCTAAGGATCTTTCATGTTCATGAGAATAAACATTATATTGAAAAACAATATCTAAATTAACAGAATCATTAACTATTATCTTCGTCCCTGCATATAACATCTTTTTGAAAACTTTGTTTGTCCCTTTTCATTAGACCACTAGCATTAGTTAGCTTTTCATCAAAATATACTTATTTGCCTCTTCAACATATACATAATTAGTTCTCTGCCCCTCTGTTGATACACCTACTTCTCACGTGCTAATTCACGTCGGCCATATGGTATGTATGAGGCATGATTCTTTTTGGCTCTTGGTTTTTGATTTGAGTAGGGATCAATTTTCTCCGAGAGTAATTTTAAAAGAGCTACTCCACATTCTAACCGTTGATTTGTATATAATCCAATGGTAACAATACACCACCAAATATTGTTATCATTGGATTAGATTGAAATCAACGATTAAGATGTGGAGTAACTCTTTTAAAGTTACTCTTGGAGTAAATTGAACCCGACTCTTTTGATTTTGTATTGATTTGTGTCATCTCTCTACTTCCTCTTCTATTTTCTTATAGTATGTTCGGTTTGACGTTCTGTGACAGCATTTCCATGATTTCAGTAAATTCTAGGAATTTACCTTGTTTTTAAATAACTATTGTGTTTGTCCTTTTGTTCCTAGTGATGAATTATGGTTTATTTTCATCTTTTATTAGAAGTTTCTAGATCCAGGAGTTGTCACCAGCTTGAGAATATTCCTCGCATATGATTGTACAAATCAGTCCCTGATCTTTTTGGGAAAAATTAGTACCTAGGTGATCTTCAACCTTGAATATTCCTCGCGGCGCGGCATACCCCTCCACTATCCCGCTATTCTCCGCTATAGCGGTGCAATTGACTCATGTCTAACTTTTTTACCATTTTGCCCACTTTGTAGTTTGATCTATATGTTTTATATTTACTTGCAGAAAGATAAGATGATACACCTCAACTTTTACAACACCAATATAAACATCCACCATGCAATGAATTTCTCTCACCAACCTAAAAATGGCACCCCAGATGACAGGGTGCAATAATTCTTCAATCAAAAGGAACCAAGGCTCCTGAGAGTAAGATTGTATTATGTTACACAATTATTATGTTACAGAATCCAAAATAAGGAGTTCTTTCCCTTCTCCTCTGTTTCCTCCCCCACCTTTTACTACTCTCTAATATGGGTATTTTTCTCTCCTAAGAGAATGCTAACAGCATGCCACCTCATGTTGCACTGCCCTATTCTAAACTAACTCTTTTTCAGATATACACTCCACAAACATAAGATCCACCATTCTAATTTCTAAATATGGGTCCTAACAGGGTCTTAGTAGTTCTCATTGTGAGAACAATATGATATTGTGGAAGTCATTGAAACCCCACATTAGGAGAACTATCAATCACGAAACATACCTAACTCACTTTGGCCCCTCACTGAATAATCAGAAACCAAACTTTTCCGCAATACTGAATCTGGCTTTAACCCCTTTTATTTCGTCTAATTCGATAATGCAGCAGCATCATGAAATAGACCCTTGAAAGTGTACCCTAATATCAATGAATTCCAATTTCCAAGCACTGATAATTTCTTTTTATGACGAAACACTCGTTGGGCTTTTTCTAACCAGTCACTCATGATATCATCTCAATATAGCTAAAACAAAGGACCATGGTCAAGCTTATTTATTATAGTATAAGAATCACATATTTACTTTGTATTTTTAACGCAATATATAGAATGCAATCAGCTGCAAATCTGAAAAATGGATTAAATGGTTAAATGACTTTACACTAAACATGATCGTCACACTTATCTCGTAGTATATGCAAATTCGTGTAGCATGATGATAATCAATGTACATATCTCAATTATAAGAAATCAATATAAGAATCAACGCAGCAACAGATATCACTCATTTGAACCTATTCATTCATTAATTCCACTTTGCTCTCCAAATATAAGTTTCAAGGATAATACTTTGAATCTATTGTACAGTAAAGCATGCAACAAATATAGTAGTCATTTACACCAGTTGGAGATACTGTTCTGGTTCAAATATACTACATACTTCCTTCTTGTTTACAAAATTCAGACATGGTGAACGTAGGATGCTCATATTTTTCCAAGATAGTGAAGGAAAACTCACTGTGTAAAGCACCTATAAGTCCAAGAGTAAATTTGATTCCACGTGCTTTCTTGAAAAACTCTGAGCTTGAGCGTTAAAGCCTTTTGAAGATTACCACCGTTCTCTGGGGCGACCATCGGGTAATATAGGAACAAGAACCTTTTCATAATTTTGTCTTGCATCTTGAACTTGTTTAATGGTCTTCCCCTTCTCACTATCCGGTGTTCCAGCCTCCTCATCAAAATCTGGTGGTGTGTCATCATCATCTTCATCACTCCAGTCATCATCGTCGTCGTCATCTTCACTCATAAAATCATCGTTATCCGACCATTCTTGTTCCTCATCGCCACTTTCATCTTGTCTGCTATCGATATCATTCTCTTCAACACCATCTCCAACTCTTGTACGAGCAGCTCCTCTGCCCTTAGGAAATCGCGGAACATTAACAAGAGAACGAAGTTTTTCCTTTATGAGCAACAAGTTGTCCTTAACTAACAACTGAGAATCACGATAAGCTTCCCTAAGGAACACAGAATCCCTATCTCCTTTCAGAGAAACATAAAACATATCAGGATGCCTTATAAACATCCCCCTCAGCCCCCGAGAGAATCTGAACTCCTCTCGAAAATGAGTGAAGCTATCAACTAGAATTCGCTTCTCAAGAGTGAGACTCAATATCTCATGAACAACTCCACAAGCATGCTTCTCTTTCACCAGTGATCCCGACTCAAGCATTGAGAAATCCGAGTAAGGCGATATATAAGACACGTCTCTGAATTGCATTATCTTCCTTGTCTCTCCCTTTTTAAGTTTAAGACCCTTAGGAAGCTTCACTATATTGAATCTGGGAGGCCTATCAATAATCAAATTCTGCTCTTCCATTTCCCTATTGTAATTTTCTTCTGCAGATAGCTCAGCAGCAGAAACTGCAAGCTCAGGATCCCAATGCGTTAACTCGAGTGCAGGGCCTCTTTCAGTCTCAACAACTTTGAAGTATTGTGGATACCTATGACAAATGGTGTCGCGAAATTCTGGTGGAAGTCCAAAATCAGGTGCAAGATGAGCTATTTTCGCCAACAATATCCGTTTTTCAAGCGACATCATCAACAATTTCCTAAGCTTAGTAACTACAACATCTTCGATTTCATTCCTAATCCTCAATTCCTCAAAATAAAGCCTCTCAGCCTCAGGAGTCAACTTGAATTTAAGAGAGAAAGCACCTTGTTCCATAATCTCAAACACAGCAGGGAATTTCCTCAACACAGCAATTATTTTTCTCTTTTTATCCAAACCTAATTCTCTTTTATGCTTTCCCAATTCCTGAAGTGACATAACCCTATTAGGCGACCTCACTAGAATCTTCCTAACTTTGAGAACAAATTTGAGCTTTTTATTCTTCTGTATCACATTATCGAACAGAATTTCTTTCCTTCTTTTAACTGCTGCTCTTATTGGTCCGATTTGAAATCTAGGTTTTGACTCTGAGTGAACGAAACGCAAATTGTTGCCCAAAAATTCGGATTTTTGGAGGGAGAAATCAAAATTGAGAGAAAAGTTTGGTTTACGAAAGAAAGCATGTTTAGTGGATATGAGGAATGGTAAAGGGATAGTAGATGATGATAAAGAAGAGAGTTTGGGTGAAGCAAACAATAACTGCGTTGGCTCCATCTATCTATCTTTGCATAATAATAATAAAAGGAATTCAATAAATGGCAGAAAATAAAATTGATGTTTTGCGAAAAGGAGAATACAGAAACTCACTCACCAGTTTGCAGAAGTGATGCGAAATCTGAAAGGTGGTTTTGGGATAAGAAAGAAAAACGATGATATACTTCCCCAACCAAAACCTCTTCTCATACATACAACTAGATAAGGTTTTAATTTTCATACCCCCTCCTTCGTCTCTATACCCCTATAATACAATTTTATACCAAAATATCCCTGTCATTTTTACAAAAAATTAGATCTGGTCTACCATTTCGTGGACTTTCCGGAATCATCACAAAGAAGGTAAATCCGTAGTGTTTTTTTTGAATTTTTCCCAGATTGATGTGTTTTGATGATTCCGTAGGGATGTTGTTGAATTGGTTTCCAGATTTATGTTAACAACATAATTTCGTAGTGTTAAATTACACTACGGATTTATGTGGTTAACATAAATCCGGAGTTATGTTTTAATATGCGTACGGATTTATCTGTCCTAGATAAATTCGGAGTCATTTTTTTTTTTAATTAGTTATTTAATTAAGTTAGCTATAGTTAATATCGTACATGAGATATGGCTATGCTGATGATGAATGCTTCCCAATTGCATTGATCTATCGAATGCATTTACAACAAATGAGGTGGGTATTTATCATTAATTATTTTAAATAGTATTTAGAATTTAGTCTAATCCGATAATTGTAAATTATTTGTAGATTTTTCATACCCGTGATGATCTCGTACGTTGGGCTAGAGACCGAAAAATAACGGAACAATTGTTATCATCCGCAGATCGATAAGCAATTGGCAAAAGTGGGAGAAAAAATGTGATTGTTTTTGGTTGTGCGAAACATGGGAAACACACAGGAGTAGACGTGGATTGCTCTAAAGGTAGAAGGGTATCTTCAAAGAAGTGTGATTGTCCATTCAAGCTAAAAGCTAAACCTCTGAATCCTCCAGTTGAGGATTGGAAGGTAGAGGTTAGGTGTGGTGTACACAATCATAAGTCATCTCCATCATGTATCGGACTTCCAATATTTGGGCGATTCACAAAGGAATAGAAAAGTATGTTGGATGAGCATACATTGTTAAATGTCAAAGCAGAGAAGAGTCTCTGCAGTTCGGAAGCGTGTCCGGCTATCCTATTTTGTGTACGCTCACTCAGTGGCTCAGACGGACCTTCATCACTAGCACCTCCTCTACCTCTCCAATGCACGTCCCCTCTACGCATCAAACCACTGGACCATGGAGGAATCCTTCCTCCTACACGGCTTTGCGGCACTGCAAAAAAAAATCAGCAAAAATTAAAAACACTACGGATTTATCTCCCCAGGATAAATCCGTAGTCTCTGGAAACAAATCCAGTAAATAATACTACGGATTCATCCTCCACCCATCAATCCGTAGTCAAAATTTAAACTACAGAAACATCTAAACGACATGAATCCGTAAATAATCCCAGTTTTGCGTTCAAACAAGCACCAACAGCAACTACGGATTCATCCTTAGAGGATGTTTTCGTAAAATTTCTAAGAAATCCTTCCAAGTTGCAGCATCAGAAACTACAGATTCATCTACGTATGATGTTTCCGTAGGAATTTAACTACAGATTTATCAGTTGGGTGATGTTTCCGTAAAATTTAGGAGAGAATCTTACTCTTTAACTACGGAATTATGAATTATGAGATGATTCAAACGGTTTTTATTTTTTAGTAAGGGCAAATTTGGAAGTTTTGCACAAAAGGGGGGTATAGGGTTTAAGGAGGGGGTACCAAGATCAAAAGCTAACTAGATATTATCCTCCGCCTAACTTTCTTCTAATTTTTTTTTGGTAAACACTTCCTTCTATTTTATTAAACCCGTGCATACGCAGTGCTATCATGTTGTTCTTTCTATTAATGAACTTAGAAAGTATTAAATAGTCTGAATATTATCCTGTGAAAATAAAGACAAATTTAAAGTAGATAAAAAATGAGTTTCAAATAAAAAAATAGATAAATATTAAAATCTAGAAATGTAAAAGTATCATTTTAAAATAATTTTGCATTTATCCCGTGTTTTTAATATGTTAGTATAGTGTTTTTTATATATCAGTGTTGTTATCCTGTATTTTTTTTATATATCAGTGTAGCTATCCGATGTTTTATATATATTACTGCAGTTATCCCCGTATTTTTTATATAACAGTGCAACCCGTGTTTTTTTATGTATCAGTGCAGTTATCTCATAGTTTCAATTGGTTATTGATTTGATTAGTAGATTATAGTAGATAGTAACAGATTTTGTCAAAAAAAATAGATAGTAAAAGATAGATAGTAGATTATAAATAAGAAATATTTATTTCGTGTTTTTTATATACGAGTGACAAATATTTGTCCTTTTTAAGTATTAGTGATAAACATTTATCACGTGTGTTTTAAATATTAATCAGTTTAAATAGTCATTAAGCCTTAAAAAATTATACTTATCAATGACAAATATTAATCCCGTGTATTTTTATATATTAATGCAGTTATCCCTTGTTTTCTTATATATCAGTGCAGTTATCCCGTGTTTTATGTATCAATAGAGATAGTAGATTATCAATAAGAAATATTTGTTTTAAATATTAATCAGTAGTTTAAATAGTCATTAAATTTTCTTACTTTTTAGATTGTTAGTTAAAAAAATAAAAGTAGAGTGATAGAAGAAAGAGGATAATTGTTTATGAGAAAAATAAAAGTAAAGTAAAAAGAAAAAAATGATGAAAGAGAGTGTAAGAAAAAAAAGTAGGAGTGTGAGAAATATTGGGAAATGGGAGATTGAAAGAGAGAGAGTGGGAAAGGAAGAAAAAATGGAATTAAAAAATTATAAATAAGTGATGATGTGTCAAAAAATGAAAATGTCTATAATTGTCATTTTGTAAGTTGTGTATTTTATTAAATAGAAGATATTAGATTTTTACATTTTATTCTGTTTATTTTTTATCTCATTTATTTATTTATTGTGTAATATTATTTTATTTTATTAAGTAAAAAATTATTAATTGTTTTTTGGGTGATTCTAGGGTGAAATAGCAAATTAAATCTTTCACCGGTAAACCACTAAATTGACCGTTGGATGTAGTTTAAAAATTCATCAATGGTTGAGATTTAATATTGGTTGATTCAATCTTAACCATTCATAGCTTTTTAAACAATATCCAACGGTCAATTTTAGTGGTTCACCGGTGAAAGATTTAATTTGCTCTTTCACCCTAGAATTACCCTTCTTTTTTTCCTCTTTATCTCTTTTTCGTCTCTCAACATAAGTGGTGAGGTGGGAGTTTTAGTCCCTCACCATTTTTGTTGATTATTGTTTTTTGTTTTGTAGGACTTCTGAATCTAAGAGCAGAATACGAAAGATTCTTAGTGCTTATGAAGGAGCATCAAGTCGGGCAATCCATACGTAAGAATCAGAGATATTCTTTAGCAGAAACCATAAAATGTAATTTTCAGATGAAAACCATAAGAAGTTTCAAGGGAAATGCTATATTTGTTTTCTAATACTATAATCATATTCATGCCATTTCAAAATCTTTAGTATTTAATTTCCATTATGGTATAGCTCTTTCAAAAAAACAGATAGACTATAAGATGAGAAGAGTTAGGACTGCATCAAGATGGTTATAAATCAAAAACTTGTTACTGTTTAATTTGAGAAACTAATAATGCAATGCAACAATTGAATCTTGCGAAGAGGTTGTGAATATTTCGACAAGAGGAATACGGCTTAAATGAAGTGTACTTACTCCCTCTGATCTTATCTATAAGAAAAAACTGCAGTTTTAAATTTATTGAATAACTGATGTATCTAATTCATTCTTTATAAAACTTGTCGGAACTACTTGCCTTAACATAATCATCGGGGTATAGATAGGTAAAGGAATCATTGAGAGCTGTCCAACAAGTCTCATCAATTACATCCTTGGCAACATGAAAGACAACCTTGGACTCATTCCCTGTGTGTAGGTGATTGAAAAGTTTTTATGAATCAAATTCATAACACAATTGAAAAAGAGAGGTATATTATTATGTGCAGTGCAGATATAAAACATAAAAAGGAGTACCTTCTTGTTTTTTTAGATAGTAGGTTTATAATAGTTTTCAAAAATTATAATTATCTTTGTCAAAAAAAATTATAATTATCAATGACAAATATTAATCTCATGTTTTTTTATATATCACTTTAGTTATCCCATTTTTTTATATGTAGTGCAGTTATCTCGTAGTTTCAATTGATAATTTTAGTTGATTAATAGATTATAGTAGAAGGTAAAAGTTAGATAGTAAATATCAATAAGAAATATTTCTTTAATATTAATTAGTAGTTTAAATAGCCATTAAACCTTCTTATTTTTTTAGATAGTAGGCTTATAATAGTTTTCAAAAATTATAATCATCTTTGTCAAAAAAATTATAATTATCAATGACAAATATTAATCTCGTGTTTTTTTATATATTACTTCAGTTATCCCTTTTTTTATTTATCAGTGCAGTTATCTCATAGTTTCAATTTATTATTTTAGTTGATTAGTATATTATAGTAAATAGTAGATAGTAGACTATCAATAAGAAATATTTATTTTAAATAGTCAGAAAATTATTTTTTTACATAGTAGGTTTATAATAGTCTTCAAATTTTTAATTATTAATGACAAATATTAATCCTGTGTTTTTTTATATATCAATGCAGTTATCTCGTGTTTTTTATTTATCATTGCAGTTATCTTGTAGTTTCAATTAATTATTTTAGTTGATTAGTAGATTATAGTAGATAATAAAATATAGATAGTAGATTATAGTAGATAGTAAAAGATAGATAGTAGATGATCAATAAGAAATATTTATCCCGTGTTTTTTATATATCAGTGACAATTATTTGTCTTTTTTTAGGTATTAATCTTTAAATAGTCATTAAGCCTTCTTATTTTTTTAGATAGTAGGTTTATAGTAGTATTTAAAAATTTATAACTATCAATGACAAATATTAATCTCGTGTGTTTTTTTTATATATCACTTCAGTTATCTGGTAGTTTCAATTGATTATTTAGTTTATTAATAGATTATAGTAGATAGAAAAAGTTAGATAGTAAATTATCAATAAGAAACATTTGTTTAATATTAATTAATAGTTCATATAGCCATTAAGCCTTCTTGCGTTTTTAGATAGTAGGTTTATAACAGTGTTCAAAAATTATAATTATCAATCAAAAATGTTAATCTTGTGTTTTTTTTATATATCACTGCAGTTATCCCGTGTTTTTTTATAGATAAGTGCAGTTATCTCGTTGTTTCAATTGATTATTTTAGTTGAATAGTAGATTATAGTAGATTATCAATAAGAAATATTTATTTTAAATATTAATCAGTAGTTTAATCAGTCATTAAATCTTCTTGTTTTTTACATAGTAAGTTTATAGTAGTCTTAAAAAAAATTAATTATCAAAGACAAATATTAATATTGTGTTTTTTATATATTAGTGCAGTTATCATGTGTTTTTTATTTATCATTGCAGTTATCTTGTAGTTTCAGTTAATTATTTTAGTTGTTTATTAGATTATAGCAGAAAATAAAATATAGATAGTAGATTATCAATAAGAGGTGATAGTAGATTAACAATAAGAGTGTAAATAGATTTCAGAGAGAAAAAAAAAGATAATTTAACTAGAGTAGTGTTTGTATAAATTTAGAAATTTAGTTAAAAAAACTATAGTGAAGTGAAAAGCAAGAGAAGAATTGTTTATGGAAAAATAAAAGTAAAGTAAAAAGAAAAAAAATGAAGAAAGAGAGTGTAGGAGAAAGGGGAAAAAGAGGAAAGAGAGTGTAAGAAGAAAGAGAAAAAAGGATGACAGAGAGTGCAAAAGAAAAGTGAAAAGGAGGAAAGAAATTGTAAGAGAAAAGAGAAAAAAAGAAGAAAGAGAGTGTAAGAAGAAAAAGAAAGAGAGAGTAATGACATTTTTACCCCTAAATTGAATATGCGTCTTGTGAATAATTGATCTAAAGTGGTAATTTTGTAGGAAGTTTGTTTGTATAAATAGATATTAGTGCAGTTATCTTGTGTTTTTTATTTATAATTGCAGTTATCTTGTAGTTTCAGTTAATTTTTTTTAGTTGTTTATTAGATTATAGTAGATAGTAAAATATAGATAGTAGATTATCAATAAGAGGTGATAGTAGATTAACAATAAAAGTGTAAATAGATTTGAGAGAGAAACAAAAGATAATTTTAGTAGAGTAATTTAAGTAGAGTAGTGTTTGTATAAATTTAGAAATTTAGTTAAAAAAACTATAGTGAAGTGAAAAGCAATAGAAGAATTGTTTATGGAAAAATAAAAGTAAAGTAAAAAGAAAAAAAATGAAGAAAGAGAGTGTAGGAGAAAGGGGAAAAAGAGGAAAGAGAGTGTAAGAAGAAAGAGAAAAAAGGATGACAGAGAGTGCAAAAGAAAAGTGAAAAGGAGGAAAGAAATTGTAAGAGAAAAGAGAAAAAAAGAAGAAAGAGAGTGTAAGAAGAAAAAGAAAGAGAGAGTAATGACATTTTTACCCCTAAATTGAATATGCGTCTTGTGAATAATTGATCTAAAGTGGTAATTTTGTAGGAAGTTTGTTTGTATAAATAGATATTAGTGCAGTTATCTTGTGTTTTTTATTTATAATTGCAGTTATCTTGTAGTTTCAGTTAATTTTTTTTAGTTGTTTATTAGATTATAGTAGATAGTAAAATATAGATAGTAGATTATCAATAAGAGGTGATAGTAGATTAACAATAAAAGTGTAAATAGATTTGAGAGAGAAACAAAAGATAATTTTAGTAGAGTAATTTAAGTAGAGTAGTGTTTGTATAAATTTAGAAATTTAGTTAAAAAAACTATAGTGAAGTGAAAAGCAATAGAAGAATTGTTTATGGAAAAATAAAAGTAAAGTAAAAAGAAAAAAAAATGAAGAAAGAGAGTGTAAGAGAAAAGTGAAAAGGAGGAAAGAGAATGTAAGAAGAAAGAGAAAAAGGAAGATAGAGAGTGTAAGAGAAAAGTGAAAAGGAGGAAAGAGAGTGTAAAAGGAAAGCGAAAAAAGGAAGAAAGAGAGTGTAAGAAGAAAAAGAAAGAGAGAGTAATGATATTTTTACCCCTAAATTGAATATGTGTCTTGTAAATAATAAATTTAAAATGATAATTTTGTAGGAAATTTGTTTGTATAAATAAATATTAAATTAGATTAGATTTAATACTAGAACTTTCGTGGTGTTGGACGCAAAGATGGACTACTATAATGATTAATTAATAATGGAGAGGTTGGCTTTGAAAGCATGTGGTTGAAATAAATTATCATCGTAATCATTTTTTCTTTGAAATAGGAAAAGGACAAATCGGTCCCCCATGAAAGAAAATTCATCCAATTTCCAATACTCCCTCCGGTCTACGATATAAGATAAAAAACACAACATTACACAAACTAAGGAATAACATTAAAATTAGCTAATATCATTTAATAAGGCTAAAAGTTTATCTACTTTCCAAATTGCCATTTACATTAAATAATGATTTACACTCTGAATTAATTACATCATTTTTAACTACCCCATTTAAATAGGGACAATTTTAGAATTGATCATTTAATGCACCTTAAAAAATGTGTTTTTTCTTATATTGTGGACCAACAAAACTCACTTTTTTTTTTCTTATATTGTGGACCGGAAGGAGTATGTTTCATCACAAAAAAATGTTACGACACCATTACAAAACATTGACGTCCTTTTTGCTGATCCTACATTCATTTTCATCCAAAGTAGAGTAGTGTTTTTCTTTAACAATAACCAAAGCAGTGGTTAAGTAGGTGATGTAATACTATACACTAATTCTTCTAACTTTTTTGGGAGGAACTTCTCCTAACTTTCTATCTATCTCTTTCCCTTAAATTAATACTCCCTCTGGATTCATATATAATCAATAAACTACTTTTTTAGATTTATTGAAAAAGCTTATGTATCTAGACTATATGTAGTTCAGATACATCACTTTTTCAATGAATCTAAAAAGTCAATTATTGCTTATATATGAGTCCGGAGAATACATCATTTCTCATCTTCTTCTTTTTTCCATTTTTTTACTTTTCCCTCTAAGCAAAAAAGTCTTAAATTTAAAAGAGTTGGAGGATCCAATGTTAGTGGGTCCATTTTCAATTCGTTAAAAAAAAGCATGAGATTTTGTTGACTTAAACATCAGAATGTGGACAGTTATCACACCTCGCTTCAAACTTAGCATATATCACTTTTTATTACTATAAAATTAAATTTGACAACTTAATTTATGCTTAACAACCAATCTTCAAATAAACTTGTTCTTCCAATGTTTAGTGGCAGCTGGTCACTTCGTAAGTGTCAATCAACTCATTATGGTGCCATGAATTTTTTGTTCATTGGATCCCACATCCTTTTGGACATTGTACATGTCATTTTCATTCTTTGGAGATACTAATAAAAAACAGTGAATGCCATAATAAGACCTGAGTATTCGTAAGTGGGAAACGACATGCATGATGCAACTGTTAGATAGTTAGGTAGCTAATCTAGTGGTTAATTAGCTACAAATAAGTCAGTTAGTTTGTTAATAGCCAAACGGTTTCTGTTGGCATACTTTGTACTGAGAGCTCTATATAAGAGCAGATTGATCAATAGAACAGTGCTTTTGCACTCTTATTCGCAAACTACCTAACAAATTGGTACCAGAGCTCCACATTGGGGCCTGATACAAGAAAAGCAAACAAGAACTCGCAAGCTTCTTGAAGGTGATAACAATGGCGAACTCGAATGGCAATGGGAATGAGGGAAATTATTTGCAGCCATCCATACCTCGTCTTGATGGACATTACGAGCACTGGAGCATGCTTATGGAGAATTTCCTGAGATCGAAGGAATATTGGTACCTGATCGAGAACGGAATTGGGGAACCAACGAAGGGAACGACGTTGACGGAGGTTCAACAGAAGAAATTAGAAGAATCTAAGCTCAAAGATTTAAAGGCAAAGAATTATCTGTTTCAAGCAATAGATAGAGCCACTCTTGAAACAATTCTTGAGAAGGGAACTGCGAAAGAGATTTGGGAATCCTTGAAAAGAAAGTTTCAAGGAAACTCAAGGGTGAAACGATCCATATTGCAAGGCGCAAGAAAGGAATTTGAAGTAATTGAGATGAAATCGAATGAAACAATTTCTGAGTATATTCCAAAAGTTATGCAGATTGCAAACAAAATGAGAATGCATGGTGAAAAGATGGAAGATGTGGTAATTGTTGAAAAAATTCTCAGATCTTTACCTGAAAAATACAGTTACATTGTATGCTCCATATCTGAATCTCATGATACTGATCAAATGTCTGTGGATGAATTACACAGTTCATTGATCATTCATGAACAAAACTATATGCGATTCCACAAGAATCATGGAGAGGAACAAGCATTAAAAACTGAAGTACCAGAAAGAGGTAGTAATGGATCGGGTTCAAGAGGAAGAGGTGGCTCAAGAGGAAGAGGAAGGGGCCGAGGAAGATCAATTCGTGAAACAGTGGAATGCTATAAGTGTGGAAAATTGGGACACTACAAGAATGAGTGCCCAACTTGGGAGAAGGAGGCTAATGTTGCAGAAATTGATCAAGATGAATACATGTTGTTGATGGTTACTGCTGAAGAAACAAGTACCATGCTAACTACAAAGATTGCAGAATTGGAAGATAGAAAGAAGAGGGAGGAAACGTGGTTCATGGATAGTGCCTGCTCAAATCATATGAGTGGGAACAAGAAGTGGTTCTCAGAGTTGGATGAGACCTTTCAAAAGACTGTGAGACTTGGAAATGATAGCAGATTGAAAGTTGCAGGTAAAGGAAACATCAAGGTGAGAATAAATGGAGTAATTCACACCATTGCAGATGTGTTTTATGTACCTGACCTTAGAAGCAATCTTCTCAGCATAGGACAACTCCAAGAGAGAGGATTTGCTGTATTGTTTGACGAAGGTTTCTGCAAGGTTTATCATAAGGTGAAGGGAATGATCTTGAAGTCAGTAATGGAGAAGAATAGAATGTTTAAAGTTTTGGCAGAACCTGTGGAGACAAGAAATATGATTGAAGGTACATGTCTGTATACAGCTAGTGATGATGAATCCTATAAATGGCACTACAGATATGGCCATTTGAGTCTCAAGAGCATGAAGATGCTGAAGAATAAGAACATGGTGAATGGCTTGCCAAAATTATCTGATGACATGAAGACTTGCAATGATTGCCTACGTGGTAAGCAACACAGAAATCCTATGTCAAGGAAAAGCACTTGGAGGGCAGAAGCAAGGCTGGAACTTGTTCATGCTGACATTTGTGGCCCGATTTCTCCTGCATCATCCAAAGAATGAGAGGTATTTTCTAAGTTTAATTGATGATTACTCTAGGAAAACTTGGATATACCGTTAAGTGAAAAATCGAAGCATTTTATAGTTTTAAATGCTTTAAGAAGCTAGTGGAAAAGGAAACCTATTGAACTTGAAGTGCTTAAGAATCGATGATAGGGAGAATTCACATCAAATGAATTTGATAAATATTGCATAGATGAAGGAATTAAGAGGCAACTAACTACTGCATATACTCCACAACAAAATGGAGTAGCTGAACGAAAAAATAGAACCATCATGAACATGGTTAGATCCATGCTATGTGGAAAGGGAATGCCTAAGAACATGTGGCCAGAAGCAGTAAATTGGACTGTGCATATCTTAAACAGATCTCCTACACATGCAGTGAAAACCAGAACACCAGAAGAGGCTTGGAGTGGTCACAAACCCTCCGTAGCACATTTGAAGGTGTTTGGATGCTTGTGTCATGTCCATATACCAGATGCTAAGAGAACCAAACTTGAAGATAAGAGCAAGGAGTGCATTTTCCTTGGCTTGAGTGATGAATCAAAGGGGTTTCGTTTGTATGATCCAGTGGATAAGAAAGTTGTGGTGAGTAAAGATGTTGTGTTTGAGGAGGATAAGTGTTGGGATTGGAATAAATCTCATAAGAATGAGGCAGCAGAAAAGTTAGAATGGAGTGGTTTGCAAGATGTATCATCAGAAAGTGAAGAAAGTGAATCTGAAGAAACAAATACTGGTGGCAATAATAATGAAGAATTACCTCAAGTGGCTACTGGTGAAACCAGAACAAGGAAACCACCAGCCTATCTTAATGACTATGAGAGTGGACAGGGACTTTCTGATGAAGAGGTGGAAGCTCACATGATACAAATGGACCCCGATGCATTTGAGGTAGTTTGTGAAGGATGAGAAATGGAGACAAGCAATGGATGCTGAAATGGCCTCGATTGTTCAGAATAATACATGGAAATTGACTGAACTACCTAAAGGAGCAAAAAGGATAGGTGTCAAATGGATCTACAAGACCAAGTTGAATGAGATGGGTCAAGTAGACAAATACAAGGCTAGATTGGTGGCAAAGGGGTATTCACAACAAAGAAGGAATTGACTACAATGAAGTATTTGCTCCTGTGAGTAGACTAGATACTATAAGGATGATCATGGCCATTGCTGCACAAAGAGGTTGGACATTATATCAGCTTGATGTCAAATCTGCATTTCTCTATGGTACACTATCTGAAGATGTATATGTTGAACAACCAAGGGGTTTTGAACTGAAAGGAAGTGAAGAGAAAGTTTACAAGCTATACAAGGCTTTATACGGCCTCAAACAAGCCCCTAGGGCCTGGTTCAGCAGAATTGAATCATATTTCATACAACAGGGATTCAGTTCCAGTAAAAGTGAGCAAACATTGTTCCTTAAACAAGGTGAAGTCAACAAGATACTCATAGTAAGTGTCTATGTTGATGATTTGGTATATACAGGAAATGATGACAGCATGATGAATGAGTTTAAGGCTGAAATGAAGAAGGAATTCAGTATGACTGACTTGGGACAAATGAAATACTTCCTAGGTATTGAAGTTACACAAGGTGATGATTGCATATGTATTAGTCAGAGGAAATATGCAAAGGAGATCCTAGAAAGGTTTGATATGTCAAATTGTAATGCTGTCAAGGTTCCCCTCCTAGCTAGTTGCAAGCTTAGTAAGGATGTTGATGGTGAAAAAGTAGATGACACTCTCTTCAAACAACTTGTTGGTAGTCTAATGTACTTGACAAGTACAAGACCTGATTTAATGTATGCTGTTAGTCTCATCAGCAGGTATATGAGTAGTCCCACACAGTTGCATTGGCAAGCTGCTAAGCGTATATTGAGATACCTACAAGGTACTGTGAACTGGGGAATTAAATACAGAAGAGGAGGTAATGATGAACTGATAGGATACACAGACAGTGACTATGCTGGAGATGTAGATGACCATAAGAGCACATCGGGTTATGTATATACTTTGAGTGATGGAGCGATGGAGGCAGGGCCTCAAAGAAGCAACCAATAGTCACTTTATTTTCAACGTAAGCGACTTTTGTGGCGGCAAGTCTTTGCAAAGAACACACAGCATATGGATGAAGAAGATACTCAAGGAATTGAAGCATTCAAAGACTGAGTGTATCAGGATTATGTGTGACAATACATCAACCATTAAACTCTCCAAGAACTCTACCCTACATGGCAGAAGCAAGCATATAGATGTGAGGTATCACTACCTCAGAGATCTTGTGAATGAAGGCACGATTGAGCTCAAACACCGTGGAACCAAGGAGCAAGTTGCGGACACGCTAACCAAATCGATAAGCAAGGAGATTTTTCTCAAGCTTAGGGAGCGGATGGGCATGATAGAGATGCCACAAAGTAGCTTCACATGTGTCTGTATTGTTGTTTTGTTTTCTCGCTCAGTGATTCGCAAAGTATACTCAATGTTTTGTAGATAATTTACGGTGTTGTATGACCTTACATAATCTGGTTGTGTTCAAAGTACTTGGAACAATCAGATTAAGAGAGGGTATGTTAGATAGTTAGGTAGCTAATCTAGTGGTTAATTAGCTACAAATAAGTCAGTTAGTTTGTTAATAGCCAAACGGTTTCTGTTGGCATACTTTGTACTGAGAGCTCTATATAAGAGCAGATTGATCAATAGAACAGTGCTTTTGCACTCTTATTCGCAAACTACCTAACAGCAACCACAATACAATGCAACTTTTTTATTTATGTACGTGTAGAGTTGACAATTGAGTACTTATTAATCTTAGACAAAAAAAAAAGATAATTAAGTGAAAAGACAAAATAGCTTAATAACTATAAGCTATTATTTTGTTACGGTAGTAGTAGTATTATTGCTCCACTTGAGAGCTAAGTTGGAGATATGGTTTGTGGAAGAACCATTTTCACCTAATGCTTTAGCAGCTGCCTCTTTAAGATCCTTCATTCGATAACGAAGTTTCTTCCCATCTTCACCTTCCATTAGACTCTTCACAACACTCGCAATTTCCAACCTCTCAACTAACCCATTATCATTTGAAACCTTTGGTCGCAAAGCCACTTTAACATCTTCGGTTAGTATAACAGCATTCATTTTCTGTTCAGCAAATAATGGCCACGCTACAAAAGGCACACCATTTACAACACTCTCCAGAATTGAATTCCAACCACAATGACTTAAAAACCCTCCCGTTGATTCATGTGCTAAAACTTGTGGTTGTGGTGCCCATGATGAGACCAAAAAGCCCCTCCCTTTTGTTCTCTCCACAAATCCCTTTGGTAAAAAATCAAAAGGATCAGCGTCTGAGGCAGCAGTGAAATAAGAAGCATTAGCATTTCTATCATTTGGACTCTTCACAACCCATAAAAACCGTTGCTCACTCATCTCTAACCCAAGGGCTAATTCGGTAATTTGAGCGCTCGAAAGGGTCCCACCACTTCCAAATGAAACAAACAGAACACTTCCAAGCGGTTGCTCATCTAACCAACTCAAACACTTTGACTCGTTTACCCCGTTTTGAAAACCGTCTATCTTGACTAGCGGTCCCACCGGGTAAACCGGTGGTCTTCCCGGTTCGTTTTTTTGTAACTCCTTGGTTGGACCCGGTTCAAGTTCAAGGAAACTGTTGTTTATGATCCCCTCAGCTTCTCTGTACCTCTTGCAGTGGTGTAGGACCCACTTGTAAGCATCGTCGTTTCTATCTTGAACCGGGTCTAGTAAATCCTTACCGTGAATTGGTATGCAACCGGGGATTCGAACCGGTTCGGTTAATTCTCTGTACTCGCAGTGAACTTCCTGGTCGAGGCGATGGATGTAGAGGAAAAGAGAGAGAACCATGGAGTTTGTAGGGTAGAAGACATAACGAGGGACGTTGAATTCAGCGGCGACGTCGAACGCGTCGGTGGCGAAGAGATCGACGAGAAAAGCGGTGAGAGTGTGAGTAACGGAGAGGGAAGTGAAGGTTTGACGGAGAGAAGAGAGAGAATTGAGAACGGTATGTGACATGATGGTTTCGATTTTGGAATCTGGTGGGAGGTGTGTTAAAGTAACGGGGGGTAGAAAGATGTGAGAAATGGAATTGGGAAGGGATTGAAGAACGGTGATTTGAGCTTTTGATGGAGAAGCTTCGGTTGGGATTATGATGTTTACTTGAAGGTTATGGTGAAGGATGATTCGTTTGGCGAATTCAATCATTGGGATGAGATGTCCCATGCCTGGTGATGGAAACATGATTATCATAGGGGGTTTTGAATTTGATGATGATGATGATGATGAAACTATTTTCGCTTCTTCTTTTGGGAATTCCATGGTTGGTTTTTTTGGTGTGGGTGAAGAAAGAAGAAGAGGGGAATTATTATATATAGAGGGCAATTAATCATTGTGGGTGGCGCTTGAATTTCAGTGAACCACGTTTATCTTTCATTTTTATTTTTTTAGTATTTGCACAATTAATTTATAATGCATTATTATAAGTCATGTATACAGATTTACAAAGTCGGGTATACACATGATCTCTTAGATTCTTCGACATAGATACTACGCATCAATAATTGTTGGGACTTTTGATGTGAATTGAAAAACAAGTCGCACATTGCTAAGAGTAGACACTCTAGGAGTGTTTATAAGTGAGGACCTCACAACTTGAGATTGGGCCTCAAGGGCACACTAATTGACCACCACACACGCGGAAGTGCCGCCGTCCGACCGGCCGACTCAGCTCGGCCGTGCCGGGCTCGGGCTTGGCTCGTGAGGTGTAAATTTATTTTTGCGAAAATAAGTAATTATTATTTTATTTTTTGGTGTGTTGCTTGTCCAGATTCGTTGAACCGACCGGATACGATGAACTAACCGTTGCGTGTTCGTTCTTATCCGTTAGTAACCAGATTCGTTGAACAGAGCTGTTTTGCGCGTCTGTTCTTATCCGTTAGTGACTTGGAGCACAAGCACTCCGTTCTTATCCACGATTGCTTGTGCATCAAGTCAAAATTTGAAGCCTATAAATAGGCCACTCCCTCACTTCATTCGATACACGACGATAAATTACTCCTCCAGTTTTCTCTCCTCTCCCTCGATATTTCTCTTCTATTTAAAGAATGGCCTAAGAGCCATATTCAAGAATGACCTACGAGCCATATTCAAGAGTGGTCTACGAACCATATTCAGAGTGGTTTTTAACCATATTGGAGTGTATTTCTTGAGTGAAATTTCACTGTGCAGTGATATTTCGTAACAGTTTTGACTGGCTGTTTTATCCTGGGGACGTCGTGGTTGATAGCCTACCTGCACAATTTTGAGCAGTGCCACGAAACGTCTTAAAGAGAACGACCTAGTCCGCTACTCAACCCAGTAATATCTTCGGTAGATTGATTTTCTGAAAATTAATTTTGGAAACTCAAAAACAACAATAATACGGTAAAAAAATCAATACATGTGATCAGTCAAATTCCTCAACGTAGATACAATGCACCAATAAGACAATAAAAAAACAATGTGAGTTATTAATAATTAATTTATATACATCGTATAACTATTTTATAAGATCGATAATTACTCTCTTAGATTTATATGATAAAAAATTTTGAAGCTTGTTCAGTGAATAATTGAAGTATTTGGTTCTTATTATAGACCAAATACATCGATTCTTCAATGTAGTTAAAAAACTACAAAACCTAAAGGAATAATATCATGTGATTAAAAAGAAATGAGTAAACTATTAACCACTTTATATATTAGATATACCGTAAAGTGATATTGATTGTGACGTAAAATGTTTTACAGTGTCAATGCATAATAATTAAACTCAATATTTAAGTGTTTGTTTTTGTTTTGGTAAAAAAAGTGTTTGTTTTGTTGAGTGGCTGGCATTTTCAGGAGAATGGGTATTATGGGTTGGAAGATTGAGTGGGTGAGAAAAAGATAAGGAAGCAATGGGAGTTGGGAGTAAGTAGAAACAGTAGAAATGGAAATATTAGTAATTTATTAGATATTTATTCTCAAATTAAACTTGCTGTGTTTTTATTAGGGGTGGACACCGGTCGGGTGTCGTCGGTTTCGGGTTGAAAAGCTCTCATCCATGGCAAACCGTAGATCCCAGAAGTGCATCCACCACCGACCATTTGAGGACACGGTTTCATCAGGTGTCGGTTTGGTGATTTGGCGGGTTTATCGGGTGGTTTGGATCGGTTTGGAGAAGAAACGAAATATCATACAAAACTTAAAATGATCTCCAACAAATATGATTTTCCGGCGAGCTGCAACACCTTCTCAGGTTTTGCTCTTCAACGAGCATGGATGGAGTTTAGAGAGGGAGTAGATGATAGAACATTCGGGAGAGAGAAAAAAACAAATGAAAAAGAGGTGAGCTAGAGGACTAGATTGAAAGATGAATGTAGAGATAGAAAAGTCAAATAGAAAATGATGTTAGTGGAAAGAGAAAACAATATAATAGTACTATTTATCTTGGGCAGTGAGCAACTGTGCCTAGTAAATGTAGCAGTTGCTGCACGCCTCTACACACAGTCCAAAAATAAACTAACCCTTAAATTACTTGGTCGGGTTCGGTTACTATTGGATGCAATATTGAGATCCGAGCCCGACCGTTTGAAACCATAAATAACCGTTTTATCTCTCTTGGGTGGGTTCGGTTTCCAATGGTGCACCCATAACAGCACTTTCCAGATCGGTTTTGCAGGTGGCGGACGGGTTGGAGTATTTTGTCCAGCCCTAGTTTTTATCGATAAAAAATTAAATTGGTTGTTATGGAGTGAGGGAAGTGTGTATTTTTTTATTGTATCTATCTAGAAGGAAAGCGGCTAGAAGGAAAGCGATGAGTACAGGTGGATCTTGCAATATGTGTGTGATAATTGGATGATGTCAATTCAGACGTAAGACTTATGCAATAATAAAAAGAAAAAAAGGCAAAACAATCCCTCAAAAAACGACCATTTTCCTTCTCCATTCGTGCCACCTGTGTGGGTCTTATTCCACGTGTTACTATTATTACATGGGGCTACTATCTATCTGCTCAATCGGACTCGGCCGACTGATATATAAACAACAAACAATTTTTTAGATTCTATCTAGATATATCACTTTTTCAATAAATATAAAAATTTGTTCGTTATATCATTAACCTACTATTAAAATATATTATCAATCTTACGATTTTTTCAACTAAACGATTTTAAGATATTTATGTAATTTCACATTTTCAAATTTTTTCACGTTCTCAAACTTTATCACTCTCTCCTCCCATTTTTTCCTCTAACTCTATCTCATTTTTTTATTTTTCACAATATATCAACTTTAATTTTATCTACATGTCTCTTTCATTTTTAATATTTTATTTTTCTCTATCAATAATTTTGTTTAGTCTCAACGAGAAATATTACAATTTTGGAAAATTTAAAACTTTAATACAATTTTTTACTCAAAAAAACTTTAATACAATTTTGTTTTCTAATCTCTACGAAAAATATTTCATATTCACGGGGTAATGTTCGGACTAACTCAATTACAAATTGAAACTTTTTGTTTATCTACTTTAAATTAATCTTGATTTTCACGGGTAATAATCGGACTAATTAAATAATGTCTAAACCTATTAATAAAAGTAAAGTAACAAGTCAACACCTATTAAATAATGTCTAAACCTATTAATAATGAAAAGTTTTTTTTTTGATTAAATAATGATGAAAAGTTCGCCTACTAAAAAATGGGTATTACGTTATAATGATGAAAGAATGATGCAAGGGAACAATACCAAATAAAAATCCTACGTGGCAATATAAAATTTCATTATAATGTCAAATTTTATTTGATTGCAAAGTTTACATTGAGCGACTGAAGCAATAATTGAAATGTGAAGCTTCCAACCAAAATACCTAAATTTTGTCAAAAAAGAATATTTAAAAATAGTACTCGTGATAATTAATTTTTACAATGTCTCAAAAGAAAAATCAATTACAAAAGGTGCTTATCATGAAATTTGTTGTCTTCGCTGCAAACAAAAGAAAGAAAATGAAAAAAGAAGGACATGATTTTCCCACATTTTGGATAAAAAGAAAAACACCAACTGTCTTTAATTGTGTGGTTCATATAGTTCATACTAAAAAGTTTTTTTTTTTAAATAACAGGAAATTAGGGGAAAGAGTTACGTCATTTTACACTACTAATTATTGATTAATGTATAAATTAGTCAAACTAGTTAAAGCTATATTTGATAAAAAAATTGCGGATAATAGATAAACTAGCAAATTAAATTCAAAGTGTTTGATAAAATTTGCAGTTAAATTAACTTATAAGATGTATAATTACGTAAATAAACATTTTTAATTAATGTTTAAAAGTGAGAGAGATTATTCATTTAATGGAGCATCTGAAATGTTACTTTATGTAATAGAGGCAAAAACGAGAGAAAAACTCATATATAATAAGCTATAAACTGAAATGTTACTTTAAGTAACATCTGAAAAATTGATATAAACTGTTAAAAAAATGCTATAAGCCGATGTTGCCAAACACTTCTATTTTATTTTTACGAAATTATTCACTAAAAGCTACTTGTTAGGCCTTAATAACCAGAGCCTAAATTTTTAAGATAATTGATCTTAGTGTTGGTGGTGTGAGAGCCTTGTCTTCTTATATAGATTTATCTAACTCAAGTTAGTTGTTTGAGTTTAGGCTTTTATTTTTCGCACTCCCTCATCATATCTCACCCCATAAATCCCTTTCTTTCCGCTTTTACCCCTGCTTTTTAATAAAAAAATTAGAAATTTGAATTACCTCTAAAAGGTAATTCTGTTCAAAAATTAAAAATTTCTAATTACCTCTAAAAAGGTAATTAGAAAAAGATTTTCTAATTACCTATTTACGAGGTAATTCAAAGTTACAATTTTTTTAATTATTAATATTTTTATTTCAAACGAATAATTTAAATTTAAAAATCGCTTTGACAACATAGTCGATCGTAGTGAAACCACAACCATTAGAAGCGAAAAAATCAAGAATCAAGACTCCCTTAGAAGACTTCTTCTTTACGGACTACTACTACCTCAAAATCCAAAAAAATTCCATCGCATTACTATTTTTTACGATTTTTTTAATTTTTCATAGTCTTCAAAAAATCTAAAAAATTTGTATAGCCTTATTTTGGTTTTGTTAGATTTTTAGTGGTTTTTATATTTTTTTTAGAGTAGTTTTGACTATTTTTAGTAGCCTTTTAGTAATAAAAATTAAAACAAATCGTATATATACGCATCAAGCAAGGTCTGGATTGGCCCGGATGCCTTAGATGTCGCCTGCTCACCTACTTCACGTGCTTATTTTCATCGTTTTAGACATTTTGGACCCATAGTTGTATTTGTACTCTATTTTATGTTGGTCATTTTATATATTTTGACGTATTGTTATTAAATCGTAAATCATTCGTATCATATTTCCAATAAAACGCGTTTAAATCTTAAGACCAAAATATAAACTCTTAAAAAAAATTAAAAATTTGAAATTACCTTTTTAGAGGTAATTCAAATTTTTCATGATTATGAACCTAATTACCTTTTTAGAGGTAATTCCGAAATTTTAATTTTTTTGAACCTAATTACCTAATTTTGAGGTAATTCAAAATTTTAATTTTTTTAAAAAGGCAGGGGTAGTATTGGGTTTTTTTGAAATATGGGGGTGGGATTGTCATACCCCAATTTTGTCCGACTAGCTGAAAATCGAATAAAATTGTATTTTAGTAAACACCCAATTTTAACGGGTATTCTTTTCTCGTTTCGAAAAAATCCCAAAATATGTGTCTCGCTTTTGTAGGTCCTCACCGCATGCGAATGTGTTCAAGTTGCGTTCGTTATCGATCTAGCATTTCTTATTCTCGTTGTCGCGCGTATTATTTCTATTCGTGCGCGTGTGCGTGCGCTCGCGTCTCGTTATTTACGCGTATCAAATCATTATTTTTACGTAAAACAAATCAGATTTCAAAATTGCTTTTAAAGAGTTTTTAATTTGGTACAAATACATAAGTCAACTTGTTGTTACACATGTAGACAAAAATTAAAAGCAAAATAATACTTCTTTAATAAAAACAAAAAAACAAGGTCAGGGAGAGAGAGAGAGACGCTGCTGCATACAACCAGCAGAGACACTTTGAGCTTGAAGCTTAAGTCCCCTTCTTCTTGTCTCTTTGCTCTTCCCATTTTGAGCAAAAACAATCGCCTCCCTCCTGCTTGCTTGCATTTCGAGACGGTTGGTACCACTTGTCTCCCATGAGTTTTGCTTCTATGCTCAATACCACACCTACACCACACCACCAAAGACACTATAAATTCATACCAAAGAGATACGAGTATGGGGAGAAAAAAATGAAAAAAAAACTCAGCCAAAGAGAACACTAACACAACAAACGCAAAGACACATATACTAAGCCTTCATCATTCCCTCTTCACCATTGCACTGCAGACAAGCACCACACCACCTCATCCTTCTCGGTTACTACACCTTCACCAAAGATGAAGAGGAGGGGACATTGAGAACAAAAAAACAAACATAAAATGTAAGACAAGAACATATACACAAAATGAACACAAAGAACACAAGCTCTCCTCCATCTTCAACACGACAACCACCTCACCACCACCAAAGACCACCACCTTTCCTTCCACATAAACACCACCACGCGCCTCCCGGACCTCTCTCACACCCCTCGCAAGGCACCACCACACCTCTCGCGAACCACCGCCATCTCACCGCCGTCTTCGTTTTTCTCTCTCACCCCAAAACCGAACCACCGTGCGTCCTCTTTACTCTTCCCTATCTCGCGTTTAGCCTCTCTCACTCAGGCGCGCGCCACCGCCGTCACCACCGCGAGCCATCCATCTCCCCGTTTGCAACCACCGTCGCGCGCCACTACGTCGCCGTCGTTCTTTCTTCGGACCTTCCTCTTCCCTCCTCCATCGTTCGCCGTTTCCCTCTCTCTCTCGCGGTACCTCTTTCTCTCTCTCTCTCGATCTGTATCTCTTTCGCGATCTGGTTTCCTTCCGTTGAATAAAATGGAACGCGCAGGGGAGGGGGTTTGAAGTGTAGGCTTTTTTTTGTTTTTTTTTTTTTTTTTTGTTGCTATGTTTGGTTAACAGCCCGTTGGGCTTTTCCCTTTCTTAGTATTTTTTTTTTGACATCTGATAACACCCCCCACATTTTTTATTACAGCCTATGTTTTTTTATAAAATGTAGACTTATGTTTAATATTGTTGTTAGTATTTCATTTTAGTGTTAAATGTTATTTTTGTTGTTAGTTGATGAATAATATATTCATGTTTGCTTGATTGTTGCAGTATGAGTTTTGTTCATTCATTTGCATTTGGTTATGGATTTAGAATTGATTTGAAATGTTCTACCTCTTTTCTAAAACCCATTTCATAGACTCAAATAAAATAAAAAAACCTCTTATTTTCAAAATAAGGGTAAGATAAATTGTCATTAACAATCAATCGCGCCGCCTGCCGTTTAGATTATTAATGGTGGTTTGCTTATCTTCGGCAAGTTAGTAGTGGGACCATTCTAACCGCTTGTTGTTCGGTCTCCACAAACACTCCTGTCTTTGCGAAAAACGCTTTCTTCCTCATTTAATAAAACCGATTGTCGTTAATCGGCCAAACGCGCGCCTGCCGCTTAGATCATTAATGACCGATTTTATTTTCAAAAGAGTTAGTAGTGGGACCATTCTAACCGTTGTTGTTCGGTCTCCACAAACACTCGTCTTTGTGAAAACGTTTTCTTCCTCATTTAATAAAACCGATTGTCGTTAATCGGCCAAACGCGCCGCTGCCGCTTAGATCATTAATGACGATTTTATTTTCAAAAGAGTTAGTAGTGTGGCCATTCCAACCGCTGTTGTTCTGGCCGCTACGAACACTCACCAAATTGCGAAAAACTCTTAAGCCGCTTTGAGACGCAAAAGACGAGAACTACGTAGCTTTGATCCTCATCCTTGTGAGTGCGTAGAGGACCGGTTCATGTCCCAGCAAGCCACTTCTTTTTTAAAAAAATCTTTGTTTTGTCACGATTTTCAAAGATACCAAAAACATTCTTTTCCCCTCCTGCTTTCAATAAAACAAAAATTCAAATAAAAAGAAAAGAAAAGAAAAGAAGTAGAACAAATTGTTTTCAAATCAAACTTTTATATAAACCACACATCAAGTTAATGGTTCCTTTCTGGTAGAAAGGACGCGTGAAGTGCTAATACCTTCCCATGCGTGCGAACCGAATTTCTAACCTACATCTCTGAGTTTTCAAAAGACCATCCGCTTTTCCAAAAAAAAGGTTTTTTCAATGTTTTCCTAAATAAATATTGGTGGCGGCTCTACTATTTTTCACGTTGTCAAACGAAAAGTCCAAACCGGATTTTTCGGGCGCAACAGGGATAGATGATGAGGGGGGTGAAAAAAATAAAACCCTTGGGTTTAATATGACTAACCAAGGGTGTCAATGCATTGGCAGTTGAGATAGACAATGTGACGGGGGGACATCGATGTCAACTAAGGCGTGTTTCACAAGGATATTACTTTTCCCACACCCCCTTGTACTCATCGCACGCCCCCAAACTATTTTTTTTCCAAAAATGACCTCGCGTAAGTGTTTTGGGTGTTGGAGAGGGAGTGTTTTGGGTGTTGGAGAAGAAGAGGGAGAGGGGTAGAGGGGGAAATTGAATTGTAAGTGGGGTTAGTTTAGTAAATGTGTAGGGTGAGGGGGTGTGTTTAGAGTAGGAGGGGGTGTGGGAAAAGCAAAGGCCGTTTCACAAAGTCTCATTTTTGCCAATTACGAATGGGCTAAAATTCTTACAGTCCCCAACTATTCACTAAACATTCTATGACATTTTGAAAAGACTAAAATACCGTTAATAAACAAAATAGTGCTAAGCGCGTCCCCTTTTTTCTGACTTTCAACACGTCTCATATTAATTGTCGTTTAAGGTTATGTGCGGGTATTAAGAAAATGATTGGATATGCTAAATTCTATAGTGAAAAAATGTGATAGACCAAAATACCCTTACACTTTTCTCGATTGGAACAAAGACACGGTTATTGATATTCTAAAGTAAAGGTATTGTTGGAAAGTAATAATAAATATTGTATTGAGATTCTAAAATGACAGTTAATTTGAGACAAAGAAAAATTCCAAACATAACCGTTAATATGAGACAGAGGGAGTATCAAATTGGTATGGTACCTTAATACAGTGGCATATGTTTTACCACACAATCTCGGGTTTGATTTTGTGTATCCAAGCAACTGAACTTGAATAGCCTGTGTCAATATATCTAGGTTTACAACTGAATAGCCTCTACCAATACCTTGGAATCTATTTCCTACTTTTTGCTTTGTCTTCAGGCTAGCTTGTAGACATATCACAGATACAGTGAGCAATTATTTGAACAAAAATAAATAAATAAATAAAAACAAAACCCTTGTGAAATTTCCAACACAATTCCATGTTACTCACTCATGAAATATTACATGTCATTTGGTGTTATGAATTTTGCACTTGACAACTCTTAATCCCACTATCCATATAGGTTAGTTTCTCACAAGCACTTCTCTGAATTGTGTAAAGCATACATGTTCTTGTCTCCTTGTTTCTTTCCGTAAATGGAAGAGTATCAGAAAGAAAATAGGTTTACACAAAAATCTAACTCAAGACTAAAATGCAAGTTGTACTCGTAATAACTTCAAATTTCAGGAAACCTCCATCAAACTTGGATATTTGGGTTATATTGTATTTGTCCAACTGGGCTTCCACTCAAATAAGCTATCTAGTTCTAGTCTTGAGAAACTTAGGTCTGGATGCCTTCTTCTCCATCTTTTCCCTCTTCTTGCGAGTCTTTTCATCTTCGAATGATTCCTAATTTGCAAAGCATACAAAGTTGAATTATTATGGTCCTTTGTGTGATCTTTGAAAGTGAAAATTAATCATGAAGATGATCATACCTCTGAGCCGCCTTGTGGCAAGAATCCTTTAATGAAGCCAAAGGATTGGTATGCTCCAAATGCAGGTATCTGGAAAATGTCAAGGGAGCAACTGTATCACTGACTTTCATCTGAAGGTTGTTGCATTCTCCTCTTTTTAATGCATAAAAAGTGTTTTACAATTTTTAATGTTAAGCAAGTTCAGATATTGATTACAAATTTAATTAACACACACACACACACACACACACAGGGGACATCTCAAGTGAGAGGGCCTTATTTATGTGAGTGAGAGGAACAAATCATATCTATTAGATTCAACAATGAATGGTCACATTAAAACATATAAAAGTCATTAGACTTTTTTAAGTTGGCATGTGACTCTTCAAACTTTTAACTAACTTTGAATCATGACCATCCATGTATGGTTTGTATGGCCTAGATTTACTCCTTTTACTCTCTCACATAAAAAAGCCACTCTCTCTCTCTCTCTCTCTCTCTCTCTATATATATATATATATATATATATATATATACACACACACACACATATATATAGGGAAAAACAAAGTCATAATTCAAGCAGTTCCCAACAACTGAAACCGTACAGAACACTTGATATAATTTATCAATGGACAAACTACTATGTCTGTGCAACAACAATCACTGGGGGTTAAATGATAAACCACACAGTGTTTTGGGCGCTTCCTCTCTTTAGCACTCCAATCCCTTTCCCTTTCCCTTTCCCTTCAAGTTTGTATTTTTCTGTCATATAACTTAACTTTTGGGCATGCACTAATAAGTAATTCTAATGAACCTTTGGATAAACTCCTTTGTGTGCACACACGCACAAACTGCCAAGCCTGGCAGATAACAAAACCTGTTTATGAAGCTAAGTCTACACTCCTTGAAGTGGCTCCAATCCGAGTGTGATTATAGTATTGACAATTACAGTCTTATTCTATATTCTAAAAGTATACCACATTGTTGTGTCAATTAACTCCTCCTTATGGCAAATGATCATGTCAGTCTAACTGCAGATTGAACCACATTCTAAAAGTACACAACATTTTTGAGCCACTAAAGCAACCAAAAGCTTATCTTGGAGCAGATGGACCTTACCACAAGATATGTGTACCAGAACTTTCCAGAGAGGATGGACATGACTTGCACAAAGCATGTTATGTAGATAACATCATGTAAATAGCTGCAAAAGATGACCAACAGTAAGTGAAGAATATATATCATACATCTAGAAGATAGCGAAAAATTCAGTCTATCTGACCTTTAATTTTCGACATATTTTAGTTTCACATAAGAGGGTTAGTGATACAATGGCTATGAACTTCATTGACAAAACTCTGGAAATTATATATCAACAGATACAGATTACAAGGGAACAAAAATTACAAGATAGAGAGGGGTGGTAGCTTATGATAGATTCAACAGATATAACAGATTATAAGGAGTACACTCAAAAATTACTGTTTGATTGAATATAGATGGCAAATACTCTGTTTCAGTGATGAAACAGAGAGTACAGAGTAGCTACCAACAGTCTTCATTCATACATGCAGGCAAAGGCTGAAATGAAGTACTTGGAGTCACCACTTTCTTCAGAAGAGAAACATGGAATACAGGATGTACCCTACTGTCAGCAGGGAGTTTGAGCTTGTATGCTACAGCTCCAACCTTCTTCTCAATCTCATAAGGCCCGTAGTACCGAGGGCTAAGTTTTTGATTCATCCTCTTGGCCAAAGTTTTCATCTTATAAGGCTGAATTTTCAAAAACACCATGTCACCTTCCTTATACTCAACATTTCTCCTATGTTTATTAGCTTGAGCTCTCATCACATCTTGAGCTTTCACTAATTGTTCATGGAGTTCCTTCAACATCACATTCCTCTCAGCAGTCATCCTGTTCACTTCCTCTACTGCAGAACTGCTCACATCACCTCTTATGAGCACCGGTGGGTCTCTACCATAGAGAGCATGGAATGGAGTAGTCTTCAACGAAGCATGGTAGTTAGTGTTGTACCAAAACTCAGCCCAACTCAACCATTTAGGCCATTGTTTCGGTCTTCTCCCTGTCACACATCTTAAATAAGTTTCTAGACACCTATTTACCACCTCGGTCTGTCCATCCGTCTGTGGATGATAAGCACTGCTATACTTGAGCTTTGTACCGGATTGCTTAAGTAATTCAGCCCAAAAAGAACTCAGAAAAATCTTGTCTCTGTCAGAAACTATAGAAGTAGGGAATCCATGCAACTTCACCACTTCCTTGATGAACAAGCTAGCTACCTCTTTAGCTGTGTATGGATGACAAAGGGGTAGAAAATGTGCATACTTGGAGAATCTGTCCACCACAACTAGGATAGTATCCACACCCAAAGCCTTAGGTAAACCCCCAATAAAATCCATGGATATATCACTCCAAACTTGAGTGGGAACGGGCAAAGGCTGAAGCAAACCCCCTGGACTAAGAGTTTGATATTTATTCCTCTGACAAGTGTCACAAGCCTCCACATAATCATGAATCATCTTCCTCATACCTTCCCAATAGACCAGGCCAGCCACTCTTTTATATGTTCTAAAGTAACCCGAATGACCCCCTGTAGCTGTGTCATGTAATTCACTCAAGATCCATTGAATCCTTGGTGAGTTTTTTGGTAGCACAATCTTGTCATCTTTATATAATCTTCCTTTCTTCAATTTAAACCCCTTGTGACTCTCAGGATCACTCAACAAATCCTGGACCACGCCCTTAAGCTTGCTGTCAGCCATTACTTCTGCTTCTAGTCCCTCCCAAACTTCACATTGGAGAGTTGTAATAGCTGTGAATTGAAGCTTTCTTGACAAGGCATCAGCTACTCTATTCTCACTACCTGGTTTGTACTTTATTTCAAAGTCATAACCAAGTAATTTTGAGATCCACTTTTTTGTCCTTCACCCATTACCCTCTGCTCAGTTAGAAAACGTAAGCTTCTCTGATCAGTGTGTATTTTAAAGTGTCTGCCCAGCAAATATGGCCGCCATTTCTGCACTGCATTGACCACTGCCATTAGCTCTCTTTCATACACAGATTTCCTTTGGGCTCTCTCTGATAGAGTGTGACTCATGTATGCAATTGGCCTTCCATCTTGCATGAGGACAGCCCCTAATCCCTTGCCTGAAGCATCGGTTTCCACAATGAATTCTTTGTCAAAATTAGGGACTGCTAACACTGGGATAGTTGTCATCGCATGCTTGAGTGCCTCAAAAGCTGCTTGAGCTTCACCATTCCACACAAAGCTATCCTTTTTCAACAATTGAGTCAATGGCCAAGCAATCTTGCCATAGTCTTTGACAAACTTTCGGTAATAGCCTGTCAAACCGAGAAATCCTCTCAATCCTTTTATCTCACGAGGTACTGGCCAATCCATCATGGCTTCAATCTTTCTGGGGTCAGCAGCCACCCCCTTTCCCGAGATAATATGTCCTAAATACTCAATTTGCAGCTGACCAAATGAGCATTTTTTCTTGTTAGCATATAATTGATGTTCCTTCAAAACTGTCAGCACTATCCTTAGATGCTCCTCATGCAACTCACTGCTGCCACTGTAAATAAGTATGTCATCGAAGAACACTAACACAAACTTTCTCAGATATGGTCTCAAAACCTCATTCATTAAAGCTTGGAAGGTGGAGGGAGCATTAGTGAGCCCAAAGGGCATCACAAGATACTCATAATGTCCCTCATGTGTCCTAAATGCTGTCTTCTCAATGTCTTCTTCCTTCATTCTGATTTGGTGATAACCCGACTTCAAATCAAGCTTAGAGAAGATCATTGCTCCACCCAATTCATCAAGTAATTCATCAATCACAGGTATGGGAAATTTATTAGGGATAGTAACCTTATTTAAAGCTCTATAATCAGTACAAAAACGCCATCCTCCATCCTTCTTTTTGACAAGTAAAACAGGACTAGAGAAGGGACTAGTACTATGTCTCACTATCCCAGCATTTAACATATCTCTAACAATCTTCTCAATTTCGTTTTTGATAAAACGGATACATAAGGCCTTATATTAGGTATTGCAGCTCCCTGTTGTAATACAATAGCATGATCATGAGCCCTTGGAGGTGGAAGACCAGCTGGCATGTCAAAAACTGATGCAAATTCTGCTAGCAAGCCCTCCCAAAGCCTGCGTCGACCACGAATCTCGTGTCCGGTGCTACACTCAATGTAGTATCCTCCCCATCTCCTTGAAGCGACTTCATCATGGTCTTCCATGAGGCTTGAACCGTACAGAGTTCAGGGTCTCCCTGAATAACATGCTGCTGTCCACCTTGAGTCCATTTCAAGCTGAGATTCCTGAAATTGGCCTCAATATTACCCAAGCTAGCCAACCAATCCATTCCCAACACCACCTCTACACCTCCTAACTCCATTAGAAAAAAATTCTGAGCAAATTCAACCTCCTGCACTGTGAACTTCAGCCCCTTACACACCCCCTTATTCCTTACCATCTCACCCGTTCCAATCTCCACCAAATACACAGGAGTATCTTGCATCAGTAGCTTCAATTCCTCCACAATCCTTGGAGAAATGAAGTTGCTCGTGGCTCCAGAATCAATGAGGATCAAGACTCTCCTACCATTGATAACTCCCCAAACTTTGAAGGATTTGTTTGATGTAAATCCTTCCTTACTTCGCAAAGACAATTGCAAAGTTTTCATTTCAGTAACCACTTCACTCAGTGCAGCCAATTCTTCTTCTTCTAACTCAGTCTCTTCTCCATCCTCAACTTCACATAACATCAACTTCATGTGTTTAAATTTACACACATGCTCCTTGTTCCACTTATCTCCACATTTGAAACATAACCCCTTCTTTGATCTCTCCTCTAACTCTGCAGAATTAAGCCTCCTCCCCTGTACAGCCTCCAAACTCTTCTTCTCTGCCCCTTCAGTACTAGTACTGCTACTACCTCCTTTTCCACTCTCCTTTGGGCTTCCCCAAGTACTACGAAACTTGCTATTGGAGCCCTTCCAATCATTCCTCCCCTTCGTTTCTCCATGTCTGCGTAATGCAGCGCGGCTTCTCTCTTCAATTAACGAGCACGATCCATCCATCAGTCGGCGGATCTTCATACTCATACAACTTCACTTCAGCTCGCACCTCCTCCTTCACTCCATTGAGGAAAATGCTGTCCAACATCGTACGTTCATCACGCCTCAACGGTGCAACGTACAATTCAAACTTCTCACGGTACTCTGCAACCTGCATACGCTTCCTCGCTTCAAGCTCAACAATGGTCCAAGAGGTTGTTAATCGTTCCCGACGAAACGACGCTTCACCGCTCTCGTAAACTCCTCCCAAGTCCTCGCCGAGCTTGTTCTTCCCACCATCCGAAACCAATTCGGTGTGCGATCCTCCAACGCAATTACGACGGGCGTCGATCTTATCGCGTTCGGTACTTCGTTGATACGAAAGTACCTCTCCACTCGTATCAACCACCCACGAGCATCCTCACCGAAAAACCGGAATCTCCGACTTACGCGCGCCTCCACGATAGTGATGGCGACATAACTACCTAGAAATTTGAGAACCTACCTCTCCCAACTAACTCATTTAGAAATAACCGAATTCCCTCCTCTCTGTCCTAATCTCTCTTATATAATTATATCATAATATCACTGCCACATTACTTCTATCGATCTGTGCATAACTGCTGTCCCAGTCCCATTGGAATTATCGGCCTTCCTCCTAGAATAGGTCCGCACAATTGGGTGCCTAATGCTAACAGCAAGGACATATTGTTAACTGGAAATCTTAATATTAAGGGGAGGGAGTGATTGATGACTTCCCCGGACCTATGGGAGCAGCTGATTGTAACTTTTAGGTTCATCCTATGAAAGATCAAGTCGAAAACCCATTACCGAAGATAAATTATAAGTTTTTAATCAAAATTCAAGATGCAATTCTAGTGCATAGACAGTGATAGCAAGTGGCCTTAACCAAACCACTGCCCTCCAACTCATACATTTTGTTTTCACATAAAGTGATCTTTAGCTATAATTTATCATGGAAAAATGAAGAATGTGAAACTTAGTGGAGGGTGGGAGCTGGCATTGACTAGAAAAGGTGATAATTTTGCATATCCCAATAATAATATTGCTCCTATCTTACTTAAAAAGATAAAATAAGTGTATAGTTTTTCACTTACGAAAAATTCCTTATAAGTGCTTACGGAGAAGTTTGTCCAAACTGAGAAAAAAACATAAGAATAAGACGAGGCAAAGTCATACCCACAAACTCCACCAGTACTCATATCAAACCCACCATCTAAAAGTTCACCATCTTCGGCGTAACTAGGAGTTGCCATCTTAGCAAGTTGTTGATAGGGAATAAGATATACAACAGAAGTCACAACTAGGCCAATCCAGTGCTTCCAAGTGAACGTGGAGTGAAAGATTAACATCCTTACTAATACATAAATAACCTGTTACGTTCAGGTCACCAATAATCAATACACTAATAAATAAATTTAGGAACAATGACTTGTTTATGTTCATGTTAATGCTCAGCATCTCATGCCAAAAACTAATAATCATAATACATGAGAGTCAGCATACTCTAAATTTCACCAATTCTCCTTTCAAATCTCCATAATTGAAAATAAATTCAATAAAAAAAAAACAAGCAGACTAAAAATCTTGCAGAAATTATCCTCAGAGTGAAAAACCCTAGCAAAGAAAAGCAAAATTGCAAATAGAAAGAGCCGTAGTGTAGAGAAAAAGTACATTGCAGGCGATGATGATATGGCGGAGTCTAGTCATGTGACGAGCGTTCTCTTCCTTGCGTTTCTTCGCCCCCTGATTCGCCATTTCGATCAACTTTACCTAACAACGTGACCGGTGACGCCGCAGCTGCTACATACATACATACATACTAGTGAGAGGGAGTGTGATTCGCATTTAATCTATTGTCAATCCAATAGATCTCAAAAATCTGATTGAGAATACATGTTTTCTACAATTTCTACAAGTTAATTCCCAATTTATGAGGACGATATTCTGGTTGGTTTATTCCCAATCCCATAAGAGATGGAAGGAAAGATACATGCATGCAGAAAACGAGATAGAGATAGAGAGAGAGAGAGAGAGAGAGAATACCGTTGTGAGCAAGATGATGGTGAAGCGATCACGACGGCTCTCTGATTTCACCGCTGGTTCGACGGTGAGAAAGAGAGCAGGTGCGGTGCTCGATTATACTCAGGTGCGGTCCTCCCTTCAATTTAGTCTATATTTACATCATATTAAATTAGTTTTTTATTTTTATAAAAGTATTTCAATTTAACATAAAATAAACTAAATTAAAACACTTAAACTGAAGTCAGGAAATAATATTTTACCAAAAAAAAAAGAAGACAGGAAATAATTTGATATATTGTAAAAATATGAGAAAGTAAATTGAATTTTTATAAAATTTTAGGGACTAAATTAACTAATATCTAAATATAAATCTGTAAATGTCTCATGGGATTTCATTTTCTGAGGTTCTAAATTTAAAATGTTTGTTTATAAGAAAAATATATATATAACTTATAGAAAAATTCAAATTTCATTATTTTTTAAGGATTTTGGTTTTGCATTATTTTCAAATTTATATGAATATTGTTGTTCAATTAACTCACTCTAATGCCTAAATAATATGTAATTTAGATGGAGAGAAATAGTGGATTAGGAGGTTGATTATCTTCATCAGATGTGCGATGTTTTCTTTTCATAAATACTCTTTTCCTAATGTGGGTTTTGGCTAACGATGATGTTTTGAGAGAGACCTCCCCACTTTCTCTTTTCATTGTAAGAAGTTGAACACCTCTCGTCCTCCCATCAATAAATTATTGCTTATCTAAAACAAAGTAAATCCTTGTATTTTTTGGTACCTCAGGAGAAAAAAACAAAACTAGAAAAAACAAAACCAAAAACTAGCTTCTTAAGAATTGCACCCCACTAGCATCAACAGCTAATGAAGAAGCAAGACCTCAAGGAGGAGTAGCAGGCAAGGGGAATTCGAGTTGGCACCAAACTTAGCTAGGAAACCAGCACAAACATTTCCTTCACAACGAGGGTGTGGGCTAGGCGAACGATCCAATCACGAGACAAGAAATCCTTGATGTTGCAAATGATGAAAGCATAGACATGAGACGAGCTATTGGAGCTAGTAATGAGCTCCAAGAACTGAAGTGCGTACACAATATTCTGATGACCACTATTCCAAGCAAGAGTGAGACGGTGATACATAGCAAGCAACTCAACATGCAGGTTGTTAGAGATTCCCATGTTGCCATAAAATCCAGAGAGCCAATGGTTGAATCTAATTGAGAGTTTCTTTGTATCGTTGAATAAGGTACTCATCCATCTCATTGAGCTGGAGAAACCTAAATTCACAATTCATCCATGCCTCAAATTAACAATGACCCTCTTATGCAAGTATGATAGACTTCCTTTGGTAAGGTATTAGTAATTATATAAAAGTAGCATTTAAATAACCCCAAATGTCACTAAGGGCATTTGCCCCTACACTCTCTTGAGAGTACATTCGTCCCTGCTCACAGGTTCGATTTTTCGCAATGACAAACTCAGTGTTGGCAAGTGTGAGATTTGCTTCTAAGCACAAACAAAAATTAGTCTTTTGTTAAAAGTTTTGGAACACTCTCTGAATTGCCAACAATAGTCTGGAAAAAATTGAAATTTCACATATATACATCTCAGTGTATTGCAATTAGTAATTGTACATAAGTAGTATTTAAATAACCCAAATGTCACTGATGGCATTTGCTCCCACACTCTTGAGAACATCCCGTCTCTGCTCCTAGGTTTGATTCCGACAGTGACAAACTCAGTGTTGGCTAGTGTGAGATGTGTTTTTGATCACGTGCAGAGTTTAGTTTTTCGTTGAAACTGTTGGAACACTCTATGGGTAGTCAGCAATGGTCCTAAAAAAATTTGATACTTCACACACACATATATACATCTCACTATATTGGAAGTTTGGAACCAAATCCATAATTTCAATCCTAATTTTTGTTTACTTATGCTGATGTACTCACATTGCATACATTAGTACATGTTATTTTGGTTCTATTGAGGTTGCAAGAAGAGTTGGTGGTTATATTTGCATAAAATAAACAATCATAGCATTTGCATTAATATGTAATTCCATGAGTCAATTGGTCCTGGTAAACACCAATGCAAACAATCATTCTGGACTTTATCATTTCCTCCCAATGGTTGAAACTGGCGATATGGTCCTGGATGCCCATCAGGTCTCAACAGTGAGAGCCTAGTTGTGTCTAAAAGTTTCATGTTTACACCTACTGAGCTAGCAATTGCACTAGCAGCAACCTTTTCAAACACTTCAACTTCAATGTTCCTCATAGTTGAATCTACATCATTGATATCTATCTGATTCTCTTTGAAGGGTACTGTCCTATTGCAATATCCTCCACTAAACCACTCACCATTTTCAAAGTGATCTGGTGTGGTTGTTCTAAAGAAAACAACAGCTTTGTGGTTATTGTTTGTGACAAAATCAAACACCAGCTGCAATGCTTTGCGGTACGCATCGTAAAATCCTAGCTCTGTTAAATTCTTTTTAGGGCAGTAATGGCAGCCTATTACAGTGTTATTTTCATGGTATATTGATGTCTTGAGAAACCATTTGCCACCAGCCATGACAACATAATCAAAATTGTTGTATTGATTGGTCCATTTGTTGTCTAGAATGTCAAGATATAGTTGTATCTCTGAGTAGGAAACTCCATTCATGTCCTCAAATATATCTGCTTTGATTAGGAAAGGAGACCATATTATTGAGAGTGTGAAGTTGTGGGAGGGGAACTTCCATGTCTTTGATCTATATTCTTTGTCATGGTACACTTCATCAGCTACTTCTACCTGCACCACACAATCAATATTATTGTAAAGTTGCTAAACAATAGTTTTAGATTAGAATATATGGAGCAATGAATGCTTATTAATTAACACTTGTGTTTACATTTATAAATGCTGGAGTTCCTTGCATTTAGTTCTCTTTTAGAGGTTTTTTTTGTCATCTCCACACTCATCATTATTTCTCTCTTAATTTTTTCCACTAAATGCATGATCCTCAAGTCTAAATGTGACTGCGCATGGGATCAATATCCCAAATGATCACACAAACTAATATTGAAGATTTGGTTAGTGGTGTGTTTGCGAGTAGTGAACCAACCATATTAAGGACAAAAGACTCCAAACTGATCATAAGAAAAAGCACACCAAACTATTTTGTTTGCAAGGAGTGCACCAACACGTTCGGAATTCAAGTGTGAGTGATTAGTCTTATATCGATTAGGAATTAGCTAAATCAAGGACATATAACAGTGGTGACTCAAATACTCAATGCCTTAAGGTTTTGGGTGGAGATGTGGCGTCCAAGTCTCTTGGTGATCCTGGTCATTAGCTCGTTGTTACTCTCAGTGCTCCCCAAACTCCCCCAACAAGTGGTATCAGAGTCATTCAGCTTGGTGGAGGAGCGGGAAGTGAATCTTGGTTTAGATCAAGTCTAATGATGTAGGTGACTCACATCTGAGGGGGAGATTGTTGGGAAGTAAAGTGTGAGTGGTTAGTCCTACATCGACTAGGAATGAGCTAAATGAATGATATATACGAATAGTGTCTCATATACTCAATGCCTTAAAGTTTTGGGTGGAGATGTAGTGTACAAGTCACTTGGTGGTCCTGGTTATTAGCTCGTTGTTACTCTAAGCGCTCCCCGAACTCCCCAACACAACCATATAAGCTCAAGCTGTTTTTCACAATTGTAATAATTGCAAGTAAACCGCTTTATTATTATTATTATTATTATTATTATTATTATTATCAATAAAAAGGATTAATCACTGTACTTAAAAAGGAGATGCATTGCAGATGCAGTGCAAGCCCTTAAAAAGGCCAAGCATGTGATGTGGAGATTGCATGTGGTTAGACGAAGAAGATAAAGAGAAGTGTACTAATAGTAGTACCTGAGAGAGAATACAAAGAAGGGATTGGACGTGATTGCGGGAAATGGAATCACCAATAAAAGCCCATGATTTATTCCTCATAATGTGAAGAAATTTGCTTGGTTCAAACTTGGGTAATTCACAGCCCCTTGGTTTCCACCTCCAGTAAAGATAACCATAATCAGGACGTCCATTTCTCATACAATTTTGATGATCTTCAATCACATGGCAGCTCTCATTAGTGTACATTGGACCAGATAGGTCCTTCACCCATTCTCCCACAAAAACATCACATTTCACTGCATGCATGCATGCATCTAAATACTATTATTTCATTGAAAGGAAATAAATTATTACTTGATAAGAAAAATTATGTTACCTACGTACCTGTGGGTGAGTCAGTTGGTAACAGCGATGAATCTGTAGTGAAGAGGAGACGGAAAGCGAGACCGGCCAAGAGACATGAAACTGCAAACTTGAGGAAGACATGGTTGTGTTTCAAATCACACCACCACCGGATTCCCTTCACCATCTTTCACGATCTATCTTACACAACAAACCAGACGGTGGTCCTATTTATGAAATACTAGTAATTTATTAATTACTATAAGAAAATTTAAAGGGGTACTGTACGTGTTTTTTTTTCTGCATTATTATTCCTCTTGTTCTGTTCTATGAGCTTTAATGACAGTAACTTGTAGTTTTGGCTCTGTTTGGCGTTTGCATTGGAAACATGTCAAACCACACTGTAATGTAATGTAATGCATGACATAACTCATTGACATTGAGAGCCAGGATTCATGACTCATGAGTAATAAAGATCCATTCATGCATGTTTGGATTATCATAACTCCACAATTTAGGTGGTCTAAAGTAGAATTATTTTTATTTTTTTGAATAAATCTCGATCTAATTATAATTGATAAAAAAAAAAACTTATGTGTGAGGAAGAGTAGAATGTGTCATTCAGGCTAACCGTTTGACACAAAATATGTTGTTTGTTCTCCAGAGTCAGTCCACACGCTCCTTACTTCATGGATCTGTGTTCATATCACGTGCCATCATAACCACATGTTATCGTATATGCTTTGATCTTAAATTGAAAAATAGCCTAAGAGTGAAAACCAGAATGAATGGGTGGATTGATGAAAAACCACAAGTAATTGGCATTAGCCATTAATAGTGAGATACAAATGTGATAATTTAACACATTTTGAGTTATTTATACCTACACTAAATAGGTGCAAACCAAATAGAAAAATCCACGGTAATATATCTCCAGACAGATCATATGAAAACCAAAATTCACTTGCAAATGCATAACTACTAGTACAAACTGATCAAGGAATAAACTCCAAATTTTTACACATCAAATTCTACAATGGATGCAGGACCACTTCGATTTTCCTAAAACTAGTTAGTACTTGATATCAAGCACAAAATTTCTAATGCAGTTTTTTGAACATACAGATAATAAAAATTTACACATTGCATTTGCATATGTGATCTAAATCCTAGCTGCGCACAGAATCACTTCGGCACGATGGATGAATTGCAACTGATTCAAGACTTGTTCCATGATCAATAAATAGTGTTTCTGAATGTTCAGAAGGATGGCACAAAACACGCCTTCTCAAACCTGTAAATGAATTATTTTCCAAATTTTGATTATTGAGCTGCTCGAGGTGCTTTCATGCCAAATCCATGCTTCACTTTTTCAACTCTGTAACATTATCAAGAAAACGAGGCTTAGTGGTAATATTAAAACAAATAACTAACTAGTAAAACACTATTATTTCCAAATAAGTTCGAAATATAAGTGCAACAAAACAAAAGAGGTGGATAATTATTAGAGAACAGAAACGGGAACAGAAGCTACGAAATCCAGCACTTACGTCGGTGCAAGTTTGCCAAGGCTGTCCAGCTCTTCTCCTGTGTCTTCATCGAGGACTCTACCCGAAATTTCGATGATATAAGATCTCTCTGTATCAGTGGGAAGTCCTCTGCTAGCAAGCAAATCCAAATCTTTTTGGTGAAGTTCCCTACCATTTACAAAAATACCAGTATTCCCACCAGAGCATTTGTCTGGTAAGGGATGATTGAACTCTTCAATAAATGGCTGCAACAGAATTCACCTCGTTTAGTCAATATCATTGGACTAGATCTATAAGCATACAGCCAATAAACTGAGCTAGAATTGTAGAACTTACAGGAATTATTCCAAGACAAGGCCCACCCATGATACCCCAAAATCCAGCCCGAAAATCATACCTGTAGAAATAAAAAAATTCAGTAGACTGTATAAGAAATCGACACAAAGTAATAATTTGTTGCAAAATTGTGATATAATGCATCAAGTAATGTCATTCTGTCGTAGCCAAACATGAAACCATGCTGTTATGTCAATATTCGTGTAGCAGATAATCGATGTTTAACTGAGTCCACTCATTAAAGGAAGGTTACAGTTGACTGTAAAGTATACTGACCAATAATTTCCAGGCTGGATTGGTCCAGCTTGCTTTTCAGCCTTCTTAAGAACACGATCTGATAAGGGCCGACCATTCACAGTAACCTTAGTTTTTCCACGATCATCTGTTTGATTAGACCGGGAGAAATCTCGGAAGCTTTTCTTGATTATGTTAGCAATGAATGATTCACCCCCTTTGTTAGATCTAGGATGTTCATGTTCTCGGCTAGTATCTCTAGAATCCTGGGAGACCCCTGTGTTAGAATAATCATGGACATCCATCTCAGTTGCAACTGCTGCCTCTTTCAAAGAATTCTGGCGTGATGTTATCTTTTCGACTTTTGTCTTCTCTTGCTCTGAGCGGCTACTTCGGTTGCCTTTTCCAAACCGATTTACAGAATGGTTATTACTAGTGTGATCAAAATACTCCTGCAGAGGTGAGCCAGCAGGAGGAGATAGAGAGTCTTTAGTTGGTCGTTGAATGGACTTCGTAACCTGCCTTGGAGCAATCGTTACTTCTGGACTATTTTCATCTTCAGAGGTACTAGGAGATGAATAATGAAAAGTTTGCATCTCCTGCGACTTGTTAGAGTTCAAAGCAACCACTGAAAGGGGTTCTTTATCTACTGAGAGAAAATCATAACCAGAATAATCATCAGATGAGAAGTTGGCACCGCTCCTGTTCGCATGACCACGGGAATGTGATACATGGCTACTCAGAACCTCATTAGAACTATTATCAACCCTTGTGGAAATTCCTTTCATCTCTGAATGAGGAGAGATAACCAGCTTCTTATTGATGACAGCAAAGCTGATTTCTGAATAACAGGCCCCACACTGAACTTTCTGCTGATGATCTTTCCCAAGAACCAGGGCTCTTTTCGGCAACTGCAGCAACTCGAAGCAATTATGACACGTGATGAAAGGCGAACCACCAGCTACAGGACGGCAACGCTGGCTACTACTAGATAACATTACTTTTCGAGGACGGCTTCGAACAAAAACACCAGTCTCAGAGTTGAAGTCACTAGGCCATCTTGTATGTAATTGATTTTCACGAAAATGCACAGGAGGAATCAAAGTTCTAGAATTATGAACATGTGAACCAAATGCCCTTGGGATCTCATGTTGACATAACATAGGATCATTTGAAGTATCAGAGAACCTACTGTTAATGAACGACGAAGATGGCACGGGAACTGAACCTCTTCGTTTGTTGTCATAGCAATGGAAACAAGAGCAAGAAGGCAGGTGAGGCATTGTATTATGCGCATATAATTCATATGAATCTGGATTAGCATCAACATACCGTCCGGGAAAGTAGGGATGCAATGGTGGTTGTGGGAACTGATGTGGACCTCTCCTCAGCATTTGGGATGCAAAAGGATCCCCATATTGGTTTGAATTATGCATTGAAGGATGGAAGTTGGGCATAGGCATTTCATGACCACTTATATAATAAGGATATGGATCATGATGATTATTGAAATGAGGGGGACCTGCCATATGCTTATCAGGACCAACAAACTGCCTTGAAGTCCTATTCAATCCTGACGATCCATCGGGAAACCAAGGATCGGAGACACCATAAGGATGAGGATCCGGAGGAATAATCCTTTCATCATGAATGCCCTTTTCTTTTGGGTTGTTAACCATTTCAGACGAATTACCAATTCGGTCTTTCAACTCACTCAACTTCCTTAGAAGCTCAGCTCGGTCTTGCTCGAGGTGCTGAACCCTTTTCGCACCATCTGTTTCTTTATGATATCTCCGCGATTCCATATAATTATTAGAAAAACCGGAATAGGCATTTGAAGGTCCCTCATCAGGATAATTTGAAGTGGAAAATCTCACACTTTCTATATCAGCTCGTGGCTTCCTCCGAAACCCCTCCAACTCAGGTATCCCTCCATTTTGCCAGTTAGAATTTCTCCCAGAGAATTTCGACCCATTTTCATCATGATCAATTTGAGACTTTTGTTCCTCCTGTTCTCTTCCAATTGCTTTACCCACTTCATCATTGTTTGTATCGACATGAACATCATTCTCTGATTGATTCAATGTTTCCTCGCGTCCATAATTAGCTTTATCCATATCGCTTTTTGAGGGACCGCTGCTGGATTTAGCATCAACATCTGAAGTATCAGCTGGTTCAATTAAGCCTTTCTGCAATGAATTTTCTGATTTGGAAGAATCCCCTTCAACTTTCCCCTCATCTGACAAGTTACCACTCACATACACTTTGTGCTTTGCTGCAAATTAAAAGTAAATCGACAACTACTACAATCAGAAACATATTTTCCATGTTCTTGGTTTGTTTTTCAGTGCAAAATATTTGATCACCACTTGTTTTTGACTGATATAGAAACAAAGCAAATAAGCAAATAAATAAAAATTGATTGAAACAGATAAAATGGGAATGAAATTATAATGAATGCTGCTGCTACAAACGGAAATGCAATTTATTTCTATAATGTTGTTGCCTGCCTAATAAAAATGCCTTAACTTTATCATTAAAAAATTCTAAAGCTTATGAAAAGTGAAAGAAAAGTGGAGTAAATGTAAGAAGGAGAAGAAGGAAATAGTAAGTAACCTCGAAGAACAGCACCGCAACCACCACATTGATAGACAGAGTAATCAGCGAGCTCAGGAAGTAGATTTTCACACTTTGGGCAACGAACTAAGCGGACCTTGGAGGAGTCCTCCGCCATTGGTAGCGTGAGAGAGAGTGAGTTACTGAGCGAAGAAGAAGGCTTGAAGTTGAAGCATAGAGAAGCACATGAGAAAAGGAAAGGAAAGGAAAAAGAAGATGCTTGGTTTGAGGGAAACGACAGCGTTGGAAAGAGAAGCGTTAAGCAGAGCTTTCGTTCTCAACTGAATAACAACGCTGAAAGAAAAAGAGATTAAAGAGAAAGAGAAAGAGAATCCCTTTTTGCTTTTTCTTAGAGAGAAAATCCAAACAACACCACAAAGCAAGTAGTAGTAGTAGTAGTAATAAAAATAAAGAGGGAGGAGGGTTAATTGAAAATGAGAATCATCATCATCGTAGGGAGGAGAGGGGACACATTTTCCTCTAAGAATCTTAGAATTTGGCGAGATTAATTAAACCCTCAAATTCTAATTCATTCATTCATTCTAATGCAGGAAAGGATTACAGGAAAATCCCCACTGTTACATGTGTGTGTTTTGGTTGAGATTTGAGAGAGAGAGAGAGAGAGAGAGAGAGAGATTAAAAATTAAAATACTCGTCCTCTCCGTGACCGTTTACCGAGGTAGTAGTACTAGTTGGTTGGTCCTTGTCCTAATAGGCCAACCAGAAGAACAAAGAAAGAAACAACCAAATAATTGAGTCTTAATTCCAACAGAAAAGAAAAGAAAAGAAAGCAGTGAAACGACGTCGTTTTGTTTTTATTTTTTTGTATTTATGTCATGGTGGTAGCAGTAGCAGTAGCAGGTGTGTGTGCATTGGGAATGGACACTGGTTTATTTGTTTGAAAGGGAGGAAACTGAAACAAACAAACAAACGCAGGTTGAAGTTGAAGTTGAAGGTAAAAATATGTGAGTTAGAGTTAGGATAGGGTAGGACCTGTTCTTTTCCGTTGTTTTGTTGTGTTATGTTATTATGATTATGATGTAATTCTCAGTTGTCAATTTATCAATGCCCATTTACTAACGCCACTCCAACTCAACTAACACTTGTCACTAATCTTAATTCATTTCCCTTGTTTCCTTCTTTTACACTTTTTTTTTGTTACACCTTGTTTCATTCCTTTTGATACCCCCCCCCCCCCCCCCTCTCACCATCATGCAACCCAAAAGCTATCAATTATTTAGCTCTATCATAATTATTTTTATCAACTTATTCAAATTGATTTTTTATACTATTAACCAAACTAGCCATGAATCCCAAATCCCATGATGACCCCCCCACCACTCTACTTCCATCTATCGTCCAACGTTTCCTTTTCTTTATCACTGACATATCTTTGACTTTTGTTTTTGGAATTTGATTCTATATGCTCCCCTCTCACCCACTTTTCTTAAATTTGTAGTAGTAAAGTAAAGATTAAAAACAAGGAAGGCTCACGTTAGCCATTCCCATCCTTAGGTGTATGCAACTGGCGGATCTTGTGAAAAAAAAAAAAAAAATTGGAAGCGCAAAACAATATAAATATATAAACCAAAAATTAATTGTGTTTAATAATAGTTTCTTGGTTTAGTGGTATAAGTTATCTTTGTCAATTTTAATGTCCCGAGTTCAAATATTTTAATCTGCAATTTTTATACTAATTTTTGAGAAAAAAATACAAATAATCTATTAAAAAGAGAGGCATGCCATCATCACAAGAATTGAACTGGGGACCTAAATACACCAATAATGCTCTTATCCGCATGGCTACTAATACTTTTGTTGCTTCGTGTTCATTTTGGTTCTATATATTCTAACTTTGAGTATAAAATATATCCGTATATATTAACTTAATGGGAGTCGGAGTACAGCAGCTCCCACAAGCTCTATAAAGATCCGCCACTGGGTGTATGGGTAGAGATGTTAAAGTGAGTCGCCTGAACCGGGTTAGGCTGGCACATTGGGCCGTAAAAGTATGTTGGGCTAGGCCAGTCTAGTTGTTAACTAGGTTGTGCCTTCGGTAGTTCAGTTCAATTCATAATACTTGGTTAATGGGTCAGCCCAACCCAATCTAACTTTTAACAAAACAAACCATTAATAGTGTTCAGAAAACATGAAAAACATGTCCAACTTAGTTCATGGGCTAATTGTGTTGGGCCTCTACAGTCGTGTTCATTTATGAGCCTCTAGTTAATGAGCCAAAACATTGGGCCATTGGGGCGACTCATTTGGTCTGGGTTTTGCTTTTCTCACTTCCCCTCTTACTCTTTCACACACTCTTAACAAATTTTATTCCAAAAATAAAATTGCATGAAATGCTGTGAAGACGTGTTTAATGACTGTTCGAACGGGTTCGCATAATCTCATGCGAACAGGTGAAAAACGCCCAAGAGGGTGTGAAGTCAAAATTTAACACACTCGAGCGAGTTCAACAAGGTCGGTGAAACGAGTTCGCATGACCTCATCATCGCGCAGTGAAAAACGCCCAAGAGGGTGTGAAGTCAAAATTTAACACACTCGAACGATGTCGTTCGAACATGTTCAAAGCGACCCGTTTCGAACACGTGAAAATTCTTGAAAAATTATCATTTAGTTTTTGGTCATTTCACACCCTTATGGGATGTGTTTTGAATAGGAGGGAGCGTGGGAAATGAAACACCCTTTGGTCTTGGCCAAAATTGACACCTCTAGATATGGGTTATTGCATGACCAAAAAAAAAAGATATGAGTTATTGAAATGATCAATAGTCTGAATAATCAATAGTCTGAATGAATTCAAAACAAAAGTGAGAAAACTTACGTATTTCCCCACTAGTATTGGGCATAGTCACATATGCCCACAGGACATGACAGAGTTGGTCGACGCTTATTGGCGGTATCACACACCTCTTTCAAGCCGCAATGGATTGTGTTAGCCAATGTTGTTTTCTAGGTTGTGTGTCGAGGCTCCATTGAGGTGAAATGTTGCTTTTTTAGCTACACAAGAGTCTCACGAAAGCTATATCAATGAAATGTGTGTCGATGTAAGTTACAATGATCCTGGGGACGAAAGACGTACTGGCGCACGATTTGAAAGTATATATGCTTGAAAAAACAATTTGTTATGATATTGACCAGGGGCTCTGCCTCTATCCACTTTGTAAAGTAATTGAGTGAAACCATGGGATACTTGATATGCCTTGGGAAATGGATAAGGGCCTAGGGCGTCGAATGTTCAAAAACCAACCCTTAGAGTGGAACCTCTTGAAAGGAGAAACAAAAAAAAGGTCAGGGGATATCACAAAACACGTTGCATTAGGCGATGATCGTTCGCTTACATACACTTCAACACTCAATCTATTATAATTGTTCTGAGAATGGGTGGGAAGTTTTAATGAACACATACTTGGGTTACGGTCTACAATGGGGCTTTTATAATCATCTTGACTTCGAGCTTTGGTAAGAAAGTAAGTTTGGGGCACAATCGCTCATGTAACAACATCATTAAAATGTGGAAATTGATGATTGTTGATGAACGATCCTAACTTGTTTCCTTTTTACATTAATCGGTGATTTGTGTTAAATGAAGTTGATATTTTTAGGCCATCACTCTAGGGTTACAAATCCTCTATTATAGAATATAAGGAAAAACTGGTCAACGAATGATGATGTATCTGATTCAAATTTTGAACTAGATAGATTAACTTTTGCTGACCATTTTTACTTATATATCGTATCGGAGGAGTAGTCCAAGACAATAACAACTTACAATTAAAAGTATTTGACAATAAATACTCTTAACATTAGTAACACACATGCATTGGAGATAAACGCATAAGTTAACATCATATCAAAATAATAATATTAATAATAATAATAATAATAATAATATTATTGTCAAAAAAATATATAATAATAATAATAATGTTACTATTACTGTGAGGTTACAACTAATGCCTTGGTCAAAAAAAAAAAAAAAAACTAATGCCTTAAATGCTATTGGGGATTTTGTTGACAAAGTTAAAGTGAGATGGAAGTTTGGGATATATAGCACTATCATGAATCCTTTGTTGTACTAATTAAATGCAATGTATCGGAGTATAGGAGACAAAGTCGGATTGAAAAGTAGCTGAATTATTCCAAGTATACTAAGCAAACAAGCGTATTGGTTCTTTTAATAAATTTATGAGATTATTTGATTGCTTCTAACTCATTAGTACTATAAATTTTAATACATGCGTATATGATGCATCAATGTCATTTATTTAATGTTAATTACTTCTTCAATGAAGCAAGTCAACAATTGTAACATTCATATAAAAAAAATATCCCAAGATCAATGTTAACTTATTTTCAAGTTTTTTTTTTAGACTAAACGGGGCTTAAAGCCCAAAAAGAGTTACACGGGGATCAAACGCGGAGTAGAAACTCCAATTACATCAACATTTCACAAGAAGATTAACGATGTGAGGAGGTGAATCAAAACAAACACAACCTTCCGGATAAGTGCAACCCAAGTTAGCTAGTTCATCTACCTTGGCTTCCTTGTTGAGTAATACGCACTTCTCGGTAGATATGACTATTGAATCCATCTCACCATCATTCAATGGAGTTGTAACCTTTATTAGCAGCAAGTTTAATCCCATCAAGAGCACCACACAACTCTGCTAAATAAGTTGAGGTGACATGCAACCGTCTAGCAAAACCCCCCATCCAGCGCCCAACCGAGTCACGCAAGACTCCACCACACCCAGCAACATTTGAAGAAGCCCGAAACGCGCCATCGGTATTAACAGTGATCCAATCAGCAACAGGAGGGATCCATCGCACTAGAACCTGCTGAGTTGTACAATTATGAACCGAGGACAGATGCCTTCCACGCTCATACTCCTTAGCGTACTGAATGACCAACCGAGAGGGAAAGAGGGGTCGAGTATACTCAGCGTCATGAACTTCTTTATTACGCCAAAGCCAAAGATAATAGCAACCTGTAGCCCAGACCTCACACCATTGAAGAATGACTTCTAGTTTAGCAACAATGAAAAGGTTGGCATTTAGCCAATCAGCAAGATCAGCTCCATAAAAATCAGACCGAAAGGCAGAGGGATGAAGGAGTTCCAAAAGGCGACTGCAAGAGGGCAATCACGAAGCACGTGTAAAATAGATTCAGTGATGTTACGACAATTAGAACAAAAAATATCACCATTTCCCCACCGGCCACAATATTCCTTGGTAGCAAGCTTTCCATGAAAGAGCTGCCAAATAAAGCAACGAATCCTTTCCGGCACTTGAAGCTTCCACAGTTTTTCCCAACAATTTGTCCTTAAAGACTGATCAAATTTGCACAGATGACTATACGCAAGCGACATAGTGAAATTTCCCATTCCTTCTCCAGGAAAATATCTCTCATCCGATCCATCAAGAGGAAGAGGCGCTGGAATTTCAGAAATTCTTTGCATCAAGTCTGAGGGCAGAAGAGTTGATATACTAGCCAGGTTCCAATCACCATCATTGCCAACAATATCAGTGTAGCGACCGAAAAATCCGGGAAAGGATTCTTCGAAGTTCGAAAGGAAGCCGCCACCAAATTTTAGTTTAAGGGCAAATTCGGAAAATCCCTTTAAGTTTTAGGACGAGGCGTTGTTAGGGTTCGGGAGTCGTTATGCGTGGGGAAGGTATTAGCACCCCACGACATCCTACTGTCTAATTTTAGGATTTATTTAATAGTTACCCTTTTATTTGTAAAGAAAAGACTTATTTAGGTTTTTGTTTTTTAGTGCTTGACAAGGGTTGAGTCTTGCTCCTACGTACCTCCAGATGCAATGGAGGAATCAAAGCTACGTAGTTCTTCTGAAAAAGGTTTGTGGGTTGGTGTTTTTTAATGTAGGGATCCTAGGATTCCTTGAACTGCATCTGACTCATCGATTCTAGAGACGTTGCTAACCCGATTGTACAACCGACTTAGCCCCCTACTTTTGAAAATAATTTTAGGGTTCTTGAAAGAAAGAGGTTTGGTGTGAGGTGGGTTCGTTTTAGAATAGGTATTCTAGAACTCCCGACTGCATGCATACTCATTAGTTCCAGCGCCGACTAACCCGATCATCTGATCGACTTAATCCCTATTTTTTGAAAAATGGTTTATTCGTATTTGTTAAGTTTGTAGGTTACCGAACTGCATGCACTCATTGGCCCTAAAATAATGACTAACCTTGGGTTGTACAACCCGACTTAGCCGTTTTATTTTTAGAGAAATAATTTATTCGTTAGGTTTGTAGGGTTCTTGAATCAGATGACTTCATTGGCCCTAAAATAATGACTAACCCGGTTGTACAACCGGCTTAGCCGTTTATTTTATTTTGCGAGAAAAATTATTTATATTTGAATTGGAAAAAGACTTAAAAAGTAAATCAGAGGGTGAAAATAATAAATTTGGGTTTTTATTAATAGCAGGGTGTTGTATAATGATTAAGGGGTGCAAAGAGGAAAGCCCAGTTCGCATCTGGGAGCCCAGAATGCAAACTGGGCTTAAGTAGTAAGGGGGCGTGCGCTGGAATAGTGGAGTGTAACTAATATTCTGAATACTAAAAATAAATTCAAATAAAAACTGAAAGTGAGAGAGAGTATATAAACGAAAGCCTAAAAGAAGAAACCTAAAACACTTCAACTCTCCCCCCTTTTCTCTGCCACACAGCAGAGAGAGAGATTTTACGCGAAATTTCCGGCGTGGTTTGCGTCGGTTGCCATGGGAGTAGTTTCGCGATGAGATAGTGAGAGAGGGAAGAGTGATGGTTTCGGTGGTGTTGGGTGATGATAGAGGTGGCGCCGGCGACGGAGGTCCCGCCGGCGAGGCGTGGTGAGCTTCGTCTTCCCCTGTTCCTTCTGTTCCTTTTTTTTGTTTTTTTGTTTCCGTCTCTGACCTGTTACCTTTCCTTGTTTTTTGGAGGTGAAGCAGTGGCTCGTTTTGGGAAGAGAGGTTGGAGGATGACGAAGGGGTTCGGCCTGCTGCGGTGGTCGTTTGAAGGAAGCTTCAGTGGTGGAACAGTGGGTTTTTTTTTGGTTTTGGATCGGTTTCTGGGAACTCTCGCCGGAGCTCTCGCCGGAGAAGACGACCGGAGCTCCGGCGAGCCTAAGGTCAGTAATCCTGCTTGTTTTTGTTGTCTTGTTTTTGCTTTCTCTGGGTCTGATTTCTCTCCTACTCTGTTTTATTCCTTTTTTATTTGGTCTGATTTGCTGTTTTTTTGTGATGTTGATTAGGATATAACACTGTAATTTTATGGTGTTGTCTAAATTGATTTATATGCGGTGTTTATTATTTATCAAAAACAACAGTTCTGATTTACAATGATGTAAACAGAATGTAAAGGGAACAAACAATAGTTTTTTGACTAATTTACCTTCTAATTTTCACCAGACTCCAGATTTAACAACTAATGCAAATATCAGATCAATTTCTATGCAGACTAATTCTATATGTTTAGACTGAATAACCAACCTTTATTCTAGCGTGTGACTCTGACTGTGGCTGCTACTCTGCTATTGTATCTGCTTGAACCGCTACTTTTCTCCCTTCTTCGCTGCTGGTTTTCTTTTTCAAATTTAGGACTCAGAACTGTGTGTTTGGTGGATTAGGGTTTCAATGTGAAACTCTAATCCTTTTTTTTTTTGTGATTTTCGCAGTATTATTTCTGCCTTGATTTCCGTGTCTTTTGACTGAGGTCTGATCCCATTTTTATATTAAAAATTCTAGGTTTAGCATTTAATTTTTTTCTTGGGCTTTGACTAATTTTGACCTTCTTTGTTTTTTTTCAGATCTGCAGCCCAATTCAGCAGATGGAGAGCAGCTGAAAATTTCTAATTGCACCTCTGCGTTTTTTTTGCATTTTTCCTATTATTTTCTGGATTCCCTTTTTGTATTTTTAGTATTATGATTTTTTTGTATTTTTGGACTCTTTGGACTATTAAGTGCTTTTAACTTCTAAATTAAACTAAATACTATTTTTGACATTTTTTGACTCATTATGGTATTTTTAAATTAAATTGGATTTTTGACATTTTTAGATTTATTAAGTGCTTAAATAAATTAAGTGAACAAAGTACGAAAAAATAATAATAGGAAAAAAAGACTAAATATAAAGACGAAATGAGCTTCTGACTTGACGATCACAATGAGACTAGACCAAAAATAAAAGAAATGGGCGCGTTAAAAATAAACGACTAGAAATAAGCGACTAGAACAAGAAAAAGAATAAGGCCCTTACTAAAAATAAACGACTAGAACAAGAACAAGAATACGGACAAAATTGGGGTATAACAGCTGCCCCTCTTTATTAATATTTTACTAGAAAGTGCTTAGCTCTAGAACTTTCGTAGTAGAAATAGAAATAAAGATAAGATAGACGCTAATTTTGTCCGTTTAAGGGAAGTGAAGGTTTGAGAGGAGCAAGGAAGGGTTAACACTCGGTGTATTAACCAGAATTTAAATGAAGGGTCATCAAGGACCTGAAGGAGCGCTAAGACTCTGAAGGACCACTTAAGGTCTGAAGGAGCGATAAGGCTCTGAAGGACCACTTAAGGTCTGAAAGGCTGCCTAGGCCTTAATTGAAGGACCATCGTGGTGCGAAGGAGCGCAACTAGCTACGGTACTAATTAAACGGCGAGGGGGCCTTTATACTCGAAAGCGGCCATGGTGGGTCAAGATCGGTCTAGAATCGATATGTTGACCATGAAGGGCGTACATCGTGTCTTAGGTGACACAACTAGTCCGAGCGACCACGCGAGTCCGGAAGGTCCGCCGGCTCGACTCGACGTTTGCGACTGGGCCACTTATGGCACCAAGGAGCGTAGTGCTCTGAAGGACCACTTTCGAGTCCGAGGGATCAACTTGGTGATCTGCGGATGTGATATGAGATCAACGCTTAAAGCGATTTTTAAAGGAACAAAACATAGGGATTGACACTTGTCGTGTCAATCAAAAACTTAATAAGCGCATTAGAAAATGAGAAGGAAATCTTCATTTGGCGTATTTAATAATGCAATAAAATTGATATGCTTGTATGTGATGTATGCACGTGTAATGATTGACATGTGGTGGGATGATGAATGAAATGTGGGATGGATTTTTTTTTTTTTTTTTTTTTTTTTTTTCTTTTTTCTTTTTTTTTTTTTGGCAATCTCTTTTTATCGTTTTCATCAACTCGCGGGACTTCCAATGTGAGATATGAAGCCACCTTGTGTATTTGTACTCTTTGGTCGACATCTTTGGTGCTCGTGAATTGTCATAAGAGTCGCTTTTGTAGGAGATTGTGTCATTTCGTGATTAGCAAAAATTTCGTAATGATAGTAATGCTTATGATTATGCCACATGTTTCACAATTCAAGATCGTTTATCATAAAACCTCATTTCAAAGAGAGAATGAAAGAGAAGGGAAAGTGTTTGATGTTTGATATTGGAAGCCGAGTATGCGTAGAAGGCACTCGATCAAGATTACATCGATGAAGAGTTGAAAGCCATAGAAAAGCCAAAAATACTAAGCAGATTTGTTGGTAGCTAATCTCCTTGAGATAGCGCCATCGGCTACTCATGTTCACAACCTTGATCCCCTCATTGTCCGACTTTCAGAAGTGTTGTTTGTCTCGGTACTTTGGTCCAATCTCTTGACCCTAATTTTGCCTGGATCGCCCTTTTGGGTTTTCGATCCATCGGGTTGCTCTAACTTTTGCCTAGGTCGCCCTTTTGGGTTTTCGACCTAGCGAGCTTATTCTTGCTTGGCTCATTTTTCTCTTTTTTTCTATATCATTCCTTTTTCTTGCATCCGATCCGAGTTGGTAGGGAGGTCTTCACCGTCGTGGAGAATTAAGGCTCTCCTGAGAGAACGATTTCTTCACCACGTAAGGTTCTTCGTAATTTGAGGTTGAGAATCCTTTTGGATAGGTAAGATTTCCTTGGGCACCAGGTCTCTTTCTCGAAATTGCTGAAGACAAACATTCTTAACCTTTCCTTGTTCTCATCTGATACAGCTGGTCATGACATGGGGCAACCATTTTGTTTGATGACTTCGTTTGTTGCGTTGGGTTGCCCCCTGTTGAGGTGGGAAATGAGGTCCACACTCCATGTGAGGCCAAAGGGAGTGTTTGTGGGTCGCATTCTGCGGGATCTCTTTGATATTCTTTGTTTGCTTGCCGCAGCTTGCCCCATTTACCTTTGGGTGGTATGGGAGGGCTATGAGCACGACACGAGGTCTCCAAACAACTCGCCACCATGATGTTTTTTTTTTTTTTTTTTTTTTTTTTTTTTTTTTGAGGCCGTAATGGTGACTAAATCGTTAACAATCACAGATCTTGTTACACCTGTGGGCTTTTAATAGCCTCTTGTGACTTGATGTACCCATGCCATGACGCCACCCAATCGCACTGCAGTTCGTGTGAGTTTTCTTGGTTTCTTTCCTTAATTGTTTGTATTATTTTTTCTTCTTTCGTACCCAAAATTAGTAGACTTAGTTGCTTCCCACTAGATTCTCATGGGGCCTCCCACTCATCTTCGACATTTTCCTCAGTTTGATTAATGAGGTGATCAAGGTTATGCTATGAGTCACCGACATTGCTATTTTTGAGATTTTTTTGATCTGCATTAGTTGAAAGTGAAAGCGGATAGAGAAGAAGGCGAAGCAAACAAATGAGGGAGATAGAATGAGAATTTATTAGAGAATTCAAAATGTTATTTTATTAATAATGATACTGAAATGAAACATGCGTGCCCTTATTGAAATTTCCTAAGGCCTTGGGCAGAGCCATAGGATTTGCATTACAGAAAATTACTTTGAATTAAAATCACAGAAAAAAAAAAAAAAAAAATCAACAGTCTCTCGGTTCTTGAACTCTTTATTTGTAGGAGAAAATCGCACATGATTGACGACACCGTCTGCGGTACTTTGATAACTCTCGCCAACTGCTATTTAATCGTCACCTTCCTCAAAGTTCAGTTGCCTTGTGTCAATGAGGTCTTGAATGATGTGCTTTAAGGGATAACAATTTTCAGCTGAGTGACCGACTGCCCCGGCGTGGAACTCACAGCTGGCTTTTGGGTCGTGTCCTCTTGGGAATGGAGGCTGAACTGGTCTCATCTGACGGGGAGAGATCACATTGTGGTGATAAGTTGGTTGCAGTCAGTCCGTGTATGACATGGGAATGGGGTCGTATTGGGATGACCCTTGATGGCTTGATGGTCTTTGAGGAATTATAGTGTGAATTTCCTTGATTCTTTACTATAGCGTTGACTTCCCCTTCTTCTTATTGAACATTGTAGGAGTCCCGCCGAATTATGAGTGATCTTCCCCATCCTCATTGCATTTTCTATTCTTCCTCCTATAGTTACCATGTCCGAGAAGTTTGAAGATACTCCCCTGTCGGTTTGTCATAGTAGGAGGATGGAAGAGTTTCCATGAACATGGCGACCATTTCTTTTTCTAATAGAGGTGGTGCTACAATGTGCGCCAAACCTCTCCAAATATTTGGGCGTATTCCTTGAAGGACTCGTTGTCTCTTTTGGTCATATTTTGCACCGTGTCCCCAGTCGGAGCCATATCGATGTTATATTTATCTTGTTTAAGGAAAGCATCGGCGATCTTTCCAACATTGGATATGAGCGCGTTCAATCAAGCGTATACCACCAAAAGTCGCCCCACTAGATCGTCTTGGAAGTAATGAATAAGCGGTGATCATTGCGCGCATAAAGCGAGCCATTTTCTGCGAGTACATAGTCGGATGATTAAGAGGACATGTTGCCCTCGATACTTATCAAAGTCCGCACTTTGAACTTATAAGGAATGGCCACATTGGGGGCGAGACATAGGTCATATCGCGCCACTTATTTCCACATTGGATCCTTCCACCGCTCTTAGACGCTCTTCTAGCATTTGCAGCTTATCTCTTGCTTGAGGATCTTCAGCTTGGTAGCCATGAGAAAGACCACCCACATTATGATTCTTGAAGTCAGGTCCGAGGATTTGAGAAAGCCCTCGGGTGGTGCCATAAGTTTTGTCTTTGGATTTGTTCTGCCTCATCACCAACATTGTTTCCTGCTATTCCATCTTGATTCTGTGCAGCCACCCCAGAAATATCTTCTTCATTGACAACGTCCATGGTCGGAGGCGTGTAACCTTGTGGTAGACCCCATTGAGGCCATTGCACACCCTGAGTGTTGGGACCAGAGTTATGTGGACGGGGCATGTTTGTGGCCTGGTCATTGATGCCCCCAGCTGAAATGTTGTCGCTCGCATTCTTCTCGGTGAGAAGCTTCAAAATCTCGGTCATCTGATCTTTCAAACCCAACATGTCTTTCATTTGTTCTTTCAGCTTTTCAACCTCATCCTTCAATATATGATTGTCTTGGTTTTCGGCCATGTTCCTTGCTTGAGAGCGAGTCCAATAACGATGTTGATGAACCAGCTTGCCTTTTTTCTGTTTTTTTTTCAATGCATGATGTTAGTATGAAATGTAAATGAAATGGTAATGTATGCGCATGAAATGTATGTGTATGAGATGTATGTGAATGAGATGATCACATTGGGGAGTTATAAACTTTCATTTGAAGAGTAAAGAACAAAATTTGATTTTGACTTTAGCATGCATGGCTTCTCTCCAAAATAAAACTTTTTAACTCCCTGACGCTTATTTCAAAAATTTAGTAATGCAACAAAAAGAAAGAATGCATGTAATATACTTTCTAAAAAACTTTGCGAAATAACAATTTTGATTTTTGTTTTGGATAAAAGACAAGTATGCATTAATGTTTGTTTGAATGCAAGGGTATGGAGCTCCTTCGTGGACCTAGGAAGGTACCTTATGGAGCGGGTCTAAAGTTTTCTTTATAGTGGACCTCACAAGGATGGTTCTAAAGGATCCTACACATGGTTCCTAGAGCCAAGGACCCCAGCCAAGAACACTGACCCCAGCAATAGGCAAGCTATTAGAAGGGATAGCATCCTCAAAAGGAATCAAACTCTAGGTGAGATTTTAGTGACCACCCAACGAGGCGTGCGTCCCGCGAGCCATCACTACGCAATCTCGTTCTAACTTAGGTTTATGCTCGAGTCCGGTAGAGGACTTTTCTCACGTGTGTGAAGTGTAGAAGTGCGAGTGTGTGTAGGAGCAAAATAAACCCAAGTCGCAAAACAAACAAACATACAAGTATCGCCTTCTACCCTAGGGTTTACACAAATAACATAATTATGTAAAAAGCAAATAAATAAATAAAAGGGTAAGAATTGAATTTAATCCTAAATTAATTAAGCTAGGTTTTGACTCTCTAAAAATATATACGTCCCAGAAGTGAAGTCGCCAAATTGATGCGACCAAAAAATCCGAAAGGATTCTTCGGTTCGAAAGGAAGCCGCCACCAAATTTTAGTTTAAGGGCAAATTCGGAAAATCCCTTTAAGTTTTAGGACGAGGCGTTGTTAGGGTTCGGGAGTCGTGCGTGGGGGAGGTATTAGCACCCCACGACATCCTACTGCCTAATTTTAGGATTTATTTAATAGTTACCCTTTTATTTGTAAAGAAAAGACTTATTTAGGTTTTTGTTTTTAGTGCTTGACAAGGGGTTGAGTCTTGCTCCTACGTACTCTCCAGGATGCAATGGAGGAATCAAAGCTACGTAGTTCTTCCCGAAAAGGTTTGTGGGTTGGTGTTTTTAATGTAGGGATCCTAGGATTCCTTGAACTGCATCTGACTCATCGATTCTAGGACGCCAAGCTAACCCGATTGTATTGTAAACCGACTTAGCCCCTACTTTTGAAAATAATTTTAGGGTTCTTGAAAGAAAGAGGTTTGGTGTGAGGTGGGTTCGTTTTAGAATAGGTATTCTAGAACTCTGAACTGCATGTACTCATTAGTTCGAAACATCCGCGACTAACCCGATCAGATCTGATCGACTTAATCCCCTATTTTTTGGAAAATGGTTTATTCGTATTTGTTAAGTTTGTAGGGTTACTGAACTGTACAGCTCATTGGCCCTAAAATAATGACTAACCCGGTTGTACAACCGACTTAGCCGTTTTATTTTTAGAGAAATAATTTATTCGTTAGGTTTGTAGGGTTCTTGAATCAGATGCACTCATTGGCCTAAAATAATGACTAACCTTGGTTGTACAACCTAAGCTTAGCCGCTTATTTTATTTTGCGAGAAAAATTATTTATATTTGAATTGGAAAAAGACTTAAAAAGTAAATCAGAGGGTGAAAATAATAAATTTGGGTTTTTATTAATAGCAGGGTGTTGTATAATGATTAAGGGGTGCAAAGAGGAAAGCCCAGTTCGCATCTGGGAGCCCAGAATGCAAACTGGGCTTAAGTAGTAAGGGGGCGTGCGCTGGAATAGTGGAGTGTAACTAATATTCTGAATACTAAAAATAAATTCAAATAAAAACTGAAAGTGAGAGAGAGTATATAAACGAAGCCTAAAAGAAGAAACCCTAAAACACTTCAACTCTCCCCTTTTCTCGGCCGCATTGCAGAGGAGAGAGTGATTTCTGGGCGAAATTTCCGGCGTGGTTTGCGTCGGTTGCCATGGGAGTAGTTTCGCGATGAGATAGTGAGAGAGGGAAGAGTGATGGTTTCGGTGGTGTTGGGTGATGATAGAGGTGGCGCCGTGACGAGGTCCCGCCGGCGAGGCGTGGTGAGCTTCGTCTTCCCCTGTTCCTTCTGTTCCTTTTTTTTGTTTTTTTGTTTCCGTCTCTGACCTGTTACCTTTCCTTGTTTTTTGGAGGTGAAGCAGTGGCTCGTTTTGGGGAAGAGAGGGTTGGAGGATGACGGCGGGGTTCGGCTGCTTTGCGGTGGTCGTTTGAAGGAAGCTTCAGTGGTGGAACAAAGTGGGTTTTTTTTTGGTTTTGGATCGGTTTACGGAACTCTCGAGCTCGCGGAGAAGGCGACCGAGCTCCGTGAGCCTAAGGTCGATAATCCCGCTTGTTTTTGTTGTCTTGTTTTTGCTTTCTCTGGGTCTGATTTCTCTCCTACTCTGTTTTATTCCTTTTTTATTTGGTCTGATTTCTTTTTTTTTGTGATGTTGATTAGGATATAACACTGTAATTTTATGGTGTTGTCTAAATTGATTTATATGCGGTGTTTATTATTTATCAAAAAACAACGATTCGATTTACAATGATGTAAACAGAATGTAAAGGGAACAAACAATAGTTTTTTGACTAATTTACCTTCTAATTTTCACCAGACTCCAGATTTAACAACTAATGCAAATATCAGATCAATTTCTATGCAGACTAATTCTATATGTTTAGACTGAATAACCAACCTTTATTCTAGCGTGTGACTCATTCGTGGTCGCTACTCTGCTATTGTATCTCTGCTTGAACCGCTACTTTTCTCCCTTCTTCGCTGCTGGTTTTCTTTTTCAAATTTAGGACTCAGAACTGTGTGTTTGGTGGATTAGGGTTTCAATGTGAAACTCTAATCCTTTTTTTTTTGTGATTTTCGCAGTATTATTTCTGCCTTGATTTCCGTGTCTTTTGACTGAGGTCTGATCCCATTTTTATATTAAAAATTCTAGGTTTAGCATTTAATTTTTTCTTGGGCTTTGACTAATTTTGACCTTCTTTGTTTTTTTCAGATCTGCATGCATTCAATTCAGATGGAGAGCGGTGAAAATTTCTAATTGCACTCTGCGTTTTTTTTGCATTTTTCCTATTATTTTCGGATTCCCCTTTTGTATTTTTAGTATTATGATTTTTTTGTATTTTTGGACTCTTTGGACTATTAAGTGCTTTTAACTTCTAAATTAAACTAAATACTATTTTTGACATTTTTGGACTCATATGGTATTTTTAAATTAAATTGGATTTTTGACATTTTTAGATTTATTAAGTGCTTAAATAAATTAAGTGAACAAAGTACGAAAAAAAATAATAGGAAAAAAGACTAAATATAAAGACAAAAATGGAGACTGACTTGACGATCATAATGAGACTAGACCAAAAAAAAAAAGAAATGGGCGCGTTAAAAATAAACGACTAGAAATAAGCGACTAGAACAAGAAAAAGAATAAGGCCCTTACTAAAAATAAACGACTAGAACAAGAACAAGAATACAGACAAAATTGGGGTATAACAATCAGCCACACACCAATTTAAAGCATCAGAAGGTATATGTGTTGAATGCTCAACAAGGCGCAGACTATCACTAATCCATTTATCATTCCATAAATTAATACTAGTACCATTCCCTAGGGACAAAGCTTCCATGCATTCCAAATCATTCCAGCAAGAATAGATTGCCTTCCAGAGCGCTGAATCTGCTCCTTTGACCTGCATACGGCCAGATTCAATAGTCCCTCTCCCATAGTTGCCTTTTAAAACTTGATACCACATGCTGTCAGTAGTTGTTTTCAGACCCCAAGCAAGTTTCATGAGGCAAGATTTATTCATAATGGCAAGGTCTCTAATGCCCAACCCTCCAAGACTCTTAGGCAAAGTCAAGGTGCTCCAATTAATTAATCAAATGCATACGCTTGGAATCATTCGTATCTCCCCAAATGAACCCCCGTTTCAATTGTTGGATTTTTTTTCAAGCAAGTCTTAGGTACTGGAGCAGTCATCATGGAAAATTGGAATTGCTTGAATAACGGATTTTGATAAAGTGATTCGCCCCGCGAAAGACAAATGCTTAGCCTTCCAACCCGATAACTTGTCCTTCACCTTATTAATGAGATAATTAAAGTCACTCTTCCTCGGTGAATTGCCAAGAAGCGGAACTCCCAAATACTTCCCCATAGAGGCGCTAATTTTAAAACCGGATAAGCGAGCTAACCTGGTTCGCAAGGTAGACTGCACATTCTTAGAGAAGAAGATGTGAGTCTTCTCCTTACTAACCATCTGCCCAGACATGGAGCAAAAAACATCTAAAGTGTTAATAACACTATACATGTTATCCTCAGTCGCTTTACCAAAGAGAAGAAGATCATCAGCAAACATAAGGTGGGAAATAGCCGGACCGTGCCTGCCCGCTTTAATGGGCGTCCAAGCCCGTTTCTCTACTTGCTCGGCAATAAGATGAGTCAACCGGTCCATACACATGACAAAAAGATAAGGAGAAATGGGATCACCTTGACGGATACCACGTTGTGGAGCAAAGTAATCTGACCGAACCCCGTTCCAAAGAACATTTGTTTGAACACTAGAAATACCATGCATGATGATATTTTGAATAGCAGGTGGAAGACCAATCTCAGCCAACACCTCCTCAATGAAAGACCAACAGATTCTATCATATGCCTTAGCTAAATCAACTTTTATAACAAATTAAAGAAGCCATTTCTTCCCTTCATTTTGTTCATAGAGTGCATTAACTCTTGAGCTACTACAATATTCTCATGAATACTACGAGTTGGAATAAAACCTGTCTGATAGGGAGAAATAATTTGAGGCATATAGGGTTTCAGACGGTTAACAATGACCTTTGTGATTACCTTATAGGAGACATTGCAAAGAGATATTGGCCGGAATTGAGAAACAAACTCCGGCTTATCAACCTTGGGAATAAGACAAATATCCGTTAAATTAATTCTTCGAAGCTTAATTGGATCCCTCCAAATCTCATAAATAAAATCAATAAAGTCACTAGCAATAATATGCCAATTAGCTTGGTAGAAGCCTGCTTGGAAGCCGTCTGGGCCAGGAGCTTTCCAAGCCTTCATAGAAAAAATAGCTTTTCCAAGCCAGATTACCATTTGAAGGATAGATATCTCCATGCTCGGTGAATAAATTGTGGAAGTAGTTATTGACATGCATTTGAGTAGCAACCTCGTTGATAAGGTGAAGGACAAGTTATCAATGGTATATTCATTACTTTTTCAATTGTACCCTTTAACTAATTTTATTTTATGATCAGGATATATAAAGAATAGATCGCCTTTAATAAAGGTTTTGGTGGGAAAAAAGTGTTTTCCCCCATTTACTAATATATCCCTTATTTTGTACCCCACTGTTTATCAATATATCCTCACTCTATATTTTTAGACCGACATACCCTCACTCTATATTTTGTACCCCACCATTTACCAATATACCCCTCATTTTGTACCCCATTGTTTACCAATATACCCCCATTATATATTTTTGTACCGACATACCCCTGACAAATTTTTTATTTGTCCAACAATCTTTTTTATTTATTATTATCTCTCTTAATTAATACACAATCGTTGACTTCCTCACCTCTCATTTTGTACCCAACTGTTTACCAATATACCCCCACTCAACATTTTTTTATCCACTTTTGGTGGGAAAATTTTATTCCCACCATTTACCAATATACCCCTCATTTGTACCCCACTGTTTACCAATATACCTCCACTCTATATTTTTGGACCGACATACCCCCACTCTATATTTTGTACCCCACCATTTACCAATATACCCCTCATTTTGTATCTCACTGTTTACCAACATACCCCCACTCTATATTTTTGGACCGACATACCCCTGTCAATTTTTTTTGGTCCAACACTTTTTTTTAATTATCAAAATTTACCCCTCATTTTGTACCCCACTGTTTACCAATATACACCCACTCTATATTTTTTAACCGACATTGTTGCCTCATCCCACCAAAGGCTATTATTATTACTCTTCGCCTTATATATATGTGTTGCGTATTTTTATACCCCTTATAAAATGTTGATGTTTTTTCAAATCGCATCCTCAGAGGCGCATTAATCACCTCTCTCGCATCATCGCAATAATACCGACCTAGTATAAATTAATACATCAATGCATGCTTAACAAAAAAATTTTGGTACAAACATGCTTAACAAATATGATTTGACGCTTGTCAAAAAAATAAAGGGTTTTATTTTTCCTACCCCCCTCCTTCTCTATCTCACCCCCATATTTCAAAAAATCCCAATAATACCCCTGCGTTTTACAAAAAAAAAAATTAAATTTTTCGGAATTACCTCAAAATAAGGTAATTTCGGTTCAAAAAACAATTAAAATTTCGGAATTACCTCTAAAAAAGGTAATTCCGGTTCATAAATCATGAAAAATTTCGGAATTACCTCTAAAATAGGTAATTCCGAAATTTTTAATTTTTAATTTTTTTAAAAGTTTATATTTTGGTCTTAAGATTTAAACGCGTTTTATTGGAAATATGATACGAACGATTTACGATTTAATAACAATACGTCAAAATATATAAAATGACCAACATAAAATAGAGTACAAATACAATTATGGGTCCAATGTCTAAAAATGACCAAAATAAGCACGTGAAGTAGGTGAGCGGCGACATCTAGTGCATCTCGGGCCAATCCAGGGCCAGGCGATGCGTATATATACGATTTGTTTTAATTTTTATTACTAAAAGGCTACTAAAAATAAAAATAGTCAAAACTACTCTAAAAAAATATAAAAACACCACTAAAAATCTAACAAAACCAAAATAAGGCTATACAAATTTTTTTAGATTTTTTGGAGACTATGAAAAATTAAAAAAATCGTAAAAATAGTAAACGATGGAATTTGGGATTTTGAGGTACAGTAGTCCCATAAGAATTTCCTTCTAGGGAGTCTTGATTCTTGATTTTTAAACACTAATGGTGTGGTTTCATTACGATCGAGTATCTTTGTCCAAAAACCGATTTTTTAGCCTAAATTATTCGTTCGAAATAAAAAAATTGTAATTTTGAATTACCTCGAAATAGGTAATTCCGGTTCATTAAATGTGAACCGGAATTACCTCATTTCTGAGGTAATTCAAAATCTTTCTAATTAGAGGTAATTCCGAAATTCCAATTTTTTTTTTTAACAAATTAACCATGTAATTTTTGGGAAAAAGTAAGGGTATTTTTGTCCGTTTGGGTAATTATGGGGGTGGGATAGATGATGAGGGGGGGTAGGAAAAATAAAATCCAAAAATAAATATGATTTGATAAAATTACTATACTTTTTATTTATTAATTTATAGTTTTTTCGGTACTTGTTGTGTCATTTGTCACTAACAACATTGCCGTGGTCCTGTTATTCTATTACTGGCATTCTAGATAGTTGGATTTAGACAATAATTTGGTCAACCCTGACTTTGATAAATACTATGAAGGATGTACAAATGCAACTATGCTAATTTTGTCACTTGTATATTGAAAAATAACAAATGTTCAAGATACGAGAGAAAGATAACATTATGGGATCAAAATGTGATAGCACAGGGAATTTTGTATGGGGTCACACTGATTTCATTGGGCATTTTGTAGCTTTATTACAAGGGTGTTTGTTTTCGTACCCCCTCAACATCACCCACACCCCCATAATATCCCAAACGGACAAAAATACCCTCAAAATTCTACCAAAATTACATGGTTTTGTTAAAAAAAAAAATTAAAAATTTGGAATTACTTCTCTAAAAATTTGGAATTACCTCAAAATAATGGAATTTCGGATTTACCTGTAATTAGAAAGATTTTGAATTACCTCAAATGAGGTAATTCCGTTCACATTTAATGAACCGAATTACCTATTTCGAGGTAATTCAAAAAATTACAATTTTATTTTATTTCGAACGAATAATTTAGGCTAAAAATCGGTTTTGGACAAAATACTCGGATCGTAATGAAACCACAAACCATTAGAAGCGAAATAAATCAAGAATCAAGACTCGTAGAAGGGACTTCTTACGGGACAACGACCTCAAAATCCCAATTTCCATCGTTTACTATTTTTTTACGATTTTTTTAATTTTTCATAGTCTCCAAAAATCTTAAAAAATTTTGTATAGCCTTATTTTGGTTTTGTTAGATTTTTAGTGGTGTTTTTATATTTTTTTAGAGTAGTTTTGACTATTTTTAGTAGCCTTTTAGTAATAAAAATTAAAACAAATCGTATATATACGCATTTGCCTGGTCCCGGATTGGCGGGATGCCTAGATGTCGCCTGCTCACCTACTTCACGTGCTTATTTTCATCATTTTTAGACATTTTGGGCCATAATTGTATTTGTACTCTATTTTATGTTGGTCATTTTATATATTTTGACGTATTGTTATTAAATCGTAAATCGTTAAGTATCATATTTCCAATAAAACGCGTTTAAGACCAAAATATAAACTTTTAAAAAAAAAATTAAAAATTTCGGAATTACCTTTTTTAGAGGTAATTCCGAAATTTTTCATGATTTATGAACCGAAATTACCTTTTTTAGAGGTAATTCCGAAATTTTAATTTTTTTTTGAACCGGAATTACCTTATTTTGAGGTAATTCCGAAAAATTTAATTTTTTTTTTTTTAAAAAAAGGCAGGGGTATTATTGGCATTTATGGAAAAATGGGGGTGTGGTAGGGAATGAGGGGGGTACGAAAACAAACACCCTTATTACAATTGAGGCAAGTTATATGCTACAGTAAAGAAAATAATGTAGAAAAATACTAGATAAAAATATTTATTACATTAAAAATGCCAAAATTACAGCTTAAAAATGCTAATTATGATTGTTAGTCTTGGCAATAATATCTCAAGCTACTGTTGGGTCTCAAAGGCTCACTCCCAATAGGGGGGATTCTTTCTGGACCACACACAAGCTTAGGGACTCTTCAACTTGAATTAACACATGTTTGATATCTAGGCTGATCATATCTTCATAATTAACTAAGTACTCTAATTGACCCAAAATAATTTTTAAAAAATTGCCACATATAATTTTTTCTGTTAGATACAAACTGAGAGGAAGGGAACTTTACAAAAAAGACTTGGGTGTTTTTTTTCCAACCCCCACCATCACCACCCATATCCCCATTCAATATTTTTCTTCCAATTTTACCTCTCAATTTTATTCAAAACAGATTTACTTAATAAATAGATAAATCAGTTGTCTAATATTAACACAAATGTTTTATCTATTTAGTAGGTAAATCCGTTTTGAATTAATTTTTTTTGAAACAGAACTATGTATTCGTTGTTGTGTGTTTTACAAAACGGATATATTGATACATCCGTCAATTACAAAAGAGGCCAATAGACATACTTCCGTTGTTAATGGTAAATCCGTTTTTAAATTTGTTTATCCAAAACGGATTTACGTAAAAAATAGATAAACCCGGTGTGTTAGTTTTAGACAACGTATTTATCTATTTGTTAGGTAAATCCGTTTTGGATATTTCACTACGGATTTATCTTAAAAATAAATAAATCCGTTGTCTAAATTATCACACCGGATTTATCTATTTTTAGGTTAATCCGTTTTGGCTAAAATTGAGGGGTAAAATGGGCAGAAAATTGTTGGGTGGGGGGTATAACTGGTGATGCTGGGGGTTGAAAAAGAAAAACCCAAAATACTTTATATTAGGCCCAGATAAACTCCCACATCTTTATTTGGCTTGTTTTTTTCACACCCCCACCCAATCCCCATAAACCCCCACCCAATTTTAAATCCCCAAAATGCCCTTTGAAAATTAATTTTTTTTTAAAAAAAAATTCGTATATACCCCTTTGAGTACATACGATGGCTATTTTATGTCCAATCGTATATACGTACTCAAAGGGGTATATACGATGGGTTTTTTATTTTTTTTAATAATTTGTTTTAATTTTTATTACTAAAAGGCTACTAAAAATTCGTTAAATAATCAAAATTACTCCAAAAAATTATAAATACACCACTAAAATCTAACAAAACCAAAATAAGGCTATACAAATTTTTTTAGATTTTTTGGAGACTATGAAAAATTTTAAAAAATCGTAAAAAATAGTAAACGATGGAATTTGAGATTTTGAGGCCGTAGTCCCGTAAGAAGTCCCTTTTAAGGGAGTATTCTTGATTTTTTTCGGATTTAATGGTTGTGGTTTCATTACGATCGGAGTATATTGCCCGAAAACCGATTTTTTAGCCTAAATTATTCGTTCGACGTGTAACATCGTCACGTTTTAACGAACTACACACAAAACCTATTTTCAGGACTTAATTAATTTTTATTTGACTTAAAAAAATTAAAAAAATACAATAGGGATCGTATATACACCTGAGGGGGGTATATATACGACCCTATTTTTTTGCCCATCGTATATACACCCCCCAAGGTGTATATACGATTATGGTGGGGGTGTGCCAATCGTATATACGCCTTGGGGGGTGTATATACGATTGGCAAAAAAGTAAGTCGTATATATACACCCCAGTATATATACGATTGGCCAAAAATTTTTTAAAAAAATACGTTTTCAGAAGGGCATTTTGGGGTTTTCAGTTTGGGTGGGGGTATATGTTGCTTTTCCCACACCCCCTCCTACTCTAAACACACCCCATAAGGGTGTGAAAAGACCAAAAGACTTATTTTTTTCGAAATTTTCACTGTTCGAACACGGGGCTTGAATGAGTTCGAACGAGGCAGCTCGAGTGTGTTAAATATGGACAGACACCCTCGGCGCGTTTTTTCACTGTTCGAATAAGTGTCATACGAGCGAGGTTCGATGGTGGTCATGCGAACATGGTCAAATTATGTTGTTCGAACAAGTGCTCTCGCGAAATTGCTGCGGCATAGCGGTATTGGGCGCCTCGATTCCACCGACGCTTTAATCAACGGTTTACAATCATCAAATGTGTCGATAAATGAGTGGATGTAAATCCTTTGGAAATTGTGCTCGAACGGATAGAATTTAAACGGCTCGATTTGTGATCTAAAAATGAAATCAACGGTGACATTTCACCACACCTATTATAAAAGGGGTTCACATCCTCGAGCTTCTTCACCAAACCCTAATCGCTTCTTCCCAACCCACCGCTTTTCTTCTTCACCAAAACCTTCTCTCCTTCTTCCCAACCCAAATTGAAATGGAATGACAATTGTGCTCAACCCAAGACTCAACGACAAATTCCTAACGACCGCTTCACCATAATGGGATCACACTACCCGAGCGAACATGGTGCTTTGTGTTTCGTTGTCCTAACCATGTCTTCTGCGGGATGAGTAAGGACATCACCTTCGCCCAACTAAAGGAAAAGGCCGAGAGGAAGATTCGTCCGGAGGAGCGTGGCGTAAAGGCGTGGAGCGTATACGTTTCAAAAAGTTCAATTGTAGAGATGATGGGGTATCCCGATGTTCGATCATGGACATCCGAAATGACGACGACGTCCGCGCAATGATGGAACATCTAGCTAACGTTCCGATGGGGCGACGAGATCTTAGAGTTGTGCGTGGACACAATCTGAACTGCGCGAAGAGGTCATGCATCTTCTTCAACCACCACCACCCGCACCACAACAACCCGTACTTACGCACACACCGTAAAGTTGACTATGAAATGACGATGCCGTGCCACTCCTATCACCGTGCGTTGGTTCATGGTCGTGAAACTAAAAATTTCGAGCTTAAGAACAACATCACATTCGCGAGAATTGAAAGAAAAAGCGATTAAAAATGTGAAACTAGATGGTGTTCAAAGAAGAAATTAAAAAAATCGAATGTGAATCCCCTACGTCGTAATTGGAACCCACGTGTCGTATTCGGAAGTGCCTTAAGCCTATCAATAATGACGAAGACGTTCACAAATGTTTGAGAAACATGAAGAATTCCAAGGTTTCATTGAACCTTATCTCGAATTGTTAAATCGTACACGAAGAATCATCGAAGAAATCCGTAGTAGAATTAGAGGTAGTAGTAGTAGTTCTAAGTAGAACTAGATTGTATTTTGTTTTCCTGTCGTTTCGTTTTAAATTTCCTATCCTTGTATTTTTGCAATTTGTGTTTTTAATTTACATTTCTTATCCAATATTAAATCTGCTCAACTTTTTTATTTTACCGTAATTATTACCGTAATGACAATAAATTTGCGCCAACGTAAAAGGAATTTCAAATTAAAAACCAAATGAAACAAAGTAGTTAAATTATACAAAAAAACTAAACAAATATCCCCTAAGACATATCCTACTTGGGTGTTGCGCCCCTCCTCCTCTCATACACATTCCCAAACCTCCTCCTAAACCCACGGAAGGGGTTGAGCGACCTCTTGATGCTTGTTTGAAACATGCTCCCCGACCGCTCGGGACATGATCATCGATGGCCCCATCAATGTCATCAACCAAATCAATCGACTCTGTAGCATCTCATCAACCAAATAACATAACATTATTACTTAAATAAATAGAATATTAAGAAACATTATCATGCAATTAACATAAAAGACACGTACCACGCCGACATCGGGCTCATCTCGCAAGTCTGCTGATAATGCTCGGGGAAGAGAAAGGATGTGAGACCACAGAGTACCATGGAAAGTAGCCGCGCACCGTGTTTGAGGAGTACGGCACACGTGGAGGCCCCGCGCCACCAAGTGGTCCTCAAATCGTGTCCACCTCTCATCACACTCGGTGAGGTCTGCAGACGCGGCCACTGGTAGGAGGTGCAGGATCCTCCGAGAATGTCTTTGGACACCGCCCAAACCGTCTAAGCACTCGATCGGCAAGTGACGCATCATGCGACCACCACTCCGAATGAACCCTCCGAACCGCGCGCCTCCTCGAAAGTGGTCTCACTGCCATGGGGCGTGTAGGGGTCCCAGTCACCTCCTCACGCAGTGTATGCGGTCTAGGCATAATCGATGGTATGTGACTTGATGCCCCGAGGACATCATCGCACAACCATTTCTTCGCCCGTGGGGTACTCTCATCATACTGGGGTGCTCCACCCAAGAGGAAAAGTTCGCACTGGGGAAGTGCTCAAAGATCCAAGCTTTGTAATGAACATATCATTGGTTGATTATTAATCTGAAAGTAACACTAAAGCAAACTTAAAAGTAAAGAATATGTTTCATACACAAAGTAAAGGAAGATGACCAGGCAATCTTCTTGGTCTTCTTCCTTGTAGCATCCTTCACCGATCATAGAGATGGGCGGGGCCATGGCCCCAAAGAATAGTCTCCAATCGCCTCCAAATCCATCAAGATACCAAGGTAGCCAAGCAACCTTGTTGCACGACTTGTCGGCAAACAAGGTGCAACCTAAAAGATACAAACATGTAGGCCCTAGCGGCATGGTCCCACCGCCCTCGCCTATGGTGGGTGGTAGACCCTATCCTCACCCATACAAGCCCCCAGACAGACGACCCCACGGCGGCGAAGTGCAGGCGTTGCATCCTCCGGTGTGGCACCCAAAAAGTCAACCAAAGAATTGCTCCCCTACCATGAAGTCGATCCGGCATGTCATGTAACCAGCGATGAATGGGGATGTCGGCGGTGGGATACATCATCAAGGGTGATGCTCATCTCACCCACGGGGAAGGTGGAATGATGATGTATCCGCCGCCAACGCTCTATGAATGCGTTGGCCCACTTTCTCAGGAGAATGGGAAGCGAAGCCCAACCAGGGGAACCAACCACGAAGGCTGCCAGTGTCCCTAATCGCACATGAAACAACGCCGTAATAAGTGTCCATGTGGGATTGGGTCAGAAATCCGCCGCACTTTGCATTCGAAAAGACACAATAAGCCAAAACATTCAACAACTTAATAAACAAATTTACAACACTCAACTATAAAATAATAACTTACCCGGCCAGAATAAAAATCAGTGAGGATATGTGCCCCGTATGTGGGCAAGACAGAACCATCTTCTGGTCCACCAGAAAATGGGAATGTCGCCTCTAACAGCCAGCCTCCTCCCGAGGCTCAAAGAACCTCCTCCTCACGAGGCTCAAAGATCCTCCTCCTCATGATGCACAGAAGATGAAGGCCTGAAGATGAAGGCTGGCAGCGGATGAAGGCCCTGGCGGGCGAAGGCCTAGCGGATGAAGGGTCGGCCGAACTCATAGGCGGAAATTGAGCATCACGCTCGATATCCCGCCCAATATCCTCTGGAAGTGGGGAGGAGGAACATCAACCCTACCCCTACCCTCAGCACGACCACAGCTCGGGAGGGTTCACCGCTTCTTCCTCCTTTTGCGGTTTGAAACCGTAGGAGGTGGCCCGCCCGGCTTCGCTCGAGAAGGTTGTTTGCATGACCACCTCTACTCCTCACCATATCTGAAACAACAATCAACAGAACCGATTCAATCAAATTAACATAACCAAACAGAATCAGGCTGAGAAAGTTCATCATCAAACGATCGCTCGGTGGGCTACATGCGAACTTTGTTCGCACAACCACCCTCGAACAAGTCGGTTTGGTTTAAAAATATACAACGGTTTCGAATGAGGTTGCTCGAACGGTGTTCGCACAACCTCATTCGAACACCTTCGTTTTCACGTGTTCGATGGACCTCACTCGAACAATTCTGCGTTTCAGAAAAAAAAAACCAGAATGGAGCGTAGGGGGAGAGGCATACCTTGAAGAAAATGGAACGATTAGAGACTGTGAGGGGAGTAGAAAATAACCCAGCAACTCTTGAGAGTGTTGGTGGAGAAGATTGAGTGAGAGATTGGGTGAGATTGAGTGAGTTGAGAGAAGGTGAGTGAGAGAGAAAGAGGGTTTAGGGTTCGAAGGGAGGGGAGGGGAATGAGAGACGAGGGAGAGTGAGAGAAGGGGGGGAGGGGTGTGGGTTATTTTGTTTTTTTAAAGGGGGGGTAATTTTGGAAATAAAATTTTTATGGGGTGTGAATAAGTAGGGGGGGTGTGGGGAAAGCACTCATTGTATTAGAGCCTTGTCCAAAAAGGGACTTGTTACCTACACCCCATTTTACTTTCCAGACATCCCTATTTTTTTTAAAAATATTCTCCAAAATGATTTATTCAGAAATTAGATTTTGAAATGCATAAATGACGTTCAATTTGAAATAAAGTACAAAAAGTAATTTTTTAAATTGCGATTTCTTTAGAAGATTGACGTTGAATTTGAAATTGCTCGTAAAATTCAAGTGATTACAAAAAAAAAAAACAACGAAAGAAGACTTTATTATTTTATTGAAAAATTTCAAAGACAGGATCAAAGTCCCATGATGTTACGCATAACCAATACTCCAATAAAGCGAGCTTTCACTTTCTTATGCTTCTTTGTAATCCCTTGTTGGGTCAATTTCTTCTGTCGCATGAAGGTTTCACTTGAGCTGGTTTCAATGGTAGAAGAGTGTTTGGAATTGGAACTCACTTCCGTTGAACCAGTTGATTTGTGCACTCCTAACTGTGGTTCACCAAGATATGGCCACGCCATCATATGCCTCTCGATTGTATAAGCAATCGAGACCAATTCATGTGAGTCATATAATTGACTTCCACAATCCCATATTGTACTGCTAAATTCATTAGAAGATGTACTCATTGTGGTTGGACTTTCTTCACTTGGTGAGGTGAAGAGGTGCTTCGCCCCACAAAGTATAACCTCCATCCCTGCTCATCTATTTAACCACCACTTTCATATTTTGGTATTAATGTTTCTCTTGGTAACAAAATAAAATGCCAATGCATATTTGGGAAATTTTAATATATCAGATTCTCATCCTAATATGTGTTATATGATATGATTGAGGATCTTTATCACCATAGGCATATGCATTTAACAAAGGATTTTTATTCATGTTTTTTTATTGGGTTTTTTTATAGTGATTTTATTCTCATCCTAATATGTTATATAATTGATATTTTTATATATTTGGTCAAAAAAAAATATTTTTATATAAGTTATGATCTTATTAAAAATTACTATATATGAATAAAATATTTTTAAAAAGAATTTTTTAGATTAGCTATATCACTAAATGACCCGTTTTTTTTTTTACAAAAATGACCCGGTTTTTTTAGTATAAACATTTTTGCATAATATATAAATCACTACAACCCCATCCAAAAGTTGCAAAAATTTCTTAACAAGAAAAATTATTTTAAAACATTGAGATCGAACAACTATTAAATATATAAAAAATACATAATATATAAATCGCTAATGAAAATTGGTTTAGTTGGTTGGTATAAAAATTACGAAAAATATTCTCTCGTAGTAAGTAAATATATATTGAGTAAATTTCACCATATACTTATGAATGAGTAAGGAATTATATTTGAAAATCTAAACATTGAATTAGTTAAAAAGTTGATTCAATCATGATTGTATTGATGATAATTAAATATATTTTCATATTGTTTAATATTTTAAGAAAAAAATTAATAAAAAATTATAATAAAAAAACAAATAATTTTTACAACCTATTTATTTCAGAAAAACCTACCAACCGATTTTTGGGGACATTAGTCATAGTATCCATGTTGTCCATTTGAGGAAAATCTACCAACCTATTTAATCCTTATTGTTTTGATATTTTATTTTGAAATAAAGGAATTTTTTTTGGTAATAATACAATGTCTCTCTTCACATTTTCTATTAATCCAAACAAGAAAGAGAAAAAAGAACTTCTCTTTTCTCTCTCATAGCAATAACCTATTTAATTTACTTAGTTTCTCGTGGTCTCTCTCTTTCTCTTTCTCTCTCTCTCACCTCTTTTTCTCTTAAACCAAACCTAGTATAAAACACCTCCGACTTTTCAATTAACTTCCACCTTCTCTTTTGAATGTCTAGCATGTATATGAGTTTGGATCCACACAAATATTTGTTGTGTTAGGTATTTCTTCTCTTTTTACAAAGCTCCAAAGAAAATGTTGGTCGAAATTAATCGCTTAGTAATTTTGTCGTGGGGATGGTTTTTTGAAAAGGTCAGGAGTTACTTAAATGTCTCATTCTCTAGTTGGAGTTCCTCTCCTATGTCATGCCTGAATTTGGTGTGATCTCTATGTGGGTTTGAGTATTCCTTATATTCACTTGATAAAACTTCTTCACACTTATAAAAAAAAGTAAAAACTCTCTCCTAATTGACACAACACATATTTGTGAAGATCCAAACTCAATATATATGTATATTCTTAGACTCAATTGTAAATGAAATGGGTTGACTCATCCATTGTAAGTCGTGTTAGGTGTTTTTTTTTTTATTTCTCTCACTTTCTCTCTTTCTTGAGCCCTTTACATCTATCTCTATACACTCATTTTCAGTTTGTTGTGAGTTTGACTAAATTTATTGGGACCTACCTAGTTGATTTAGCAGATCTATAAGAACTTGGTCCAATAATAGAGGAGAGAGAGAGGGAGGGAGGAGAGAGAGAGAGCACTCCTATCTATGATGTTATATTATCATGGAGGAGGATTATCCTTAGAAATTGTGATGTTTATGTAGATGAGGAAAAGTAGTAGAGATCAGGTCATTACGGCAAACCAAAGCCCTGGTGGTGGGGCATATGGGCAATGTGGCAATATATGCGTCACTCACCTACCCTATTATGCTCATTTCTTTTTCTTCATCACTTTAATCGATGAAGACACCACACCACCACCACCACCACCACCATTTCAATAATACTAGAACCACTACCAAACTTGGCCACGCCACGCCACGCCACTATCCTCTTCTTTTGATGGCAAAAAAACCATTCCATACAAAAAAATAAAAAAATTCAAAATAACCCATTTTCTATCTTATATAACAAAGTAACCCATTTTTTTTATGTGGAGAACTCGCCCTCACCAACCCGAGTTCTACACTACAATTTTGCAATTTTTTTTTATTTGTAGTGCAGAACTCGCCCCCCACCAGGGTGAGAGTTCTTCACTGCGTTTTTTGATTTTTTTAATTTCTTATATTTAATTTGATTAAAATGTAAATTAATTTAATTTAATTTAATTACAATAATTAATTTAAATAATTAGAATAATTAGAATAATTAGTAAAATATAAATACTAAATTTAATTATTAAAAAAAATATAAATTTAAGTGACACAAAGTAATATTAAAATACATGAATTGATTTAAAAGACTAATACGAAAAGTACAGTAGTAGTAAATGTGATTAGTTTACATTGCGGTTAGGGCAGTTATTTTTGTTGTGACCCTCATTTCTACAAATTCCACATCGTTTGGTGCGGGTACCCGTTTCTCTTTGATCCATCTCTGCATGCGAATACGAGTAGATCGTGGGCGGCCGACCCTTTTTATCTCTTTGTTTAGTTGTATCATGTTGTAGTTCAATAGTATTGAAATCAGACCATGAGGTCTCAGTTGGCAAGAGTGGGAACTCCACAATGTAAGTATTGAAAACATTATGCATTGTGTACGGTGGATCCACGAATTTCATGTGGTCGAAATTGCATTTTGCGCATGTTGTGATGACATGTGAACAGGGGTAATGAAGTGTCTGGAATTCCCCACACTCACGGGTTTTTGCTATAAAGTCCACCACAAATGTGGTCGCAGGTCTACCACTTTGTGGTCGTGCAAGTTCCCGAACTCGGAACAATTGGTTGGCACGATCGTGAATTGTGACGCCATGCGTTTTTGAGACTTTAATGTTTTCCGCAATATTTTTCAACAATTTTTCAGAGAACATTGTTCCGGATGTCATCATCGTCTGTGCATGTGTTCCCCGTTTGACAAATATCTCGTTCATCCTGAAATATGTTGCATCGCTTGTGCATGTGTTCCCCGTTTGACAAATATCGTAATTACTTTATAAATAAGTTTACTAATTATTCTAATTATTTAAATTAATTATTGTAATTAAATTAAATTAATTTAAATTTTAATCAAATTAAATATAAGAAATTAAAAAAATCAAAAAACGCAGTGAAGAACTCACCCTGGTGGGGGGCGAGTTCTGCACTACAAATAAAAAAAATTGCAAAATTGCAGTGTAGAACTCGGTTTGGTGAGGGGCGAGTTCTCCACTTAAAAAAAGTGGATTATTTTGGTATATAATGTAGAAAGTGAGTTATTTTGATTTTTTTTTTCTTTTTTAGTATGGAATGTTTTTTTGCCTCTTTTGTTTGTGCACTTTCCAATCACAGTTACATGAATCTCAAAAGCCATATACTATTGCCGTTGGGATAGTGGGGACACTTGATTGATACTTAGTCTTATTTGTGCATCAAAGGCCAGCACGCACGCGCAAGAAACACTACATTTCTCCACTTTATCTAAACCAACAACTTCTGTCTCCAACCTTACTTCTTAGTTCTTCTGATCCTCCAATCTTTGGCCTAGATTAAGACACCAAAACTGCACTTTCTTGTTTTAAGTCCAAACTATGTTCTACAAAGTGACTATAAATTTATTCAACGACATAATCATACACTGTTCCATCCCACATATATACCGTACATATCACTTGAGCCATTTTTCTCTTTTACTACTCCCTCCGTCTCAAAATATAAGACCTATTTTTTCATTTTTACTTGTTCCAAAATATAAGGCCCCTTACAACTTTCTAGATACATTTATTGTTCTTTTTCCAAATACTACCCTTATTTATAGTACTAAATTGTGTTGGAATATGAAAAACAACATTGAATGTTAGGGTAATTTAGTAAAAGTCATACCAAATTTTAACATATTAATTACTCTACCAACTTTTCTTAATAACTGTGAAAAGTGCAAATGAGTCTTATATTATGGGACGGAGGGAGTGTTTATTTATTTGGTTTGTTGATGTTTTGCACACATGGTCCACCTAAGTCCACCACGGTAAGACTGTTCACTCTTATGCCCGAAAAGCCTACTTTTTTTTTATAGGCAAATATTAATTTTTTATGATCAAAATGAAAGCATATGCAAATATTAGTTGTTAGTTAGTTAGGAAACTAGAAATGTAAGTTTTCAGAATTCAAACTCTTTCGATATTCTTTAATTCTCACGTTGGTATATGTATCGGGTGACTGATCAGGTCATACTGAAGGGCTACGCACAATTGAGCCTAAAGGTAAGGCCTACTATTGGTCCATATATGTGTGGCTATATAAGGAAGACACTCCCTAAGCTCCAGATAACTTTTCCTAAACCCTAAACCCTCTAGATAACTTCTCCTAACATTTTGAACAAAAAAAAAACTCCTAACACTAAAACACTATTACACTATGAGCGACCTAACTTTGGCATCGGAGTGGCCTCACAGATACATCCCTCCGACGGCACTTCTACATCGGAGACCAAGAGAGCCACCATCTTTAACCTACTTGAAGACTACTCAGTTTTACACACAAGAACAGTATATGTATCCATCATGGTATGACTTTTGGTAATATGCAGAGAGCGCAACAGAGATGATGATGATGGTGTTGGCACTTGACCGAGAGAGGAATATATTACAAGATGATTAAAAAGTATTGAATGGAACTATCCAAAGCCAAAGATACTTGAATCATAGGCATAGACAATTTTGAAGTATTAAAACAAAAAGTGGAAAAGAAGTTAGAAAGTTGAACAATTGATTAGTAAAACAATCACGAAACTTTTATATATAGATTGCACTATTGCAGGCTCTATTGGCCAAATTTTATTCAATTGTAAGCAGTACTAACATAGTTGTTTACAACATTTTCATTCAAGATTTGCAACACTAAGTTATTATTAGGACCTACACATCTTGGTGTCTTATATTGACTAACAGCAGTTCCTAATCCAAGGTAATGATCAAGAATCTTCTGGAATGTTCCATTCCTAACAACTCGGAGTTCCAAAGCACCAATACAGTTAACTTTACGTGAACTTGTATACCCTGCATCAACAAAAGACTTATCCAAACAATTGCAACATTCTCCCAATTTTTCTTCACTTGCTTCTCCATTGATTTCCCAGAAAATGACATAGTGACCTGGCTCTTTCGATAAGTCAACATGACTTGTGAAGTCAACAACTTCTAATTTCTCTTCTGCTAAAAATTTTGATGCTGCTTCCACAGCTAACTGTAAATCTTTCTCTGTGTTCTTGTCAATGTTAATGCTTAGCAGAAGACCGCTTCTGCGAACGAACTTGAGTTCTGGTGTTGAGTTGTGGAATCCCATTACCTTCACCACATCACCTAACCTATATCGGTATAAACCTGAAAAAAAAAAAAACAATTTTTTACAACTTAGAACACGAAGATACCTGTGAGTATGCACGAGTTATTATATGATTAGCTATTATGTTACTTTCGAAATAAAGTAGGTAGAAATTTCTTCAATTTGGTCCCATGATGTCAAATCATCAAGTATAAAAAACAACCACTTCATATATTACCTCCCCAGCTAACAGCTGGTTTAAAAATATATATATTTAACTTCCCCAACCAATAAAAATAAAATAATAATAATAAAAAAGTAAACACGTGACAGTATTTCTAGAAGCATTTAAGATTAAATATTTGTTAAGTCCATATCTGAAAGTGAAACCCCTTGTCAATAATCAATAATCTACATTAAATATGTTACCAAACTTGCACTAATCACTCCACCTTTTTGATGACTAATTCACTCCCCCTAGATATAAATAAAAAAACACAAGAATACAAATATTTTTTTGTGGCTAAGTAGACCCCTCTACAGTTCAAAAAACAAACAGTAGGAATATTCCATTTTTTATTATTTTAATATTTTATGTAAAAGATCTTTTTTAACGGTCCACATTTTCTACAGTTAGAGAACCTTTTCATCCCATCCCATCAGGAATAAGTCCAGCATATGCACTGCTGAGTGAGCTGTAAAAATTTGTTGCTTACTTCCAATTTTTTTCACCTACGCACATGTGAGGTTCACAGTATGGATTCTCTGCCGCATATGCACCGTGCAGCAAAACAGCTAGATTTAGAGAGAGTAAATCTAACGGTTCTGCTCCACGTTGCAAGTGCAGAGGCAGCAAAGAATCCAAGTTGGTGAGGTTCATGTTGATGTATGTAGTAAAATGTTTTGTACTAGGTTCAACTAACATTTATCTTCCTTCTAGACAGAAAACAGAAAATTTATAGCTAAAATAATTAGGCTCATACTTCTTACACACCCCCTCCTACTCTCCACCCACTACCCACCCTTCAAAATTCCTAAAATACCCATAGTGGTTCAGATCTTAACCATCAAACCGGTTCAGAACAATTTTTGGGGATCTGCCTAACCATTTAACATACTCGATAGTTAGCGACTGAACCGATTCGGTGCTAGTCTACCGAACCTACCCTATCCCACAAAAAAAATTAAAACGCACGCATTTCATTAAAGGCAGCTCTGTTTTTTCATGCGTATGGATAGTGGGTGTTGAGTAGAAGAGGGTGTATAAGAAGTATGGGCCAATAATTAATGCCAGCATCTCATGTTCTTAGTCCTACGGATTCATTAATGAGAATGGGCCAAAATAAATAAATAAAAGTAAAAATAAACAGACAATAATTTGATAGTACCTACCTGCTGGATTGGTCATAACAATTTCATACTCTTCACCAATTTTCACCTCAGTGAGACCCAGTGGCTGAAGATCAATGCAAAGAAAAGCATTATCATTCTCAAGCTGTGTAAGAGGAATGAATTCAAAGTAACCAATATGAGGAAGAACAGCATAAGTAGCCAATTCAGGTGGAATTTTTGGATTAACATTAGCAGCTATCCACCCTTCAGAAGATCCATAATCAGCAGTCAACAAAGTCAACTCACCAGCATAATGTCTCATTTTCTTCAAATATGGTTCCATAGATCCAGTCATTATTCCATAAATGTACTTACAATTTGGAAAAAGTTCTGGTATCAAACCATACCAGTTACTTAACCCTATACATTTTTTACTGATAAGGTTGGCTAGTTCCGGATTCGGTTTCAGTAATTTCGACATAGCCATTCGAATCGATGGAGCCGTGACACTGCTTGTGAGAACACCTTCTCTGATATCATTGCATAAATCTTCCCATACTAGTTCAAATGTTCTGAAAGCATGGACTATGCTATGTGCAAAAGTTGAAGACACTAATTGAACTTCTTCATGGAAAATTAGACCACATAATAAGTGACAGTAAAGTGATTGGAAAAAATCAGGACCAAATATCACTTCATCTGGACTACAACTTTGTGATTGAAGTGCTTTCATTGCACGTTTATAAGCTGGATTGCGAAACACGTTGCTTGTTGCTGTTCTTGCTATAAGACCCCCTTTTGTTTTGAACTGTTTGCTACCATATATGAAGTTTAAAGCTTTCCCATTTTTTATAGGAAACTCTCTGAACAATATATAGAACTGTGTCAGAAACAATATGAAGCACCAACACAGAAACAGACACACGTAGACGCCAATTTTAATTTGAAAAATGGAAGTAATTGAAGTATATGACATGTGTTGGACACCGATCACGTTTTCAACATGAAGTCTCGGTGTACAAAGATTCTGACTCTAACTAGCAACAAAATAAAACATGGTAGTAGTAGGAAAGAAGAGATATTGTTTGATTAGACTTGTGAAAACAGCTTTCTATTTTTGAAAAATTAAGAAAAGAAAAAATTATTTTTTTTTCTTAATTTAAAATATAAATCTGTTTTTAGAAGCTTAATTAAAAGTACACTTAATATCTCAAGAGATGAAATTGATGACCTGTTCCTAAAAGCAAAAGATGTCTGATATATCTGCATTGTGGTTTCAAACAAATCATCATTCCATGGTACATATTTTGGCTTCCCCTGTGTAGTGCCAGAACTGCAAGCAAGAATATATATAAACTTGTCAAGCGAAATCGTTGAATAAGCAAAACCAAACCGTTTTAGTTCCATTCAATAACTGATACATCTGGTTTATAATACAGATCACATATATCAGTTATTCAATGAACTTAAAATTGTATCTTTTTTTTTTTGGCAACTGATGTATCTGGTTTATAATACAAATCAGTAGCTCGGAGAGAAGTAGGGATTAAGGTGAAAAACAAAGGCAAAAAAGCAGACCTTAAAGACATAGTTGTGATGGATTTTCCAGTGAGAATAGGAGAAGAATCACCATCAATGATTCTATAGATGTAAGGTTCCAATTCTTTGTGAGTAACGATTGGAACACATGCTTTGAAACTCTCAGGATCAGTTCTTCCATTAAGACCCAAACTCAGCAAATATTCTGCTGATGCGTTTTCCTCCAAAATTCTTTTGAGAGTTTCCTTCTGAACAGTTTCTGCATCCTTGGTCAACGACTCAAATTCAAAGATAACCTTTTCCATGTTAAACTCTTCAACTTTCTCTAACATCCTCACTCACACCCCTTCAACAAGTGGCAGAAATCTCAGTGAAAGTAAGTGTTGTAAAATCCAGATTTTAAGAAAGAGGGATTGGTGAATAGTAAGTCAATTCAGAATCCAGACAGAGAAGACAAGTTAATATTAGTTAATATATTATCTATTCGTTGGACCACAATGGAAGAAAATAAGTGGGATGAAGCCAAACAAAGTCATTCATTTTATTTTATAATATTCTATATAGTTCTATCTTCTCTTTTTTTTTAACCTTATGTAATTGGTGTGCAGTATTCATCACAAAGACAATGACTAATCTATGCTGACGAATTTGGCTGACTATGAGTATCTGAACTTTTTGCCACACCTAAAATCCGAACTTAAAACTTTGGTCCAGCCTTGGTCCTGTGCAAATCCCCACCACAGGTTTTTAGTACCGTAAGTGGTCAAAGGTGTATGGATGGTGATGATTTGCGGAGGATGATCCAGGTCCTTTTACCAGCTGGAGTGGGGGGCCCATTTTCATCTGACATAGATATACAAGGCAAATACATATGGTACATGTACATTGAACCTTTGGAACACAATAACAAAGGGAAATTTTCTAACTGTATACTGTAATTAGTAAGAGAAAGTGAAGGGACATAACTAAATTAGTAATTTTATCAATTGCAATAAAAATTTGTTAGCCTTCAAATTTTGTTATAGCGGTAGTAAAACACACGTAACTACTATGTATATCTACCAGGGACTCTTTGTACTAAGGACAAAGTGGTCACCAGAAAATAGCTCTTTGTTGAGATAACCAAACAAAACAAATTGAATTGGAGAAATCTAGAAGGATATGACAAGTTTGTAAAAGCGACAATATACCAACTGTTCCAGTTTGGAAAAAAAAAATTGAAGGAAATTGATAAAGGTCAATAAAAGCATACACTCTTGATTGATTCCACGAATAATAGCAGTAGAAAAAGAGAAGAAAACACGTCCCAATTCATCTCGGTTGTTACGAATATTTTACTAATAATATACTAAAATTAGCACAAAATAACTTACATAAATAAATGCAACAGAATAAAAAATATTCATACAATTTTGTTCATCAGTGACAGTGAGCATGCTTAGTTTAAATATTACAGCTGCAAGCAACAACCAGCAAGATCCACGACTCCAGAATAAAACCAGAAGCAAACGGAATTAAATTAAAAAAAAAAAAAAAAAAGTCAAAAACTCAATATATATATACCTGGGAGAATTTTGTGGAATTTGTTGTTCTGGAAGTGAAATAGAGAATTTTGTGACTAGTTATTGCTTGGTGTAGTTGAAAAAAAACAGTGGTGAAGTGAAGAGTGAAGAAGAAATGAAATGATGGAGATGAAGATTCTTTGTTGGGGGATGGAATGGATATATACTAGTCACAAGTTCATAAACACGTGGAGTTGCTAGATTGACGACTTTGCCACTAAGTGGGCTGCGAATGAATGAATGTGTGATGACATCATAAATGATTCAAGTGGTCGGTATGACGATAATACCCCTACTGACTTGTGCCAACTACGAGGAGGACTTTGTTTGTTTGATTCTTCTTCTCTCTCATTCATGTCGTCGGCAGCAGCATTCATATCCACAAGGACCACAACTCTTCCCCCACCAATTTTCTTTTGTTTTATTCCCTCCAATTTCATGCCTTTTCTCTTCATTCCAATTTCCATGTCATCATTACAATTTTTATTCTAACAAAATTACTAATTTATTTGTATTTTCTTTGATGTAACTAATTTATTTGAATACTTACAAATTTATGTTGAATCATCGATGCCTTTTTGTTTACGGCTCTTTCATAGTTTAGTGTCACACTAGCAGTATGTTTGTGTTTTTTAGATGGAATAGTAAATAGACACCACACACACTATTACTGCACACTTGTGTTTAAATTCGGGAGTCAAAGTCCTCGTATCACTGAAATTGTTAAGATAATCAGTATGCATGGATTCACGCCACATTAATTACTATGAATATTAGTGAAAGGTAATTAGAATGGTATATTTTTCATCTTATTTTAAGTCTTTTCATTAACTTTTAAGAAAATGATTAATTGTGTTAATTTTAATAATAAAATAAGTTTTATTTACTAAAATACCATTGATAATAGTAGTAGTTAGTTAAATAGTTACGTGAGTTGAGATAAAAAGATTATGAACAAGAAATGAAAAAGAAACGCCCAAAAAACAGTTAAGGTCTTAATCTAACAAATCCTTATAGCATCAACTTGAAAAGAAGTAGACATAGCCAAAGGGCATAGCCGCCAATGATGAACATAGTCCATAGATGAATCATGTTTAGCTAGCCAGTGGATGGAAATCTGCTGCAGTAAAAAACAACTGCAGTTAAATGCAATCTCAAATTTGAAGTGTTATTCAGGGACTTTTTTGACTTTTCATCTCCTAAAATATATTCATTTTTTATCTCTTTCTTATCCATTTTAATGCAAATGTTGGACCCTGCAATTTTTTTTTACTGCAGGGGAACGTGGTCCAATCTCGACTAGTCTGCATACGAGTTGTCCTCACAAAAGAAGTGGTGAAGGATAATTGTCAATCACGTGCCCAAAAAGAAGCAAATGTAAGGTGGGTTGAGATAGATAAATAATAGCATATTGATGAAGGTGGGTTTCCAACATTTTTCATTTTTTGACACAAAACTCTCTCTCTCTCTCTCTCTCTCTCCGTAAGACTTTCTCCTTCTCTTAATCTTTTTCCTCGCTTCATTTTTTCTCAACCCTCTCATTGCTCTATTTTCACAATTTATTTAATATGGTGTAGTAGTAATTTTAATTTTTTTAACACATCAATTTTTTTATAAATCCTTATTTTGCTTTGGAGACTAGACAAGAAAATATTGTCAAAATAATTATTTTTTCTATTTTGCTTGAGTTCTGACGAGAAAATGTTGGATGTTGTTGGTAATTTTATTACTTTTGATTTCTAATGGCGAAATATTACATGTTGTCAGAATAATTATATTTTATTTTTATTTTCAAAAATGTCTTTATTTTTTATGAATAATTATTTTGTTTTGTGAGTCTCGCGGGAAATATTACCTATTTTTCGAATGAATATCTTTACATTTTATAAATGAATAGGTCTGGTATAGTTTTTAAAAAAACTCCTAACAAGGCTAACATCTTTCTTTTCCCAACCCCTCCTACTCAGCCCACTCCCCTTACCCTATGCAATTACCAATTTAACCTTACATTCTTTTACATTGCCAACCATATCCTTCATCCCTCTTCTTCTCCTCCAACCCCAAACCTCCCATCTCTCAACTCCAAACTCTACCCTCCTCACTTTCATCTTTAACCTTCTACTCAACTTCTAAAAATTGATAACCATAATAAGGTAGTATCATCCCTACCAACCATTATTCATTTCGTCCTTGAAACTTTCTGAATTTGCCTTTTTTTTCTTTCTAATTCGCGTTTGATTCGGTCCCCTCTAACCGAACTCGTTCGGCCAAGCACCACCGAACGAACAAAAATGAGTTTGGAGTGTTTCTATTTAAGTTATTGTCTGATGCAGTATTACGTAGGTTCGGCGACTACCTGCCGAACCTGTTTGGCTGTCCATTGTCGGACGTATAAAGAGCAAAAACACACCCGTTTTTTCCAATTTTACATCATTCGATTGACAACTGTCGAACCGGTTCGGTGGAAGTAACCGAACCTGTGAAAAATATGTCATCCGTGAACGTTGCACATGAGGATATTTCTGAAAATTTAAGGTTTGAGAGTGTGCGTCGAGTAGCCGGAGAATTGGGAAAAAAGCCTAATTTGGCTATTTTATCCAAAGTGTTTGACTTTACTAATTGGATTAGGATCAAATTCTTTTAAAGTGCTGCTAATAATGGACGGAAAGCAAATTATTAAAATCAAACACTTTGGATAAAATAGCCAAATTATTAAGAGTACTGTGCGTCGAGTTACCGCCGCAATATAAAGTGCTGCTAATAATGGACGGAAAGCAAATTATTAACGTGAAAGCCGAATCTGAAATGCTCATATCATCCAGAATCCAGATTCATCTTCAAAGCTAAAACCTCTTCTAGTGCCTCTTCTCTTGTATTTTCATTCTAGGAGTTTCTAATTATAATTAAACAAAAATGTATTCCTTATAATATTTTGCCGAGTTATAACTTTTATTTTAGAATTTCAAATTCAAACAATATATCGAACATGTTAGTGCTTCAAGAATCATAAAGGAAAATTTGAAAGGACCCAAATAAGAAAGAGACAGTTCGTGCAACTTTATAGATAAGCCATATCATAACACATGATCACTTTTTCTCATCAGTTTGGCCGAATTTTAAAAACAAAACAAGATGAGCCATTAGAATGGCTCACTTAGGACTGTACCGACCAAAATAGCTGCGCATGTGACCAATGGAAAGACCAACGTTTTAAATTATGGCATTCTAAACACAAAGAATTAATGCTTACAAAGCTTCTATTTCTAATTGTGGTTAGGATCACTACCTAGGATCACTACCGGCTACCTATGAAGTGTCACAACATTTTCAACGAAAATTAATATGTGTTTGTGATTAGGATCAAATTCTTTATTGGCCAATACTGAGTTTGTCATCTGTGGGAATCGAACTCGAAAACATCAAGTCAAGTCGACTCCCTATATTCCAAAATAGATTAAGTCACTAGACCAACGGTGTTGGTTGGACGAAGCTTCTATTTGTTGAAGCAGATAGTGGATTCATTTATATATTTTTAACTAATTTGAAGTCATGCATATACATACATACATACATACATCATGGGATTAGTCACTGTGTTCGGCGGTAGATATCCTGGTATCGACAAAAAAAATACATACAGAGAGCATCAGTCATGTAATGCGTGACTATCCTCCTGCAGTTTGTCTATGGAACGCGTTGATCCCTCCCGTGGTGTTCGTCACCGTTTCTACGGGATTGAATTTGATGATTGGTTAGCTTTGAATCTGTCAAACATCACTACTCTTGATAATGGTCTATCTTGGAGTAACGTTTGGGCCACGGGCTTTCACCTATTATGGAGTTGGCGTAATAAAGCTATTCATCAAGATGGCTTCAACAGACCACCTCATGCTCACCTAATTGCACTTCAGAATGCACATGGTTATGACAAAGGCCGAGCGCTGCATGATCCTGCTGCTAATTATGCTCGCCAACAGGTTTTCGTTTGTTGGCATCCACCTGACCATGGCTGGGTCTCTCTTAACACTGATGGAGCGGTGAAATCTCCTTGCGTTGCTGGTTGTGGAGGGGCTTTACGAGACCAGTATGGCAGCTGGCTAGGTGGCTTTGCGAAGCGCCTCTTCGTCAGTTCTGCGTACCTTGTTGAACTGTGGGGAGCTCTGGAAGGAATCACTCTTGCCCTTCATAAAGGTTTTCGATCTATCGTGCTCCAAATGGATTCCTCTGTTTAATTGCCATAATGCAGATAATGATGGTAGTGTCTCAGGCAAACACATTCTGAGAAGAATTCGACAGCTAATCCTGTGCTTTACTAGTGTTTGAATCATCCATATCTATCGGGAAGCCAACAAGGTTGCGGACAAGCTTGTGAATATGAGCTGCGCCTATGCTAGCATAGATACCGTTCTGTTTGAAAAACCACCTCCTATTGTTAATTTGCTTGTTGATGTTGATGTAATTGGAGTCTCTACTCCGCGTTTGATCCCCCTGTAATTCTTTTTGGGCGTTAGCCCCGTTTAATCTCAAAAAAAATACATACATATATCACTATATGATTTTCCTTTTTGGAGTCCGATAGAATTACTTGATTACCTCTTTTCTCAACCAGACTGGCCAGTATCTTTAGGAGCTCGACCCTATCCGACTAACAGTCATTAAGAGAATTTTTCATATTTCTCCCTTTTGTCTTGTAACGGTCAATTCGACCATTAAGTGTATTTATTGTCATTTAATACCTCTTGTAATATAAATATACGCCTACTAAAACTAATAAACGGATTTCAAATTCATTTCTCATACTCTTCTTGTATTATTCAGGATTATTGTCATGTTCGGTCATTTCCCTCCGGAGAAATCAATCGTAACAACCTCTATCTTTTCATTTCATGCATGATATCATTTTGTTGATAAGCTAATTTTTCCAATGACGTTTATTTTTGTTAAGTAATAATTAGGGACAGCCACGTTTTGCGAGAGAAGGCTTAAACCAAGAATAGTGCCAAACAATTGAGGTCCACTAATCAGAAGAAACTTCCATGTTTGACAAAAGACGAAAGAAACAACTATTGAGCTGGCCCTGCATGTTGTAGTGACAGAAGACTAAGGCTCTGTTTGGAAAAGCCAATTCGCTGGCTTATAACGGATTCGCTAGTTGTAAGTGTTTGACAATACGAGTTTTTAGCGTTTTTGAAGAAATTATAATTTTTTTGAAATCTATCTTGAAGTAGCGTTTAGAACATAAATTATAAGCGTTTTATTTTTTCTCTCAATTTTACCTTTACTACTTTAATTAAATTACTCATTTATCCACCATTAAATGAATTTCTCTCTCCTTTTAAAGCATTAATTACCTGTCTATTTATGTAATTTATACTTATAAGCTACTTCAACCGCTAGTTTTACCAAACACCTTAATTTAATCCGCTATTTCATCCGCTATCAGCTACCTCATCCGCTATAAGCTAGCTTATCCGCTATCCGTTAGCTTATCTGCTATCCGCTATTTTTTGTTTGAGCCTAAAAATCACCACAATATTCACGACATTACCATGAAGAGCACGACGGCATCCTCTGCTATGTCAACATTGGCGTCGAGTTTGTTTGTGGTTGCGGCTAGTGTTTCAAAAACCCAGCATCGATACTCATATCAAAAACCCAACATTATCCGTTGTCTAGTCAAGTTTGTTTGTGGTTGCGGCTAGTGTTTCAAAAATCCTAAAATTTCCCTTTTTACCCCCTTGATTTTTATTTTATTGTTTTATATATTTTAAAATTAATAATGAGAAACAACCCGATTGCTATTTGCACACCTGTAGTTAAATTCGCGTGACCCCCCTACTTCATAATTGTGGGCTTTTGGCTTTAGGCCTTAGGCTATCACTATTTGGGCTCTGTTTTTCACACTACTTATCAAAGACACATTATAAGAGGCGTTTGCTTTTCCCACACCCCCTCCTACTCAAAACACACCCCATAAGAGTGTGAAAAAATCAAAAGGCCAGCCAAAACCTCTTTTTTTTCACGAAATTTCACTTGTTCGAACACGGGCCTTCGAACAGGTTCGAATGACATCGTTCGTGTGTGTTAAATCTTGACTTCACACCCTCTTGTGCGTAATTTCACTTGTTCGCAGAATGCAATGCGCGAACAGGTTCGCATGAGGGTGTTTGAACACCCTATTTTATTACAAAAAATGAACTCTCACACCACATTCACCTTTTTACCTGTTCGGTTGACCTCAACCGAATATATTCGGTTGGCCATATCTGAATCGGTGAAAACACGCACTCTACTTGAGGGTATTTTTGGAATATTTGGAATTAAGGGGTGTGAAAGAGTAGGAGTGGGTGTGGGAAAAGCAAAACCCTTATAAGAAGCAGGACCAACACATCACCTTCAGAGGCCTAAAGGGAACTCTGAGGTAATGCCTATAAAATAATAAAATAATTCTAAGATTTAATGTCTGGTTAATTATAATTATTTTTTCTTGGTAGTTAATGAAAAAATTGTTGGAAAATCAACAACTTAATAGCCACAAAATAATACGGACAAAAAAGTTCATAGTCCATTAAAAATACTATTTAAATAGGTTAAAAAATATAATCTGGTCTGAATAAAAATAATGGTATTTTTTCTGAATATCAAATACCCCCCCACCCAACATTTTTAGCCTTCAATGTTTTCCAAAACAGATTTACCTATTAAATAGATGAATTCGTTGTCTAAAATTAACACAACGGATTTATCTATTTAATAGATAAATCCTTTTGGATTAAAAAAGTTGTGAACAGAATTAGGTGTCAAAAACTTAAATTCGTTGTTGTTTTCTATACACAACAGAATTATGCATAAATCTGACAAAACATTTAATTAATTCCGTTGTATTAATGGTAATTCAGTTTTTAGGTTTTTTTGGACCAAACAGATTTACCTAAAAAATAGATAAATCCGTTGTCTAATTTTTCACAATGGATTTATCTATTTAGGTTTTTTTTAGGTTTTTAATGCTCATCATCGCCTGAGAGTTTAATTTGACCAAATTTGATAGATGAACTGATAAATTGTTTTTGATTTGGGTTAAGTGTCCAACTCGTACTCTTAACACTAAAATCAAACCAAACCAACCCAATTAACAATGGATTGGGTTGGGTAATGTTTTTAAAATTCTAATAAAAAAACAATTAAATCAACATATTTTTGATACTTGAGCATTAAAAAAAACATTTCAAAACACATCATTCATGCTTAAAAATTCATTCACAATTTATATATTCAAATCCATCATCAAATACATGTATTAGCTAAAGTAAAAGTGGATGGGTAGAAGATCTTGATTTGAATGAATAAGATCTCTCAGATTAGATTTAGTTTGACTTTAACAATAATAAAAAAATATAACTGTTCTAAGGAAAAAATTAACTTATGTGGTAGACAATTTTTTTTTCCTAAAAGTAAATAATATATATATATATATATATATATACACGAACATCAACAGTTTGGGTTCATGGATTGGTGGGTTCAAAATATCAAATTTGCTACCCGAATCAAACACTTTTGGATTTGAATAGGTTGGTTTGTGTTGGACCCAAATTTGATTAGGTTGAGTTAAAAGAGAATTTCCCCAGGGTTCTATGATCTCCACTTTAGCTTGCTCTTCACCATTGTTCTATGATCGATCTTCAGGGTTATATGTTTAGTTCTCCACAGTTGATAGATTTTGCTCTACATTTTTCTTCCATGCCTGAACACAAATAACAATGCTTAATCTTTGATATCAATGACATAATTGGTGCCTTAATTATAATAATTGTTACATAATTTTGTTTATACAAAAGAAAATGTATGATATTTTTAAAATTAAAAAGAGAACCTGGAATCTCTGATGGTAGTATGAAATCTTGATGAAAAAGATTTCCTGCCATGAATTAGCTTGGGTTGATCATGTTTATTATCTCTTTTCTTAGTTTCTAATCTTGATATGCAAGTTTTAGTTTCAGCAACTTGTTCTCTTATGATCTCCTCATTCTTTTCTTCATATTGCATGCATTCCTCACTTGAAAAATAAAATAAGGAAAGCATCACAAGCAACATGTTTAGATCAGCTAATGATGTGTTTGGCATTGCAACTTTCTCTTCTTCTTCTTCTTCTTCTTCCTCTTCCAATTCATGATATTCTTCTTCCATTATTTCCATCTCATTATTGTTTCTGTCTCTTTGTTTCTCTGCTTCTTCCATTTCTCTCTCACCAAATCAAAAGCATTTTTTATATGAGCACCTAATAATTAATTTATATGCTTGCTTGAAACTTTTATTCTTTGAGTATATAAATAGATCAGAGATTAATGCTGAAAAGGTGTTGAAAGGAGGTCAAAACATTTCTATTAAGGACGCTCAAGCAAGCCATTGTTTCCAAATTGTATTTTTCTATTTTAAAATGTGAGGTTATTAATTTAATCTTTCTTTCTTTCTTCCTAATTGATGGTACACTCTCACACAAAATATGAAGGGGAAACAAGGTTATATTAGCGTGCCCCCATTTTTGTTGTTACATTGAGGCTTGCCGTGAGTTTAGTCGCTGGAATTTCTACCTCCCTCCCTTTTTTTTTCATTAGAAAAATGATATTATGACATGACATAATGGAAAAATATGATGCAAAATTTGAAAACTGTTGGAATATTATTTACTTTTTTGGGTAAGGATCCTCTACCATCGAAGCCTCTAACTTTCTCTACCTTTCTCTCTATCTCTCTTATTTTGCTTTCTCTCTCATCTTTCTCTCTCCATCTTAAATTACTATTCTATCCCTCATTTTACCTCATTTTTGCCTAAAAAGTTTGAAAACTGTTGGAATAACATTTTATCTCAAATCGATTCTATGAAAATGAGATTCATTAATTTAGTGTGACCGACCTAAATTTCAACTGATCATTAGATGAGTTTTGGTAAGAGAGTGTTGATATCTCAAACATTTTTTATTTTTTTCTCTTCTTTTAGTATTTTTGCTTCTATTTTTAGCGACACTAAGGGGTCCAACATTTCAAGTAGTTTATGGTGGTCAAATCGCTTTAAAATTAATCCAAACTTCACTTCACTAACGAATGTCGTCAGGTAAGTAGATGTTCATGTTTTCCCATGTTCGCACTGATCATTAACATTTAACAGTGACATGATCGATATCAGTTCGACGAAAATCAAAGAAAAACTAACAAAGTCAAAGTTTAGACACCATTGAATCGACATCAATCAAGTCACTGATAAAGACCATACAAAAGCAGAAGTGCATGAATTTCTATTTACAAACAACAACGACAATTGTTAGTAGAGTTTAAAGTGTTTTTCAAGTATTTGACCACCATAAACCGTTAGAATCACTGGACCACCTACTCATGACCCAGTACCCACCCCTATCTATCTACTAGTATTTTTTTCTTTAAACCAAATAAAGTAAAAGCAAATAAACTAAAAAATTTAAAAATAATGGATTAGTGGTAAATGAATGATTAGCCCCAAGAGCAAAAGAAGGCGGGTGAGTGAGTTTTAACTTTTAATATTAAGTGTCTGCAGAAGAAGAGAACAAAGCTAAAAGCATCATTCTCTCTAATATTCCGTTTCACTCTCACTCACCATTCCATTTCATCCATTTGCATAGTGTGTTTTGAAAAAAGGATATTTCCCCGCCACCACGAAACCCTAGTTCTGGTTTTTTTTGATCGGAGAAAGAAAGAGGGAAAAATGCCGAGGGAGATCATCACACTTCAGGTTGGACAATGCGGAAACCAGATCGGAATGGAATTCTGGAAACAACTATGTCTCGAACATGGCATCAGCAAAGATGGAATCCTCGAAGACTTTGCCACTCAGGTAACTCTTCTCATCTTTCTTCCTTTTCATTTCTAGGTTTCAAAAATTGATCCCAGTGTTTATGCATTTCAAGAAAAATTAGTTGAAAATACCAGTCCTCATTGCTGTTACTGGCATGCTAGTTGCTAGTGTCACTTTCACTAGAATTTGTAAATTCTTGTTTCTGTTTATGTAATTGTGAAATATTACGAGTGAACAGTGAAGTGAACTATTAGAAGCAACAATTATCCATCATCGTTATACAATTTGTGATTAGTGAAGGTTAGGTTTGTTGTATTTACTTGTTTATTATGTCAAAATGCTACAGGGAGGAGATCGGAAAGATGTGTTCTTCTATCAAGCGGATGATCAGCATTATATACCACGTGCTCTATTGATTGATTTGGAGCCAAGAGTCATTAATGGAATTCAAAATAGTGATTACAGGAATCTATACAATCATGAGAACATCTTTCTCTCAGATCATGGTGGTGGTGCTGGAAACAATTGGGCTAGTGGATACCATCAGGTTTGTTACTAGAGAATCCTATTATCTGCTTACAAAGTTTTTTTACTTCCAATTCCAAGAGCTGTTTGCATCTACCAATAATTTATAGTCTTAGTCATGTATCTAATTAATGCCATGACACCACAGGCATAGGGAGATGTTTTTAGTACTCATGTTTCGTCGCAGTGATGCTCCATTTGTATGGTATTTGTTCAAAAATTTAAATGTGTTTCAGAGTGTACACTCATGATGACTGAGTTGATGCAGTAGTCAATGTTGGCAACTTACAGCATCGACTGGTCACTAGGGCTTTTTCTTTTGTGACGCTAATGTTTGTCTAGCAATGATGCATTACATGCGTTTATAATGGATGTCAATCAATCACTCTGGTCTTCATTCGAGCACTAACTGGCACCTGATAGTAGTTTAGAAATGCTGCTTCACGTAAAAGTTACAGCATAAATTTTTTGCCTTGCATATTTATCATTTTATTGAATTAGAGACGCCTTCAATGGTCTTACTGTGTATTGTCAACTTGCTAATATTCAAGCAGTATTATACAGAACCCGTGCTTTCCAAATGACTACGCATATGACAATCCTGATAAGTCACTCCATAGGAGTCATTATCAACTATGTTAAAATGTCAGGGAAGACCTTGACGTGCAATGTCCTATAAGCGATAAGCGATGACTTATATTTTTGGAATTTGAATTAATTGCTTAACTAATGTGATTATTAATATCTGGTCAGGGAAAGCTTGTTGAAGAAGACATAATGGACATGATTGACAGAGAAGCAGATGGTAGTGACAGTCTTGAGGGTTTTGTTCTATGTCATTCAATTGCTGGAGGAACAGGCTCAGGTTCCTTTTTCGCCTTCTACTTTTTGCCTTAAAACTTCCTATAAGTTTCTTCATTTGCCCCCTTTTCCTTATGCGGAATTTGTTAGATATGGGACTTGGTGGGTCTTTGTTATGTTGGGAGTGAGTTAGTTACGGCACGTTGCCTATAAATAAGGGAAGAGGTTTGGAGAATGAGGTATATTGTTATATATGAGCCTTAGTGGCCTTCTTATGTTAGGAGTGAGTTAGTTAGGGCATGTTGCCCACAAATAAGGGAAGAGGTCTAGAGAGTGAGGTATCTTGTTAAGTTGTTATTTGTATAGGCTTGACTCTTGAGGGCCATATTGGCATTAGGAGAGTCTCTCGACTACTCTAGGATACTATTCTGTAATAGGGAATTCCTACCTATTTTTTTCTTAAATCCAGTTGTTTCCTATCATCTGGTATCAAAGTAGTTCTGATGTGGGAAAGAGGAAGAAGATGATGGAGACGCATGTTTCTGGGCAGCATTCGATGCAGGAAACATTGCAACAATTCCGATAGGTATTTTGCAATCTTGGATAGAGCAATTTGGTGGAAACTTTAGTAAGGAATTCAGGCAGGTTCTGCATGAGTGCTGGAGCAACACAATGGAGGGGGAAAGTGCAATGGAAACTCCAATGTCGACGATATCAGTAGCTGATACCCAGAGAGTGGGGGAGGCAGCGACAAAACCCCTATTATTGGGGAAAGTAAATCCCCAAATAGGAGATCACAAACGGCTGAAGCCGAAGGAAAGATTCGGCATCATGAATCAGGATTGGCCAGAAAGCCAATAAAAAAATACACAACCACGGGGAAGAAAATAGAAAAAAGGAAACGTGGGTCTCGAGAGTAGCGAATATGGAACATAAGTTAGAAGAACCAATGACAATCTCTGTGGTGGTCTCATGCAGGCTGAACGATTCATCATAACTTGGGATCACAAGGTCACTCTTGGATGGGAAGGGTGTCAAAATAGGTGTTAATGTCGAAAAATAAAGAACCAAGAACAACATGAAGATAATGGGTGTCAAGCTGGGCAGTCAATTCGCCGCTTCCACCCAAAACGCCACTTTGGTCCACCCACAGTGGGGAATGATTCGTTGATGACAAAGCGACTTACGTCAGTTGTGTTGGCTAATGCTACTTCAGCTACGAAAACAAGAGGGGAGATGGGCCCAAAATGTGGGTGCAAGGAGTCAGACTCATTATTGTGAAATGGTTCAACACCACTATAATGGCTTCATTCCTCTTCAATTTGGTCTATAGAGTGAGGTATCTTGTCATTTGTATAAACTTGAGGGCCATATTGGCATTAGAGAGTCAGAGTCTAGAGTCTCAAATAGTCTAGGATATTATTCTGTAACTAGGAACTCTCCCTATTTTCTACATAATTGCAGTTGGTTCCTATCGGCATTTGTTGCTTAAATGCTTGTTTAAATTTGTATCTGATATGTAGTCTTAAGTCCAACTAGAAATTAAATAAATCTTACCCTTATAAGTGGAAATCAAACAAGATTGCTTCTTTTAGCTCATCTTAGACTAAAATTGCTAGTAATACATAATGGTTGGAATTCCTATTGAACCTTTGAACTTGCTAAATACAAGATGGAAAACATCGGTGAATGCTCAAGTATTTCTCGCCTGTGTTGAATTATTTTCTAAAAATTTGCTTGTATATTGAGTGCTTTTCATTACTTTTATGCAGGTATGGGCTCGTACTTGTTGGAGACTCTGAATGACCGCTACAGCAAAAAACTGGTCCAGACATACAGTGTGTTTCCTAACCAAATGGAGACAAGTGATGTGGTTGTCCAGCCATACAATTCACTTTTGACACTTAAGCGGCTGACACTTAATGCTGATTGTGTTGTGGTTCTGGACAATACTGCACTAAACAGAATTGCTGTGGAACGACTTCATTTATCCAATCCAACATTTGCTCAAACAAATTCCTTAGTTTCTACTGTGATGTCTGCCAGCACAACCACTCTTCGTTATCCAGGATACATGAATAATGACTTGGTTGGTCTTCTTGCCTCTTTGATTCCAACACCAAGATGCCATTTTCTAATGACAGGATATACACCTTTGACAGTGGAACGTCAGGTGAGTTTTCTGTCATTTTTTTCTCCTTAAAATTTAAATGATATTTGGAGCATCAAGGTCTTGCCTAAATGTCTGTCCTGTCAAGATTTGTTTTTAGATTGTTGAACTGGAAGGGATCTACAGAGAAACTTTTAATGCAGCTCTCTCTCTCTCTCTCATTTTACAGTTCTTCCATAAACTGATTGGATATGCATATACCAATGCAAAAATGTGATATTTCCCATTACAATTTCAGGAAAACATTTAAAAATTTGATGATATTTGTTTGCAGGCTAATTTAATTCGTAAGACCACTGTACTTGATGTTATGAGAAGACTTCTTCAGGTACAATGACTACTTGAGCAGTTAAATTTCAATTTGAGTGGCCACATGCTCTACTGACATTAATTTTCCTGATAGGCAAAGAATGTCATGGTTTCTTCTTATGCACGGACAAAAGATGCTAGCCAAGCAAAATATATATCAATTCTGAATATCATCCAAGGAGAGGTTGACCCAACTCAGGTATTGCCAATAATTACAAAGCACCAATGATACTTCTGAACTTTTCTGTTTGTTATCTGAAACTTAGTTACAGAAGTATACTTGCCATCCATTTTGTTAAGTGCATTTGGCCTTGCAATGAAATTTGTTTCTTTTTAGGAGATCTTTCTTAATAATTAGTTCTATTGGAGCATTATTATGAAGAGGCAATTTTGTTCATATAATTTTTTTTCCTGGGAGAACTTCAGATTTTCTTCTGATATTTAACATGAGTTCTTTTGCTTCTGCTGTAGCATAAAATCAATTTTGTACTTGAGTCAAAACCTTGAAAAAATAAAATTAATCTTTATGTGATGTTGGCAGACCTTTTCTAGTATTGCACAAAACATATGCATATATTTACATTTCCGATTGTGATTCAAGCATTGTGTTTCTACTATGTAAACATTTTAACAATTTTATACTGTATCATGGTTTTAATTTTCTCTATGGATTTAGGTTCATGAAAGTTTGCAGAGGATACGTGAAAGGAAGCTGGTTAACTTCATTGAGTGGGGTCCTGCAAGTATTCAGGTCTGTGTTCTATTGCAAAGCAATTTAAAGTTACTACAGCTGTATAATTTTCTCCCTTTTATATTTAATTTTATGACATAATTTTATCTTTATATCCTGTACTTCTGGTAGGTTGCTCTATCCAGGAAGTCGCCATATGTTCAAACTGCACACAGGGTAGGATATCATTTTCCTTTCACTCTTTATTTTCATGCATATTAGTTTGATTAAAAAAAATTATGGTTATCTTGCCTCTCCGCTTTGTTTATCTGATGGTATTGGAAATAGTTTAGCACATCTTTTTAAAAAACAGTTATCATTCTGAGGTTGGATAATCAAGAGATTGAGTTATGAAATAACCTGTCACTATGTTTGCTGCTGCATTTGTTAGGTCAGTGGCCTTATGCTTGCTAGCCATACTAGCATTCGTCACCTTTTCAGTAAATGTTTGAGCCAGTATGACAAGTTGAGAAGGAAACAAGCCTTTCTAGACAACTATCGGAAGTTCCCGATGTTTGCTGTAAGTGTGCCGGTTTCATATGCACAGTCATGTCAATCTTTTAAACTGTGATGCTGCATCTGTTTAGTACTTAGCTGGTAGCATCGTCATGCAGTATTTAGATACCTGTCATTTTATCTGATGACGTAAATAACAAATGAACAGGATAATGACCTCTCAGAATTTGATGAGTCAAGAGACGTAATTGAGAGTTTGGTTGATGAATATAAGGCCTGTGAATCCCCAGATTATATCAAATGGGGAATGGAGGTAGATACTCTGCAACCTCACTTCCCATTTTGAGTCCATCTTGCATACTGCTAATACTTTTTTCTTTGTATAGGATCCAAATAGTATGCTAACAGGAGAAGGCAATGCCACAGGATCACTGGATCCAAAATCAGCAGTGTAAAGAAACCAAGTAAGCTGTTATTATTAAACCATGATTTAGGTCTTCTTTTAGTTTTTAGATTTGATTTTACTTTCTTCAACTAGCAAGATAAATAACATATTTTCAAGAAAAGATGAAATATGAACAAATGTGGTGACCTGACGTTTTCACCATTTAGGTTCAATCAGGGAGCAACTATTGGTTTGCTTTCCTTCTAGGAATGTCTTGACCCTGGGAATGTAATGCTTGATGTCTGAGTATAAAAGTACGCTGTCTTACGGCTTGTCTTTACTTTGCCCGAAAATAGAAAAATAAAACTTTGAACATGTTTTCAGTTAACTATGTTTTTGTGTGTTTATTATTTTTGAATTGTCTTCCCTGCTCCCTCTCCACTCCGTCTCCATCTTTTTTTTTCTCTTACTCCTGCAGGCTGTCGAACTGAAGTATAATTATCTATCTATCTGTAATATTTACGTTATCAGGGGCCAAGAAAATTTTGCATCATTTTAGTAAATAATAAAATTTGTCGCTTGAAGCGATATCTTTTGATTTTTTAAATAGGTAGGACCATATGGTTCAGTGCTATTGTAAAACTTAGGCATTGTTGGTGAATTGGAATTTAGTTGTAAGCTTTTTGTTTTGTCACATCCTTGTTGCTCATAAGGAACTGTAAATGTCTAAGATCCTTGTGTGTGCTTGACAGGCAGGAGACGGAAAGGAAAGGATTTGGTGGAAGATCGGCTAGATTTCTTGAAAACTTTTTCAACTTTTTTGGTGTATTCGATGGTTTCCGGTGTGATAATATTGGACTGTATTCTTTTGTTTATCAGTTGGATATCCACCCATAGGTGCGATCAGAGTACAGAGTCTCACTGTATTGATTCGATTTCAGCAATGTATATGGTTGGTTGCTCACTGGTTTTCAAAGTTGAGATGCTACTGAATATCGAAATAGGGATGAAAAATCTTACAATGAGAGATCTTAACATGGATAGTAAGATCTCACAACAAAAATATAAAATCAATTTTATTATAGATATAAGGTTATATAAGAAACTAGTATCTATAACTATATATAATGTAAATAGCAGAAATTTTTTCCATTTTCGTATAAAAAAACTAACAAATTTAAAAACGCTTTCATCCTTTTAATGTCCACTTTTAAAAATGTTTCACTAAGGTTAAAAACGCTTTAAGTCCCGTTTTGTTAGTTTAAAAACGTTAAATGGGACTACGATGATACATTTTTAAAAGTTAAAGATTTTTTAAAAAAATGATTTTTTTACCCTATAATGTTAATAGCAGAAATTTGTATAAACAAATTTAACCTTGACTCCACATACTAAGGGCCTGTTTGTTACGGATTTTTAAAAAAATGATTTTAGTATTTCATAATTTAGAGATTATTTTTTAGAGATTTTTAAGAAAAGTAGAAGTTAATTTGTGTTTGTTTACCATCATAGAAATCATTTTTTAAAGCTACTCATAGTGGTTTTCATTAGAGTATTTCCAAAAGCTACTCATAGTAGTTTTTCATTTTTAGGAAAAAAATGATTTTTTTTAACAAATGATTTTCTAAAAATCTGAAACAAACATTATGAAAATGATTACAAATGATTTTTTGCATCCGAGAATCTATAACAAACGGATCCTAAATTTAATTGCATAAGTAACTATATACGAATATATTTTCATAGTCAGTTTGAATGACATGACCAAAAAAAACATGTGAACAAACCCATATTATTGTGTTTGTCATTCTGCAAGTATATAAATATATCACTGAAATTCACTAAGAATTTAGATATTATTTTTGTATAATTTTGTTATTGATATAGTTATATATTCATTTTATATTTGATAGTAATTATGAAAATAAAAGGAAATTAAAGACAATAGAGTACCTATAAATTAACCCCCGACTCCTCGGTTATCCAAACCGTGATTGGTGTAATAAAACACTTGCTGTATGATAAAGTGTACAAAATAGGTGCAATTTTTTTTTATAGGATGCAACATTTAAGTCTACTGGAACTGTAATTCGTTTGCATTGTAATTACAAGTTTACAACCCATTTCTACTATTCACATGTTTACATTATAATAGGTGCAATTTTTTTCTAGGATGAAACATTCAGTCAACATTTTTATGAGGATTCAAGAGCACATGTGATGTTCTCTTTTCATGTTTAGACATATATTCAGATCACATTTAAACGTGCGACGTGGGATTGCAATAAACCAAGAACAATTTTAGAGGATCTTTGCCATCATCACTTGAACATGTGATTGGCACATGTAGATGAAGCTGAAGGAAGTTTCCATTCACATTATCAATCGTCGGCTCATCGTAAAATTCAGGAGGATTTTCTTTTATGAGCAAATGTTAGTGATCGATAATTATTAGTTAGGAGATGCGTAAAACATTAGTTACAAGGATTTGGACTCTGGACTTTATTTTTCAAGCTCTTTTATGTCTATTAGCTCGCCAAATGAGCTACTTTATTGAGATAATTCAGGATGATATAGCACACCACATCACTACATCACTACATCTTAAGTATAATGTGACTTTATGAGAAGGAGAATACATATCAAAGTTATAACTTTTTTTTGGGTATAACTTAAGTACACAGTCGTTTTATTGGCACACTAAAGAGAAAATTGATGGAAAAATGGGTCAAAGTTGGTTACACTCTGCTTAAAATAGAAAAACAAAATGCCAATCCACAGAACTCAAAGCGACTTAAGGCTAGCTAAGCAACTAAGCAAAAAACTGTAAAAGCACTTGTTGTGAACTTATATTTTAAGCTTGCCAATCTCAAAATTCTGCCCCTTTCGCAGTTGTTGGCTTTAGAGGAGAGGAGGTACTTGTTGGATGGTGTCATTCTTCCGAGTATTTGAATTATCCTCCGACTAAATCGCCCGATTTGAGTGGGTTCTCTCTAGGTTTTTGAGGTTGCAACAACTTTTAAGTATGAGTGGTCGTAGTTTAAGAACATCTCATGAGCGTTTACATTTCTGTATTTTAGAATATGCAAAAAAATAAATATACGCAATCTTGTACGGTACCCCAATAGTGGGTTCATTAGCTACACCTAGTGTAATATTCGTTGCTTTGACACGTTTGAATGAAATATTTGTACTTTTGACCCAAAAAAAAAGGCAAGGTTTCAACATGGAGTGCATCCCTCGCATCATTGCCCCTCGACCCTTTCTCTCTTCCTTACTAGCGGATGCTATACGGATCGCTAAGATTAGGCTTTAATTTTCCTCTTGTCCTTTTCATTTTTCTTGCTGATAAAAAAACGACTTAAGACGATTTATTCTAATTGTGTTTTTCTAAGCTAAGCGGATAGAAGATTGAATTTTGGAGCACAGAGAATGAAAAGATAAAGATTTATTCTAATTGTGTTTTTTTAGACTAAACGAATAGAAGAAGACTGAATTTTGGAACAAACAGAATGAAAAGAGAAAGAGAAGAAACAAACAACTACCACATGGCTTTGTTAGCTACAACTCAAATGAACACAAAATAAAAATGTGTTGTAGCATGTAGCAGTAGTTGGTGGTCCCATTACAACCTAAGAAGGAAATGAGACAGACACCAAAATCTCAGTGATGTGAGGATATTTACATTTACTGTCCCATTCACTCAAAACATTGCATTTCCAATCCAATTCACCTCTCTCTCAGTCACTAATTGGCTTTCTATATAACAAGGTAAAGGGACTCATTTCTGTGTATTCTTAACACACATATTGTCTTCATTTCAGGTCTGTTTTCTCTGGTACTAGGAAAAGAACCAAGTAGAAGGGTGAATAAAATATGGAGTTTTTCAGAGCTTCTTCTCATGTTTTAGGAATCTATTCTCTTGTATTTGCAATTTTCTTCATTAGTTATGTTGTTAATAATGTTTTTATTCATTAGGTACTTGAATAGACCAAGGGATTGCGTACATGCTGATGCTTGTGGCACTGGTGCTCACATACCTCATGCACCCTCTTTGATGTGTCTTCCACTCACTCCTCAATTGTTAATGGGATCTACCTGAGTTTATCTAATCATACAGTGAGAGTATTGAAAAGAGTGTTAGAGTGAATATTGCTTACATTTCTCTTATAGAATAAGTATTGTAAAAATAGTAGTGCTCATATTTCTCTTGTATAAATAAACTGAATTATAAGGACATTAGAATGGAATGGCATCTGGTGACGATTGTCTGTTATTTTTATGATATAAGGTATAAAATCATTGTTAATCTCTTAATGCATATAAAATTTATACTATTTCATGCTCTTTGTTCCTTCTTAATTGTCAATTTTAAGAAGAAACTATTCTATTTTATTTATCAAAGAATAGTTTAATGTCATTTTAATTATTTGTTACTCAAGTATACTCATATTTATTTATTTATTGTAAAAAAGAGTAATAAAAGGTATTTTTAGTCCCTGCAAATGTCAAGAAAATCCAGTTTAGTCCCTGCAATTCCAAAAATTTTAAAATAGTCCTTGCAATTAGTAAACGTTACTATTTTAGTCCTGCTTTATTCATTACTACTTTAGTCCTGCAATTCCATTTAAAAGGTACTTTTAGTCCTCATATGAATGTCAAGAAAATCCAGGTTTAGTCCTCCTTTTTAAGTAAAATAAAATGTGGGGACTAAAGTAGTAACGTTTACTAATTGCGGGGACTATTTTAAAATTTGGAATTGCATATGACTAAACCTGATTTTCTTGACATTTCAGAGAACTAAAAAGCGCTTTTAAAAGAAAGAGTAATAAGTGTTAAGAATAACAAACGGTCATATACTACCAAAAAAATAAAATAAACAGTCACAAGAAAAAGACAAATAATTGTCTCCTTTAATCTTTTATTTGGTAAAATTCGCAATTCTTGTGGGAGTACTAAACTAGATTGTCAGATTGAGATTAACCATATAGATGATGGCATTAAACCTATTTGTCCATTCTGGTGTTTCAATTCTGATTCCCCAAAAAAGTTCCTGTATTTCATTCTTCCGAACATGAATCTTCCATAATATTCACAAACAAATCTTAACTTAATGAATTGGACACGTGTAAACTAATGAAATATAAGAATTTTGATTAAATTCCTATTTTTCTTTACCAAAAGATAAAAGAAAACCTATTTTCTCTACCCCCAAGCTATCACCTTGCTGCTTAGGGAAAAAGAATCGCTTCATTCCGACTTCTTGCGATGCCAGGGACATATTCCAAGGCTGAGACTAGTGTCTTCGATGCAATCAATTATTAAGCTAACTTCAAAACTGGTATTTGAAGCCTTCAGCAAAGAGGCTGAATGATGAATGCATATCTTCTATGATGAGGTTGGATTTCTATGATGTAAGGCTAAGGCATACTTGACAACCTCATAAAAAGAGACAACTATCCCAACTGATGGACCGGCACGACCTACGCGGGGACCAACACCTGTAAATAATCCCCTAAATCCTCCATCCCTGCCCCAAGAAAAGTGAAGAGCCAAAAGTCAGTCCAAAGCCTATGTCTTAAATGACCTCTTAATTTTGCTCAAGAAATAACATTATTAAGCAAGCAATTGAATGATATCAGATTAACATCAGTTTAAAAGTATGCACATACCTCCAAATTTCAAGCAATGTTGTTCTTGTAGTCATCCTTAATGCCCTTTCAGGATCCTTCTGGGAATATGCAAAGGAGACATTTTTTAGAGAAAATGAAATCATCAATTATGCATTTATTATGAGTGCAAATTGATTCAAAGTACACGATTCCCTGGGAAAAGTTAAAAAGGTGATGACTGATGTGGGAGAAACACGTCATAACATTAAGAAAATGTCCTTGTTAACATTGTCACATCACGCTTTAAAGATTAAACTTACTAGAAAACCATGTCAGCAGAAAACTATGCAACTTTGCAAGTTGATCTGTTTCTGTATAATGAACCAAGCCTTAGACAGTATAACAATGCCTAAAAATTCCTACTGTATGACACTTGTGCACAATATTTCATTCAACCCAGGTTGATTACTTTTCTGGATGAAGCAGTGTCCAAATTTCTGCCTTTTCTTGGCAGGAACAAGGTGTTTGAAGTAGATATAAAGTTGTCACTAAAAGCTATGTTCTCACCTCTATCTGTCGTCGGGTTTTTGCCACATCAAGTGGACACGTGACAGCAGATGCTAAAGTTCCTGCAACAAAACCAGCAGAAAAATTTGCCCAGAGGACAGTTGCGGCACTTGCTTCTTCACCCACTAGGCCAAGAATTCTTTTCCTCGTCTGAAAAGTAGCTCCAGATCAATACATGCACTAAGATATATCCCATACAAAAGAAAATAAAACCAAACCTTATTCATTTCATCAACTGAGTGTGATAAAAACTTACAGGCTCAAGGGTTGACCAGCAAATTGCAGAGAATGGAACATCCCTAGAAAATTGTGCTCCAAGGCCAGTCCACCAGAAACGGTACCTGTGAACTGTATAAAATTTGTGCTAAAAGTAATTACTAACTGAGGCAACCAAGAGAATACAAATCATAACAACGCAACAAAAAAACCAAGCATGTATTAACTCAGAAGAAAAATGGAGAAAGATAAATCAGAGTAATAGTTTTCGCTGATGAGAGAAAGGGAAAGAGAAAGAGGGAAACTGAAATTGATTCTGAATTGTAAAAATGTTATTCTTACTGGGAGTTCAGAGTGAACTCATCTGTAGTGTACAAGAGTCTTAGAGACTCAATAATTGTCGGAAACAAATTCCTAACAAGCTCTAACAGAATAACTAATCAGTGTAGCAGTAATCCAGTGCAATAGAGATAACATAAGTCTTAAAGAAGTAATTACATACAGGCGCATTTACAGTATTACACAGAAAGCAAATACTATGACATACTCTAACATTCCTCCCAAAAACTCATGGCGATGAAGAACCACTAAGCACTCAGAGTTTGTCTTTGAGAATACTTGATCTGAGCTTGGACTAGGGTTTAGTGAGTACTTCAGCAATCTGATCTTCTACAGGAACTTAAGTCACAACACAAGTTACAACCAATGAACTATTGGGAACTTTCTCTTTAACAAAGAAAATATTTAGGTCCATATGCTCTGTTCTGGAGTGTACGACATGATTATGACTCAAAGAAACATTGCTTTTGTTGTCACAACAGAATGTGAGTGTAGAAATTAAATGCCTAGTTCTTGTAGGGAGGACTGAACCCACAAAGTTTCAAAGACAGGCATGCCAAAGCTCCTATACTCTGACCCAGCACTCTGGCCCCCACAGTTTACTTTTTTTGACAACCATAATATTGGATTAGACCCAAGAAATTAGCGAGCACCAGATGTGGACCTTTTGTCATCGATGGCAGAATCCCAATCTTCACTACAGAAAGCACAGAGGCAGTAACTGTGTGCAGAAACAGCAGGCTGTACGCAGTACACACAGACCATAGTCAATAGACCCCTTAAGATATTTTAGAATTCGCTTTACTTCCTTCCAAACCAATGATCAAGTAGGGGTCGTTCCTTAAATTGGCAAACCTTATTAACAGAATAAGTTAATAACACATTTTTGGCCTTAAGTCCTACAATAGTAATCATGTACATGCGCATTTATAGTATTGCACAGAAAGTATGTACTCTAACAGAGAGAATGAGCCAGGAGTACACTTACAGCTTTGAAGGATACTTGTTCCCTTGACTGGGTTGTTGACTTCACGCAATGTCTTCCACACCCCTGGAGGTTTGTCACTTTGGGTTACCCTAAATGCCTAAGAATGCGAAAAAACAAATGAAATAAAGTATATAATTTAACCAGAAAAAACACAGCACATAAATTTCTTTAGAGAAAGGTTTATAAAGAAATCATGGTGTTGTTTAGGAAGATCTTCTGCAATTTCCTTTTATTTGTATATAGATTTATTTTCTTTTATTTATACAGATACATTTTTTTTTTATATTTTCAGGTATTGGGATTTAGGACTTATTGTTTTCGTTAATTTTAGGATAGCAATCAATAGAGTTTATGTACATTAGTCCATAAATTGTAAAATGTCTTTGTACACTGTCAATCAGTTCTGAGATAATATTCACAAAAATTTCTCAATTCAAGTCAAACAAGTTTATGCAGTTCATTCAAATTTTAGTGTATAATGTAATAATATTTATTACCTGCATGCGAGTCCTCGCAAGTTCTACAGGATAACAAGTAATGCAAGCCAAAGAGCGCGCAAGTGCTCCTGCTACTGAAGGAACATAAGGTGTTAAATTTGGTGCATTCCGAGTGGTAAACTCCTCCATATAATTGCGGAAAACATCATAACAAGGCATATAGATTCCAACCTATTTGAAGGATAAACACACAAGACCATCAGTATTTAACTAACTGTGAGATGTATATAAAAAATACATGATGGAGAGCCCAAATGAACAGTATCAGCCTCTAAAGCAAACCATAAAGCCTATGAAGAAAATTGAAGAGAAGAAAGAGAACTTACACTTGGCATGGCCAATGCCAAACTTGCACCTGTGCCTCTCCACAGTCTTGCAAATCCTTCCTGCATAAATTCACTCCTGTGAACCCTCTTATAGTAAGTAGTTTGCATTTCAATGGGGGAAAATAGCAACGAACAGAGGAACACCCACACTATGAATGAGTGCTTGAATGATTACTATTTACTGCATTTGTGAAACATTCCCTTTAACTGGGGATGTTCAAAAACAACCGGTTAACCCAAAGCAAACCAGAAACTGAATGCCTCATTTTCAGAAACGCAAACCAGTTTTGAAATAAAAATCTGAACCAGTTCATTAGCACAAATATAAAGTTGGAGTAACTCATATCCAGAAATAGGTTCATATATCAAAATATCCAAACATTTCCATATCTCAAAACCCACTCAGTCACTCTCACTCTCCTTTAGAATTCCAGTAACCTTATCACGCTCGGCTCTCACTCTTGCTATCTCCTTTGAAACCTAATCCCCTTTTAGATTGATGAACCTTAATTTCCCTTCGAGATCGACAAACACAACCATTTTCTCTTGCAGTTTGATAGAGAGTGTCGGACACTATTTGATCCATTACATTCAGAAGATTCCTCAGTCTGATAGCTAGTCTATCAGACTTCAGTTTACAGTTGAAAAATCTCCTATTCAGTTATAAAGAACAGCTTGCAGAGCAAGCAAGATGGATCTATACATGCTTTTACAACTTAAGATTCACAATGCCCAACAGAATTTTCACGTGTCCGCTCCGAGTCAGGGAGAACTATATGTCTAAGTAATAAATCGGCAAAACTTATCACCTATAACTAAATTTCCACATCTTATGCTCTGCATCAAACCCTCAACTACCTTTAAAGGATACTCTACTCAATACACAGACACAGCAATCTAATGTGCATTCTTAAGCAGAAGCACCAACGTTTTCGCATCTAATTTCGTCCGTTTACTTTAAGTGAAGCAGAGCTCAAGTAAAAAATTATAAAGAATAAATGATAAAATAAAACATGTCCGTATGGAATATACTATGGAAATTGTAATCATATGAGAGTAAAAATATCTATTAGATGGAGCTATTCACACACTGAATCGTCACCTTCACTTGACAATAAAATAATCAAATCCTAATTGATTGAACATGAATAAAAACTTTAAACTTGTGACACAATTGAAAACAGCACGCACACACTAACCTGACGTACAACTTTATGGAGTACATCTAACGTCCCTTTGTATGCCGGTGCGTCGCAGTTAGAAACTGCACGCATACCTGTGCTGCATTTGATATCGTGTAGCATCTAAAAATAAACATAATGATATAAACGCAAATATAATACTAGTATCGAATGGCTATAGAACTAAGCGAAAACTAGAAGAGAAAGACTGAAATTAAGCATTACCGTGTTAGTTTCAAAAGGTGTGATTCGATAAATGTCATGGTAGGGAACTCCAGCAGCCTGCGCTTGAAGTCTTGTCTGAAAAAAATAAAAAAAATCATCATCATCAAAGCAGAAAAAAAAAATAATCATCATGGAATTGGATGGTGATGAATTAGGGTACCTTGGCGACATCGAGGGGATTGACGACGATAGCAGAAATGAAAGCGGCGCCGGCGGCGGATAAAGCGCGTTCACCGACGGTCAATTGCGTGTCGGAATTGGAAAGTGTTTGAGACATTGGAGAAACGTTTCCTTCAAAAAAAATAACATCAGTGGTAAGGGTTTTTCAGAGTAAACAATAAACAATTGTTTAAATGCTTCAGTTGCAGAATCAATGAAGAGAATATTAGTGGCGTGGCGAAATTAAGAACGCGGCGCCAAACATTTCAGAATATCCCAGAGTTCGCGTTTTTTTTATTTTCTTACCATTTTTTCCTATTCTATTTTGATATGCGCATTATTTTGAAAGATTTGTAATGTACTACTAAAATTAAATATTTTTTTCTTATTCTATTTTGATATGCTCATTATTTTCTTAATTTTTCCTTTGTGATTAAGAGCAAATTTGGCACCGACATATACTGAGTTTGTCACAATAGAAATTCAATATGAGAGCACTAGATCGACCCCTACATCGCATGATAGTTTATGCTACTAAACAAACGGTGTTGATTCTTATTTCTTAATAATATAATTTAATATATATATACATTAAGTAAATGTTTATAGAGGTAAAATCGTCATCGCTGAAGGTAAACCTAAACTCGTAACGATATGAAGTAAAGTTACAACTTGAGATTGTTCATTTTGTCTGTTTTATAGTGGGACAAGGTTGGATTCAACCCCAAATCATCGAGTTGGAACAGGTTAGCGGGTTGAGATGAGTCATACACATTGCTAAATGCTCTTAATATGAAGGGATACACTAAAAAAATGTGCACACGCTTTCGATTACATGTTAATAAAAGCATATGAAGTCGGGAAAAACCAAGTATTTAGTATGTGTCTATTATGTGGGATATGAAAATATTGTTTTGCTAAGGTGAGGATACACAGGCTATTAACTTTGCTCCCCTATTACCCATGATAAGATCATATAAGCTAGTGGAATGAGCAAAATGGGGTATGCAATTGCAAGTTCTACCAAAGGTTAAATGCTTTGTCTGGAGACTGTGCCGAGAGTGCATAGGATTCGCATTCAAAGTCAATGAGGGAATGGTACTCCTCCTTATCCTTGGTTTGAAGATAATACTCATCTCTTTCTTAGGTGTGATAAAATCTGATGATGTTGAGTGCAAGCGAACTTTTTGAGCAAAATTTCCCACCACATCACTCACAAGAAAAACTTCTGAAATATCTTCTTTGCCATTTGAGAGACATTGGCCGAGACGGAACGACTAGCTATGGGTGATGGTGTTTTGGATCATATGGCGAAGCAAAAACTTGAAGGCATGGGAGACGGCCGAGCAGATCGACTATAGCTACTATTGTTCATAGGTCTCTTCAGGAGTTGCTGAAAGAAAAGGAAGGTAACTTGGCTCCCAAACCAACTATTCGGGCTATTGGTTCATGGGTAAAACTGCTGTAGAGGTTTCACAAAGTGTAATGTCGATACATTTTTCCAACAAATACAACAAAATGGAAGTTGGTATATGCCTTAGAGATGAACTTGGTCTATTCATGGGGCTAAGACAAATTGAACAAAATGATAGAAAAATTCCAGCCTATTGTTTCCCACACTAGAAAACGAAGAAAAAACCTATTTAATTAAAATATGGGGTGTTTTATTTTTAATAAAAATGAATTGATAATTCACTAACAAAAATTGTAATCAAAGACATATTTGTCAAGGCAAGCCGGACTCATATTTGCTGCAGTCAAATTTTCCTGAAGTTGCTGAAGTTGAACAATCACTAAGGAGTTTATGGTCTTTTTATCTACCAAAAAACCTTCAATCTTTCTCTCTCCTACCCTTATTTAGTTGAAATGCAGACCCTGTCGTTTTTTTTTTACAGCAGGGAATCATGATCCAAGGCAAGCCATACAAGAAGAAGATCTAACATCCCTCTCTTCTGAGCTCTGTAGTTAATAGCAAATAGCGTAGCGTAGCGGCCGACCCTTAAAGGGCTATTGCGGTGTAGCGGGTAGCGGTATGACCGCTACGCCGAAGTCTAGGCAAACTAATAGTTAAACCTAACATAAACCAAATATAGTAAACAAGTTCTAGCCTCCAAGGCTCAAAATAGCACATAAACCAAAATAGTAAACAAGTTCTAGCCTCCAAGGCTCAAACACATAAACAAGAACAAGTTAACAAAATAGTCAATAAGTCTTAGCCTCCTAGGCTCAAAATAACACATCTAAAACATTTAAATACTATCACTATCACTAAGTGTTTCCTCATCATCTTCAAGCTCTTCTTCATCACCATCATCTTCAAGCTTCTCCTCATTATCATCATGTGCAATTTGTTCTACATCCTCCTCTTCTTCCTCTATAGGGGCAGCTTGGTTTCTCATTGTTTGTTGGCGCCTTGTGAGTTTTTCTGGCTCACCAACCCCAGCCACATTAGCAACATCCCCCCAAGTTATTGTTGATGTCTTTAAGACTATTCCATTGCCAAGCTTCATCAATGTTATCCCCTGTCGGTTTAACCAAACCACTAGGGGTTGTGTTGTTCACTTGTTGAGACCGAGATGATGCCATTACTGAGTTACATTTGTTGAAAAAACAGAGGAAAAAAAGCAGAGGAAGAGAGATCTGGTTCTGTTTGTTTAAAAACAGAGGAAGGAACGAAAAACAGAGGAAGAGAGATGCACCTTGAAGAAGAGAGTAGAGCGTCATTTTGGAGAGTGAGATGATGAGAGCGTTGAAGAGAGTGAGAGCGTTGAAGAGAAAGAGAGCGCTAGCTCTCTGCTTTTGAATAATGAAGAACGCCTCTATAACGAGACAGCGTGAAGAAGAAGGCTTTTTAATAGTAGGTGAAAAAAATAATATATGGTTAAAAGTAAAAAGCGATGGACAATAGAGTAACAATAAATATATATATATATAAAATAAGAGGCGAGAATAAATTTCATAAAACTATATTCTCCGTATATCCATATAAATATATATATATATACGTAAACGCGCAATATATATATCGCTACGCCACGCCATTTAAGCTTCGAGTAGGGATGGCAAGCCCATGCCCATTTTTTTACCCGCAAACGGGCATACCGCAATACACCAAATCTAACTACCAATATATATATATATATATATATTACAACTTTTATATACAATTTAAAAAAATGATTTTTTTTTTCATAAAACACCAAATCTAACTACCAAATAACATTTTTGATATTTTTAATTCACTAATTATTATTGTGTGTGATATTTTAATTAGTAGATACAAAAAATAATGGCTCTTTAAATTGAATTATAATGTTTTTTATTATTTTTTGTTGTTAAAGTGCGGGTAATTGGTGTGCCTATGGGCACTATGAACACTCGGTGCCCAGAGGGTACGGGGACGGGTACTATCGTGCCCTGCCCATACATGTGCGGGCTCGGATACGAGCACTATGATACCCTGCCCATAGAGTACCCATTGCCATCCCTACTTCTGACTTTTTTTTCACAAGGAATGCTTATTTGGCACTTAAGTTATCTTTCTACCATAGTTTACCAAAAGAGAATAATATATTACACCTTAAAAAGGTAACAACCCTTATTTAATTTTCCACTGATTTTTTTTTTGACAAATTTCCACTGGTTTTTATTGAAAATTTAAAGTGATACAATTGAATTCCTTGACTAATCCAAGCCAACACACATCATGATATTTATTGAAAATAAAGAACGAACTATAAAAGGAAAATGAAAGAAAATGAAAGAAAAACAAGAATAGAAACTGAGAGATACTCTCATTTCTGGAGTGATTGAGAGAGGGTTCCTACTTCCTACCCAACGACTCTCCTAAAAATAATAAATAGTTTGATAAAAATTTACAACCTCGTGTAATTGACCTATATGCATCCCAAAGCACATTTTGGAGAACCAAGTCACAAGACCCTTTCCCTTATATCTAAGCAAAGAATATACTCCTATATATTGATATATAGACATAGACATAGACATTTTATCCTTCCTTTTCTTTTTTAAAGAGAAAAAAGAAGTATAACAAATAATTTAGATGATCTAATATGATCACAAAACCTTCACCTCAGAAGAATTGCTCTATGGACATCAATCCGCTCGCTGCATGTATCATGTGGTGTAGTATATAACACATACCCAACTCATTTTATTTTGATCCTGTAATAAACAAACAAAACAACAATTTCAATTAGGCACATATAGTAAATTAGAACAATCAATCATTTGAAAAAAAATACTAGTACAAGTACTATAAATATATTCAATAATTATCAATATCATCTAAGACCAATGATGATATTCCAAGTAAATCCCCATAAGAAACCAACAATGTTGGCCATTGGCATAAACTACTTGAGACATGGGATGACCTACTCCGGGGTTTGATTCCCGATTTCCACAGTGAAAAAACTCAGTATCAGTGCAAAATTTGTTCTGAGCCAAAAAAATCATAAGAATTTAAAATTGAGAATAAGTGTCTTCACTACCGCTTACTTTAACAATTTCAACGATATTGGGATGTCGACTCAAGATTTTAAAAAATTCGAGTATGATCGCGTCGTAATAAGGTGAATAAAAAAAGTGAGAGAGCATAAGTGAAGTGAGTATAGTTTGAAGTGTTACCATTTGAAGAGAGTGAGGGAGCATAGGGGCATTGCTCCATTATCAAGTTGTCTCATGGTAGCATCTCCACAAACAACAAAAATCCCAAGCATCATTGATTTCCAACCATTTACACTAACACCCGTTCTTGTTCTAACTTCAATACTCGGCATCAAAGCCTTACTATCAATCGTTCCTTTCAATCTCCTTCTTTGTCTCTCATCTAATGCTAATTTTCTAACCTTCGTTACCGCTTTCACCTCCGTCATTTCCCTTACATTCACCGTGAACGCCGCCACTTTCGTCGAACCTAAATTTAAGTCACCATTATCCGCCCAAATCTGAACACTACTCTGATCAAAATGCCACACGATCTTCTTATTACGGTTCTTTACTTCCACTCTCGTCGTCGTATCGGCATCGAGATAAGCACCGTCGAGGTCAGTGATGTTCAGTTTGGGAACACGGAAGGTACCTAAGTAGAATTCCGGTAAGGAAGGTTCGAATATAATGTAGATGAGGCCGCCGGCGATGACGAGGATGAAGAGTATGATGAGGAGGAGAATGCAGAAAGTGTAGCAACATATGCGGCAGAAGATGCGTCGCTTTTTTCTTTTTGGTTGGAAAGAAGGCGGAATCATAGGTTTTCGCGGCGGAAGAGGTTTCGCCGACGGTGGTGGTAAGGTGTTAGGGTCTCTGTAACCCGGTGGTTTCTGTAGTATTGGTTTTTGTTGAGGTGGTTTTGATTCCATTGGAATTGATTTCGATTTGTGGCTAATAAATAAGATCGAAAAAAGATTTTGAAACGAGATGAGTTAATTTGATGTCATCGAAAAACGATGACAATGGTGAATGGTAGAGGTGAAAACATGGAAAAGTGATTCAAGAAGGAGGAAATGCAGAGAGGGGAATTTGAATTGAACGGAAGAAAGATAGATCTAAATGTTGGATAATAAAGAAGATAAAAATAGAGTTGCTTGAGGGATAAGAGAAGAGAATGTAATGGTGATTGATTGATTGATTGATTGATTGTACAGAGTCTCCGGTCACGGGAGGAAGAGGAAGAAGAAAAGGACAAATTTGTTGAGATGTTATGTTATGTTATGTTAGTGTGCGCGCTACAAAGAGAGATAAAATGGGGGCAAAAATGGTAAGGCCGTAAATAAATGGAAATATAACGAAAATATTTGTACGAGTAATTCCATTTTGATCTCTTATATTTTTAAATTTATAAAGATTTATTTTTATTCGACCTAAAAAAAAGGGATTAATTAGTTACGTTGTTGTAAAAAACTCTACACAGTCAACCAATGAAATGTTATGATATAAGTGACTTTTAAAGTAATTGAGATAAAATCATATTTTTTATGACGTGTTATTTCGCGATTAATCGACATTGTTAAAAATTTGTACGGTGTATATATATTAAATCTAAAAAATAAATTGTGGCATTACATACGCAAATGTCCTCTTCTTTTTGTCGCATTGGGTGTCACAAATTAGAAATGTGATAACCTAATTTCAATATTCTTTTTCTTTTATATGTAGGTATTGCACTTTCAAAGTGTGATAGCAGATGTTCAACTTTTTTTTTTTTCGTGTTTTTTTTAGAATAAATGGGGCATAAGCCCAAAAGAAATTACAAGAGGATCATTTGAGGAATAGAGACTTTAATTACATCAATATCAACTAGAGAGTTAACAACGGGAGGGAGGGGAAAATCATAAATAATAATATCATCATTATAGGGGCACCCCATGGAAGTGAGCTCATCTGCAACTTTGTTTGCTTCTCAATAGACATGAATGATACACACATGAGAGATGGCGGCAAGTAATTGTCTAATTCTTCTCACGAGATGACGACCAACAATACTACCCGGTTCAGTGCCATTCAGACAAGTAACAATAGTAGTAAAGTCCATTTGAAGCTCAATAGACGTAAAACCTTTGCGCATAGGAAGCTTGAGACCTTCCAGAGCACTCTACCATCCTCATATTCATGGGCGTGGTGCAGGATAATGCGAGAAGGATGAGGAGGCAATACATAGTCATCCTTTTTTTGGTGTTATTTGGCGTGTCTTAAAATATTCTATACCTTAAAATATTCTATACCTTAAAATTTATGTCTGGAATGAGTATTTTACATAACATTTTTTTCGCAACATTGAGCACAAATGTTACATAATATATCTATAAAATATACATCTATAAATTATACATTTGAGAATGTTTCTCAAAGCCATTTTTGTGATGTATCACTCAAAGAGACCGTCCACATAGGAATCATTAAATACAGTTGACATGGAATTAAAGATTACAAGGTGGATGATGACATGGCATAATTTATGGAGCAATCACACAAATAATCTAATAAAATAAAAGACAGAAAATGATTGTATATTTAAATAGGTATTCAATTACTAATAAATTGCATTAATGATAAATAAAATTAATGCAACATAAAAAATTCAAAAGGTATACAATATGCATTTTTTATTTTACGTCAAAACAAAACATACACTTTTGGCGTTTTCTTTTAATATGAATGACAAATATTATATTATATTTTCTGTAAGCAAAAAAATGTACTATATTTCGTGCTTTCATTTTGATCAAAAATATATACTGTATTTCCTATTTATAACACTATCAAATTCAATGCTCATAAATATCATTTACAACATGGGAAATATTTGAAATTTAAAATTTAAAATAAAAACATTCTGAAACGAATCGATCACCGAATCGATTTTAATAACATTGATAAAAAAATATAGAATTGTATTATTTGATTGTTCCAAATTAACTTATGGATTTCAAATATTTATTGTCATATAGAATTGCAAGCACATGATCATGTTGGATTTCAACATATTTGTATCATATGTTTGCATAGTGTATCCAAGCTATATGTATTAACATCGAGTCATGAATAGATAATACCTATTAACGATCTCTCCACGGAAGGTCAGCATATCTGACATCTCTAAATTTGCAGTGGCTCTTAATTGCAGAAGAATGCGTCGTGCGCGAGCACGCAGTCTGGTGAATTAGAAGTTGCAGTTATATCATTATTTTTGTTTTCCATGTGGGTCTTTCCTCGACGTCGATTAATACAATTCGAGAAAACGATATATAAATATATGTTAATAATACATTTTCTAAAATTATTATACAACATAATAGCTAAATTTTAGATAATGCCCAGAGTATTTAATATCTCACACAATGCAGTTAAATATACAACTTCTATTTTTTTAATTCCTAAAAAAATTGTCAATTTTTTAAGTTACAAGTGAATGTCGACCCGTGCTGGCACGGGTGAATCATACTAGTATTACTACATTTTTAAATTGTAACTAAATCATTTTGTTTGCATACTAAATAACTGTTACCTTAAATTTAGTTGAGAACAAATGTTACCTAATTATTTTCAAAGTGGACATTTCTTCTTTTGTTGCCTTTAAAGATGAATTAAAAATTGAAATTGGTGTTGTAATTCAAAGAAAATATAGACAGATTGCTACTAATCACGAATGAATTGTATTGTATTGTAATAAATGCATTTTTTTTAAAAAGTGTTTGTTTCTAGACAGGTAATTATTATACTGTAGTGCTCTTAAAAATTATTGTAAAAAATGTTGAATTATATATTAAATCATGCAGTACCAATAAGGGTTATCCGAATGGTAACTACGCTCGAATCTCACCGCAAGATGTGGTGAAAATTCTATTATTAGGAAAAAATTACACGAACCAGCAATGTAAATTAATTACCGACAAATTACGTCGATACCGCTCACCATAACACAATAAAAAAAAAGACTATAAATCAAAGGGTAGTTTTAACCAAAACATCTGCTGTAACTCTTCCCTCCAATTTAAAAATATTTTAGCTTGAAGAAAAAAAATCAAAATCCAACATAAACCCTATAGCTCACCAAAAAGAACCCTACAGTTTCATCGCTAATATTGCGCTGCTCCTCCGGCACTTCTCACTCTCGCGGTCGCACTACAGTTCTCGGTCTCGACTCTCTATCTCTCCCACCGTTGTAGACGTTAGGGTACGCGTTTCTTAAGTTTTTACTCATTTGAATTTTAGTTTCTATCATTAACAGTGATGAGGAAGTGTCTTTATGGTTAGTTTTAGAAATTTGATCATCCACTCTGATTCTCAAATTGCAATTGTAATTGTATTTGATCGATCCTTGTTACGCTTTTGTAAGAGATTTCAGTTCCAAATTTTCCTCATTCGGATTAAGGACTCTATTTTGCTTTCGTTCATTAAACATTGCTTGGGTATTAGCTTAGCAGCTTGTTTTGTGGTTTCAAATTTAGGGAAGAATTTTTATTGATGAACGAAGTTGGGGTGAATCGCCACTTGCTGAAGTTCTATATTCTCACTTTTCTTGATATATGAAGTTATTTTTATATTAATCTTGCTATCTCATATTAACCTTTCATGTTCTAGGAGATTTTGCATTAGGCAATGTTGTTACAGCTTTGTAATTTTTAAGTTGAAATTCAACTAAAGACAGTTAAGATCAATTGCCATATAGCCATCACCGCTGAATGATATTGGCACAACACAGCTATTCTCACTGCCTTATTCTGCTTATGCACAATATATTTGGACCAAATTTTGCAGAATCTCCCAGTTTTGTATTAGTAATTCTCCTTTTTTGTTTTGAAGTGAAGGATACATAGTAACGGAAAACAACATTTGCTGCACAAACTATTTTAAACAGTGAAAATGGAGTATGTTAGCCCAGAAGGACTTCGCTTGGATGGTCGCCGACCTATGGAGGTTCGGCTATTTTCTTAGCCCTCTTTTTTCCCCAAATAATTTTAACACGTGATTTTGGTGTTTCTTTCTCCTCCGTGTTTTACCCTTACCATCTTCTTTCCTCTTTATGCAATCCTAGATGCGACAAATTCGAGCAGAGATTGGTTCTGTATCCAAAGCTGATGGGTAGATACTAAATTTTTTAGCGTTTGTCCCTTAAACTTTTTAATGTTCAATTTAATTTTTAAATTATGTTGTAGTTTTATTCATAGCATTTGGCCATAACGTTCTCTTTCCTTTCGGAACCAGTTCTGCCATTTTTGAAATGGGTAATACAAAGGTGATTGCTGCTGTCTATGGTCCTAGAGAGGTACTATATAATTATTCACCTTACTTATTGTCAGTGTATTTTGAAGATGAGTAAATAATAAATATCTTCTTTGGGGGTGGGGGTGGGGGTGGGTATCAGCTTATATATAGTTATATGTTTAGAAAAAAGATGATGTTGCATTTGAGCTTTAGACGGTGTTGCTGTTTTTTTAGTAACTTTAATATATTTCAGGTACAAAATAGGGGCCAACAAATAACTGACCAGGCTCTGGTATAATTTCTTCTTATGCATTGTGTGTATTTTATTTTATTCATGTGCGTTGTACTGAAACTTTAATTAATTTTCATCTGGTTTACATGTTTCTAGGTTCGGTGTGAGTACAGCATGGCTAATTTTAGCACTGGTGATCGCATGAGGAAACCTAAGGGCGATAGGTTTTTTCTTATTTGCTTGTTTAATTTCATAGTCTCTCTGCATGATGTTGATATGTATACTACTGAAATTGAGATAATATCGATGGGCTAATAGGACAGGAGTGAGATGTGGCATTAATAGAATCACTCAAGAATAACTTGTGATTGTGAATGAGTCATTTTCATCTTTTAGCATGTGTAGGAATTAAATTATGAACGTTGAGTCTGAAACCGATGGAAAATTCAGTTGTTGTCAACCTTTTTTTCTGGATGATTTGGTAATTGGGGAAATATAGATGCTGGTTTGATTCAGAGGCCAAGTGAATACATATATCCCATTCACTTGTAGACAGTTCTTGTCCTGTCAAAATTTGTATGTCTGCTTTATGTTAAGCCAGGTAGTCAATAGTGAGCTATAGCAGTGCTGAATTTGAGGCACAGACACCGGACACGTAGACACCAACATAGGCGGATCCTCAAATACTAAGTAGCGAAGGAAACAGTACTTATATATTGATATTGATAAAGGTCCAGATCCTAATAAGGCAAATGCCCCCAATGTATAAGCCCCGTATCTGCCCCTGCTGCAATTTGAGGCACAGACACTGGACACGTAGACACCAACATTGATGGATCCTCAAATATTAAGTAGCGAAGGAAACAATACTTATATATTGATATTGATAAAGGTCCAGATCCTAATAAGGTAAATGCCCCAATGTATAAGCCCTGTATCCGCCCTTGGACACCGGGAATGTCCAATGCATGTGTGTGTGTGTTAAAATGGATCTAAACTTTTCACCCCTAGTGGATCATCATCATTGAAAAAACAGCCTTTAACTATCTAAAGGCAAATTTGCTGCAAGCAAGGCACTGCTGAGGTTTTAGTGAAGTGGGCTAACCTTCCAGGTTGTGATAATTCGTGGGAAACAGTTGATGCGCTACCAGCAAATTTTCCATACTCCACTGAGTAGTTGGTTGTTAGCTAGGAAGTAACTCAATATGTTAGTAGGGAAAGGTGCTCTCATATCCACCTTGTGTCTGTATCAAACTCTGGTCATATTGGTTAGACCGGCACCTAATAATACTCAGAGGGTTGAGCTCTAGCATTCTTTCCTGATTCATTTTTTCTTCTATACCAGTTGAGTCTATCATGCTGACCTTTGCAATTAGTTTTGAATTACTTGGTCATCAATGTTCTGGACACAAATATTACCTCATTTTGTTTGTCTTTCAGAGTGTGTTAAATTGGTTCTTGCAAGGTTCTCTAACCCTGGGATGGCAGACCTCTTGTTCTTTGCTTTATTTGATTGAAGTTTTTCTGATGCAGGAGATCAACTGAAATTTCTCTGGTTATTCGACAAACCATGGAAGAATGCATATTAACACATTTGCTGCCTCGTTCCCAGGTTCTAGTACCCAGTCTTTGGAACTTCTTTTATTACTAGTGCAAATTGTGTTTTCTTTTTTTAATGATTTAGCTATTTAATTTGCAGATAGATATTTATGTCCAAGTTCTCCAAGCAGATGGAGGTAATTCATACCCAAGAATGAAATCTTGTGAACATCTCTCGGTGTCACTTTATTCTCTCTCTCTCTCTCTCTCTCTCGTACTTAAAACATCTGCCTCCTTTTAGTTTTTCGCAATGTTTATAACAGTACTCTGTACTTCTCTATAACTTCTGTTCATGACATGTCTTTTATAGGAACTAGATCTGCTTGCATTAATGCTGCAACTTTGGCCCTGGCCGATGCCGGTATCCCTATGCGTGATCTTGTAACTTCTTGTAGTGCTGGGTACCTTAATAGCACCCCTCTGCTTGGTATATATCTGTTTTACTTGAAACTTAAACTGAGTTTTGCAACTGTGGTGTGTCTTATTCTTTTTCAGTCAACTTTTGATTTGTTTAGCAGTGCATAATCATCATAATTATTAAAAGTTGATAAAATGAATGTGGACAGATTTGAACTATGTAGAAGACAGTGCTGGGGGTCCTGATGTAACTGTAGGAATTCTACCCAAGTTAGATAAAGTGACACTTCTTCAGGTTAATTTTCATTTCTTATTATATTCATATTTCTTCTGTAGTCAACAAATTGAAATAATTTGGGGAAAAGGGATTTATCTATATACTCCCCGATCCTTGGTTATGGATTGCGTAGCTTCTTGCGTAATTTGTCTGAAGACGACAACACATGTCTTTTCTGCTCCAGTTTCTTTCTTTGGAATTTTCTCTAGCATTCACTTGTTGCCATGTTATTGAAAAAGCTTAATCTAGGCTTTTGCTTGATTTTTGGACTACGAGGCATCAAATTTTAACTGCTCTACTCATTTTGTTACTGGATATATAGATGGATTCTAAACTACCCATTGACATTTTGGAAAATGTCATGCAACTGGCTACGGAAGGCTGCAAAGCAATAGCGAACTACATACGAGAAGTAAGAATCTATCTTTCATTCATGTGATTATAAGAGTCAAATCATGATTCACATTCATTTCATAGTTTAGTTCACTATTTCCTTATTGGTTGACAGGTTTTATTGGAGAATACAAAGCAACTTGAGTATCGACGGGGTTCATAGTTTTCTAGCAGAAGTAATGTTTCCGCTTAGCTTTGTTCTATGTTTGGTTGATTTCATGTTTTATATTTATATACACAACTGATACTATAGTGGTGTTTGCCGATGGTCCTATTATTCCAGAACTGCAGGTTTATTCTTTCAGAAGTAGTCCATTACTCATATTTGCCTGTAAACTTTTGGAGCATACGATACTGACTGAAGCGCAGGAACGGTGTTTTGTTTCATTTTAGTAGAGCTGGTGTTAAAAGTTTGACCAAACTTTCCCCCTCCTCTACTAACTAAAACTGTTCGTCTTGATTTTTATGTCACTATAATTTGAATCTAGAAAATTCAAAGTTTTCAAGTTAAATTGGTAACTAAGCATGGCATTGGTAATAGTCTAATAGACTGAAAATCGGCTCAAGTTTCTCTCGCCTGGATTATATTATTCAAACCTGTGTTTTTTCTCGTTAAAAAAAAAAATAGATGAGTACCTATTTTTCTCCCAATAGGGGCAGAGAAAATCTTAATGACTTTGCGCCCTCTTCTTTTTGTTTACTTCTACCAACTCATATTACTTAAAACATATTAAATACATCCTTATTCACATCAGTGTGTTAAAGAACTTAATTAGAATATATTAGGTGTTGAAATTTATTTAGTTAGATTTTTAATTTAGTGGTATTTTAATTGGTCTTTTCGCCTTTGGGCCTTTTATTATATTATTCACTATTAGTCATTATATATGTGTATCATGGACCTAATCAATGAAAAAATATCTTTAGTTTCAGTAATTAGTTTTGTTCCTCTTTTGTCTCTTCATTTAGTTCTTAGCTATTTTTCATAGTTTTTATAGAAAACATCATGTACCATGGCGAATCAAGTTGCCGAAAGAGCTTCCCAATCAAACAAAAATAAAAAATAATTATTTTTCTTTTTTATAGTTTTTAATAATCATAACACCATTTTAAAACTCTGATGACACCAGTTTTCATGTTTATACAAAGTGGACTAAAACGCCATGAAAGTTCGACCAAAGCAAATTCTAATGAAAGATTGGTACTCATGTTCCAAATTAGCCATGATCACAAGTCAAAGACTTATGCACTGTGTACCTAAAAAAAGAGTCACTACCTACCTTAATATTTTGGCAAAAATGGCTAAAAGATTGTCTAAAATGAGCCATGCCGTCAAACAACAACAAATCCACGGAGAGAAACAAATTTGAACCTACACAGCTTCTAATCCTCAAACAGAGAAGAATCCATAGCAAAAGCGTATCAACTATCAACTAAGTGATAATATTTTTTTTTTGTCTGCAACTAAGTCATATTTACCTAAGCTAACTTTTATAACTTGTTTTTTTTTTAAAAAAATAATGCATGCTAATTCTCCCTGCATTCCATTATTATTCTCATACTAAGTTATTTTACACAGATGAACCAAAAACAATAAACTTTTTTTGTTGATAATAAAAAAACAATAAATGAAAGAAAAGAATATTAATGTTACAAAATTAAAAAAGTTATAAAATAACACTTGATATGAACTATTTTTTTCTTTTTGTAAATGTGACACTTATAATGAATTGAAGTTTATTTTTTATTCGGACCATTGTTGCCTACCTACAGAGTATCACAATGCTTTCAACAGACTAATCTCCGCTTGTTCTTAGAATCAAATTTCACACTTACCAATCCACTGCAAGATCGAACCCAGAAGCAATAGGTCGACCCCTTGTGTCTCAGGGTAGATTAAGCTGCTAGGCGTTTTGGTTTTATAATGAATCGAATATAGATAGTATCTCTGAAATTCAATAAAATATTTAAATGGTCCGAAATTTGATAGCCATCCTCAAAAAAAAAAAACATAGACATTCTTTTTCCCCTCCCTTCTAAAGCAACACTACTATTTGTTCACAACAGAAAACATGACACTCCTACAAAGCACAATTTAGTATTTACGACAATATATAATGCTACATCACATTGCTAAGTGTAACAGAAATAAAGATTAGCTTTGTACAATTTAATTGTTCAAAGGCCATTTGTGTCGAGGCCGAGGCGGTCGCTACAAAAACTCGATCGCACAACTGAGAGTTGTAGCCTTCCTGTCCATTCCTCTCCAGGCTTCAAGTTCACTGGTTTCTCTATCACTGATCCATCAACACAAAGCACATGCTTGTACTCCTCATCACCAAAGTCTGCCATTGACTTTGATTTCTTCTCCCATGGATTCCACACAGCTGCAAACACAAAGAAACATCATGGATGCAAATCAACATAAAACTACACACCATAGCATCATCATATAGCTTTTCTTACCAACATCAGGGAGACCTTCCTTTCTTATAACGTATGTCTGTTTCCTCTCGTGATCTAAAACCGCTATTATATTTGGAGAGCTAAGATATACGCGATCCACCTGCCATGAAGAGCTATAGTTATCTCAACGAAAGAAAAACAAAGGCTTAAGTTGCATATGCGCATGTTGTAAATGTTGAAAATCCCACATCAGATGTGATACGACCTAAAAAGATGTTTATAAGTAAGAGACATCATCATTCATCTTACAAGTATGTTTTGTAGGATTTACCTCAGATTCAAATGTTATAGCATCTCCTTGTTCCGTAAATCGTTCTTTCTGGGAAAGGTTGTCCAGATAATCAAGTGTCTCAAGACCTTCAATCCTTATCTCACTATACAGAATTGCCAATGTGAGTTCTAATTATCATTCTTGAACAAAATTCCTTACAGCATTCAGTAAATAAATCATTAAATGGATGTCTGCAGAAAATGCTTGTTTTCAGATCAATAAACTAAGTGTTTGTCTCTAGTAAATTCTTAAGAAGTAGAAATCACTAATGCCAAATAATCTAGCTGTCAATTTGCAATGTACTGTCCTCAAAAATGGAAATTTTGTGAAGAACAAGAAATAATTTTTCATACCTAATGTCAGAGACCAGTAAGTAGGTGTGATATGCAAATGAGAAACTAAATGGCTTGCCATTGATATTCCTAATTCGCGATATCAAAGTCAGGTGTCCATCTGCCGTAAGAGACACCCGGAGTCGAAACTCGAAACTGGTACAATTAGGAAACTGTTAGCATACTGCCGCTTGAAACTTATATCCAACACAAAGGGAAAGTGATATCAAATGTATGTGAGTCATAATTCATAAGTAAATACCTATGTGGCCAGCCCTTCATGTCTTCTTCAGATGATTTGAGTAGAAGGTCAACAAAATATTTCCCATTGGAATCGTTTGCAGGCAGAGGAGGAGGATTTTCATCAATTGCCCACATTCTATTTCTTGCAAATCCATGCAGCTCAAGCGATCCACAGTTTCCAAACTATTACACAAATTTATCTCTAAGGTATATGAGTTAAGCATGTTTAATTTTTTTGAGATTTGAGAATGTACATACTAAATAGTAATTAGTTATAATACCTGTGGAAAACATATAGGAATTCCTCCTCGTATTGCTTTTGGCGCCTTGAGAATTGTCTACAATCAATTGGAAATAAGAGAAAGGGACAAAATATCACTACTTCCGCCTCACGAAGGTAGCTTAGTTAGCGAGTTAAGGGTCATGAAGGAGCTTGAAGAAGGAGGTTCAAAGTTCATAAACTCAACACAAAGGTGCCAAAAAGGCAATCACTATTATTAATGAATCAACATCAACAGTTAGCAAATTGGATATCCCATCAGAGTTTTCACTTAATTAATATCCAACTCTGGTAATTCAATCATCAATGACATTCATGTCTATATCCAGCTATTGCTATATTTGCCAACAAGATAAGAAGGAAAAAGCAATGCATAGTATATGCTAGCTATTCACCTTTTCTTTTGCATTGATATGATTGGTGAACAATGAGATAAGATGATAATGACTCATAATCCTCTTAACTCATTTCATTTCTAGAGAAATCTAAATTAATTGATTCCTATACGAAACAATGATGTTCACATACTATCAATAATTATCAATAATGTTATGCAGTATAGCCCAAAAAGAAAGAACTCATTTCTGATAATAGGATGACAAAATGCTGACATAAAATTTCCTTATCAGTACTCATAGCCTATGAAGCACCGACACAGACACGAATGCAGACATGTAGACACCGGTTTTAATTTGAAAAACACAAGTAATTGAAATGTCGGTGTTGGTGTCGAACACGATAAGTGTCGGACACTGGACACGTCTTCAACCGGAAGTGTTGGTGCTGCAGAGCTCATAGCAAATAAAACCATACCATCTAAGCAATATAAAATACTTCATAATCAAAATTAAAAGGCATACCTTACTGCTTGTAAATAGAAGTTCTTCCCCCAGTTCATTACGCCATGAAGTGACCTGTGCTCCATGTAAGCTTACCTAATTTCCAGAAAAGACAGTTAATCCCAAATACAACTACTAACATCTATGTCATATACTCGAATGAAACTAGAAGAAATATCATTATGATCCATGCTTTCCTAATCATGTATTGACATTATAAGTGATAAAATTATGACTTCATAAAATGTTAAAATCGATGTGAAATTGCGATTACGGCAATTAACAAGTTCTCACCCTTGCCGATGCGCCCTGCGGGGTCCGAAGCACAATTTGATCAATTCCATTCCAGTCCTTTGTAATTTCAGTTGCTGCTCTAAAATCCCACACGGCTGCAGAATGCCCCATCTAATTCCAGTTGCTGCTATAAAATCCGACGCGAACGCCAAAGGATTGAAGGGGAATCCAGTCCACACCTACTATACTGAAACAAACAATTGAATTAGCATTGTCAATTGAAAGCAAAATTCAGCAACCAATTAACTCACCAAATCTCTCCTCACCAGTGTGATTCAGATCTAGGAAGCCCTTAACCTATTTAAAATAAAACAACAATTATATATCCGAAAATTCAATTAAATCCCTCAAAGACAAAACACTACATTTGAACAATTGGCAATTGAATATCAATCTACCTGGCACACACATAGACATTTTTCCCTTGAAACTTGTCAGTTTTACAGCAGAAAAAGACAATGAAATATTGAACGAACTTCAAAAAATTTATAAAATGCATAGAACCAAGACACACAACAACTGTAAAAATAAAATTCCTGAAGAATAATGCTAAAATAAATAATAATTTATTCAAGAAAATGCAATCATATGGAGTAAATTCCAAATGCTAAAATCAAATTCCATCAACTAAAGACACTGCTACATGCCTATAAAAGTAACTCCCATTTATCAATCATTTCATTAAAAGTGTACTTACCTTAACAATCTTTGAACCAGGAATTCTAACAGAACCAGAATGTGGCATGAGCAGTCTCAAATGGGTTTAGAAATCCACACATATCCAATGACAATAAGCAATGTCTGTTCAAAATAACTGCAACAAAGAAACAAGCCAAAGGGGGTGGTGAGGGAAAAAGAGTAAAAAAAGTACAGAGATGTAAGACAAAGAAGAATTATGAAGTTGAAAGGTACCCTTTTCTTTGAAGTATTCATTCAAACAGTAAACTTGCAAATGAATCAAGAAAAGTTATAAATTTTCAACAACCCAAGATTTCAATAAAATAATAGTAATAATAATAATCTATAATCTATAACTATTAATAAAGGTGATTCAAAAAATAACTGTTCATTTTAGTGTCAGATTTTTCTGACAAAAATGTCCTTACTATAAGTACAAGTTTTAATAATGATAATCACTCACTAACACACTAACACATTTATATTTTTAATAATGATAACCACCCAATAACACATTAATACATGAAAGACGAGTTCGGAAGGTCCGTCTTTCCCCACTGGTAATAATAATAATACAGTAATCGGTAGGTGGCAAAATCGTGGGAAGATGAGAAATGAGATGAAAAGTAATACACAAGATGAAGATAAGGAGGAAAAAACGGCATTAAATTGTACTCTCTCCGTCTCATATTAACGGTCATTTAAGGTTATGCGCGGATATTAAAAAAGTGATTGGTTATACTAACTTTTATGGTAAAAAGATGTGGTAGGACTAAAATACCCTTACAATTTTGTTGATTGAATCAATGACACGGTTATTGATATTATAAAGTAAGAGTATTGTTGAAAAGTAATAATAAATATTGTATTGAGATTCTAAAGTGACAATTAATTTGAGATAAAGAAATATTTCAAACAAGATCGTTAATATGAGACGGAATGAGTATATAGGAGTTCTAGAAAGGACTAGGACGTGGAGATACGAGAAGTACATGTACCCATATGTACAAACCGTCAAATTATTTAACATTATTATTTATTTAATATATTTTTTGATCGAGACCGGGTATCCATCAAAAATATACCGTTGTCCCGAAAGCTGTATTGGATTTGGAGGCACTTCGAAAGTTGGGATAACTGGTCCAAAGATGATTTACACCTACTTCATACTCAAGGCGATGATGGAAACTCTCGACACTTAATTAAGAGAGGTTGAGCCCCAACCGTTAAACTGAATTATTATTTTTTTTAAGAAAACCACACGCCCTGGGTATTTATTTAATGTATATATTTGAATTTTGAATGTTTATTGTTTTGAGGAAAATTTTCTTTTTTTTTCCCAATAAAAAGTAGTAAAATATACACCGTTCTTGTATGAGGTTGAAAGCTACCTTTTATTTGGATAGTGGTGCTTGAGAGAGAATCAACCAAGTTGAAGGAAAATGCCGCAAATTCTCAACTATAGAAGTAACTATTGTTCATTTGAATTGAGTGAAATGTGTTTCATTTCTCAACTAACACTTAACAATAGTTCAAGTGAGTTTAGCGAATGTCTCATATTTCTTAATTCTTAATTATGGCACTAAGCGTGATTCACCCGAGTTAAGGAATATATTAGTTGAGGTAAAAGTCTCATATTTCTTAACTATGAGACTATTTTTTAATAGGTAATTTAGTTAGTAATTAGTGTGTTAGTTGTTAGAGGGGATGAGGACGAGAGTTTGAATCCCGTACGCCTATATTTTCACCAACAATTTATCTTTCACTCAACTCATGTGAACTTTTTTCCTGAGACAATTACGAGACTATTTGAGTTGAGGAAAATGTCAATTTTCTAGTATGACACTAGTCATTGTTTATCAAATTTGATTTCAAATTTTTTTTTGTTCAACATGTTTCACATTTTTTAACTATGATGCTATGCAGTTCGTCTGAGTTAAGAGAAATGTTTGATCTTTCATAACGACATTACTAAAAGTATAAAAACCCTTTTGTAAAAGCTACCCGAATTGCGGAGAGAATGAGAGATTATTCTGAGTGATTTTCATTTCAATAATTTTCACTAACTGAAGACAGTTACAGAGCAGCAAGTGGTGCTTAACCAACGCACAACTCTAACAAACTCTTAACTGATTCTAAATTAGTTTGGACAACAAGGAATATTCTTGAATTAATAACTAACAGAAACAATAAGTACTGGCAGACAGAAATAGAAAATCAATGCTACAATAGTTGTGATCTGGTGCACCCTTAAGACTTAATCAATTCATTCTCTTACACTTGTTATTAAATTTTAAAAATAATAATTAATATTTAAAATCAAAACTAAAATTAAAATTCTAAAGATAAATTTTAAAAAATAATAAATTAAATTTAAAATATAGTATAATATAATAGTCACATATAAAAACCTTTTGGTCTGCTCCATTTCCCGGGGCGCGGCAATCATGTGTTAAACGTTAACACAATTGATGGTCATGATATATGGCTAATTCTAAACACGATTGAAAATTAATTTTTCGTTAAAAATATTGGGATACTCTGTGAATAACTAGTAATGGTCCAAAGAAATAGTCATTGATAAAGGAGGGTTGTCAGCTTCTTTCAAGTTCTTAAAAAAGTAAAATGTTGGGTTTAGTTACGGTGACCCGTTTCTAGTTGAAAAAATGCAAGTAGAATACAAAATAATTAACCGTTCCGGGTGGTTTTCTGATTTAAAATTTTCAAATATGAAAACCAAATTCAGTTTTCAGTTAAGAAATTTTCAATACTAAAATCACTTTCAAACATGAATATTAAAATAATTATTCATCATAAACTTATTTTAATGACATCCTTTTAGTAAAATTTAAAAATAACATCCTTAAATCCCAATTTATGCACCCAATTGATTGTCAAATGCAACCCCAATATTTGACCCAAAAGAAAATTCGTCATTGGGTGTAAACCAATAATTACTGTTCAAATCCCGTTTAAATCCTTGAATTTTGAACATTGACATTCACCATTCAAGGGTTTTAAAAATAGACAAAATTATATTAGAAGTCCTTTAAGTTATTTTATTGTAATAAGTTGGTCCTTTAAGTTTTTTTTTCGTAACACTTAAGTCTTTTAAGTTACATAATGTGTACATCGTTAGTCATTTTTTCACTTTTTATTACAAAAAAGCTCAATTCACTAATAGAGTTGATGTGGCGTGATGGAAATATATCCATCATAATGTCGTAAGAATTTGATTTTTTTAAGACTACTGTCATGTTTTTTTTTGGTTACAAAGGCTTAAAAGAAAAAAAAACTAGGCCTAAAGCCTTACAAACTCATCTCCCCTAGCATCTGCAGCCAACAACGGCTCAATCCAACTTCTTGCGAGCGAATCCAAAATAACTAAGTTTTGACTTCCATGAGAGCCCAACTTTCTGCTAAGAAATCTGCATCACGATTCACCTCTCTCTTAGTATATGATGGGCCCGATATCCCAAAGTTTGTTGAAAAACGTTCTAATGAGAAAGCAATCTCATTTGCCATATTATGATAATCTTGGTTACAAGAGCGAATCCAATTGTAAGACATGAGAAGAATCACTGAAAATACACCAATTTTGTCAACCCCATCTCCCAACAAATTGTCGGACCTTACAGAGACGTGTAATAATTTGGAGCTTTCAACTTAATTTTTTTAAAAAAGATGGTTCATCTTCTTTTTTTATTTAAGTTAAAAGGACCAAATTATTCTGAATGGTAATCTTAAATGACAAAATTATTACGAGACGGATGACGTGTGAGGCTCAAAATCTCACCACGCGTCATTTCTGTTAATCGCGAATTGAGTTTTTGTAACAAAAAATGTAAAAAGGACTAATGATGTCTAAATTATGTAAACTTAAATGGCAGAAACATTCTGATTAAATAACTTAAAATGTCCTAACGTGCATTTAAAAAAACTTAAAGGATTAACTTATTATAATTAAATAATTTAAAAAACCCCATTATAATTTAGCCATAATATTAGAATCAACTAGTAAAAAAAAATATTAGAATCAATGTCACACGTTAGGAACAATCTCGCGCGAACATGAATTTGAAAACAATGTTTTTTTTTTGACGCAAATTTGAAAACAATGTTGAACACATAGCTATCACATTCACATCAATTCACCCCACTATTTTTAAGGACATGCCAATTTATTTGTTTTTTCTCGTGGAGGAGTCGTGGAAAATGGACTTGTCATGAAATCCTCAAATAAAAATTGAAATCCTGGTCTTATCTTCAATATTGTCTTCTTGTTCTTTTCGTTTATGATGATGGGAAAGGAAACACTAGTCATCAATTTTTAAAAATACATCATAGATATAGACATAAAAAACGACATTGGGATGGGAACAAAATTTTGATGACTCATTTTTTTTTTACTGGTGGTGACTGTTTCATTGAAAGATTAAGTTCCGTTTTTATTTTTTATTTTTAAAAAAGTTCCGTTTGATATATAATTTGTTGAGACTTAAAAGACTTAGAAGTGAGTATAGAGGTGAAAGTAAGCTGAAAATGTTTTGCATAGATAACAAAAATAATTTTGTAAAATTGATTTCCACTAAAATTAAGTTAAATGTAAGATTGAAATTTACCATAGAGTCTAGTCACCTAGACAAGAACACTTGGATGAGATGATATGAATTTCTTTTAACTTAACCAAAGTCCTGAGTTCAAATCCAGCCTTAGACATACAACGGTGTTAAATTTCTTGAAGGAGGACTTTACTGCCACAATGACCCTACCTGACTCGAGGAATTAGTCTTTACAGTTGCTTGTAGATGATACTTAATTTATTCATAAAAAAGAGTCTAGCCACCTTAGCAACTGAGTGAGAGGTGGAAATAAGGCATATTTGGAGGGAAGAGAACAGCTGCACAAATTGGTTGGCGAATTATAGTTTTCAAGTAAACACCATGGACAGTTTTCCTAAAAGAGCACCCTATGGGCTTCCGCGCTAAAATTTTTGATGACATGTTTGGAGCGCCTGTGCCTCGAGACATTAAGACTCGTTGATTTCGTTTTGTTGTTTTCCGACGATTGCCCTCTTTTATTAAAATAAATAAATAAATAAATTTTCTAGTCTAGGAGCAAAAACAAGTGCTTAATTGGAAATCAATTCTCAAGCATAGCTTTAGGCTTATCAATAAAAATATTTATTTGCTATTAGTTTTTTATAAAGCAAGAAAGTCACAAAAACTTTACTACGCACCCAGAAAAATAAACTGGAAAAATTCAAAACCAAACAATGAAAAGACATAACTTTTTGAGATACCGTTAGAAGGTGCACACCAATCTTTAATACACACCCAATTATGTAACACTTCAATTCAAAGATTCAAACATCCCTCTCTAAACTAAAATCTCTAATTCTCTTTTCATTATACAAACTTTAGTAGTAGTCATCATCCATTCCATTTTTGTCAAATCTAATAATAGAATACATCATAATATATGTCCTATGTAAAGTAACTGATGATGAGCAATGAATTAGTTCTGGTTTTGATGGATTTAGATACAAAAATTCAGCTGATCCATCCCTCAGAAAAACTGTTAGTACCAATTTTGGACTTGTAATATGCCAAAATCAAGTGATCAGCTGGTACAGTTGCTGGTTTTTGTTTTCAACCAGCTGCCACAGCATCAGCTCTAGGACTTGTATCCAGTAATTGATGCAGCTTTGCAGAGTTTGGTTTGTTGTCACAAAAACCATTCTCATCCTCCACAGTTCTATCATTAGAAGATGAATTATTATTAACTCTTGATAATAAGTTTTCTGTACTTACAGGTGTAGCCCTTTGGCTGTCAATGCTGGTCAAAATTATCCCTTCTTGATGTCCCAGTTGACCATTTTTAAGTTTTTCCTGAATCAGAAATAACAAAGTGCTCAGAACCAAGAAAGGATAAAATAACACAATGAAATGCATACATATAGAGGACTATTATGTGAACCGTAGTACCTTTAATGCAGCATTTTCCACCCTCAGTTTTCCAGAATTTTCAGCCAGTCGATTTATCTCGGATTTAAGTGACGCATTCTCAGCATTTAACAAATCGACTTTTCGTGCTAGTTCTTCAGCCTCTGCCTGAACAGAGGGAAGAATATGAGCGTTACTCACAGGCTTATATGACCGTGCAACAAATGTACAAGTGTGTAATAAGGAAAGAAACTAATCAAGTTATGATTTTAATAGAAAAACCGGAGAATGTTTATACCTGCTTCCTTAGTCTGGACCTCCTAGCAGATTCTCGATTTGATTGTTTCCTCCTCTCGCGCTTCAGCTCGCGCTCATTCTAAGGAATTCAAACATACCAACAGGAATTACTTTAATGTAAGCAAAAGGACGACGATGCATTGATATTACGTTGTGTTTGACAAGTGTGTCAAATGTACTGAACTGAACTGCTATGGTGAATTATACACTGAGTGACCATACCTGTAACCAAGTTTCTGCAGGCATTATGGCACACGGCTGCGAGGCACTTGTGGGATTTGTCAGCTCCAGTGTAGTGGTCATAGCTTTGGGAACTACAGGTCCACCTAATTGTCCAGAACCATTGGCAGGGGCGACAGAGGTCATCTTATCTTTGGAAGCTTGACTACCTCCATCTGCCAAAACAGGAGGGAAACATAACCATCAACACTTATTATCTTGATACCCTAACTCTTCGCTTCTGATTTTGTCGATAAATTACATATTTTGGATTTTTGGATATAAGACATTTAACTAGTAATTGCCAGCACATGACACCAATATCTATTCAAATTCAAGACTGAAATCAAGGTAAAAGCACCTCTTCAGAGTACTACATTTCTGGGACAAAAAGTGAAGTTAAAAACTTGGAAATTTTCTCTTACTCCGAAACAATGATAGGATATCATTCAACTTATCGACGCCCTACTCAATAAACTGGTTGACATAATAATTTTTGCAGTGATGATAAGATAGTATAACTGTGATCCAAGGACAACTCTATTGTTCATCAAGATGTGACACTTGGTGAAGAACAGAGTCATACCAGTTGTTGGTGTTCCCTCACGGCTTCTTTTCCTTCTTGTTTGATTAGCCTGAGCATAATAAAATTGGAAAATATCATAATTTAATGGTTCAATATTGAAAAATCATTTCAAAGAAAAATAGACTGTAGGTGAACAATTGCATATGGTCAGAAAATGCATAAAAAAAAGAAGTGCATTGCAAGCAAATTCTCACCCCAGAAGTATTGCCGTCACTTCCATCACTTGAACCGTCAGTATCCACACTGTTCATTTCATCATTAAAATTAAGAGAAATGAAATGTATGTTCTTGGCAATATTTTGTATTTAAAGATATTAGATCAACAAACCTATGTGAAAGCCTGTTTTCAGATCCAGGCTCTGCACTCTCAGCATGACCATTGCCTATTGACATCGCAAGTCCGTCGAACCCTTTCAATTTCTTGATCAGACCCTGATCAGTATTTCCAGATGATTTGGGAGGTGTCTCTATGCTTAAAGGAGTCCCAGTCTGCATTGTTACACCAATTCAAATGATAGGATTGTTATTGTTACTGTTACAAAGTTGGTTAAGAGTTAGTTATAGTTGGTTAAAGGGTTAGTAAGGGAATGTGTCAGAATTAGTTAAGCACAATAAGGCATGTCCCCTATAAATAGAGATGAGGGATATGTGATCATTTGTAAGGAATTGGGGCCTTTTGACATTAGGAGAGTCTAGAGTCTATTGAATACTCTAGGAATTCATTGTATTTTTCCTATTTTCCGCAATAAACCAGTTGGTTCCTATCATCGAACCAATCACAAATTGATAATATTCAGGGATTGGAATAGAAACCGATCTCGGAGGAAATGCAACTTACAGCAGGTGAAGCTGGAATTCCTTGACTATGTGGATGTGGCCCCTATATTTTACAAACAGAATCCATAAGATCAAGAGGAAAATTCTAACCAATAAAGCATACATAGCAATAGTAAAAGAAAGTTTGACGCATGAGGTTCTCAAAGTATATAAGGTTAGTAACAGCAGAGATGCAACCAGATACAAACAATACTAAAAACTACCTAGTACCTATACAGAAACAGCATAAGCACATCTCAATATTGATAGACTTCAGTAAAATATGTACCGAGCCATGGTCTAAAAAATTAACATAAGTTCCAACTACAAAAACAGATGACAAGAATGTAGGCTTACAATAGGAACTGGAGGGTGAGCATAAACTCCGCCGTGGGGATACATTGCTGCATAAGGAGGCCCATAAGGTGGCATCATATGCTGAAAAGAAAAAAAGGTTGACAACTAACTCATTCATGTCTCCTAACGTATATACCAAGACATCCATAAAAAAAACAAAGAGTGGTGCCTGGAGGTATTACCTGTGGTGGTGGTGGTCCCCACATGTACGGATGAGGAGTGTGACCAGAAGCCACAGCTGAGTTGTAGTATGGTGGCATGGCGACTCTTGGCCCGTAATATGCCTGAAGATACGCCAGCCAATCGGAATTTATGGTTATAAACTTGAACAATTAAGATGTGAGAGTAGTTGTTCTCATGAAATTAGCTAAAAAAAACTAGAGTGAATACTTCATTATTAATAGAAAGGAACTAAAGGAAAAAAAGGTGGGTAACCTGCATGGCTGCCCAATCAGGATAGACATGAATATTCGCCTGGTTGGTCTGGTTAGCCTGATCCTATTCATAAGGTAAGTACAACAACATTAAAGTTCAACCTTCATTACAAAATGCATCCACAAAGGGTAATTACGGTAGCATTCAAGTTCAAGAATTTCAGAAATGTATCCACACTCAGATAAACTTATAGGAGCTCACCGCTGTTATAGGTGAAGAAGGCTTTTCAGTCTTGGTAGATTTCTCTTCATCACTGTTTCCCATTGGAAGCACCTAATGGAAAACACTAAGTCAAATAGTGTAGAAGGATCTGTATCAACTGCATGAATAGTAGCCATGTCAGTTTTTATCTTCAAGAAAATGTTACAAGGGGACTAGACAAATTTTCACACAACAGGATTTCTTCCATTCAAAACCTACAAATGATCCTATATATAATATATTCCTCGTAACCAGCATAACATAATCTTAACTGTTAAAATCACAAACTTTTTACTGTTGTAGACAGGTAATACATGCAAACCATAGTTTCTAAATCACAATTCAAATTGTGAGTCGCCAAGCTAACTTTTGAATCATGAATATAACTAAGTAATTCAAAATATTGATTAAGAGAATCTGATTTACTACATCAATATAAGACATATTCAACCACAAACAACATATTTTGCAAATTAACCTCCTGGTTGACCACTTAAGCTAGCATAGAAATAGCTAATAGAATTATTGTAATTTCCCTCAATTCTCAATCATAACTTTTTGAAGTGATTCAACAAGTGAATAACTGAGTAATTCAGAATGGAGTATAGACAAAGAGAACCAAGTTTCAGATTTACATGTGAGAAAATCCAACTGATCTACACCTAACACTAGAAAAACTTGATGATTTCAATTTTAGTTAGACATCATCACAGAAGGAACCAACAACGGTGTTAACCTTTTCTGGTTGCTTGTTACACAGAAAGTGTGATTTCACAACACAAATTCCTTTTTTTAGTATAGAATGAAATTCTATTTAGTCAAAAGAGAGACTGGTGGAACAGGAAGGTCAATTCTGTCTTTTTACCATCCCACAAGCCGGATAGAAAGGGAGAGAGACAGAGACAACGAGGCATACCAAATCTATCCCAACAAGACACTACAAGCGTAAAATGACAAAAATACCCTTCCATACAAAACGTTATTTTCAGTTTCACATGGCTCAAGGATGATGGAATTTGTGATGAGAAGATTGATGAAACTACTGAATTATCCCCGATCCAGTTTCAATTCAGCTACATCTATTGCTACGGGAAAACTAATTTTACAAAATTAGCATGAAGGCCAAATAATCATCTAAATTGAAACGTAAGATGATGCTTACCAAAGCAAAATCAACACATAGAAAAGCACACATGTTCATAAACCATTAAAGAGATCCACAAAAGTCAAAAACCCCAATTCAAACCCTTTTCTTTTGGTTAGTTACAAATTACAAAAAAAAAAAAATATTCTAAACTGAGCCACATAATTTGTTCAATCATGAAAAGCATTCATAATCAAATCTTTCAACCAAATAAGCATCAGAATTTCACGTACCTACAGTACCTGATTCTTGCCGTCACAAAACAACGTCCAGAAAGAGAGATAAAACTAACAAACTGAAAAAACCAGTCTTCGCAGTTCCAAAAATTCTCAAAAAAGGTTAAATTTTGGAGAAGGAATTAAGGTAGGTGTAGTAGAATTCAGCATTTTCTCTCTCTAAAAAAAACGAGGGAAATAGCTCTCTCTCTCTCTCTCTCTGGTATGGGAAGGTGGTGATGGTGAAGAAGGAAGAAAGGTTGGAGCGCCAGGGCGATGTCCACGTCACCAAACACGTGTCGTATGTCGGGGACAGCGTATACATACGGTAGATATACGGTATGAGGTGTGGTGTGGTGGTTGTTGAGTTGGCCATTTTTATTCCAACGTCACAAGAACCGTACACGTGTTCATCACAGAATCGATCTACGCGTCTTCTGTTAGGGGGTCCAGCCTAGCCACACTCTCATGTGCATTACGTGCCCTTTCAGATTCACATTAACATTTTTTATTTAATTTATTAATTATTTAATTCGCGATATAGATGTTGAATTTGAATTATTTAATTATTTAATTGAAATCAAAAATTAAACCGAATTGAATAGGTCATTTGGAATCCACGAATGGCCACTTGTAACGGAGGGTACAATCTTCAGCCACGCCTACTAGTACTAGTGACTGTTTCTGATCTTTTTGGTTGCTTTTTTTAGCTTTTGGGTGCATAATATTTTATTACTATTATTTTTAATATTAATTAAAAATTCATACTTTTTTTTATCGAAAAAGTTTATGAAAGTTGAGTTTTTTTGGGCTTACCGGGTCGGTCCGGACTTCAAGTTCTTTAAACGCTTACAGAGATACTTAGAGTATTTACAATGGTGTTTTTTATAGTCATTTTTCTTTATTAAAGAGAGTTTGCTATAAGGAATACCATTATGGACAAAATAAAAGCATTCATTAATAAGAATGAGTCACTCTACTAAGATTTTCTCTCCCCGCGAGCCCCACTATTAAAACCCAATTTTATCTATTATTTTCTCTCTCCCTCCGGGTCCCACATGACACAATCTTTTATTTTTTTCTCTTTCTTCACCATGACATGGGATTATTGTGGGACCTATTTAGTAAACTTTTTGGAGTGTTGGGTTAGAGAGATTGAATCCTTATAAGGAACAAACATTAAAAAAGTATAAATGAGTGATGTGTACACGTTGATCCCACTTAAGGAACAAAAAGATGGGTACTCCATTATAGATGCTCTTAGAGCATCCACAATGGGGGGTTCTTAACTATTAAGAAGTGGCGTCAAAAAAAAAACTATTAAGAAGTGAGCTTCTATAGATACCCCATTGTGGAGAAAATAAAATGGATAACTATTGGGATGGACTTCTTACAGAGGAAGTTCTCTCTCATCTTTTAAGGAGACCAACATTTTTACTTTCCAATAAAAAAACAATAAAATCTGCGGCCTTTCTTCTTTTTTGTTTATCCAACACGTTTTTTTGCTAATCTAAAGTTAAAAAATTTGCTGTATTTCTTTTTTTCTCTAACATAAAAAACAAATCATCAGAACTTTTTGAATCATTATCGAAATCATTAGAACTTTCTGAACTACTCATTTTTAAATCATATCCACAGTGGATACAAAGATTTGATTTCAAAAATTTCTTATAATTTAATCCATCACAATTTTTGCATTCAACCCACAAATGTCTAAATCTTTGTTGCATCGGATTTAAATCATCAGAAAAGTTGGATATATTAATTAAATAAATGTTGCATTAAAAAAAACTACCGTTGAACCAACAATTTGTAATTAAATGTTGCTTTAAAAAAACTACTCCATTCTTGTCATTTAATTTTAATATTTTTTAAAAAAATTAAAGTTTGTAATTTTAAGATTTTTTTTAAAAAATTAAAGTTTATAATTTTAATATTTTAATATATTTTTTGGTTAGGATATTTTAATATTCCATGTCATATAAATTACTATTAATGTAAAATGATAAAAAGCTACTAGTGGGATCCATTTAATAAATGTTGTTGAAGTTCTAGATTGGAGTGGTGGAGTTCTTATATAAGTATCATATTAAAAAATTATAAATAAGTGATGTGTCTCAATAGAATCCATTTAAGAACTCAATTGGAGGTTTCTCCATTGATGATGCTCTTATAAATCACTCAGTAAAAAGGTCTTCACATCAATGACGAGAGTTGCATGACTTTGGTGGAGTATATATGAATCAACTCATTACCCACTGACCAAATATTTATTGACAAAATTCATAATATTTTACTATGTGTGTGTGAGCAGGATATTAATTTCTGATTTTCTCTTTATCCTTTTTGAAAGGCTTTGTCCCTAACCTATGATTAAGGTAGACAAATATTAAAATGAATTGTCAAAAGATTGAGAGATTCTATGGAAACTTGGGGCTCGAGAGGTGGCATGGCATGGCATGGAATGACTGTCTTTTTCATTGTTATTAATCATATACTGCCATTTGCTGAATCGTTACATATTTTTTAACAAATGAAACAACGCAAAGATTACTCCATCATGGTGAGATGCTGACTAATGCAAAGTCCATTATCCATATACGGCTCATTCAATTAGAGTAAATCTATCATTTCTACTCCATTATGTGTAAAAGAGTTGGACTTTGTGGTAGAAATATCATATATATTCAATCAATATTTGCAATGGATATGAGTCAAAGCTTAGACATTCACTTTCTAATGACATAAAATTCATAAGCATAGGCCGACTTACCTTCGACTAAGGGGTCAAACGTGCACCCTCAAAAAATAAAATAAAATTTGTTTATGTTATAAAAAATATTTTGTATATCCAGAAAAATATAATTTGCATTCAAGTCTTTAATTTTTCACCTAGTTCAGACTATACTATACTCACACAATCACTTCACACACATCAATTCATCTCTCTCCCCTGTGCACACTGGCGGATCTTTATGGGGCCGGGAGCCACTTGCACTCTCTGCCCCCATTAAGTTAATATATCTGTGAGATATATTTTATCTTCAAAAGTTAGAATATATAGAACCAAAATGAATACTATATGCAACAAAAGTATTAGTAGTATGTTTGCGGATAAGAGCATTATTGGTGTATTTAGGGTCCCGATTCAATTCTTGTGATGGTCACACTCTCTTTTAGCGATTATTTGTATATTTTTCTCAAAAATTAGTATAAAAATTGCATTAAGCAATATTTGAACTCGGGACATTAAAATTAACAAAGATAACTTTGACCACTAAAACCAAGAAACTATTATGAAACACAATTAATTTTGGTTTATATATTTATTCTTTATTTTGGCTTCTCCAATTTTTTTTTCGAATCAAGATCATCGCTGCTTTCGCTCGTGCATAAACAACGATTATGAGAACACGTTTGATATGGACCATTAATGACCTTCATGCTAATGGCATGTTGCCTAGATGAGAGACACATGGTAAATTGGCATGTATGGTTTGCATGGAGGACGAAGAAGCATTTTTGAAATAGGAGTGACTTTCTGGTTTGACTCACACTACAGGGGCTAACCTAGCAGCCACCTTTTTAGAATGAATAAAAACACATATGTTAGTGGAATATTGAGTAAGGCAGATCACCCTAGAAATACACTGGAACAAGTTTAATTTAAACAAGCTTCAGGATCTGCCAAAGGTAAAAGTTATAGCCGGTGTTTTTTCTGACCGAAAGGTTACCTACAATGGCATAATTGGAAAGAAAAATTGAGTTTGTTGTATTAGAAAGATGATACTATTGAGACACAATCTCAATGTTAGCATTAAAAATAATTTTTTTCAACATATTTTAACATTTGATGAATGTGAATGGCAAAGAGATTGTGTCTCAATATCTTCCATTAGCTCGTCAACTGAGCTAAATTATATTCTCTGACAAAGAGATTGTGTCAAAGCATATTCTCATAAAGTAGAAGCCAAAGAGTATATTGTATTTCTCATACACCTCATTTATTCCTATATTGTTTGAGAGAACAACCACAAGGGAGTTAGTGCCTCAGCCAACTGTGATCAATAGAATAAGTCTTTTTGGGATGAATAATTGACATATTTTCACATAGGGCTAAGATGGTGAACCCTGCTTTGTCGAGAATCAGTAATTCTGACGAGGTTTAAGCTGTTGTGAGACCTATTAAGAATTGAAGAAAATTCTTGTTTGGGAGGGGTGGTGGTGAAGGGGACTATACTGAAGAATAATTCTTTTGAAGAACCTCAATGTAATGTTTGGGCTCAACTCTTATGCTAAAACTGCTGAGGAGACGACTCTTTTTGTTGAAGCTGAATGTCTCAATTGAGGATTGTCTCACCCGAGGGAACTAATAGTCGAGGATTTAACACCTAAAGATTTGGTAGCTGAGGGTGCTTCATATTGTTTGTGTTGTTTGATCAAAAACAAGTGTGAGTACTATTTGAAAAATATTAGAAATACCCACAATGAAGTGAGGAGAGGAAGTAGTCACGGTTGAGTAAACCTCTATAACTCTTTGTGTTATTTACTTGATTGCTATATTTTCTCTTTTACATTCTCAAAACTGATTAACTTGACCAATCTATTAAATATCCTATCATCAGTATAATAGAATCACGCATAATTACTTTGACCTTGTTTCCTATATATTCTTTTTGCAATCATCAAGTATAACTTAACTTTATACAAAACAGTCACTACCAAAATTATCAATGTACTCTTATTTGAAACTCACTTTTTGATGACAAATATGACATTTCTAATTACTCTATTTCACTTTTTATTTTTTGTGGGTCCCACTTTTTACTTTTTTCTTACACTCTATTTCTTCCTTTTTTTCTCTTTCTTTTTACACTTTCTTTCCTCATTTTCACTTTTCTCCTATACTCTCTTTACATTTTTCTTATTGATAATTTACTATCTAACTTTTACCATTTACAATAATCTACTAATCAACTAAAATAATCAATTGAAACTACGAGATAACTACACTGAAATATAAAAAACACGGGATAACTACAGTGATATATAAAAAAACACAGGATTAATATTTGCAATTGATAATTATAATTTTTGAAGACTACTATAAACCTACTATCTAAAAAACAAGAAGGCTTAATGACTATTTAAAGATTAATACCTAAAAAAAGATAAATAATTGTCACTGATATATAAAAAATATGGGATAAATATTTCTTATTGATCATCTACTATAATCTACTATCTATATTTTACTATCTACTATAATCTACTAATCAACTAAAATAATTAATTGAAAACTACAAGATAGCTGCAATGATAAATAAAAAACACGGGATAACTGCACTAATATATAAAAAAACACAGGATTAATATTTGTCATTGATAATTAAAAATTTGAAGACTACTATAAACCTACTATGTAAAAAACAAGAAGATTTACTGACTATTTAAAATAAATATTTCTTATTGTTAATCTACTATATATCTCTCTTTTAGTATCTACTATAATATACTAATCAAATAAACTAATCAATTGAAAATACGAGATAACTGCACTGATATATAAAAAAAGGGATAACTGCAGTGATATATAAAATAACACGAGATTAATATATGTCATTGATAATTATAATTTTTGAAAACTATTATAAACCTACTATCTAAAAAAACAAGGAGGCTTAATGGCTATTTAAACTACTAATTAATATTAAAGAAATATTTCTTATTGATAATTTACTATCTAACTTTTACCATCTACTATAATTTATTATAATCAACTAAAATAATCAATTGAAACTACGAGATAACTGGAATGATATCTAAAAAAACATGGGATTAATATTTGTCTTTGATAATTATAATTTTTGAAGACTACTATAAACCTACTATCTAAAAAATAAGAAGACTTAATGACTATTTAAACTGATTAATACCTAAAAAAGACAAATAATTGTCACTGATATATAAAAAACACGGGATAATTATTTCTTATTGATCATCTACTATCTATCTTTTACTATCCACTATAATCTACTAATCAACTTAAATAATCAATTTAAATTATGAGATAACTGCACTGCTATATAATTTTTTAGAATAGCAGTGATATATAAAAAAAAATACATAACTGCAATGATAGATAAAAAAATGCTACTGATATATAAAAAATACGGGGGAATCAAGCTATGATGATATATATATATATATATATATATATATATGATATAACTTCATTTGATATATAAAAACACGGGATAACAATACCGATATATAAAAATCTGCAGACCGATATATAAAAACACATCGGATAACTGCACAATTGTTTTTAAATGATACTTTAACATTTTTAGATTTTAATATTTATCTATCTTCTTATATTCAAACTCATTTTTATCTACTTTAAATTTGTTTTTATTTTCACTTTATAATATTCGATTATTTAATACTATCTAAGTTTCATTTATTAAAACAACGTGACAACAACATCCAAATGCAGTATATATGCTATTAGTTATCTTCAACTTAGTTAGATCAAAAACACGCAATTCTCGTATTTATGTTTAACACACATCTCAAGCAAGCACTCTCGTATAGAAAAACACTTTTTTTATCCTGGAAAATACTATAATAATATAATAATTATTATAGTAATAAAATAAAGGCTTAATTATATTTTTGTCCTCCTATTATGATTCATTCACAATTTTGGTCCATAAACTTTTTTACTCATGAATTTAGTCCCATCATTTTTCCAATTTCTAAAATTATTGTCCCTCCCTAATTTGATCAAATATTTTGTTGACTTGCTACACATTAATCTTACATGGAATACAATGCTGGACTGCCGGGTTAGATTTTAAATTAAAAATATTGTTTTTTGTTGCTTAAATTAGAAAAAACAATTGCATATTCTTCTATTTAAGACCCAAATATTGCAAAATCATCACCATGTTGGATTTTTAATTTAAAATTCAACATGAATATTCCATAAAGGATTAATGAGTAACGAGCTAGTGGATTGACCAAAATAAGGAGAAACAATGATTTTAGAAATTGAAAAATTGGAAAATATTTTGAAACTAAAATCATGAGTGAGTGATAATTGAAGACTAAAATAAAAAACGCAAAAAATGTATTTAAAAAAAAAGAAGACAGAAACTCGAGAAGGCATTTCTGCAAACAGGGATTGGAAGTTGAAAAGGTGTGTGATGGGTTGGTAAAATAAAGAGGAAGGTGCAATAAGCACGTGTGTGAGTGAGAGTGAGAGTGAGTGGAGAGGGTCACTATCTTCAGAGGGGCCACGTCATGGACGAACACTGGCCGTTGATTAGCTGGCGCCTTTTGACGGTGATGCGGTTTTTCGCGGTGAACACACGTGACGTGGTTAGACATTCAAGATAAAAAATGACGTGTACTTTAGACACACGGTGTTTATTACGCAACCCTATGTGGGGCCCAACTTATTTATGAGTCTCATCTCAACTTTTCTTTTTGCCTCCTCATTTTAAACGATTTAATTAGCAAATACTTACCATAGAATTCTTTAGAACTAATAATTATTAAATTTTTCGGTAACTAATATACAATAATTTAATGATTAATATTTATTAACTATAATTTAGTGTTTGTGTTGTTAATACATATTAACTTCTCTCTAGACCTATTTTATATGCAAAAAAAACACTTTTTAGGTTCATTGGAAAACTAATGTATTTGGACTACATTATAGTCTAAATACATTAGTTTTCCAATGAACCTAAAAAGTGTTTTTTTGCTTATAAATAGGTCCAGAGGGAGTACAAGTTAGTGTTTATATGGTTATCGAAGTTTTTATTGATAAGTAAATTAAATGACTATTATGTATATTTAGTAATAATTACTAAGGAATTTCTTAATTCAGACTTAAAAAAATGCACTTCAGAAAAAGTTCACCAATGCATATGCACATTATCAAATTAATTTCTTTAAGCATTACAGATAAATAACATGAATTGATTAAATTTTGTTCAACACTGCCAGTACACTTGAGATCAACTCATAATATTTCAACTCAATTGGACTTGTTCTTAACAATATAAATAAAGCAATTATATGTATGTGCAAATATTAGAGGTTATGTGATTAAAATTATCTCAGAGGTTTTCACAGACCTTGCTTCTAAATTGGTACTATTCCAAAGGCACCCTTTCAATTGCTACATTGAAACTTCATGAGTTGCTAAGATCAACATAAAAATGGAACTTTAGAGTTATCAAACCCCATGGCACCATGCTGAGAAAGATCCCACTAATTAAAATTATGTTCATATGCCTATCAGAAAGGAAATAGTACTCAATTGTCCTTTATCTTTCCTTTTTTGATGCTATTTTTTTTTGACAAAAATAAGTCATAACAGAAATTAAATCATTTTAAGCTTTGAATCAATATAAATACTAATTCAAAAACGTCTAATCAACCATAAAAGTTAATAAAGCTAGATTATACATCCCAAAGTAGTACACAATCAAATGCAAGATCAACAAATTAACAAAATGAATCTTCTATCATCGTCAGAAATCCTCGAGTAAAAAATGTACTCTTCCGCCTGTTTTATAAGCAAAAGATGGTTAACAAATATTGATGTATTTAGTCATATCTGGACTAAATACATCAACCGACAACCGTTGTTAACCACCTTTTGCTTACAAAAGAACTATAAGGAGTACCTTCATGTTTGATTCCAGAGCTATTATCTAATAGAATAATTCATGCGATTAGCCTTTTGCAAAACAGAAAAGAAAATTAACGTGAGAGAAACCTAAACCTCAATGGAAATCAGCAGCTTAAGATAGAAAACTAAGCAAATAAAGAAAGGGAAAGAAGAAAAGAAAAGAAGTTTAGTTGATCAATTAATATATCTATATATCCATCCTTGTGATATACTCCATCCCAAACTTCCAATTTTGCCCTCTTAAAAAAAAAAAAAAAACAATTTTTTTTTCTCATTCTACGAGATATATAAATCCTCAAAAAAATTAGTCAATCAAAATTGATGTATTTGGTAATTCTTTCCTAAACATCTCTATGAGATAAATCTTTATCCTCAAGAATAAAAAAAAAATTGGTCAAAAAAAATTGACTACGATTTGGATCACTACGGATTTATCTCATCAATGTTTCTTTGACGATTTATCTCGACAATCAGTAGTCAAAAATGACTACTGATTTATCATTTTACTTTTATATATATATATATATATATATATATATATATATATATATATATATATATATATATATATATATATATATATATATATATATTCTGTAATATAGGGATAGTATGTTCTAGAGTTTTGATTTTGGTAGGCAGGCAGTTAGATACGCGAAAGTTACACAATCTAAAGCCTACATTAATAACTCACCTTCTAATTTTGTTGCGTCAAAAAAAAAAAACTCACCTTCTGATACATAAATAGGAGTTAGACTTCCCTAAATATGATTTATTACTATATACTCTCTCTCTCCTCAACCTCCTTCTAACACTACTTAATTATTTTCATGCATAACCATAGAACTAAGATTACTATATAGTTAATGTGCATTCTCAGTGGTTCATTCATTCATGTGTGATGTGTTTGTTAACTAGTCAACGTTAGCATAATTGCTTGAATGCATAGCTTTACCTTAATTCATATACGTGCAGTAATTAAGTAGTAATTGTTTATATATAATGCTCACCAATTACATTAATTAGCTTCTGTAAGGACTTGATCAGAGTGATCAAAATGAGGACTCCTCAGACCTCATGGATGATAGTTTGGAAGTTCATATTATTAGTCATGATATTATATTCATTGGTTGGTCAAAGTAACTCTACATGTGAATTTGATGCAATATTCAACTTTGGTGATTCAAATTCTGATACAGGAGGGTTTAATGCAGCCTTTCCATCACAGGTTCATCCCTTTGGAATGACTTACTTCAACAAACCAGTTGGACGTTCATCTGATGGCAGACTCATTCTTGATTTTTTAAGTAATTAATCGAGCCGATTAATCCTTTATAATGTGGGGTTTTTACAGTAGGCTAGCAGTATACACGTGCCTACGCACGGGTGCTGGCGTTTTATTTTTTACGGGTGCTAGCAATATAGCAGTAGTCTCTTATATACTCTTTATTTTTGTTTATTATTTAGCGATGTGAGAATATCTCGTTAAAAATATGAAAACTTTGGTTTGGTGTTGTGGTTTCAGGTAATTCTTTTGGACTCCCATTTCTAGGGGCATATCTGCAATCAATTGGAACTGATTTTAGACATGGAGTGAACTTTGCAACTGCAGCCTCAACCGTACTTCAACCAACTTATTCTTTATCTGTTAGTGGGTTAAGTCCCTTTTCACTTGATATCCAGCTCAGACAATTGAAGCAATTCAAAGCCAGAGTTATTGAAAATTATCAACAATCTCACATCACAACAAGAAGGGTATCCTTTTTTGGTAATAATGGTTGCTCCTCCTCCTCAATAACCAACAACAATCTTCCTTCCCCTGATATCTTTGGAAAATCCATTTACACTATCTATATTGGCCAAAATGACTTTACTTCTAAATTAGCTTCTAGTGGCTTAAACGCAGTGAAAGATTACATGCCTCAAGTTATCTCACAAATTGACTCTACTATTAAGGTTTGAGAAGAGTAAATAAACATTTTCATACTACTCCGTTACAGAATATTTCTGTTGACAAGCTTTTGCTTATATTCTGTAACGGAGGGAGTACAATACATTATATTATATTATATTATACACTTGGTGATGAATTTATGTTTTGAAAATTGTAGGAGCTATATGTAGAAGGTGGACGTACATTTTTGGTATTTAATCTTGGTCCAGTGGGATGCTATCCTGGATACTTGGTAGAGATTCCACATGATAGGTCTGATGTTGATGAATTTGGCTGTGTGGTTTCTCACAACAAAGCTGTAGATGATTATAATAAACTTCTGAAGGATACTTTGGGAAAAACCAGAGAAACTCTTAAGGCTGCTTCTGTCATTTATGTGGACACTCATTCTGCTATATTGAAACTCTTCCAACATCCCACATCTCATGGTACAAACAAACAAACACCTTTTCATTCACATTCACTTTACCACTATATTCATAAATAATAAAACCTATCTAGCACATACAACTCCGGTTGATGACGTGTGTCCCAGTGTCCAATACGTATCGTGTGGGACACTGACATGACATTGACACCGACACTTGTTTTCAAAAAAATTCAAAATAAAACCGGCGTCTAAGTGTCTGTGTTTGTGTCGTGTCAGGTGTCTGTATCGGTGTCCGTGCTTCATAGATTAAAACCTTAACTAAAAAGTGTTTCTTTTTAAACTAGTACTAGTATAAATTATTGATGTTTTTAAAATCGAACCGGCGAGACGTCTGAGTCGTGGTTCAATTGGTTCATTCAGTTTAACCATGGTTGAACTAAATGAAATAAATAAAAATGCCAAAAAATAATAATATTATGAATGGTTCAAGTCGGTTTAAGTCGGTCTAATTGGTGATTCAAAGCGGTCCAACTGCGACTTAATCTGGTTTAACTTGGTTCTGGACAGTTCAATCAGACTGCGATTCAATTGAGGTTAAACTAGGTCGCAGTTGAACTGCCTGGTCCGGTCCGGTCCATACAACACTGTAAATTATAGCAAACAAATAATAAATTAAATTTTAGTAACTAATGATGCATGCATATTTATGCTGTGGAGCAGGGCTAAAGTATAGCAGAAAAGCATGTTGTGGGCATGGAGGTGGTGAATACAACTTTGAACCTAAAATTCTGTGTGGGAATATGGCAGCAACTGCATGTGAAGATCCACAAAACTATGTGAGCTGGGATGGTGTTCATTTGACAGAAGCTGCAAACAAGTTTGTGGCCTCTGCCATTCTCAATGGCTCTCTCTTTGATCCCTCTTTCCCACTTCATAAACACTGTGATCTCAAACCTATTTATTGATTCCACTTTCTAAAAAACCTTTTCTTCTGTAGTAATATATAATTTAAATGTTGTTAACAGTCAACAAATCAAACTGTATGCAGCAAATGTTTGACTATATAAAATAAAATAATTGCTTCCTTGTTACATGTTAGTTAGTGTGTCAGTGTAACTATTATATGTCACAGCATTGTATGGTGAAAAACTTTAGTGGATACATTACCGTCACATACTGCCAAAACTGCCAACCTTATCTTCAATACTCAAACGATTATTATTATTTGTACGCAATAAAATTGTACCACCGTCAAAAATGTATAATACTGCCTCATTGCTGGAATCCATTTTAAGTTTCTAAAAATGGGTTCAAGTTCAAGAATATCCATCATGAATATGTTGGTCATCTTCATATTTGTTGGTTTGAGTCAAGCTGAATGTGATTTCAAGGCAATCTTCAACTTTGGGGATTCAAATTCAGATACTGGTGGCTTTTATGCAGCTTTTCCTTCACAATCTGGTCCCTTTGGAATGACTTATTTCAAAAAACCAACTGGTCGAGCTTCAGATGGGAGACTCATCATTGATTTTCTTGGTAATCAATAAATCTGAACCCTCTAGTTCTATGAGAAACTTGTTGTTTATTGATGAAAAATAATAAACATATTGTATTTCATTGTTCACTTCAGCTGAAGCTCTAGGATTGCCATTTTTGAGCCCATATCTGCAATCAATTGGATCTGATTATAGACATGGAGCCAACTATGCTACATTGGCATCCACTGTGCTTTTGCCTAATACTTCTTTGTTTGTCACTGGGATTAGTCCTTTCTTTCTTGCTATCCAGCTCAACCAAATGAAGCAATTTATAACCAATGTTAACCAATTTGGTCAACAAGGTACAAAATGCACAGACTTCCTAATATTTTTTTTCTCTCTTTCATGACCAATTTACCTTAGTACTAATGTGCTAATTCACTTTGGAATGTTGCTCAGAAACCAAACTTCCTTCACCAGATATATTTGGAAAATCTCTTTATACATTCTATATTGGCCAAAATGATTTCACTTCCAACTTAACAGCTATTGGAATTGGTGGAGTCCAAGAGTATCTCCCTCAAGTTGTTTCACAAATTGCTTACACCATTAAGGTAAGAGCACTACATAGCCATGAGACTCAACACCAACACATCTATAAATTAGTAATTACTTAAGAAATAAAAAACTAAGAAACACTGACACCAGACAAAATCAAACGGACCTTAAGTGTTAGTGTCAGTGTCGGACACCGGATACGTTTTCAACTAGAAGTATCGGTGTTGCAGAGATAAAAATGGTTTAATTGGATTTTGGTCACTGAATCTGCAGGAGCTATATAACCTTGGAGGGAGAACATTTATAGTGCTTAATCTAGCACCAGTGGGATGCTACCCTTCATTCTTGGTAGAGCTTAAACATGATAATTCAGATCTTGATGATTTTGGATGCATGGTTTCATACAACAAAGCTGTAGTGAACTACAACAAGATGTTGAAAGAAACATTAAAACAAACAAGAGAGAGTCTCTCAGATGCTTCTGTCATTTATGTGGATACCTATTCTGTTCTGTTAGAGCTCTTTCAACATCCTACTTCTCATGGTTCAAATTCAAACACTTATTCCTTACCTTGTTGAATTTAATGTTTAATTATAAGAAAAGAAAACACATAACATACATGTTTTGTTCTTTGAATAGGTTTAAAGTATGGTACAAAAGCATGTTGTGGATATGGAGGGGGTGACTATAACTTTGATCCTAAAGCTTACTGTGGAAAAACCAAAGAGAAAGATGGGAAGATTGTAAAAGCAGCAACAGCTTGTGATGATCCTTATAACTATGTGAGTTGGGATGGGATACATGCAACAGAAGCTGCAAACAAGCTTATAACATATGCTATTCTTAATGGATCATATTCTGATCCTCCTTTCCCATTTCAGGAACATTGTGATCTTAAGCCTATAGGTTGATCCATTTCATTCAGGGTCGTTTCTTATTAATAACAAAATTAATTTAAGGGTGTTAACCTAGCTAGCTCTGCATGTTACATATTGTTAATCAAGGGAAAAAAATCAAAAATTCTTATCAAAATTTTCCGCAGCCGGGATTCGAACCCGGATTTCGTTTATATGAAATTTCCAAGTTGTGCTACTGCGGAACTTGTGATAGAACACGGAAATTATAAAACTATATATGTTATAAGTCCGCCGAACACACTAACAACAAATCGCTTGGGAAAAAGAAAATCTGTTGAGAGTGGGATTTGAACCCACGCCCTTTAGGACCAGAACCTTAATCTGGCGCCTTAGACCAACTCGGCCATCTCAACTTTTGATGATTTGCACGTTAGAATACATTTTGTTCTTTGCTGACTGATATATACTCTTAATAAATTAATTTTACTCTCATAACCACTTTTGCTATATCACTTTCTTTCCTTTATTAACTCTCTCTTTCACACTAAGTTAAATAAATTCTATTTTTTTTGCTTATCCCAAATCAACTAACATTTTTTTTTAATTTTCTTTTCTTCTACTAAATTTCATCTATTAAATAACTACTTAAATACATAACCAACAACTATAAGGAAAAAAAAGAAGACAGCGTTTTTGTGATAACCCAAATGAAGATAAACATAAAATAAACTTAAGAGCTATGCTATTTGGTACGAGAGATTTGATGTACGAATTGTCAAAATTATGAGTAGTTAAAATATAAATAGTTAATACATTCCAAATATATATATATATATATATATATAAATAGTCAACACGAGAAAACAAATGGCAAACTCATCCAACAATATTGTTTCGTAACAAAGAGTATTTCTTTCAATTTCATTGACACAAGTAAAAATAACTCTCATGATTTAGGGTTTAGGGTTAAAAATAATAATAACTTTCAACACCCACCTACAAGGCTACAACACATAAGCACTTTGAGTAAGGTGGAAATAAGTTGGGACAGGAACATATGGCCTAATATCCTTACCAAAAAAAAAAAGAACATATGGCCTACTAATCAACATCAAGTATAGATCATGCTTTCTTTTTTAATATACAAGACCAAAACTTTTTTAAAAATCTATTTAACTACCAAGTTTTTAAATGACTCGAAGTTTTTTTATCACTCCTATTTTCATTTGACAGCCTATTGTTATTCGACAGAGTCGTACTTCCTACAATCCCCAGCTACTCACTGGACACTCCTAAACTTTGTGAAAAGACCAAAATGCATTAATGAAACGTGTGCGCCCCTTTTTCCTAGGATTACGAAGGTACAACACTTTGGTTTCGTACCTGTACGGAACTATAATTCCGAACCGGTTCAGAAGTATAGTTAGTACTAAGCCGAAAGTGCAATGCGGGGGGGTGGGGGGTTTGGAAGCGCATTTCACGCGAATGCATTTCTGAAATATTTGAGGGTTAGGGGTGTCCAATTAGTAGGTGGAGGGTTGTAGGAAGTATGGCCCTATTGATTCCATACTGAATTTAACCAACAACAGGTAGCCCAAATAGTAAGTGGGTTTTTACATGTGAGTTGCTATTTACACTCCACATTTTTCTAATACGCCCCTTCCTATTTTTCCAAAATATCCCTATAGGAAGTTAACTTCCTAAACCCATGCTCACTTTCCCAAAAGTTAGCTTTAGGAATGAGTTAATATTCAATTCGGTCCCTCAAATTTTAGAAAAATTCAATTTAGTTATCCATATTAACAATATTCCTAATTAGTCCCTGACGTTTTCAAAAACTATTTGATTTAGTCCCCTGAATTCTCGATGTCATATTGATCCCTGACCTTTACAAGTTAATATCAATCAAGTTCTAGCTTTTACAACTTAGTATCAGTTTGGTCCCGAATATTTTGTAATGTCAGTGACCTTGTTGATATTAAGTTGCAAAAGTTAGTGTGGGGTACAATTAGTAATCCCCTTTTTCATTTACTTATTGTGTTGTGGCCAAACTAGAAGAATCCAAACCGTGACGGGTCTCTTAAAATGGTAAAATACTGAACAGGACCTACCCAACTTGAAGACTCGTCGCGTTTGGATTCTACGTGACCCATAGAGCATCGGGTTTGTTTAGGGTATAGGAACGCAATATGGTTTGATGAATTGACTCGACCAAAATTCAGAGACAGACGTATTAAAGTCTGGTATAACATGTCCCAACCCATCTTTTTTTTTTTGACAAATAGTCCCAACCCATCTCTTACCCATCCTTAATTGTAAGTTCTATATGTTTGTGATGCGACTTTTATAAATAATAAAACATTCAATTTTAAATCCACATTAGCTTAATTAGTAATCTCGTGGCAAAGTACTATTGTAAGAATCCTTGTTCGGAGCATTTACATAATAAAATACTAAAAATATTCAATCCTTCATTTTTATGTTTAAATTATAATTGAATGATCACCTTATACTTATATTTCAGGCCAACCCTGATTCCATCTTTAATAGACTAAAACATTAATAAGATCAATAGAGCATCAGATTGGTTTTGGTCGCGAGTTACAACAACAAAACTTAGAATCAAGCCATGAACATGTAGGTATAACTCGTCCCTTACTCACTTTAGTGTAATCAGTTAACTACATCTCTTTTCTCACTGCAAAACAATGAATGGTGTCCGACAAATTGTCAATTTCTCCTGTTGTATCAAACCATTCAGCTCGGTGATGCCATCAAAAATAATTCAGCGTTTGATCAAGAGGATGATCCTTTCCTGGCTATATGTTATATGCAAAAGCCTGTGCGTATGCACGGATATACCGCTAGTTATGTTCAATGTTAGCACTCAACAACACTAGAAAAGTAAAAATATGAATGGCTTTCATTCACATTCAGAGTCTGAAACATATATAAGAGTTGCTACATTATTTAAACAACGAAATGGATTGGATTGATACAAGGTTGATAGAGGTTGAGGAATTCTATTCTATATATCAAGAGATACAAATGCCTTTCATAAGAGACATACAGCAAAGAAAACAAATAATGAGCAAGGAAGATCAACTTGACTTGCTACCTCAGAAAACAGTTCTATTCAGTTCCGGCAATTTTCTTTTTTATTGCATCAATATCTGTAGCTAGCTCCTTTCTGCTAGACTGTGTGAAAAAAACATTATGTTATTTACAAGAAACATTCAGCAGATCTTATCTGTCTAATCCTGATTGGACAGTTCGATAAAGATAGAACGGTCAATATCTGCTGAATGCATGATTGTGCAAGTTTTCATACTTTTTAAGGCATGCATGCAAGCATCATTAGCCAGCAATAAATTGGAATTATGATTGTATAAATAGAATATCCAATGGTGGAAAATTCACATAGACATTTTATTTGGCCTGTCATTGAACTCATCCACCATCTTATCACTTTCAAATTTCTTCAATTTTTCATTTTCCAGGAAAATCAATACAAATATTTTAGTTGCTAAAGCAGCAGCATATTAATGATGATGTATTTAACTTACCTTAAACAGAAGGTACCGGTAGACAAACCATCCAGTGTACCCTAGTCCTACCAACTCCATAATCTTTGGAAGCTGAAAAATTAACAAATTGTCTCAGAATTGTTCAAAGTGGCTTTATAGGGCATAAAACTGAAGCATTGAAATTCAAGTTGATGGCTTACCAATGGGACTGAGTTGATGGCACCAACAAGAATTGAAGATAGCCAAACAGCAACTAAAGCCCCACCACCATATAGAAGCACTGTTGATTTGTTTTCAAGACCATCCCACTGATAATCACAAATACTTGGTTAGTATAAGACATTGGAAATTTAAAATGAAGCTAAATTCTTGATATAAACCAAATTGTAAGGTTCTTGCCTTTTCCTTCAAATCTGAAAATAACTCATTAGCATCTACAGGAGCTGTTTCATCTGAAGAAGAAGCTCTGGTCTGAAGTACAGAAAACTTCCGGGGCTCTGAAAAGGAAGAAACAATAAAATAATTCAGAATTAAAAAGAAGTAAAATAAAATAACTTGAAGTGAGCATTCAAAATTAACTATTTCAAATTTTTTTTTTTAAAAAAAATATTCTCTTATTTAACTTTCCACGAGTGAATTAATTGAGAAAGTGTGTGAGCCAGAAGCTTATCCAAACTCAAACCCTAATTGCAGTGATAATTTCATAATGTGAAGACTTGCGATAAATTTGCACAAGAAAATTAACGAGGAAATTGTAAGCAGAGGAAGAAGCGAAAGAGTACCTGAAAAATGTGAAAGGAAAGGGGAAGAAGAAGGAGTAGTGGATAAGCGAGGAGGAAGATATGGTAGAGCAGAGCAGCGAGTAACGTTGGTGCTTGTGACAAGCGAAGGAAGACGAGGAATTAACACTGTGCCTGTGCTTGCTGTTGCTGCCATGGCTTCTTCTTCTTCTTCTTCTTCTTCTTCGCTTCTGTGTTACTCTTTTTTCTCACTTAGAAGATTGAATTTTTATTATTTTTTTAGGAAAAAAGAAAGATAGGGAAGCAGAGAAGAGCTTTGCTTGTTATCATATCCGGTGTAGTGTGATTTGGGACACTGATTTTCAGTGGTTGACACGTGGTGGAACGTGAGTTTTTGATTGGTTGATTCTCTATCTTCGAAATCCAGAATGCAGCAGGCTTTTAAATTTTTCATTCTTTTTCTTTTATTCTTTTTTTAGAGGTCAATTTCTTCTTCATTGTTTTTGAATCCTCATTTATATTATCTTTTGGTTTAAATATCATTTTACTATCTGTAAATGTTGTGAATTTTCTTTTTAGTTCTTATAAGTTTTTTTAAAGAAATACGCTTGCAATTTATAAAAGTATTCATTTTAGTCCTTGATATGGTTTTAGTGATGATGTGTCTCATTTTTATCCTGTGTGGTAGTGGCGGACACGTGCAGGGTGCATATGTGGTTGTCAGCGTGGATATGAATCACTCAAACCCCTAATTTCACAACCCCAACCCCAAATCGTATTCCATCTAGTCCCCCCACCCAATGAGACATAATAGAATCTATAGTATTTAATATTTTTCTATTGTTAAAATTTCCTTTTATACTTTTAACTTATTTACAATTTCTTAGAATGCATTTTTAAGTAATTCAGTACTTTTCCTTTAATATTATCAATAAATACTTTTGAAAATAATTTTTAACAAGGATATATACAATATACAAATTTTATAATAGTAATTGTAACTTTTTTTGTCAAAAAAAATTTGTGCTTCTAATTATTCGTATATTTTTCATACTATTTTTTTATATTCAAACTTCTAGAACTATTTTTTATTTTTACACTCAAACATCTAGAAAGTCACTACACTATTATAAAATGTATATATACCTTGTTAACATTGGAAATGGGTTTCTAGAAGTTTGTGTATATGAATAAAAAATAGTATGTAAAACATACGAATAATTAGAAATGCATTGTTTTGGCAAAAGATAATTACAATTACTATTAAAAAGTTGTATATATATGAAGATCTTCTAAGTAGTCAATTTAGGTTATAAGTAAAAAATTAGTCATCAATGAAAGTCGGTGGAAGCTATGTACTAAAAACTTGGTAGTAAAAAAAAAAAAATTGTATATATTCCTTGTCAACGGTACTTTCCAAAAGTATTAAATGAGAATATGAAAGGATAATTACACTATCACTTTAAAATGTATTTTAAGAAATTTTAAATAAGTTAAATGTATATAAGGAAATTTTAACGTTAGAAAAATATTAAATACCCTAGTAATAAGGAAATTACTATATCACTTAAAAATGTATTTTAAAATATTATTTTGCATAATACTATAACGAGGTCTGGTAATACGTATCTAGAAGTTTGTATATAAAATGAAAAAATACTTCGCAAAACTCAAAGTATTCAAAGAATAAAAAACAAAGAGAAAATGTAGTTTAATTTTTTTTAAAGTAACTTCAAATTCAAATTGGAAATATCAATATTATACAAATTTTAATTATGCTGTTTTTTTATTGTTTTTTCTTTTGGGAATTTAAATTAAATACTATAGGACCAAATAGTTAAATAAAAATTTAACATTTTTTTGGTATTCAAAGAATAAAAAACAAAGAGCAAATGTAGTTCAATTTTTTTTAAGTAACTTAAAATTCAAATTGGAAATATCAATATTATACAAATATTAATTATGCTATTTTTTTATTGTTTTACTTTTGGGAATTTAAATTAAATACTATAGGACCAAATAGTTAAGTAAAAATTTAACATTTTTTTGGTATTAAAAAATTAATATTTTATGTGGGCATAAAATATTTTTTCTTCAAAACTATTAGACATTAATTACTTAATTAACTATTCAATATTAAAATTTTATATTAAATAATTTTTTTGATATATTTATTGAAATATACCAATTCATATTATTAAAAACATAATTAAAAAAATCGAATAAGTTAACATTTCTTTTTCAATCGTTAAAAAATATTATCTTAGAAATGCTAAAATGGCAATATCAGATTAACAATTTTATTTACTGCAACAACAGCTAATATATCTCAATATCACCTTCTCTTTTGAAAAAGTAGGTGATATTGAGATATATTATATTTACTCATGAAAACAATTAGTTTGTTGTATCTATTTTGCACGAAAAAACATGCAAAAAATTAATTAAGTCGCAGGTCATGAGAAAGGCGAACCTAGAGACGTGACGTGACAAGGTAGGGCGCACGAGTATGCAGACGCAAGTAGGCAAATGCAGAAGGAGCAAGACGGCACACAACTACCGGACAGGACAAAGCACAAACATATCTTTTAGGGTTATATAATCATGATATAACAGAATAATAAAGTAGGGATTTTATTGTTTCATATAAAAAGCAAGTGTTGTTTAAAAAAATATATAAAAGCAAATGTTAATGTTATATAATTTGACTATACTTAAATAAAACATGAATTAGTTTTTAATATTATGAATTGTGAAGGAAAGAGCTGCTCACACGGTTACTCAGCTTGATTATCTAAAAAAAAAAAACGGTTACTCAGCTTGCTGCGTCCAATTCCCTCACTAGCAACTGGTCTGACTCTCCTCCTCGTGCAATTGTGTCTCAAATTGATGAAGATACAATGATTTGTAGTAGCTGATCGTGGTGAAGATCCAGATCAGGGGTTTGGAGTCTTTGTTGAATTAGGGTTGGTTTTTAGGGTTCTCTCTCTTTGAGCCAAGTCGAGCCCTCATTCCCTTCATTTGTGGACTCTATTTTGCTGTTGCGCGTGTTTCTTTGTGGACTCTGTCGTGATATATTTTAACCCATTAGTTGGCCACTCTATGTTGTATTCGGTTTGGGCCTTGCCCATTGATTAATGAAAAACTTTTTGCATTTGATCAAAAAAAGTTTATTTCTCAAGTAATTTGTGAGAAATCTCTACGGATAAGTCATCGATGAAAAATCTTTAAAACTTCATTGGTTTGATTGCAACGAATCTTTAACATATAATAATAAGTTAAGTTATTGCCTAGTTTCTATTTTAAAGAAAGCATAAACACAATAAATAGCAAATGGCACATATGACATATCTACCAACTTATAAAACCATGCTAGATTCTTGTCGGCAAAAAATAGGTTGAATCCTACAACTTAGATGACTCATAATTAGTGACTCTAGTAAACAATACTACTTAAAAAAGAAACAACAGAAATATTATCTTGTCATTCTAACCTTTTTAACCTTAATAAAGGGAAAATAAAAACATCATGACATTGAAATAACACTACGAAAAAAACTAGCACAAATAAGTATCTGCCAATCACAAAATTAAAAAAGTGAATGGAAAGTCTCCCCAACTTACATCCACCATTCTTGACTCTATACCAACTCATAAAACTCATATTTAAATTTAATTAATTTTTTTAATCAAATTTAAATAATTTTTAAAAATCGAATATTATAACAAAATAAATAAGAGTAGGTACCAAATTAATAAAGGAGAATTTTGGTTGAATCTAAACCATACAACTATACATAGATGACCATGATTAAAAATTGTTTGTGTCAAAAAATATGATTAAAAATTGTTTGGTGATCAAATGATCACTTCAAAAACTCTCATGACTTTTTGTTTTAATTTTAACCGACCATAATTCGATTTATGATCATGATTTGTTCTTCTTTACGCATAACTTTCCTCACTTAAATCCACTATATATATATAAAGTGATAGCAATATTTAATATGGTAGGGGGAATGAAACAATATTAAAACTTTTGAGAGAGTGTTTTATTGCCTATTGTGGTATATGACTCGGTTTGAATGATTAGTCTTTGTAATTGTGCATAGGTGATACCTGATTTTAAAAAAAGGGCGAGAGAATAAATCTAGATTGTACGATACGTAAAAATCATAAATAAAAAAGTTGATTAGTGATGGTATAATTACTTAAAAAGTCAATCTAATTTTTTATTTGAATTTTAACCAATTTAAGATTTGATATATGATTTCCTCAAAAAGATTTGATATATGACAAGGATCGGATATCCTAAATCTTATTAAAAAATTAATTTTTTCATCCAATGACCAATACTCTGCCTATAAATACGTATGTATTGCTGAGCAAGACTTGCAATGCATTATAGCGTTTTCTAGTTATTTTAACGTTTTTTTCTAGTTAAAATTAAGAGAAGTCTCTCTTTGTGTTTTCTTCTTATTGTCTTTTTTTGACAGCGAGTTCTTTTCTCATTGTCTTTCTTTCTTCTCCCAAACCCTTTCACATAGGGTTTGCGAATATTTTTCAATCTCTTATCCACTTTTTTTTTGTTCTTCTTCTTCTTCTTCCTTTCTCTCTCTCTCTCTTTGCTTGCTTCTTAGTTGCAATTGGAGAGTTGAGAGGTTTTTTTTGTCTTCTATTTATTTTGATTTTAGGATGATCAATTCTGATCTATTTGAACCCTTGATGGAGCCCGATCATAGTTCTGATGACGATTTTGCTTTTGCTTTCAACGATAGCAATTTCTCTGATAGAATCCTTAGGATTGAGATTGTAGATGATTCAGTAGAGTCTCGCCCTGATGCTGAAGGTTGCACATCAATCTCTGATTGGGCTAGACACCGTAAGAGGAGACGGGAGGATATCAAGAAAGATATTGGTATATTTCTTTAACCCTAAGAATCTAGGTTTTTTGTGTTTTTGATTTCTTTGATTTTGATATACTGAATGAAAAATTGTTTAGGTTTTCTTAAAAGATCAGAAATTGGGAAAGTTTATTGGTTTTCATTGTGTGGTTTGTAGGTTTACTGGATTATGCATGGTGTTTTATTGTTTTCTTGTTGTTTTGATTTGATCTTATGATGCAAAAATTATTTTGATTCAACTGGCGTGACTAATTTTTTTTTCCTCAATTTGTCCAGAAAATATAAGAATAGAAATGAAAAACTCAGATCAATTGAACTGTATCAGTGTTTCCATAAACCCTGAGAAGGCAAATTTTTCTGTTGCATGTAATGCATCCAAAATTAGATATGTTTTTCGCGCGTGTTTTGTTCGAGATTGCTCAGTTATCGGTAACGGATACCATACCGAACTTACCGGTATCTTTATTAGTTGTCAAACATTCATTGGTTGTTTATGGCACATTACCGAACCGGGCCTTTTCGATAGATTTATTACGTGTCCGATATTTGTTGGTTGTTTATAACACACTGCTGGACCGGATCCTCCGGTAAATTGATTAGTTGTCAAACATTCATTGGTTGTTCGGACGTGGTCGCTGATCATTTGTTGCAAAAATCAGCAACCAATAAATGATTGACATCTTATCCGAGTTACCGCTAAGCGGACGACTAGGGCACCGGAGTAACATCCATATCTTTCTCTTAAACCCTTGTTTATTTTGTTTGCAGTGTTTTCAGATCTGAAAGTAAATTGAGCAATAGTTATGTGTTATTTGATCCTGCCATGGCTCAACGATCGGAGTTGTTGTTGCGTGGTTAGGCGGTCAGGAGTTCATGTCATGCAGCCAGCCTTTTGCAAATACTTTGCATATGCAAGGCTGCCTGCAACAGATCCACAACGGATCCGATCCTTTCCTGAATCCTGCCATGGCGGGAGTTTTATAGCACCAGGTTGTCCCTTTAGTCATGTTTAATCAAAGAAATACGTCTGTCGAGTCAATAGTGATTGGAAGAGTTTTTTCAATTTTTTAATTGTGTTATGACATAGGTGGTAGACCTAAATATATTTCAATAGCAGATCCTTGTTATTCTAGTTAAATGTAATTGGTTTTGCATCATTTTGTTAGGAGTCATTGCAACATGAAAGCATGGTTGTGTATGGATGTTTGCCTAAACAGTGCCGCTCTGTTCATATCAGTTTTTTTTTCTATACACATTCTTTTACATAATACCTAGTACCTAATAAATGTTCCCCCTTGCTTATGGTGGCAGATCTGACTCTAGTACCCGAAGAGCGACTGATGAATGAGAATCATCTGGACATGGATGATTTTCTGCCTTGTGAGAACGTAGAAGAAGAGGCAGATACAATGCTAGAAGAATCTCCTTCAGGTAGTTCAATTTTTTCTCAAATTATTGATTTTTTTAAATAAAATACCATGGTTCGAGTCATGGAATCAAGACTTTGCAAATGTAAGATAAAACTGTCTACAATAGACTTGCAGAGGGTTTGAAACCCTTCCCTTGATCCTGCCGTCAGATTGCTTTATACTATACTATGGTTTTCAGAATCAGATAATTTGTAATATCAATTGTATACTTCGGTTAGAGTCAATCGGTCTTGATGCTTTGGGTTATTATTATTGTAGGGGATGAGGCTGCGCCTAGCAGTGACCCTAACTCAAACAGGAACCACAACGCGGTTGTGAGAGTTAGAACACTTCATATCAGCTCTCCGATCCTGGCTGCCAAAAGCCCGTTCTTCTACAAGGTAGATGTCTCATCTTTATTGGTTAGATTTAAATTGTTTTTGAAAATTGTGATTGCTTAGTTGTGTATATTTTGCAGCTGTTCTCGAACGGGATGAGGGAGTCAGAGCAGAGGAATGTCACTCTGCAGATTGCTGCATCAGGTATAAACTTTGTATGTAAAAAGCTTGTCAGATTATTTGCTTAATCATATTTGTGTCTCTAATTGTTTGCTTACAAATGTTGATTTCTCTTGTGTATTACAGAGGAAGCTCCTTTCGTGGAGCTCTTAAACTTCATGTACAGCGGTACAGTGAACGTCACTTCAGCACCTGTGTTGTTGGACGTGCTGATGGCCACTGACAAATATGAAGTGGCTTCATGTATGAGGTACTGCTGCAGACTACTGAGGAACATTCCAATGACGCCCGAGTCTGCACTGCTGTATCTCGAGCTTCCTTCGGGTGTCTTAATGGCTGATGCTGTTCAGCCATTAACTGATGCAGCCAAGCAGTATCTCGCCAGTAGATACAAAGACCTCACAAAGTAGGTTTCTTTTTCCCTACCTTCATATAAATTACTTATATGATCTATGTTTTAACTTTTGGAAAGCATCTGTTTATCCTTTTAACTTCTTTTTCTTTAAATCTTAAATGTAGTTTTCCCTTTCAAATGCTAATAGTTTAATGAATGACCAGGTACCAGGAGGAGGTTTTGGGTTTGCCTCTAGCTGGGGTGGAGGTTATACTGTTGAGCGATGATCTGCAGGTGGCATCAGAGGATGCAGTATATGACTTCGTGCTGAAGTGGGCTCGAATCCAGTACCCAAAACTGGATGAGAGGAGAGAAGTCATGGCTACACGCCTTGCTCGCCTGATTCGCTTCCCATACATGTCATGTCGGAAGCTGAAAAAGGTCTTGACTTGCAACGACTTCGACCATGAAGTCGCTGCAAAGATTGTCCTTGAAGCCACTTTCTTCAAGGCCGAAGCTCCTCATCGCCAGCGGGTACTAGCTGCAGAGTCTGCTTCTTCTGGTCGTAGCTTGGTGGAGCGGACATACAAGTACCGCCCTGTTAAGGTTGTGGAATTTGAACTTCCACACCAACAGTGTGTGGTATACTTGGATCTGAAGCGGGAAGAATGTGAAAACTTGTTCCCGTCTGGCCGGGTGTATTCTCAGGCATTCCATCTAGGTGGACAGGGGTTCTTCTTGTCGGCACACTGCAACATGGACCAGCAGAGTTCATTCCATTGCTTCGGCCTGTTTCTAGGCATGCAGGAAAGGGGCTCTATTAGCTTCACTGTTGACTATGAATTCTCTGCTCGGTCTAGGCCGACAGAAGAATTCGTCAGCAAATACAAGGGGAACTACAAGTTCACCGGAGGAAAGGCTGTCGGGTACAGGAACTTGTTCGCCATTCCATGGACCGCCTTCATGGCCGAGGATAGCCTGTACTTCATCAATGACGTACTCCACCTCAAAGCTGAGCTCACCATTAGAAACTGACTGGTGACCTCGATTTAATTGTATAAACTTGTAGGTCTAGTTGATAGCTCTGACTTTTTTAGGACAGTTTCTCAGTTAATGTTAACCTGCTGTTGTAACATATTGAAATATCCTGAGAACATGTACTAGGTGGTTATTGCTTCATTCGAATGAAGTTGATTTTGTAAAATGTTTTGTCGAGCAAGTCACAGATGTAATTTTGAATGAAGTTGATTTTGTAAGATCGAGTATGAAAGGAAATCATTTTTGTTCAGATGTTATTATTCTTAGTATAAGTTTAAATTTTTTGGGGGTGTATGAGTATTCTTGACATGTTACAGTTACATACGCATTGCTTACGGTTGGTCGTATTGTTCCTTCAACTTAATTAAATAACTTCAAAACTTAACTATCAATAATGTTAATATGTATTTGTCAAAAAAATGTAAATATGTAATTCTTAGCTTTTAAGAAAAAATGTAAAAAAATAATACTATCATCAAATAGTAACATTCTAAAAAGGCTATACTTTTGTTACTGCAAAATAATTTTGAATGAGAAAAAATTAATTTTTTTATTACAGGGAAAATATATTTTTCACATTAAAAATATTAAAGATCTTATTAAAGGATAGTAGTAATTCATAAAAACTGAGTATGCTTAGAAATGAAACAACTTAAAATTAAAAAAAAATCAAATTATCATCATATATTAAACATATAACTTGTTGAGCATATTTTATAAACATGTATGCATATTATTAATATCGATATTATAACTAATAATACTATTATACTAAGTATTGTAATAAATATTTGTTTGAATTTTTTAAATTTTAATTATTAAACACCCTTACTAAATATTTCTTTGTATTCATTTAATTTTTAAAGTTGTATTTTCATAATATATTTACTTACTTATTTTTCTAAAACTTTTTATTTAATTTTAAATATATCAAAATAATCCTTAATTATAGTTTGGGCTATAAAATTATTCGTATAATTTTTAGGGTTATTATCAGAGTAAAAATACAATAATTTATTTTATCTTTTCTAGTAACTATAACCACTAAATTTACCTTTTCACCAAAAAAAAAGTATTAAATTTACTTATTCTATATTCACTTTTGGTTGTTTTTATCTTTGTAAACACACTAAATGGGCACCCTATGCATGATTCTAAGACTTGAGCTTATTAATCGAATTTACTTACGGACAAAACTGGAAAATCATAGTCCCTTAAACAATGAAGCAATAAAGAACAATGAGAGTAAATCCTCTACGGTGCAAAATCCTCCAATTTTCTGTAGTGGTTAAATACTCACTCTTAATTACTTTGTTTCACTTCTCTTTGATTTTAAACACTCACTCTCTTATTTTAAGGTCTAGATTTTACATGACCATAAAGTCATGGGATGAAACCTTTTCCCCTAGACAGTGCCCAATATATCCCAAACAAATGGAAATTGTGGATAAAAAATTTGTTAAATATCTCTGAACATAATTTTGCAAAAAAAGTTCATAATGATCATCATTTCTTACTTTATAAACAATATTCACCTCAAAAATACTAATTTCTAATTGAATCAAAAATAAAAAAATTCAAATAAAATAATACTTTCCCAAAAAGAAAAGGGAAAAACTATATGATCCTCGTGAAAAATTTGTTTCTAAAATTTAATGAAGGATTGAATTAAAAGACGAGAGGTAAAATAACTTGGAAAGCAAATAATACCCTGAAAAAGAAACTTGGAAAACAGAGTGTATGCTACTGTACAACAGAGATCAAGGTCCCCTACAGTCACAGCCCAAAGGATGGGAAATGGTCCAAATGGATAACATTGAATAGCAAAAAGCAAAAACAAAGACGGTGATTTGATAGGGTTGGCTTTGACTTTGACTCTGAACACTGAAGTTGCTAGGTGAATCTCCACCGTCCATAGTCCATCACGGTGGTAGAGTAGACTGTACTGCTACTAGTAGAAACTCACTGTAGAGTAATTGCTTTTCTTTTTCAATTTTTTTTCATTACTACCTTTCAATATTGGATTTGGAGGGAGTGAGAGAGGGAATACTTCTCTTTGCCACCATACAACACAAGAATCCCGAAGCCGTTAACCCTTTACTTCCCGCCATTTCCCTCACTCCATTCCAATCCTTCAACGCCGTCGTTTTCGGTGAACACGATGACGACGTCGAAGACTCTCCTTCACCTCTGAAAGAATTCTCACAAGATCCGCTTGAAACTTCTTCATCAACTAATTTCTTCGATTTCGATGATTCCAGCGTCTTTCTCTGCCGTTGTTGTATCTTCTCTCCCATTAGATCATGGTACCCTATCGCTGATATGTTATCCAACGCCGGGAAATCTGAACCGTCTATAACCATTGCACCGATGTTCATTACGCCGTGGAATCTCCCTGACGATCGCCTTATCTGGACCGCTGTGAAGCAAGGGGTTTTGTCTTCGGCGACGGCGTCGGCGGAGGGGATGATGTTGCTGATGAGGAACCTAACAGTTCCGACGAGGTGGTCACGGAAAGTGCCGATGGCGTAAATTGCGACGAAGATGCCGGAGGTTTCGCTGGCGAGGAACTCTGGCGTGACGCGGAAGAGGAACTTGTCGTTCCACGTAGGATTCTGGCCGCCGATTTTGTCGACTCGTGTTCGGAGCTTTGTGGAGGAGTCGATCCACGTGACGGCGTAGGTTTGAAGCTTCCTCCGTGGAGTAGAAGGGGGCTTCAGACCTTGTGCTGAGATCAAGTTGATCTCTAATACTAGTTGCGTCTTCGCCGGCGACGCCATTGTTCTCGCTCTCTCCCTCTCTTTCTGGAATATTACCGCACCATCTTTATTCTTTCTTCAATCTCCGGCAAGATCAACGGGTATGATAGATCAAGAAAGAATGAACGGTTGTGATTCCGGCGGAATGATGAGTTAGATAGAGAGAGAGAGAGAGAGGGAGAGCAAAGAAAGGGAAAAGATGCTGTTATTGGAGGGAAAAACAAGTGTGGGCCCTGCGTGTTAGTATATATTTATTTATTTATTGGCTGATTATTACATAGATTATCTAGTAGTTAGTAGTTAGGTTAATGGTTGTATGCATTGTGAATATTAGCTGTGAATCACTAAACTGGGGGGTTTATGGTGAGGTCACAGTGAAAAACCGTCTTATTGCTCGTTAATAATACAACGGAATGACAACTAACTCCTTCACACCTCTTATCTTATACAGATAATAAATAATAACTTTTTTAAAAATAATAATAATAAATTTATTTTTAAGGCATCCTAAAGATTCTATCTCCCACGGGAGTCCACTTTACATCACTAAAGGACCTCTTTAGTGATAGTCACTAAAGGGGTACATATGTAAACTACCAATTAATAAAAATATAATAATTTAATATCAACTATTATATGGTTCCGATTTATTAGGCATTAGTTTTGGAAATGATTAATAAAAGTAACGTCCAAATTTAATTCCACAAAAAAGGAAAAGGAGTAAGCTCATCCAATACACTCAAAAACGGCTACTCTAAAACCCCAACAACACAAATATATATATATATATATATATAAACCTAACCAACGATGTGCAGGATTGTGGCTAGCCACTTATGTTTCTCTAGCCACAATTTCACTATGGTGTGGTTAGTGAGTCGCTAGCCACCATTTAGCTATGGTGTGGTTAGAGAGTCGCTAGCACCATTCCGTGTAAAGCTTATATTCGTCCAATGATCATCAATCTCGTATTGAGCCATCAATCCGGTAAGAAGCTTGAAGGTTGTCAATATTTGAAGGAGATGTCAATCGTATCAAATATATGGGAACGATTTATATGATTGAAACTTGATTGTTGAAACGTGAATATTGAATGGAATGAGAAATAACATGAAAAAAGAAAAAATGGAGTTGAAGATAGGAAGAAGAACGTTCAGAATTGATATTGAAGAAGAAGAAGAAGAAGAAGAAGTTCAGAATTTAGGGGAGAGAAAGAAAGAAAAAAGAAATAAGATTTAATAGGAATAATAAACATGATATTAATGTGGTGCCTTAAAAATAGGAAATATATTAATTGGTTGTTATTAATAATTATATAATTATTAGGCATAATATTGAAGAGTACCAAAATACCCTCTATAAATAATAACCATTAGATGTATTTTAGAAAAAATATTGAGCATCCAATGGATGAAATTAATTTAGTGACCATCACTAAACACTTGGTTTAGTGATGTAATCCAAAGCCCTCCCACGGTAAGCAACACACTTTGAGTTGCATACAATACCACATCATACTTAAAAGACATCTATTAAAATTTCACTCTAATGGAAGATTTTACCTCACAAATATTGTCTCTCTCTTCAACACCCTATCTTAGTGAATGTGAATTTCCATAAGATCAAGTTTTTTAAACCACTTGCACTGGTAACTGTAAGATAATCTTGTTGACTAGGTTTACTCAAATTTCTAATTATTATGTATTTCGAAAAAAATAAGAAAATAAAATTAACATAGGTAGAAAAAACTATTTACAATTTTTATTAAGCTTGCATTGTTGCCATTAAATACTAAAGAGTAAAGACTGTAAATAAAATATTCAAAGAGGGTTGAGATAAATAGAATTCTTTGTATAATTCAACTGACAAAGCCGATGTTGTTACGTTGAATATTTTTCGAAGTTACTCAAATTGAAATCTGAGATCTCCACTTCACATGTATGAGTTTACGGGCACTCGTCATGCTATCCACTAACCCAAAAAAAATGAATTCTTAGTGGAATAGAATGAATAGAATTTAAGCTCACTAACTAAGTTTTGTGTTATGTTATTTAAAATTAGAAGGTTCAATAGTTTTTTTTTGTCAATGGCTAATGGTAGTATCAATGTCGATATGTAATTCCCCCCTCCCCCACTAATATTGCCTATAAAAAAATATATCGATAAGTAATTTTGTCAAAAAAATATCAATATGTAATATGTTTTTTTAGACAATTGATATGTAATATGTTAATTGCTTAATTTTCTTTTTTGTCGTGTCAATTAGATCATTATAGTATAAGTTTTTCACAATATGTACCCTTTTAATTTGTATAATTACTTCGACCTTTATGTATAGGCACTTTTTTTATCTGAGGAGCATAACCGCATGGTAAAATATAAGTAAGTGTTGTATGGACGTAAAATATTGAGAGGGTGTGGAGAGCACAAATTTGATCGCAACACTCGATTTCCCATTCTCATTCGTCACCCTACAAATTTAACGTAGAAAAAAGACTCTAAATTTGTTTTGACATTTAGACACTAAAATTGATTTTTTTTTTTTTTTTACAAATGACTGAAATTTATGATAGTTTATTGGGAAGACTGACTCTTGTAAAAAAATCACTAAAAATAAATATGGTCATACTTTATTTTTAAGAGATTAATTCAATGACAAGAGTCAAATTTCTCATTTACTCAAAAATATAACTACCATTTACTTTAAATTAGCTAGTCAAAAAAATTTACTTTAAGTTAGAATTGGAATTTTTGGAAAATTTGAATATCAATTTCTTAAAAAATACTTCATTAAATTAAAAACAATTTTGCATTTTTAAAATTTAAAGATGCTAGTATATTTTTTATATTTCATTAATCATAATTGCTTATATTTTTACAATTCTATTGAATCATTTTTGATATTTTTGAAGTTATATTTTTAAAATTCTGTTTAAGTTTACAGTTAAGTAGATGTACCATATTTATAATAATCTCTTGAGCATGCAGCAGTGTTAAATCTCTTGAGGGAGAGCTTTGCCGCCAATTGTGGTCCTACCCTTTCGAGGATTAGTCTCTGCGATTCTTGTAGAGAGATCTCCGGCTTTATACCAAAAAAAAAATTATAATAATATTTACCAATAGACTTCTAGCTTTTCAAATGGGCATTCATGTTGTCTAGAGACACACACCAAATTGATAAAACATTTAAATACTAGATGGAAATTAGAAACAATAATTAAAAGTTTGTAAGGGTGGTAATATTGAGTTTTTTTTATTAATGAAAATTTTAGGGCGAGGGGATGACGCCACAATACAAGGTAGAGAAGACTTTCAAGCTCTTTAAACATTTATGAAAGTAATTACATGATTAGTGGGGATTTGAACTCAGTAACTGAGTTCTGATTCCACTTAAGGTCTCGACTTTGAATTTTGGATATGACAAAAAGTCTATTGAAATATGAGAACCACAGAAATACGTAGTCAATCAGGCTTCTCTGTGTAGATTAATTCCCACAAAATTCATAAGTACCGTACACCAATAACACAGTAAAAAAACACGAATTGAAACCCAAAACATTACACTTCACCCTTCTCCATCTCGAAAAGAATTGAAAATGATAACTTAGTTTACTCTTGGTGTTTGTCCGAAGCCACCTCAGGGTAGGTGTACCAAAAGTTAGTACTACTATTTAATAATTTGAGTAATAAAATATAGCATAAAAACAAAATTTAAAAACAAAAGGCAACACTTTATTCCCATGGCTCTATAAATTGGTTCCTCGTCAACTACTAAAAATATAATTAAGATTGCAATGGGCAATAAAACATGTAATGTTTCAATTCTCTTTCTCTTAATTATTTTTCTTGTGTCGGTTTCTACTATAAATGGTGGAAACATAGTAATTTATTGGGGTCAAGATGAGAGAGAAGGATCATTGACACAAACATGTAACACAGGACTATACAAAATAGTGAACATAGCATTTCTAGCAAGATTTGGAAGTGGTCGTAAACCTCAACTCAATCTATCAGGTCACTGTAACCCTAGATTAAACGCTTGCAAAGGATTGAGTACAGAGATAAAAAATTGCCAGATGAAAGGAGTCAAAGTCATGCTCTCAATTGGAGGTGGTTTCAAAGGTTATTCCTTATCATCATATGAAGATGCTAGAAACGTTGCTGATTATTTATGGAACAATTTCTTAGGAGGGAAATCTAGTTCAAGACCATTGGGTGATGCTGTGTTAGATGGCATAGATTTTGACATTGAACTTGGTGGTGGTGGAATATATTATGCTGAGCTGGCAAAGAGACTCTCTCAACATAAAAAAGTGTACTTAACAGCTGCACCACAGTGTCCTTTTCCTGATCAACATCTTAATGCGGCATTATCAACTGGTTTATTTGACTATATTTGGGTACAGTTTTACAATAATGGTGCTTGTCAATTTGTTTCTAGCAATCCACGTAAGTTCCAGGAATCATGGAATGAATGGATAAGATCTATTAGGGTGAGTAAGGTTTATGTTGGATTTCCTGCTTCATCATCAGCTGCTGGTAGTGGCTATGTGTCAAAAATAGTGGTTGTCAATAAAGTGTTGCCTTTTGTGAAAAAATCAGGCAAGTATGGAGGAGTGATGCTATGGGATAGGTTCAATGATAAGCAAAATGGATTTGCTAGAAGTATCAAGGCCAATGTTTGAGATTAAAATGAAGACAAGTTTCAAATGTATTTTCTTTGTTTGTTCTGATTTTCTATTCTTGCTATGAATAAATGCAAATTGTTGTTGTTGTTGTTGTAATGAGTTTGGAGAGAATTGATTTCAATAAAAAGTAATCTGATTTATGTTTGGATACATAAAAAAAGTTATTTTATAAATTCATGTCGTTTAGTTTGGATCACAATTGCTTTTGGGCTTTTTTTTTCGCACACCCCTCCTTCGTTGAACCGGAATTACCTTTTTTAGAGGTAATTCCGAAATTTTTAATTTTTAATTTTTTTTGTAAAAAAGTTTGTATATTAAATTAAGATTTATACGCGTTTTATTTTTAAAATACGATACGTCAATCAAAGCACAATCACAAACAGAGAAAATGGTGTCCATTTCGAGAGTCCAAACCCCATTTTATACAGAGAAAATGGACCGTTTTGACATATTTCAGATGCAGAGTCCTATTCAGCTGTATGTCGAAACCAGAAGGACCGTTGCTGAGGTCCTTCGACGTCTCCAACCACCATCTCACTAATTTCTACCGTCTTTTCATTTTCTTTCTTGCTGTGTTTTGTTGTTTCCGTTCAGAACTTTCATGTATTATTTTGTTTCGTCATCAAAAACGCGTCTTTAATTAAGTTTAATTTATTTTTAATTAATTTTTTTTTGTGGGGGGTTTGTGGTTTTCGAATTACAAAAAGCGAGGTAATTCCTGTTCACATTTTGTGAACCTAATTACTTCGCTTTTTGGTAATCCGTAAAACCACAAACCCTACCGATTTACATATTCTCTAAGGTAATTCCGAAATTTTCACTATTGCTGGGGACATTTTTGTCCGAAACGGTATTTATGGGGGTGGGAGTGATAATGAGGGGGGTGTAAAAAAAGCCCTTGCTTTTGAGTGTGAAATTATAAATATGAATTCTCACAAATTTCAATAACTAACAAAGATAAATATAGTAAAAGACGTTTATCGATGTAAAAATGCAATTTTAGAATCAATTTTATGTCACCTTAGAAATAACAATTTCTAACTTCTATTTCAATCAATTCTAGAACAGTAGAATTAATTTTGGGTACAAGAGCTGAACATCAATTTAACAGTACACTTAAATCACTTTTGGCCTTGCAAACTCCCATCTACCAATTTTGTAATTGAATGTTGTTCCGGATCAAATTTTGGCTAACTAACGGGTCTAGGAGCTCAATTATTGGTTAACCCAAATATTGGGGGGCTTCCATGACAAACCTAATTGCATCGCTATATATATCACTACACAACCTAAAATATGGTATGATTTTTTCACTTCTCTCATATGCTTCATCTTATTTATGAACTGACTTGGCGTCAAAGTGCTTGTAGATAGCCACCACCGCCGTTTCTCATCGGAGCTCAGAGAACCATCGATTCTTCTCATCATCACCGCCATAAGGTACATTTCTTGAGTTCCCTCCAAAACACGTCTCAACATATGCTTAATAAACTTTTGTTTCAATTGAATAATGAAGGGAATGAACTTTGTGGATTTCCCAATTTTGTAACTTCCTCCAAATAAAAATATTATGATAACAATATGTAGCTTTTGCCTTTTAGCATATGCACAAATGCCTTTTTAGCCATTGGTTTAACATTTAAAGTTTTGTTGCCTAGAATGTAAGAAGGGCCACTTGTATCAAAGCTTTTGCAACATTTTAAAGTTATTTATAAAATGGGACTTGCTTAATCAGATAATTAAAAAAATCAAATTTTGAATAAACATGATGCTTCAGTTTTTTGATAGAGAAAACGATGGCATGCTTTATTATTTATTTGACAGAACATGACAACATGATTCTTAATTGACAAGTGATTTTTTTTTGGTTTTATACAATTCTTATTGTTTTCTCTCTGGAATATGCTAACATATTTAAAGGATAATTATTATTCAGAGAGGGAAACAAATAACAAATAAATACTAAATAAATATTTATTTATTATTAAAGAATCGAAAACTGGTCTGAACTTCCAACTGAGCGTTTGTAGTCCAACGGTTAGGATAATTGCCTTCCAAGCAATAGACCCGGGTTTGACTCCCGGCAAACGCATTTTCGTTTTTTACATTTAACTGCAATAACATGGGTGGCCCAAACAGCCATTCCCTGGTTATAAGATTCATTCTCGACTTCTATCTACCTTTTAGTTGAGAATAGTGAAATACCATAGTTTATAGGTCACAATTGACAAGTATATTATATCTTGGGTAATTTAGCAATTGTGTGGAAAAAAGGTAATCTAGCAAGCAGAAGATTCTAACCATCAGTAAAAAAAGATTCTAACCATCAGTAAATTTCAGGCTACCGGCTACTGTACAAATTATACATTGTCATTATTCAAAGGCTTGAACAAAAGATATAAAATAAAGTAATTCTGGGTATTATTGGACTCATGGTATTTTCTAAACTCTTCTTTCATCTATAAAGATAACTTGACATCTAAACAAATCATGGACGGAGCTTGCATTTGCCTGGAGAGGTATTCATGAGACAGAACCAGTCAACCAGCTCTCAATTTTGCAGATTTTTGCTTGACAAAAAAACTTGATAGCACACTTTTACTACGACGAGGAGCTTTCACAGTCTCATTCCGATTTAGATTGCCAAAGGAACCAAACGCCGTCAATGGTTTGGAACCCTCTAATGCGTCCTGCAGACATAAAAGTGATTGAATTAGTGTGGTGAAATCCAAAAATCACTACTACCAATGAAACATTAATTTCAATGCAAAGTACTATAATTATCAGCTAAAGCAGTCAAAAACCCTACAACCCCCTATATAAGTAATAAATGAATTTCTCTCTGAACCTATTTGTTTGTCCAAAATCCAGACTGCTTCCTAGAAAGATAAATTTATCCAAGATCTTGCTAAAACATTGATAAAGATTAATAGTTTAAGAAAAATGCAAACAATTTCCAAAAACGGGTTAACAATAACAATTTTGAGTATTCTATTAAGCATGGAACCACATTTGATATTACCCTTCGCGTTACACCCAAAGTTTGGGTGGCAGCACCAGAAGTAGGAACTCCATTTGGTAAGTGGCTTTGTGCTGCTGAGGGTCTCGTCTGTGCAATCTCTTCATTATCTACAGGAACACAACTAATAAAACTGTAAGGAGCTATGATTTCAAAAATAACCACAACTTGCCCAATTGAACTGAATTATTTAATACACTGAAAACAATTAAGATCTGATCTCTTATTATATGATGATTAAAAAAACAAATCTATATACAAGCTCTACATAAAATGGAATTCTCAAAACCTTAGAGATTGAGAGAGATCGCAAATGTTATTCTACTCTATGTAAGGAAGCTAAATCATATCGAGCAATAAGAGAAAATAAAGAGTAATGGAAAAAATGGAAAGAATGAAATATTATCAACATCCCTCTCAAGCTTATTGTAGGCTATCCTAGGACTATGTTAGACTGCAAAGATTTGGTGAAGATGTCTGCTAATGATCATTACAAAACACTGAAGAAGCCTTGATGGTGCCTACTAGAATATTTTCCTAAGGGAAATTGACAATCAACCTCAATATGTATAGTCCTCTCATGAAAGATTGAGTTTGAAGAAAGGTAGGAAGTTGATTGGTTATCACAACAAATGAAGAAATAATAAAAGAAAAACAGAAAAAATAATAGATGATCAACAAATACAAAGGATACAATACAACTATTCAGCATACCTGTAAGGTGGAAAACTCCAGTGGTTTTGACAGAAAATTTTGGGTCCTTGGTTCTGCAAAGTGGATGTGTTATAAGCACTCTGTAACTTGTGGTACAATAATGCCATCATCAATGGTGAAAGTGCATAATGAATAAAGCAAGAACATGTTCAGCCTCAAAATTATAAACTTACTTTGTTGAAGCATGTGACCTCCGTTTCTTTAATGTCGACTTAGTTTCTGATGCTAACTGCCATGAAAGAGTTTTCGAAACAGGAGTACCTAGATAGAATGATGCACATTCAGTTGAATAATATAATATCCGATTAACACCAAACCAAAACATGGGAGAAAACAAAATGAACATAAATCAAAACCAAAAAACTTCAGAAGGGACAGAGATTTCCCAACCACACACCTGAAGATTGAAGACGAGTTCTGGTGTTAGATGGATTTTTCCTTGTATCAGTCTGTTTGTGTGGACTAAAATGTACCTTTTTATTGGCAGAATCTGGCTTACATTGTTAAACAGAAACAAAAAGAACCATACGTAAGAACAAATTCTATAATCTGTAGTGTCAATAATTGCTTCTCGAGAGATGTAAAAGTAGTTAAGCCTACTTGGCAAAATGTAGTGCTTATGATGTCTAGGGATAAAAGCCAACAACTGCTGTTGCCGAAGACCTTCTTTATCTGTGTAAATTTGGCATGTGAGAAGTCTCTGCATGTAAGCAAATATATCACTTCAACTCCAATATATTAACATGATAGCCCAAATCACATAGTATTTGTAATTACCTGATTTAGAGTAGAGACCTTGGAGTCCATGGTTGAGACATCCAACATTTGCTTCTCAAGAAGGTCGGTTAACTTGTAAGCTACAGTTCCAAGATGATCGACAGCATTCACAAGGGCACTTACAGCATAGTCTTTCACGTTGTCAAGTACCCTAAAATTCACGCAGTTCAAATACACAAGAATTATCAGCCAGCAGATTACACACAAGCTTATAATATCTCCTAAATGCTGTTAAAATAACTAGTCACAAACTTTTCAAGGGCAAAAGTTCAAGTCATATCCTATTAAGAATGAACATATGCCACAACATTCATTCTCACCAATTTAACCATTGAGACACAACCACACATTTTAGAAATCGGTTTAATAAATTTTTCTGCATATATACATAATGCTGCACTATAGGGAAGTCACAAATGCATTCCCAACACAAGTTACATCAACAATAATATATCTTTATTTGCCACTTTCAGACCATTCATAACTTGCCATCGAAAATCGTTATGTCAAATTATTGTTTAAGCACTCAAAATTTATATATCTGCTTTGTTATACACATGTTCTTATTTTAATTTGTTCACACGAAGTAAATCATGCAACTTACATGTATTGAAATACCAACTGCATGATACAAAGAAAATTTTAACCATAACATTCACAACCTGGTAAGAACCAAATAGCAAAGTGCTCCAATAAAATCACACTTGCTTGTACTGGTATAAGAGCTTTAATCATAAAAAGATTATTTCTATAACAACAAACTAAAAATCTCATTGACGAGAAAATATCTTACATTTCTTTGTGATCAGTTTGGCGATAAGATTTTTCACAGTACTCTGCAGCAGAATAGAGTTGAGGCCTCAGGTTCTTAAGTTCCTAAAAAGATCATCAAAAAGGGATCAAATAATCGGTTCATCCGTGTGTAAATGGAGAAAAATTCTCATCATTTGGAGCCAACGGTGAGTTAATAATTTGAATAAACACAATAATTGCAGCAGAGAAATCCTTATTAATTGAAATGACAACAAATAACCACAAAATCACCATGAAGAATGGAAAATGGTAGGAATGAAGGTTAGGGTAGGGTAGGTAGGTACCTGCAAGGCGAAGACGAAGCCCTTACTACGCTCCATTGAAGCTTCATCGAATGTCATGGCGAACTCCATCTCTAGATTCTTGCTCAACAATAATCCAACCACTTTCAATTCAAGTCAAGCCAACTAATTAAGGCCGCAAGATTTTATAACACAACAAATTAGATTTGATTAATAATAATAATAATATATGTAATTAGGAAAGTGGTGAGGGAATCATGAATTGAAGAGAGACTGAGTTGCAAACAAATCTAATTCAACTACAATATAAAACAACAACTTGCAACCCGAGCTTATTGCATTTACAAGAATCGCGGAACCCTTTTTCTCTTTTTTATTAAGCAGAGTAGTAAACTAGTAATTGTAATGATCGGGCAATTATTACTCGATTTAGACTACCTATTATATAGGCTATATTACCCCTCCTTAATTATTAAATTTAAAAAGTAAAAAATGTCCTTAATATTTAAGTTTAATGACTTTTATACTTTCTATTTTTTATACAACTTATTTCGTACAAAACTTTACACATAATGTGTATACTAATTAAACTCAATTTAAAAAGTAAAAAATGTCCTTAATATTTAAGTTTAATGACTTTTATACTTTCTATTTTTATTTTTATTGTTTGTGATTTCGAATCACTTACTGAAATGAGTTCACATAAGTGCATTTCTTATTTATACTTACGTAGACTTAGCTCACAAAAACATATTTGAACTAAGTTTACATAAAAATATGTGAACTAATTTTACATAAGTGCGCTGAGTTCACATACATACATAACTTATTTCTGAATGTATGCGAACTCTTTTCACTTAAATGTACGTGAACTGAGTTTACATAGATGCATACTTTATTTCTAAACGTATATGAACTCAATCCACATAAACGTATGTAAATTGAGTTCAAATAGGTTTGTGATGTATTTTCATGCATACGTAAACTCAGTTCATAAAATGTATGTGAAGTGAGCTCACATACGTTCATAACTTCTTTATGAACGTATGTGAATTGAGGTAACATAAACGCGCATAAATCGAGCTCACATGGTGCGCTGAAGAAGAGTAGTTTTTGAAAATTGGAATTTTATCGGAGAATATTTTAGAAACTACATACAATCAAGGGGCTTGGACAGAATTTTGATTGTTGTCCATTTAAATCGTAGAACTTTGACTGGTCCAACCCACATATTAACAGTGCTGCTCAATTCAATACAACCATACAACTCAGTTCTAAGCAGTTTAACTAGACTATGGTTTAAATGAATCTGCAAACTTATTGATTTTCGATTCAACCTTGTTTCTATCCAATTCATAAAATATTTGATCGATTCAAATCATAGGATCAGGAGCAACTTTGCATTTAATGCACAACATAGAAGTGTGTATTAATTCTAATTCTAATTATGCTAAATTAGTAGGTTGATTGCTTGCACTTGGTGTAATGTTTACGAGGTTTGCCTCGATCAATGATACTATGTTACATTTTTGGATGTATATTATAACTTGCACTAACCCACCGAAAGAAATGTAAATGGGAAATATCATATGCCGTGAATTAGAGGCAAGGCACCCGAAAGATTCCAATCTTTCTTTGCTCATTATTCTCTTGTCTTGTGCCTTCTTTTTTTTTTCTTCCCTTTCATCCAAAAATTAAAATGAAAATCCAACCAACCATAAACTTTTCAACTTTGAATACATAGTACGTTGATGATTGGTTTTCGTCATAATTATTTACATGATTACATCTAAATCTTTGATACATAGTACTATCATCAATATTTTAAGTGGTTGCTCAACTGGTGGGTAAAAAACATCAAAGGAGTTGGTAGTAGGGGAGGTTGGAGATTCTTATAAAAATATATCTCAATTAAGCTTGTACGTGCCAAGTGCTAATAATTAGGTTTTGATATCGACTTTTAGGGTATGTTTGGGAGGGAGCTTTGGGAGGAAAGAGGATGGGAAGACTTAGAAAATATTAGCCTATATTTTAATGTGTATATGAGATTTTAAAAAAGTAAAAAAAAACAACATGATAGATAACAATATAAAAATTTTAAGAACACTACATTTATATTTATTGACATTTTATAGCTTACTAAATTTAGAATTGAAAAATAAGTTATGCCCTCTTTTCCCCTCCTAAAACCCCCTCCAAAACATACCCTAACAGACAATTTTAGTATATTAATATGCAGAGTTATATAATCAAACAAACAAGAACCACTTCACCACAAATACATACGAACATAGATCACATTCACAATATCACATCATGAACTCAGGGGTCCAATGAGTATATAAGATTCTAGACGTCGTATTTGATAGAAGAACTATATCCAGTTTTATCATCATAGTACTTAGACCACAACATTACACCTCCATACTTTGTGCTACCCTTGATGATCGGAAGCACTTTTGATGTCAAGTCACTAACAGAAACAAAACCACTTCCAGCTGCATGTGGAGATGCTGGTAATCCCAAGAAAATTTTTGTTGCTGGAATATCATCAACCCATTGATTCCATGCATTTTCAAAATTAGCAGGATGAGCAGAAGAGTATTGGCAAGGTGGATTATTGTAAAATTGAACCCAAACATAGTCAAAAAGACCAGTCTTAAGTGCTTTTCCAATCCAAGCATCAGGAAAAGGACATTGAGGAGCAGCTGATAAGTAAACTTTCTTGCTTCCTTTATTGCTATATCCTGAAAGGTAAGTTGCAAGATCGTCCCAATGTTTGTTTGTTCCTACTTCAATGTCAAAGTCAATGCCATCTAAAACAGCATCACCAAGTGGACGTGAAGATGATTTTCCACCCAAGAAGTTATTCCAAAGATAAGTGGCAAATTGACTAGCATCTTCTGAGGATGAAAGTGAGTAACTTCCAGAACCTCCTCCTATTGAAAGCATAACTTTAATGCCTTTGGATTGACATGACTTTATTTCAGAGCTTATTTTGGTGCATCCATTACTATATGCATCACAGTGACCAGCAAGGTCAATTCTGGGAGTGCGACCATTGCCAAAAGTGTAAAGAAAAGCAATGTTTACATATTCATAGTTTCCTGTGGCGCAAGTTTCGGTTAAGGTGCCCTCATTTCCGCTTTGACCCCAGTAGATTGAAATTCCTCCGGCATTTGATCCTCTTGCTAGGATCAACATCACTAGTAAGAAAACTGGTATCAAAGGTCTTAGCTCACACGCCATTCTTTTTCGCTTTTCTTCGCCCAGATTGACTCACTTGCTCTCTTATATTGAGGCTTGTCTTTGCTGTACAATACTATAGTGGAGAGATTTATATAGTAAGTGTATTTTTACTGACGCAAATGTGTTATAGGCGTGCCTTAGCCGTTATCTATCTAATTAATAATTAATTAATTAATTAATAATACATGATTGTCTAAGACTTGAGACTTGCTCAATCCAAATGAAGCTGAACCTTGCGTTGTCCCTATCAAGTTGAATCCTACGTTGTCTCTTCTTGTTAGTCTTTTACAACGTACGCCATTGGGTGGCCACATTAAATCAGCCTGGTTTTAACACTGAAAGTGAGTAAACGTCGGGATCAGGGGACGCTAAACATAAGATTACCTGTAACGATAAAACATAGACACATAGTAGCTAATTTAACATCTCATTTTCTCAATTTGATCAAATAGATCTAACATCAATTAGATTTAACATCTTTAGATAACTATTCTTTGCGCATATTATGCTAGTGTAACTCATTCCTGATCGATGAATGATTTCACGCTCACACTTGAACATTTTCATCCAGTATTTGTAGCCATAATATTAATTAACATACAAGGAAAAGCGAGCAAAGAAAGCAAGATGTCAAGAGACACCCATGGTAAGATGCCAAAACAAGCTAAATAAATCAACTTGTACTTTATACTCACAATTAATTAAATTCATTTTTCCCTAACAAAATATATTAAACTTAATAAATTAACAATAATTTACCAAAAAGAAAACAATAATAAATTAACAATAAAAGTATCAAAACATTCTACCCGTACTGGTCAGTCCAAAGCAACTTTTAGATCCTTCTCTTGGGTTATCCAAAGAGGTATTCAACCCAAATTCTATGGATGTTGCAAAATAACATGACAACAAAAAAACATTCTACCCACAAAAAATCCTTTAACACATTACAAATATGTCATGAAAACGGTCGATTACAAATACCAAAAATAAAATATGTCATTGACTTTGATTTTATGTAATGTTTGAGTTTATACTATAGTGTAACGAATTTCGAATTCTCAATTTTTTTCTTTTAATGCAATGGATCAAAAGCAAGTAAGACTAAGTGTGATGTCAGCTAATTGAAACACGTGCATTTCATCTTATAAGAGTTGTCCAATGATTAAGAGATCTTCATATAAGAGCACTCCTCCATCTCAGTCTATTAGAAGTCTTTTATTTTCCCCCTTCCTTTTCCTCTAGTAGTGGGAAAAATCCTGATTGTTGTTGATGTTCTTTTCTTCTAAGACAGAGAATTAGTTATTAGGTTAAAGAAAAGCTTGAAGTAATGATATCTAGTTAGGCAATAGATTTTTAGTTTCAGAACAAAACTATTAATGAATGTAGGCATTTGAAGAAAGGCATCACTGTCCAAACTCTACATCCAAAATGCCAACAATCAAAATAACATAATCCCATGGGGTTGGCTTAATGGAGCATGACAGGAGTTGTAACCGAGAAGTCCCGAGTTCAACTCCCCACTAATCCCCTTGGGTGAGGCAGGGGCGGATGCACATAGAGAGGTGTGGGGTCAATTGCCCCCACACCGTAAAAATATTTTACAAGTGATGCTTAGTAAAAATATAATTTGCCCCCATAAAAAAATAGGGTTTGCCCCCATAAACTACTAACTTTTAAAAATGTTTGCACAAAATTATAAGAAATATAAGTGAGAATAATTGGTACTAATTTTATTGCTCTCTAAAACATGGAAAGTATTAGTTTACGCATTAAAAAATTAAATATCAGTCAAACTAGTCTCTAAAGAGTATTAAAAAGTCTCCAAATTTATTTTGCAATAATTAATTCGATCGATATTTGATGACCAAATTGATACTTTTCATTTCGTACAGGCTAAATAAGTGTTAATTTTTGTATCTATCTGGGTATATATTCTTTTTTATCGTGAGAATAAGTATTTTTTAAATATTTACAATATTTTTCTTCTAAGGAGATATATCAGATTATTTTTTGCCCCCACAACTAAGAATTTCTAGATCCGCCACTGGGTGAGGTAAATGTAATTACATTCGTAAGTGCTCAAAGAACTCAAAGATGTCGTTGGACTGGGGCACCATCCCCTCCCTAAATTTTCTATATCCAAAAAAACAATGAAAATAACATACATGGAGAGGCTAACTTAATATTTGTCTTGCCATGAGAAATTTTAATTAAATGATTGATTTGATCTAGATCTAGTCCTTCTTTTTCAAGACCAAAACCCTAGCATGGACCTTCAATTATACAACTCACTAATCAAACAAACTACACAGCCAAATTGATCAACTAATTATGAAAAGTGTTAAGGTATATAAATTCAAAGAAATTTCATAAAAAAAAACTGCAATACCTTTAGAAGATTATTGACACATAACAAAGTTGATGATGGGAATCAGATGAATCAGGTATGATCAGGATTCAGGACCCGGACCGCCACGATCCTTTTGGATCTGTTGTCGCTGCTTATCGGCGAGCTTATCAATTGCAGAATGTACGGCCTCCCGGCCACCGATGAGCAAGCGAGTAATGATTTCCGGATCGGTTTCAAATCGAGACTGTTCAAATTCTTTACGAGCGCTATCTCTGAGGAGATCGCGCCAGAGAACGCCTTTAGAATCAGGCCAGGTGAAGAATCGACTGGCACGAAGAATGTCCCTGTAGAGACTGAGTGCTTCTCGGCGAGTGCTGGTGAGTCGCCTCCGATTCAGTAACTCGTCTTCTTCTTCGGACTTATTGTCCTTCTTAACTAGATGTCTATCGAGAAGCTCATCTACGGTATCTGGACCCTCGTGCAACAACCGCCGCCCTAAACCGCCTCCACCTCCTCTATTCACTTTCAGATCTATCACACTTCGCCATTCACGCACCCTTCCCCTCATTCCTCTCTCTCTCTCTCTCTCTCTCTCTCTCTCTCGGGTTACCCACACTTCGGGTTTTAACGTTTAACAGTATCCACTGGGCCAAGCATTTACAGGCTACTCTCACAATATGCAACCCGTTTTTACTTCCTTTTCATCAAAAAAGCTAATATTAAGGGCACCCCTTCCTTTGAGGGACACCTCCAAACAATGGAAATTGCCAAATACTCCTAAAAATTTAGTTAATTTTTGTAAATCTCGATATCAGTTGGGAATGGGTGCAAGAAGCAAAAGAAGGGGGAGTGAATAGAAGTTTTCTCTTCAAAGTTAGCTATGATTGGAGTCAATACCCTTATTCTCATAAAAAAAAATATTCAAAGGTCAGAGCTATTTTTTGGATCATATTCAACAAACTCGCCTACAAAGTTCTCCAAGAGCTTGCTTACTTCCAAATTCATACACCCCATAGGTAAATCATGGACTTGGACCCAAAAGAGAGCATGAAAAAGAGGGATTGATAGAGGTATCTCACCCACCACGAGTTTATGGAGAAGAAGGTGTCCATTAACATTCCAAGGGCCCTCATTATAAACCTTTGTAAAATCCAATTTGTGAAAATTTTAGAATAGAAACGTGTTTGAGCCAATCTCCAGAATCGTTACACCTTTGACCGGTTACCAAACTGAAGCCATATGTTCCTTCATCATAGGAACCTCGACGACTTTTGTCGTTAAGAACCTTCCCACAAAGCACTGATTCACATCAAGTTAAGTCCCAAAAGGAGCATGTTGATGAAGAGGGATTACCTCGTCCTCATCATCATCTAAAAGAAGGTTAGAAAAGCTAGCCATGGAGGCCACATGACAAAAACAATGAAAAAAATTAGGGTTTAGTGAAGGAAGAGTTAGGGTTTACTGACGTCTCATTTGGAGAAAATGCAAAATTTCAACGTTGTTGGCCGCTAAATCGTTATCAACAGAACTAAAAATCACAAAATTTTCTAATTCTCTTATCTCCTAAAATCGATTCAGATTATTTCATAAAATATAAATTTAAGCAGAATCTAAATATATATTCGTTTTGTGTTAAAAAATTAACTAAAGTAACTCAAAAAATATGCACAGATTTTTATAAAATCCATAATAATTAAAAAACAAAAAATCCAACATAATTTTCAGCTGCTTTGCTATCATTCATCCATCCATTTCCACTAATTAAATTCAAAACTAAAAAAATATATAAACACTCTTACAAACAAGAAATCTGTCGAGCGAGCTTGTCGATCCACCTTCTTATAACACTCACAACAAGCCGATCAATAAACTCAAAAACCCCATGAAATGGAATTTCAAATTCATAGTCTTCAGATTCCCTTTAGTAAAGATTTGGGCTGCCAATAAACTCTGACTCCATCTCTGAAAATCGGTTGCTTGAGCTTCATATATTGCCTTCCTCGTAGTTTACTAAGCGGTAGTGATGGGGTTTTCCATGGATATAATGGCATCAAATCCTTCAATGATATCAATTTTGGCTGCTCAGTGCGAAGAGAAGCCATCGAGAGAACCCTATAAATGAAAATTTACCGAAGTTAAAATTACAAAATTGAAGCCATTGTTGTTTTTTTATACAATTAGATTTCTAATAAGGTATTCAAATAAATTTTAGGAATTATATATTTTTGGAAAGTTAGCATTAATTAGAATTTGAAATTAGGAATTTTAACTAGGTGATGTTGCAGATATCATGTGTCTTTATATGGTTATAATTCCTTCTATATATATCAACACAAAAAAAAGTGAAAAAAGAGAGAGTAGATTTCAAGCTAAATATTTTTTGAAGGAAAAAAAGAGCGCCATAATTCAAAGTATATAGAGATTAATAATTTTATTTATATAGGCAAAAAAGAGTTGGTTAAAAATATTTAGACAAGAGACTGCATTCTCTGAATGAATTCAGTTGTTGGATTCCTCCTTTCACCAAAAAAGTTCATGGATTCCTTCTTTCATCACAAATGTGCTCCCAACAAGTTTATTTTTTTAGGATAGTTTATTCCATGATTACACTTCATGGGAGATGCTGGTCCCTTTTCAAGTTGATATGCCACGTGATCTTGATTTTTCACTGCGAATTTGCAACATACTACCTCAAAATGTTTTTAAAATCGTACTAGACATCAAATCAGTGAGACTTCTGAGTTATGATTCAATTGTTTAAACTGTTTGAAAAGGGATGAAACTATGATTGAACTGCTCAAATAACTAAACCATAGATGGTGTCGGTTTATGGTTCAACCGACTTAACCATTTGGTTGGTTCGATTTTTAAAACACAACAGTCAAACAATATGAAAAACGAATAGCCTAGATGTTTAAGATTTGGCAATCGAGGACTGTCACCCTTGCAATTATTCAGCTATTTTGAGAAGTGTTATTTGAACCTACATTTGGAACACCAAAAATCAAAACTTTTTGATAGGTTAACATTGCTCATTTAGTTAATGATTATATTATGTGTCACAACCCATTAATCACCAAAAAACTTCGTTAATCATGAAGCTAAACATTAGGTTTGAATACCTGCAAATCGTGGTTAATCACACTTACATTCATGGTTAAAGAGTTGCGACACTTAATATATTTTTAATCATATTCAACATTTTTGTCCAATGTATCGCCAACTATAAGTCGTATGAAATTGCAACAAAATCCAAAAAGCAGAAACAAACCGGTAACCGTAAGACAGATTTTGGACATTAACTACTTGTTCTGCGATTCAAAACAAAACAGATCATGCAACAGTGGATCATTATAACGAGAAAACTTGATGGGAACTATGCCAAAAAACTAATGCATCCTTATTCTGCCACTGAGACTGGTTCAGCATACATGTAAATATAAATATAAATTACAATACAGACAACATTCATTCTATTCGCTGTAATGTTGCTTAACTTAAACAAGAGATATTCTAACAAGTAAACTAATTCTGTCAAATGGCCATTGTGCATTTCTTTTGGGAATGTCCTAACATATGGCAGCGACCACATTGAACAACTCTTTTGGGACGCTTAAAGTTTTCTACTCTCAGAACCTTCTTTTTAGGTCTTCCAGGAGGTCGGCGAGTCTTTGGTGGGCGAATTACGATATCAACCCTTGCACCTCCTCCACCTTCTGCTCCTTCTCCATGTTCTCTCCATTGACTCTTATCTGGAATAGGATTTATCATTTGTGAATAGGTCATTCTATAACTTTGTACAGTGAAGCATGGCTCGGCAAACATATGGGCATTGTGTCCACAAGAAATAAGTGCAGCAGCAGCATGAGCACAAGGTAAACCATACAGCTGCCATCGGCGACAAGAGCACTCACGACTTCGTATATCTACAATATTGGTCCTTTCAGTTGACACAATTTCAAACTCAACTTCATTTGCCCGGAGTACTTGATAGCAATGAGCATCAGCAATAGCCTCTGAAATCCGCTTCTCAGCAGATGGTACAAGAATTGAAGCCCACCCCATGCCCATATCGCGTCGATCATTAAACCAAGATGTCATCTGCTGGCGGATGTATTCCATCATCTGCGCTATGGGGAGCTCATGACATTCAAGGGCCCAGTTATACAACAATTCTGTTACTCCAAGTGTGAAATGGCCATATCGAACGCCACCAAAGTATGCGACGGCCCAAAGATAGGGAGGAAATTGTTGAAACCATGATATGACATCTTGAGAAATCTCTATCATCTCATTAATCTTGCTTTCAAATTCAGCAGCTGTGAGTGCATAAACAGCATTCCAAAATATGTTCACTAACTTTGTGTTTTTAAATGTATCGCGAAAATTCTCGCTAACATAACGCAGACAGAAACCATGTGAAGCACTTGGGAAGTGTGTTTCTACGGCCTCCACCATGCCTCTTTGCCTTTCAGATAGTATTGTAAGTCTAGGCATGTTGTCAGTGTTTACTCCTAGAAGTTTTCGTAATTCTGACATGAACCACATCCAGTTCTCTTCACTTTCAGTATCAACAACAGCAATAGCCAAAGGAAACAAAGCATCATCAGCATCAACAGCTGCAGCACAAAGTAATGTACCTAGGTATTTTCCTTTGAGATGTGCTCTGTCAAGCTCTAAAAGAGGCCTACAAGCATTTATAAACCCATAAATTGATGCACGGTAAGAAATAAACAGGCGTTGAAAACAATTTTCTTGTCCAGTGGCAACAACAGATGCAATGCTACCAGGGTTCGTTTTCCTTATTTGCTCACAGTATGCAGGGAGAAGACGGTAACCTTCTTCAAACGTTCCATGAAGTGCAGCCATGCTCCGTTCTTTCCCTCGCCAAGCTTGCATGTATGAAACAGCAACTCCATGCTGATCACGAATATCTTGCAGTATTTCCCTTGGTTTGTATTGTGGATTATCTCGAATGCGTGATTCTACAGATCTTGCAACCCAACCTACTGAAGCCTGCTGATGATGAAGGTTGCGAACTCCCTCACAAGTATGATCTCCCTGTAGGGTTCTTATCGTAAAAGTTGGAACACCAGGACATTTTGCTACATGGACACGCCATGGGCACCCTTCTTTGGAGCATTTTGCTATGAAACGACTGCGATCAGACTTAACAATCCGAAGATCAAAATGCATTGCTATGGCAATGTCTTTCAATGTTCTTCGGCAGGTTTCCACATCTGGAAACTCTTGACCAATGACTAGTGGTTGTTCTGCTATAGTAACAGAAGTATCATCTAAAACTAAAGAATGATTAGCCATATATCAACTAAAACAAGGAACCAGCAATGTCATGTGACTCTAAGGGTCTTCATCATATTCATGGATTATTGAGGGCTGCCAAGGATAGGCATTGAAAAATGCCACCATATTAAACCTCCCCTCAATAACGGGATCTGCAAGTCATAAAAGAAAAGGAATGGTTAAATTCTATAAATAGTTCAGAACCGAAAACCATTCAAACAACATGGAACGTGGAATTATGATTATCAACAGCCAAGGAACGTAAAAACTTTAAACAAAGTAACTTGACAATGCAGGCTCAATAGTTGGATTATTCAAATGAGAAAATTGATAACAAGTGCAGGGGGCAGAAAAACTCAAAAAAAATAAAAATAAAAAAGAGGACCCGCTAGCAGTCTTAGAATATAAATCTACAAACGTATACACTCAAATAAGAGTTAGTTAGAAGATTTTGGTCAATCTAATTAAAACGGCTATGCTTTTGAATTATGGTATAACCATGAGCAGATCTGTATAATTTAATTCATAGAAAAGATTATACAAATGAAACAAGCTAAATTAGATCTACTTTCTCATCTGTGCAAGCCTACCTTATTTTTATTTTACTTAACGTGCTATTGAAAATGATAAATTTAAGCTGCCAAACAATGTGATTGAAGTTGAGCATTACATGGATGATATAAATGCAGCAGTCTAATGGTTTGAACTTTGAACACAGCCAGAAAGGCTTTTAGCTAAACTTTCTTTAATGCAGGTAAAGAAAGAGTTTTGTCACCGCAACCTTATAAAAGGATAGTTTTTATCCTTGCCAGTTACTATGGAACTTGCTCAACCATTTATCCATAATCTGCGTTTACAGTTACAGCAGGTCTCTATAACTTACAAAACACCATCCAATTGACGATTGTTCATGGGAAAATCCTTAGTTCTGAAGAATAAGACTTTGTATACCATTTCAACCGCATGTATTTGCTTAAACTACCCAAATGGTTGATTGGCCCTTCAAAAAACTCCTGCGGTCGATACCTAAAAACTTGCTACCAGTATTGCACCGCTTCTAATCAATTCTTTATAAAGCAAAAATTGACATCAAAGTAAGGTTTTTTCAAAAAGAAAAAGAACTAAGTGAATCCCAATCAGTCGTCACGGCCATTAAAACGAAGAATACTCTCAACTTTATACTTGGTAGGAGTAACTAACTGCACACATTTTGAACTGAGCTAATCGCAATTTATCCACACATCTCCTCCTCCTCCTCCTTCTCTCACATCAGGATTAAATTTTCAAAAAGAAAACTGGATCACCACTCAAGAGAAAGCAAGCAACACAAAATCTATGTATAACATAATCTATTGATAACATATTTAAGGGATTCATAGTGAAACCTTAAATCATGCAGTTAAATTCACAGAACAAGGACGGCATTGTTCACCTAGGTCAAACTTTTGCATCAAACGAGCATCCAGGGCACCCAACACAACCGTTAACACTCACTTCGGATCCAACAATTCGCAATCTAGAACTTTCAATTTCTAAATCCACAATTTAAATTTTGTAAACTACAACGCTGGAATTTCCCCTAAGCCGAGAGAGAGAACAACATAAACACATTTTGTAAAATTGATTTACTTTTTGTGGTGCATAAACAAAATCGAAACATCCAGAAACTTCTATGGGGAGCCAATTGAGGATATGATGCGGAAGTGAAGAACAAGAGAGTTTCATCGAAAACGTGTGTAATCAAATTTTGGGGTGAAAAAGAGGGGAAAAAAGAGGGTACCTTAGTTAACACCTCTTGTTCTTCGTAGTCGAATGGTTTGCAGTAAATGGTTATGCTACTGTTGTTGTAGCTGGTGCTGTGTTCCTTCTTCTTCTTCTTCTTCTTCTTCAGCTTCCGTTTCTGCAATTTACCGAGATGGTGGACCACAGTAATGCAAACTTCTATTTCTTATTTCTTTTTGTTCCTCTCTGATTTCTTTTCTTTTTTCTTTTAACAAAATCCTTCTGAATAACTTTTTTTTTTGACAATTCTGAATTCTGAATAATTATTCAAATTTGCAAAAATGTTTTTATCTGTATAAGAAGTAAAATTAATAATGACATTTTTTATACCGTCATCTAGTAACAAATTACTACACTGATCTCATTTATAAAAAAAAAAAAAAAAACTTTTAGATTCATTAAATGATCGATGTATCGTTTATCAAACAAAAATAATTTATGTATCTGGTCTATATATATATATATATATATATATATATATATATATATATATATATATATATATATATATATATATAAAAATTTAAACTTAAAAAGTGTTTTTTTCTTTATAAATGAGACCAGAGAGACTATTTGGTAATACTCTCTCTAATATCATTTATAAGGAAAAAAAACATTTTAAAATAAAACATTTTTTCCTTATAAATGCTACGTGTGACTTTTAAAATAAATAATGAAATAAAAACTAAACATTGTAATTTTTAGGCTAAATTATTGTTTTGGTCCTTTATCTTTGGCATTGATTTCGTTTTGGTCCTTTATCTTTTTTTTCTTGTTATGGTCCCTCATGTTTCATTTTTGTGTCAATTTGGTCCTTTTTTGTAATTTTCCATCCATTAACTTAACGGACGCCACGTTGGCAGTTAACTGCTGACGTGGCGTCTTAAGTGTAATGGTTGAGTTGGACTTTATTAAGTGATGTGGCAAGTGAGGGACCAAATTGAAACAAAAACAAAACATAGGGGACCACATTGACAAAAACACAAGAACCTCCATCTTCATCTTCTTCACCCCCATTTGAACCCTAAATCACAGATCTGGAAAATTAACAATAACACCCATCTCCACTTTGCTAAGAACTCACTGAGTCAACTCGCTGATTTTTGAGTTTGTTAGAAAAAGAATTAAATCGCAGTTGCAGGAAAGAAGGTGAAGGGAAAAACACACTTGGCCAAGGAATTCTGAGAGGGGATTGGTTACTGAAATTCCTTTAATCTTCGACATTCATTACGGGAAATTTGTGTGTGTGTGGAAGATGTTGAATATATGTATGATAATCAAAGATTGGTACAACAAGAAATTGGTTTAATCTTCGAAAATCAAAGATGTTGAATATATGTATGATAATCAAAGATGTTGAATATTACGAGAGGGGATTGGTTTCATCAAAAATTTGTTTGTTTCAATTACACGTTTGTTTGTTTTTAGTTATTAATATGTTGAAGCAATTTTGTTAGCACAATTAATCAACACAATTGATTAAGATGGAGATGGGTGTTTTTGTTAATTTTCCAGATCTGTGATTTGGGGTTCAAATGGGGGTGAAGAAGATGAAGATGGAGGTTTTTGTATTTTCGTCAATTTGGTCCCTTATGTTTTGTTTTAGTTTCAATTTGATCCCTCACTTGCCACATCACTTACTAAATTACAACTCAGCCATTACACTTAACATGCCACGTCAGCAGTTAACTGCCAACGTGGCGTCTGTTAAGTTAATGGATAGAAAATTACAAAAAAGGACCAAATTGACACAAAAATGAAATATGAGGGATCAAAACGAGAAAAAAAAAAGATAAAGGACCAAAACGAAACCAAGACCAAAGATAAAGGACCAAAATAGTGATTTAGCCTAATTTTTATAATGTGTCATTTTTAAAATAATTGACATTGTAAAATATTCTAACATTACTGATAGATATATTTGACCTTTTTTTATCAATATCAATACATGCTAATTCAATCCTTACTATAACAATCTGTTAAATAATCGTTTTTTTTTTTACACAAATTGTGTATAACAGTTAACCTCATTGATATGTACTACTTCCTCTAGTCTTTTTTATAAGCAAAAATTGTTCAACAGATGTTGATGTATTTGGTTCAAAATCTGAATCAAATACATCAACCTTCATTGATCAATTTTTGCTTATAAAAGAAACTCGAGGGAGTATCTATTTATTTAATAGTTGTTAAAAAAATCTATTTATTTAATAATAATATCATTTGTTAAATAAATTTGTAATTTTTTTTATGTCAAAACAAGTTTTATAAATTATAACTAATAACAATTTAGATAAATAAAGTATTATAATTAATTATCAAAAGAAGAAAAATTTAATTTGTAATTTTTAAATTTATTTTAGAGTCATTCATTAATCTTTAGGATGTAAATTTACATTTTATAATTGATTTTTTTGCCCTCTCATAATTGATTTATTTTTATTTTTTTGCCCTCACCATAATTGAAGAAGCATAATTGAAGAATGTGAATGATTTTTTTGCTGGACTCAAGATGAGGAAATAATTTACAGTGTGGAAATCTTCTTTTCTTTTTGGCTTAGTTACAGTTTTGGCCCCACTATTTTTACCAATTCATGATTGTAGTCCCCCAATAATTTTTTCGTGAATTTAATCCCTTATTTTCATCAACTCACGATTTCAGTCTCCCAAATAATTTTTTCATGAATTTAGTCCCCATATTTTCCTAATTTGTAAAATCAAAGTCAATTTGGTCAAAATTGGCGCTGAGTTGTAAGTCACTTATCCTACAATAATAATAATAATAATAATTATTATTATTATTATTATATTATTGTTACAAAAATTGTTTTTTCATTATTATATTTAATAAATAAAAATGTCATCTTCTTCTTCATTTGATACTTTCCCTCCCTTAGCGAACACTAATCCCAAACCTAGCATCCTTCCTTCAAAAGCAAACTAATTGGAATTTGTGAACAGTAGGTATAATAACGAGTAGATAGCTTAGTTTCTTAAGTACGTTGTCGTCGATAGTCCTGTCATTGTATGAAAATGTCTTTTTTAGAGATTCAAAACCGACTTCGATAATCAAGAATATCTGACGAAGAAAATTTAAACTCCAAATTCACAATAATATAGTTGCAAATATTTACCTTCTAGAACCAAAACGTATGTTTGGTAGGGGAAGTGGGAGAACTTGAAAAAGATTATTATATATTTTAATATAGATTTAAAATTTTAAAAAATAAAATAAAATAATAACTTGATAGATCACAATATAACAATTTTAATCACACTTTATTTATGTTTAGAGACATTTTATAATTTATTCAATTTAAAATTGAAAAATATGTCATCTCTTCCCAAAAACTCCTCCCAAACGTACCCAAAGAATAGTATTTGCAAACCAAAGATGGATGGAGCCATGGAGGCATTGGTTTTCATAGTTTCACAATTAGTAATCAAGCTCACCTCATGAAATTGGCTTGAAGAGACATTGCAATTGGGTTGGTTTTCTAAGTCAGGCAATTGTAAGGATTAGATGCTTCTTTCGGTTTCCTCTCACAATTGTGCTACTCCTGTATGGAGATTAACACCTCCTAACTAACTAACCACTAACAAACAAAGCGTTTGACTCAATCCAACAGTGTACCTATATATCCCAAAATTAAAAAAGAAAAAAAAAACATATATTAGTGAGAGAAAGGTTACATGCAAGTCAAAATATAACCTTAATTAACCAAAGAAAACGTTGGATGACATCCATGCATGCACTGGAAGACAAATAAAACAACAAATATTTGCAACTGATTTAAACCCAAAAAGTAAAAAACAAAACTGAAATCCACATTTGTCGGAATCCTTATAAAAGGACACCTCATAATGATGTCCACTCAAATGTCCCCTCTTTTCTCTCCGAGACTTGTGAGGGAACCTCAACAGTTTTTCATTCCTCTAAATCATACATGCATGGCTTCCTCTTCCTTTCACCCTTTGCTGTTGATTCCCCTTCCATTCTTATAGCCCCTTGCTTCCCTCCTGCGGGGTCCTTCAATCTCGTTTGAGGGAACCTCCATTCATTATTAATTAACTTTTCTTTTTTCCAATTCTTAATTAAATTATTTTAACTAAACAAAATTTTGTTTTTTTTGTTTTTGTTTTTGTTTTTTATCTTCTTGAATGAAATTTTTTTTTACACCAGAAACATATTTTTGTTTCTAGATCATTAGAAGAATGAGTTGCTTTCCGTGTTTTACCTCTCAGAGGTCTAAGAAAAGCAATAGCAAGAGGGAGCACGGGGCTGCACCACAAGAAAATGTTATAGCAAGAACACCAGGTAAAAAAACAAAAAAGTTGAAAATATTTATTGATTCTTTTGCATTAACTTAATCAAACTATATTATTCATATAATGGAAATAGTATTTGGGATATCTAATCAATTTTTGTTTTGACTTTATTTTGCATGTGACATGCAGATATAAAGAAACAAAGGCCTGATGATCCAAGCCAAGTTGATACCTCAAATATTCAAGCACAAAATTTCACTTTTCGTGAATTAGCAATTGCAACAAAGAATTTTCGCCAAGAGTGCTTAATGGGTGAAGGTGGTTTTGGCAGGGTTTACAAGGGAACAATTCCTGCAACTGGGCAGGTCATAAAGCCTTCAATGCAGCCAGAAAATATTTGAGTTTTTTTACAGGTTTACTCCCTTCGGTCTCTTTTATAAACAAAAGTTGGTTGACAGAAGATGATGTATTTGATCCAAAATTTAGAAATACATCAACTTCTGTTGATCAATTTTTGTCTATAAAAGAGACCGAAGTAATACATGTTTCTGAGTGTGTGTTTTTTGTCCCCCTCTTCAGGTGGTAGCAGTAAAGCAACTTGACAGAAATGGAATTCATGGTAGCAAGGAGTTTCTAGTTGAGGTTTTGATGTTGAGTCTCTTAAACCATGAAAACTTGGTCAAACTTACTGGTTATTGTGCTGATGGTGATCAACGTCTTTTGGTGTATGAATTCATGTCAGGGGGATCTTTAGAAAGCCGTCTTCTAGGTATTCACTTTTTCTTTGTACAATTTTTTGATTCAATTTTTGTTGTAAAACTAAAATGAAGCACATTTTTGCATTTGTCACAGAGAGGAAACCTGAGCAACCTCCATTAGATTGGTATAGCAGAATGAAAATAGCATCTAGTACTGCTAAAGGATTGTGGTACTTGCATGACAAGGCAAACCCCTCAGTTATATATAGGGACTTGAAATCGTCAAATATATTGCTTGATAACGATCTTAATGCAAAACTATCTGATTATGGACTTGCTAAACTTGCTGGTAAAGATAAGATGAATATTGTGCCTACAAGAGTTATGGGTACCTATGGTTATAGTGCTCCAGAGTATGTAAGAACAGGTAACCTTACCTTGAAATCAGATGTGTATAGTTTTGGGGTTGTCTTACTCGAGCTCATTACCGGAAGACGAGCCATTGATACCACAAAATCGCACGACGAACAAAATCTTGTTTCATGGGTAAACCATAACAATCTCTTTAATTTGTACATTGTTCTGTCCTTTATACAAGAGTATGCCACCAAATTTTCCCTTTTAAGTTGCACAATTTTTCTCCTACTTCCACCTTTCAACTAAATGAAAATAATTAGTAGTTTCTAATATTACATAACTAGAGTCCTTAACAATTTATCACATCCATGTTATATATTGACAAAACATACGGTATCAATAGGACAAAGTTGACAAAATGTAAAAGATTAATATGCAAATATGTAAATCTTTCGAAACTACTCCATCTGGTTCCATATATAAGAGAAAAGTACAGTTTTGGGTTTAGGTTTATTGAATAACTGATGTATTTGATCTATAATATAGACAAGATACATCAGTTATTCAATGAACTTACAACTGTATTTTTCCCTTATATACGGTACTAGAGGGAGTACTAGTTTTGATTTTATTGGAAAGACGAAGTAAGAGATAGTAATTAAGTTCAAGGAAGAAATGAGGGGTGTAACTTAAGAGATGATTATTAAGATATATAACAATGAAGTATAATATAAACTAATAGTCAACTGTTTGATTCTCTGATATATCTACTTTGATACTTTTGTATACTGAGCAGGCACAACCAATATTTAGAGACCCAAAAAGATATGGAGATATGGCAGATCCACATCTGTATAAAAATTACCCAGAAAAGGATCTGAATCAAGTTGTTGCAATTGCTGCCATGTGCTTACAGGAGGAACCCGCAGCGCGTCCTTTGATGAGTGATGTTGTAACTGCTCTCAGTTTTCTTTCCACATCTCCTCCTCCAGGACAAGAAGTTGTTGCCACCCCTCTTCCACCTGCTGAATCGGCCTCCACAAAGAGCATTGCGGGTGAAGGTGAAAGTGAGGGTGAGAGTGATAATGATAGCCATAGTTCTTCGGATGAAGAGGCTTCTGTTCACGAGGATGATCACATTACATCAGCTGCAACTAGTGCAAAGTACCAAGAAAATGATGATGTCTCAGAAGTTGAATGTGATTATTATGATAATGAAAATCAGCATGATTATAGTCCACAGGATGGTAAAGAAACAAAAGCGTTCTGCTCCAAATCAAGCCGCAAAAGCAGCACTAGGTCATCAAGGAAGGGAACTGCTTCTTCTAGCCGCAGAAGCAGCAGATCCAATTCAGGTTCAGAAAACGGCGGCCACAGGAAAAAACATGGTGACAATGGAAGTTTAACTCAGAAAAGCAGTAAAAAATCTTCTATCAAAGAATTAAACCAGAAGAGCAGTAAAAAATCTTCAGAGAAAGATTTCAGTCAGAAGAGTAGTAAAAAGTCTTCTGGGAGAGTTTTGAGCCATAAGAACAGTAATGACACCGGATTTGAAGATGGAAGTCATTATTCTCATTATAGCAGCAGTGATGAGTCACACGACGGAGATGTTATTTATGACCGTGGTGATAGCAGGCCATCACGTGGAAATGATTCTTCTGTAACTTTTGGATTAACCAGCAGTGAGAGTATTTATGACCGTGGTGATAGCAGGCCATCGCGTGGAAATGATTCTTCTGTAACTTTTGGATTAACCAGCAATGAGAGTGCTCAGTTTGAGGAGGGAAGCAGCCGTCATCTAGATCTGCATCATTTCGATCGACACAGCATGGGGCCATCTGAAGAGGGAAGTTACCATCATTTTCAACATTCCAGCAGCAGAGGATCAGATGAAGAAAGTCATCATTTACGATAATTTTCTACTAATTGCGATTGAGGATGAAATACACTCACTTTGACACAGTTGCTTAGTATATTTCTGTCGAAGTCTTGTTGTTTATACATCTCAGTCTGGTTCAGCGAGACAAGTATAACGTAACCGTATATATTCGGTATCCTCCAAATATAAAACAACTTGAAACTCGAACATCCCTATATGTATACCTTGCTCTCTTTAGTAGGCTTCAGCTATATATTTATGCATTCACCTTTAGTTCAAGAACAACTGTGAAGAGATAACCGTGAATTTCCATATAGGGGATTTGTTGAATTTATTGGAAACAGTGACCCTTACTTGTATTATATAATACTATGGCAATTCTAATGTTATTACTGTTCTCACAAGTTTTGTGTGTCCTATTGATATATGTGTGTGTGTCTGGAAATGATAGAGCAGAGTCAAGAAGTAAGTAGCATGAGATGTGTATCTAAGAACACTAATGCTAAATGTCCCGATAAAAATAATTCTGGAGAGGCACGAGGAAGCTGAATTGCTGTTCTTTTCCAGCTATGTATCAGGTTCTCTCTCTACTATTATTAGCATGGCAAAATCCACTATTATTAGCTTTGTTTTATACTGCTAGTAACTAGTAATGGACACCGACAAGATCTAAAGTCATGAACTAGGCTGGTTGGGTAAACAGTTTAATTAAACACTTATAACATAAGTGTTTAATATAAGAGCAGTGCTTTTTAGAGCGACAGATTTTTTCGTTAAATTTCACGATTATTACCATGGTATCTTCATCAAACTTCTTTCTAAAGGTCCCAAAGTAATACCCATAGAACCCATCGACCCAATTACTACCATGACATGCAGCTTGCCTTTCTTAAACATGAAAACCAAATCCTTTGGTGCTTGTTTGAAAAGTCAACACCAACTTTATGTCTTTCTGCCATGGAGTTATTCTACAACTCATTGTAAAGGTCAGATGCAGTTATTGAGAATATAACAAAACAAAGTGGGGTTGAAATCACTTGTTTCTAGTTAGATGCAGGCTTTCGTGAAAATTCACGAGCACATGCATTCGCTATATTCAGCAATATCCTTATTATAATAAAGGATAAAATAATTTTAAACTACTTTTCTATTGTTTTAAAAAACTATCCGGAAGATCTTAGGGAAATTAGCTAAAAATAATTTAAGAACACGTCAAAAGCTATTTTCATAAACTCACTCAAACCATCTCACTAGTGACATATAAGCGTGTGCTAGATAAATCCAAATAAGACGATTCAAACTGCCCCTAGGTTGTGTTGTGTCCATTTACCAAAATACGAATCCAATGAATTCATGGCATAAACAAAATTACGGGTTAAGTTTTGTGGTATTTGCCCATAACTTGGAGCTAGACAATGCATACACAGAACAGAACAACGCAATTTTGAATTTCCAAAAATAAGATGAAAAAAGATTTCAATATTTTGAGAGATTCTTGGTAGATTTACCACTTAAATAAAACACTCCACTAAAAAACAATGCTGAAATGCCGATTCAAAAAAGCAGTAAATACTGACCTACAAGCGCAAGATTGGAGAGCAAGAGAGCTTGATTTCTGCAATTCGACTGTTCTGGCGGCAATGACGAGTGATATTATGCGCGCTATGAGAAAAGGAACCAAGAAAACTGTGAGAAAATGCGAAAAACAAGGGATTAGAGTGATACCGACGATTGTGAGAGAAGAGAAAGACCTTTGAAGCAGTAATTTTTGATTCCGGTTGGCGCGGTGGCGGTTGCTAAATCTCGCGGTTGTTTGATGGGAAAAAAGATTAATTTTATTTGACGCTAGAGGAAGGGGTTGAACCTTCGACCTTGTGGTTAACAGCCACACGCTCTAACCAACTGAGCTACTCCAGCTTTTTATTTTAATAACTTTTTTTATAAAATCATTTGAAATTCGTTTAACTTTGAAAGAATTTAGTCCGTGGGGAGGACTGAAATTTGAAAATGCTGGAAAATAATTAACATACAAATACAACTAGAACGTAAAATTGTGCGATGTACAAGACGTGGTTATTAGGAGTTGTGTAAAAAATGTTAAAAATATTATGTATTGCAAAGTTAGTGGTTGATACGAATTGATAATTTACAACCAAACATGGAATAGAATTTTTATGTTAACATGAATATGTTTATATATGATATTGTTCACGACCGAGCCGAGCCTTGATCCAGCACGCGGCATCCCAAGACAGAGCGCCGGGGGACTAAGATCTTGGAGCGCCTCTCATGCTCGGCCCAGTCTATAGCGATCGGTCCCGATCCTAGCTTTAGGCATCTTCCACATGTAAATCGCTTTATTATGTGAACGAACTTTAATTATGTAGCGGTTATCAATTATTAACCATGAATGCACAGTAGCACTATATATCTCGCCTAGAGAGGCCAATGAAGGGGTGGAACAATTTATCTATCTACGCGAGACTATCCATTGTGTTCTTGATAATTCTCATAGAAATTGTTGAGAACATTGGCGCCACCAAGTGGGGCGCAGTAAAACTTTTCCTACGTCCCACAACTAAATTCTAAAGCGATTCACTTTGTCACTAGCATAATGGTGACTACGAGAAATTTGAATAATGGCGGCGCTTCTATGCAGGGATCGAGATCCTGAGGATCGTTGCCGCGGTACATTGCTCAAACACCGCAAGCCCGAAACGCAGATCAAGCCCGTCGAAAATGAAGAGCAAGCTATCGTGCGGGTGCTCTGGAAGCGAGGAAGTGCGGTGCAAGCTCAACTCACCGAAATGAGACACTTCGCCCGGTGATCGATGCTACTAGAACACCTGCGGGCGTTTGACCTTTTTCACCGCTATCCAAGCCGCCCAACTCCCAGCGCTTGAGGAGCCATCCATTGCCACATCACGATGGTACGGGAGACCTCTTAGTCATGTCGATGCGTTCCAAACGCGAGATGATGATCGATGGAGGAACCGCGCCATTAGTTGCAAAATGTTCGCGGGACTTTAGCCGACGTAGCCTTAAAATGGTTCGAGGGCTACCTAACGCTCTATAGCGAAGTTTGAAGATTTAGCTTGATCGTTTCATACAACAATTCTCGGCAAATAAGAAGAAGCGAATGTTGGTGAGGATATGTTCGACGTGTCGCCAAGAGCCGGGAGTCTCGAAGGCCTACCTAGAACGCTTCAACAAGTCAACGGTTTTAGTGGATGATCCTGATGAGAGATTTTTGTGAAAGCCTTTATGAAGGTATTCGCAACGGAACCTTCAGTGAAGCCCTATCCTTATGGAAACCGCGGACCATGGATGAGATTAGAGTCCGAAGCGAGAAAAACACATTGACGCAGATGACATTGCCTCGGAAAAGGATGAAAAGGACATGCAAGCACCACCAAGACGCGTGGTCTCACCGAGACGTTCCCACCTTGCGTCAAGCGCCACCCTATGGCCGTGCGCGCGAGGGCGCACATGCAAAGTCAAAGGCGGCGACGCACTCGTCCTCCAAATCTGGTAGCCGGCCTTCACACCTCTGAAGGCGAGGCCGTCGGTGATTTTGGACGAAGGACTTCATGATGGATCGACACGCCGCCGTCACCTTTCGTCGGTGTAATGGGTAAGAGTGAGTGGTCTTATTGCGGTACCATCGGACGGAGGACATGACACGGACAATTCTTTGGACCTCGAAGCGGCAAATTGAAGCGAATTATTCAGTAGCGGTCAACTCAAGTATGTGTCAGCGGTGAAGAAGGAAGCGAAGGCACCAGCCCTCCAATGCCGGCTCGCCAAAGAATCGAACGCATACAAGCCAAGCGGCGAGAAAGAAGCAAGCGCGCGAGCACGAAAAACGGCCGAAAAGGGGAAGAGTCAACACGATATCCGGGATTTTTACGGAGGGGAGCCACGTCCTCATCCCGAAGAAGATATGCTAGATCTATTCTATCGGTTTCCTCTGCGGAAACCACTTATCTTTGTGGATCGATGCGGAATACCCGCAATTTCTTTTGATCTGCGCGAGATTTGAAGGCGTGCGGCCTCACTCGACGATCCAATTGTAATTTCCGTCACTACCGGTGGTTATTCAATAGCTCGCATCTTGGTAGATGGAGGCGGCTCGACCAAGCGTTATGTATTGGCGTGCTTGAAGGTTTAAATTTGCCGGTGGAGGCACTTAAGAGCTATCCTGGAACTTTGGTGGGATTTTCTGGTGAGCAGGTTGAGGTCCGCGGCTACATGGACCTGAGAACAACTTTTGGTGAAGGAGAATCAGCAAAAACTGTAACTCTGAGATACATGATAGTTGATCTGATTCATCATACAATATAATAGTGGGAAGGCCGACACTTAACGCTTTGATGGCGGTAGTATCATATCCCCATCTATGCATGAAGTATCCCTCCCCAATGGCAAGATCGGTGTGGTAAGGGCGATCAAATTATTGCAAGAAAATGTTACGCAGAGAGCGAAGGTAAAGACGGTTCGAGAGAAAGGTCAGGCGAGGAGTTAGCTCAATGCAGATTTCTGAGACTAGACACCGCGGTGTATGACCCGTGAAAAGAGGAGCAAAGGTTAAAGCGGTGGATACCACGAAAGAAGTAGTGATAGGGCCGACTCGGCATCGATCGAAAAACAAGGATCGGCAGCCTTAGCCTAACTCCCGAGTGGAGGATCAACCGATTAAATTTCTCTCCATCACACCACGTATTTGCGTGGTCACCTCGAGACATGCGGTATTGATCCTAACTTCATCTCATCATCGGTTATCATTAAACCCATCTGCGGCACACTGTAGCCCGGAGAAAGAGGAAGCAAGCGGTGAAAAATCTGAAGCTATACGGGAGGAAACAAAGAAGCTAGTAGAAGCACAATTCATAAAGGAGGTCGAGTATCCAACATGGTTGTGACCCCCGTGATGGTGAAGAAGTCCAACGGAAAGTGGCGAATGTGTGTGGACTACACGGATCTCAACAAAGCATGTCCCAAAGACCCTTACCCTTTGCCGAGTATTGATGGTTTGGTAGACGCGGAGCCTCGGCTATAAGCTCCCGAGCTTCATGGATGCATACTCGGTTACAACCAAATCAAGATGAGTCCAGAGGATGAAGAGAAGACAGCGCGTTCATGGTAGCGGTGTACAACTATTGTTCTGCGCGTAATGCCTTTTGATGAAAAATGCAAGTGTGCTACATATCGGTAGCTTAATGGACCGAGTCTTTGAGGCGTAAATTGGGAAATCCATTGAAGTATACGTGGATGATATGGTGGTCAAGTCGACAACCGAGGAGTCTCACGACAAATCTCCAAAAACTTTTCTACTACTAGAAAGGCATGAGTTGCGTTTAAACCACGACAAGTGTTCTTTCGAGTCCAAGCGGGAGAATTCCTAGGTTATGTGTTGACTCACGAGAGGAATAGAGGCTAACTTCGGCAAAGTCTTGAGCCATCGAGAAGCCCAAGCCCAACAAATGCAAAAGAGGTCCAGATTTTAGCAGCAGGCGAGAATAGTGGCACTCTCGAGATTCCTCGGTCAAGCGGTGACAAAATACGCCCTATGTTCCAATCTGTAAGAAAGAACGCCCGATTCAATGGTCGGCAGTGCGAAGAAGCCTTGGAGGTGATAAAGGCATACTTAGCCGCGCCACCAATCTTAACCCCTACACACGTGGGTGTTTTATTGTTGTATTTATGCATTCTGAGCACGCGCGAAAGTGCAATCCTAGTTGAAGAAAGAGCTAAAGAGCAATACCCCATTTACTATGTCACCGAATGTGGAGAGGTCTGAACAACGGTACGAGAAGATTGAAAAGGTAGCCTCTGCGCATCACTTTGGCGCCGAAGCTTCTGGGCGATGCTTCATGAGCCATTCAAGAATTGTCAAAAGCAGATTTGCCCATTCGCCAAATACTTTCCAAGCCGGATATTCTTTGGAAGAATGGTGGCATGGCGGTCGAATTATCTCGAATATGATATCAAGTATCGACCAGAGGGGCAATCAAAGCGCGAGCTTTAGCGAGACTTTATGGTGGAAATAGCGGGGATCGGTAAGACGGACGGACCCATTCCGAATATCGCGGACTTTATCGGTGGGCGGATCGTCCCAACTTGAAGCGGCGGAGCCGGGGGGTCACGTTGGAGGACGACAACGTACTCATAGAGCAATCGCCGGTTTGGTTTCAAGGCGCAACAATCAAGCGAGAATATGAAGCGTTAATTGCGGTATGAACTTGGCGATGAACATCGGAGTGAAGCATCTCAAAGTTCGTAGCGACTCCCTTCTGGTCACCGGCCAAGTCACAGGAGCATTCAGTACCAAAGACGAGCTACTCGCCAAATATTTGTCTAAGGGTGAAGAGCTGAATGTGCCGGATGATGAGAAAAAAAAGCTGGTGAAAGCGGCTACTAACTACACAATAATCGAAACCGAGCTATACAAGAGAGGTTTCTCCATGCCGCTCCTCAAATGTGTCACAAACAACAAAGCACAAGAAATACTCAAGGAGGTGCATGAAGGAGTGTGCAGTAGCCATGTCGGAGGTCAGGCTTTGGCTTCGAAAATAGTACGTGCAGGATACTACTGGCCCACAATGAAGAAAGACGCGGTTGACTATGTCCGCCGATGTCACAAATGTCAAATGCACGCGAAAGTTCCAAAAGCTCCACCGACCAACTTGCAATCAGTTTCTTCGGCTTGGCCGTTCGCTGTATGGGGTATTGACATCCTCGGCCCATTTCCACCTGCGCCGGGCCAGATAAAATTTCTGTTGGTTGCTGTCGATTATTTTACGAAATGGATAGAGGCAGAGCCAGTGGCGACCATATCAGCAGAAAGGGTGAAAAAATTCTACTGGAAGAGAATAATATGCCGGTTTGGAATTCCTGCAACCATAGTAACTGACAACGGAACACAATTTGCCTCAGATTCGGTTGCCGAGCTCTGCAAAACATGGAATATCTACCAAGCTTTTACCTCGGTAGAACACCCACAAACTAATGGGCGGTAGCGAGCGGCGAAACAAGGTATCTTGGTGGTTTGAAGAAGAGGTTAGAAGATTCCAAGGAAATCGGGCGAAGAATTGCCATTGGTGCTATGGTCTTACAATACTACACCACAATCTTCAACAGCGAACCCTTTTCGTTTGGCGTCGGGGAGTGATGCACTCATCCTGTGGAAATATTGGAGCCTAGCCCGAAGAAGAATACTAACCACCACGATGCAGGACCCAACAACGCTTCGGGTCAATTTAGACTTGCTCGAAGAAGCCCGAGAAATGGCAAAGGTCAAGGAAGAAGCGGCCAAACAAAGAGCGACCAAAAAGGTATAACTCCAAAGTGAAGAAAAGAACATTCAAAGAAGGTGATCTAGTCTTGCGCCAACAACAAGTAGTAGGGTGGGCGGGCAAGTTATCCCCGATTGGGAGGGTCCATTCGAATCAAAGCCGTGGTCGGCCAAGGTGCATTCAAGCCGAAAAACTCAACGGGGAAATATCCGAGGTCATGGAACGCTACCAACCTTCGGTTCTATTATAGTGAAGATGAAAGAACCTTCGCCTTCCCAACAGGTAGAGGATGAAAAACCGATTCTCTTTTTTCGTATCAATAAATGTATTTTTGTAGGAAGCTTATAGCTCCCCGGATGTCTTGTTACTTAATGAATAAAGAGAATCGAAGATTACACATACGTTTGAAATGCCAAACTTATTTGCAATAAAACTTATACAAGCAATACGTGAATGCGTCTCAAAAACAAAGTCCCGAAACAGCAAGGGCCCGGAGTAGTTGGCTCGATGTTGACCCCGCACCAGAAGATAAAAGGACCTACCAAGTTTGGTCCGGATCGACGAGTTCGCGAACCCTTGGAGGCACTTCACATGACCATGAAGCGATTAATGAACAGCTTAGCCGCGGAGACATGCGAAGAAACCTGCTTTGTATAGCAACACACCGACCATGACTCATTGAAAAGCAAGTTAAGGGATCGCGTTTGCTTAAGAAATCAACAAGTTTCTGGCAAAGAGGACCAAAAACAAGACCGCAGTAGATGTGAAAGCATCCCGCGGCACAAACCGGACGACCTTTCACGAAACCTTTTCCTCGCGTAATAGAGGAAGAGAAGCATAAACCCAGCGATGCAAGTCGTGTGGAAGAAAAATAAAGCCGAGGAACATGATAAAAATAAGCCATCTTTGAAAGCACAAGGCATGAACATATATCAAGCCGACATGCTTCACAATACAAAGTAACAGTCCATTAAACAAAGTTACGAAGTGCTCCAGAGTTATCAAAATAGGAAGCAGAAGGTAAAATACCAAAATACAAAGTGTCAAAATATTCATCAAAATATTCAAATTACAAACTGCAGGTCATCAAAAGTTCAGATGAAAACAAATTAAGTATGAGGACCCGCGGAATGAGTCTTCTCGAGTCATCGGCCACCTCCCCTGCACATCGCGCCAAAGTCCCGTCTCCCGATTCTCATTGGCGAGTCCCAACCGGCGACAAATCTGCTCAACACTTGGTCTAACCCATCCAAGGTCCAAGAGGTAGTGTTGTTCCTTCGCAACAACGGCACGCGCGGCGAGGTTTGATTATCAAGAATGGGAGCCGGGCTTTGACCATTGACCACCACATTATCGAGGATCAAACACCGGGGTCCAAGCGGGGAAATGCACTCGCGCTTGGTCGAGCTAAATAGAACCCTCGGTCAAACTCGCCACCACACAGGAAGCATAGTCGGCAGCTTCCTTCTTGGTTCTTTCCAGATCGTTGTAAGCTGTGGTCAGTTTCTCCTTATAACCAGACAACTCCTGCTCTTTGATCATTGCGTCCTTCTTCAAACGCTCGTTAGCTTCCGAAACAAGTTCGTAATCTTCAAATCATTACTTTCTTGTCTTCGTACATACTTCTTCAAATCTTCTTCCAAAGACTTCTTCTCTTGTTGGCAAGTACTCGGCTCTGCTCCATAGCGTTCGATCGGTCGCCTCGACTACTTCCTTCGCCGCATTCCCGTAAGCACTCTCAAAGTGATGGGCAAGCATGGAGGTCCAAAGACTGTAAGATTTGATTGCCACCAAACTTTGTCGAGGCCCCATTTTCTGCACCCGCTCCACATCACCAGGAATAGAAATCTGATTCAAGGCTTTTGTCGTGGATACCGCACATCCCAGGCAGTCTTCATAGAACCACTAGCCGTCCCATCCTTTACCTTCTTTACATCTAAGATCTTCCGCCAAGAGGCATCCTCCATGTCCTTTGCGTCGGCAGGCATATTAGACTCAAACGATTTGGACTTGCCTCGGGCGAAGTGGGAGAAGCCGGGGTTCGGTACAAGTCTCGGTTTTTAAGAGGAGGAAGTTGGGCGGCACTGCTGAGAACTTGATCTCCTTTTTCTTTCTCAAGAATGCATCCTTGCTAGGAGTTTTTTTAGCACCAAAGATCGGTGGTATCTTGCTCAAGCTTGTGTAGTAGTATAATTTTCGCAATTATAGTGCAAGTATACACATCGTACAAGTAATAAAGTGGAGTTAAGTAAGAGATCGTTCCCACGAGGATTGGTTGTATTTTCAAAGTTCAAGATCAAAACACAAGAGAATCAAGTAACAAATCGGCAATAAGAGTTGATGGTAAAGCTAAAGATGTAATTAAAACAAGGAAATTAAAGTTGGTTGTGAAAAAGGATGAGAAATGAGTTGAGTTGTTGTATGCAAATAAATCCTTCCTAGTCGGGCGTCATAACGCTCTAGACGTTATGACGTTCAAATGCTAATCGTGTGAACGTGGCCACGTCCAACGCATTTGTTGCAAAAGAGCTATGCTTTTCAAAGATAAAACGTCGAGTTTCAAGTACAAGAAATCCTATGTCTAGGTTCTAAATAGGCCCACTCCTGTATTTTAAGTACCCACAAAGAATGTTCCATGAACTATTATCCATTCTATGTCTAGACTTAGATAAAGATGCCTAAATGTCTTTAGTGCATTGTTCATTCATGTAAATCTTTGATTTCTTTTCATAGACCATGTGCTGTACTCTATGAATCTACCTATTTTAAGAGGCCAACCTCAAAACAAGTTTGGAAATATTATTGCACAAAGATTTAAAGCGCAAACGTAAACACTTCATGACATTAACTAGAAATTCATTAAAAAGCAAAACAACAACTCAACTACAAGATGTTTAGCTCATGCTTTGAGCATCTTTACGAATGAAGTGGATTTAGAATCCAAATACCATACATTACGAGAAAGGAACTAAGTGCACAAGATGCAACTAAGTAGCTCTTAAGCATGTCTGTTGTATAGACGTTACAACGTCCGAGCCTTACACTCTTCGCAGAAAATAAACTAAGTTCGAAGTCCATTTCCGGATCTTCTTTACAAAACAAATTCTCGAGTTTAATGGTGGAGATGGTGAAGGGATGGAGACGAAGTGATTACTCAAGTTGGTGGAAGAGATGATGATCGTGAGTGAGGTTGGTGATGCCTCGAGAGAGTCTTTGAACCTTCATTAAATAGCCACCTTGCTTACATGTGCCGATGTCACTTGCTCACCTACCACCTTTGCTTTCTGTCTTTTCGACGACACTTTGTTCATCGCTCACGATTGCTTACGCGTGTCACCATATGGGGAAAACGAAGATCTTCGACTTTTATATCTTTGACTATCATTGCTCGGTAGCCAAAATTAAGATCCTTCGCTCTTGCTCTGTTTGCTCTATTGTAGGCGTGGTGAGGGCGTGGTAACGTTCAAGATCGAATTTCTGCACATGCACAAAAAGCATCAAAATGCTCTCAAGGGCACCAATTGGTGCCTAAATGCACTGATTTATCTTTATAACTCTTATTCACCTAAAACTCGAAAATCATTATAAAACTAATTAATTAAACCTTGTATTGCTCAAGAACTTGCGTGATTTATTCGTGAGTGAGTATAAATAACTCATATAAATACGAGTTATCACACCCCAAACTTAAATCATTGCTTGTCCTCAAGCAATCAAGACAACAAAACAACTAAGAATATGCAATCAACTACACTAGCGAGTTACGTGTTTACTCGGCCAAAGAGTCAAAATTCATTCTCAATGGGCTATTTCTTCACATACTCACATACCAATGCATAATTAAATTCCAGATTCATTAAAGCTCAAAGTGAGTGTGTGACCTCTGTATTAATTCTTCCTCTAGTTAGTTCGAAACTACCTTAGCTAATGAGAGAGTGGTTCCCAAATGGTGACAAAGAAAATATTTTTCAAAACAAAGAATAGGCTAACATTTTCACATAAGAAATGGGGATTCATTTAAAGCATGACAAATGGTCTTAATTGGGTGCTAGGACTAGGTTAGTGCTACTAATTTATTGACTCACACACAAAAAGGACTGTAACCCCCTCATTACTGAGCAACTCCTCTTTATTTTGCTCCATTTTTGGAGTTCTTCTTTTTTTTTTTTTTTTTTTTTTTTTTTTTTTTTTTTTTGGAGTGCTCGGCATTTGTTTGAGGGTATTAGAGGAACACATGTGGATTTTCCACTTATTTGTATCAATGCACTCTTTTTGGTGTTTTTGGGAATAGACGTTACAACGTTTATGGGTGGACGTTGCAACGTCTGAATACAATACACAACACACACGGCAGACGTTATAACGTTACGGGTAGACGTTACAACGTTGCACTCACACTACACCTGCACTTAACCATCCTATAGTCTTTGCACCCAGCCTTAGTACGACTTGATTTACCCCCAAACTTAGCTTCTACTGCTATTCTAGGTTTTTAATCAAGTTTTATTTTCACCAAAGTTCACCAAAACTAGCTTCAAAGACAAGATGTTCCACTAGCTAACTAGATTCTCTCTTAAAAACAGAGTTTGTGTAGGAGCAACAATCAATTCTTTACATCTAATCATGCATAGGTTACTCACACACACACATTTTCATTAACCTTAGCCCAAAGAGAATTATTTTCATGCTTGACAGAGTAAGAACAGAGACTACTTTTGTATTTCATTTCATGTACAGAGCTTAAAACATTGAGATTTTCCCCCCCCACACTTAAAGTTGAGCAGTGTCCTCACTGCTCAAAAGCAAACAGCAAAGTTTTTTTTTTAGAAGGGGGATTCTCATTCATGACATTGAAATTAAAAATTACTAAACTACACTACGCTTAAAACTAGAAAAATAAAACTAAAACTACTATTTGGATTAATAGGGACTTACTTGTTTGCAGCACCAGACCTAAGCCTTCCGCTTTGTCCGCAGTGGATACTCTACTGACTTTCACCTTTCTTCTTTTCCTTCTTCTCTTTCTTGACCTTCACTCCTCCTCCTTCATGGTGGTTGTTGTTGTTGTTTCAAATTGATTCTTTCTCTTTTGTACTTGCTCCAATACTTCCACCAAAGCAGCGATTGATGCTTGTGATCCTTTTCTTGGCCTCCTCCCACATTCTCATAGCTAGATCAGCGGGGTTAACTTGCATTGGTTCACCGGGATCACCGGGCTTTTCCACCTCTCGGTTCTTTAGGCGTCGCCACGCCGATGATGATACTCGCCCCAAAGAATCGTTCCTCGAGCTTGTTTCAACAGTGCTCTGCCAAACTTCCGAGTGGCCTCCTCCATTGCTTCTTTGTCTAACTTTCTCCATGGCACTTCTTTCATTAGTGACTTGCATTTACGCAAGTTTGGTCATGCGACCTCTTTTTCACAGACGTTACGGCGTCTGCGGGCAGCAATTCTTCAAAGAATAGCGGAAGTGGCTTCTCGGATACACTAGTGGCTACTTAATGCGGACTAGTAGCGATGTGAGTTTCCTGCGGCACCTTGAGTTTTCTCTTTCTTCGGTAGCTTTGGCCTTAAGGTTGATGAGGCTGCAATTTCTTCTTTCTCTCCACTCCGCTCGAGCTTGTTTTGACTCAAGACTAGTTCTTGCCTTTTCTTCCTACCAAATGGGTTGTATGCCGGTCTGATTTTGACTCTGGTCTTTTTGGGTGGGGAAATGGGTTGGGATTCTGGGATTGTTGGTTCAGACGTTGCCACGTCTGTTTTCTGGGGTGAAGGTTGTTTTTGAGGTTCAGGTTGGGGTGGGGGTGGTTGTGGAATGGTTTGGTCCTCAGCTTTGGATTGTGGGGTCTTTGGTGTGTTTTGGTCATGGGTGGAGGTTTCTTTTGGTGATGGTGGTGGTTGTGTGGCTTGTGGGGATGATGGTTTGGGGCTAACTTCTTTGGATTTTGTTGGGGTTGGCTCTTTGTTTGTCTGATTGGTTGGAGACTCACTTACAGTCTTTTCACTAGAGCTCCCTTTTTCCTCAGGGCTCTCCTCCTCTTCTTCTTCACTAATTGCCTCCATACTTGCTTTCTTTGTTTCCTCTCGCATCAAAATCGAAATATCATCCAATTCATCGAGTTAAAATCTTCCTCACTACTTACCTTCTTTTGTCTCTTTGCTGGGCTCTGCTTCTTTGGTGGGCTTCTTGCTCTCTTTGCCCTTTCCTTCTTGATAGCTCTTCTTTGGATTGTGGATAGGGGCACTTCATCGTCATCTTCTTCCTGCATCCATTCAGGCAACACAGGCTCTGCAATTGCTTTCTTCCCCTTAGACACCTGGGCAAACACCTTCTTTTGCCATTCAAATTGCTCTTTGATAAACTTGGCGAGGAATTGTTTTTCCTCCGGACGTTGCAACGTCGAGCATCAACAGAACTTGCGGCACTGCGCATCTTCACTCTAGGCTGAAATTTTGTTGAGAAGGGGCCTTGAGGTTGCTCCCTAAGCTCAAGCTTCTATCTCCACCCCGCTCCATGCATAAGTCGGTTATCAAACAAGGGGAAGTATAAATAGCCGCCCTTCCTGTTCTTCCATTTGTTAAGCTCACGGTTGATTAGCTTCCCCACCTCCACTTTGTCTCTTGACATGATTGCATCAATCACAATCATTCTCTCCTTGTCAATCCGGGATGTGTGAGAGGTAGGAATCGACAATGCCTTATGAAATGGAACCAAGTGTTGGCTTCATCACACGGTATTTCTTCATTATCTTGAATTCGCTCCCATGCTCGCCTCTTCTTTCCCGCACGAAGACCTTCTACACATATCCTTTCTTTAATGGCATCCATTTCACCCAACCCATAACTCTTACGCTTGGTCTCTACTGCGCTTGCCATAGTATCCTAACCCAAAATAGTCATTAATGACCCTTACCCCAAATTTGACTTCCTCTCCTCGCACCTTGCGACGATAGATGGCTCTCCTTCAGCCTCTCAACGATCCCCTTGTAGAAATCATGGACCAGAGTAGCTATGTATTCTTTTCTATGCACAACAAATTTCTGTCAACCTAACGCTGCGACGGTTGCGAGAAAATTAGGATTGGGGCTTTCTAAACTGAAACCCCTTTCAGGAAGCAGGGCTTTCTTTTTGGATGGGTTGGGTGTTTCAGGAATGGGGGCTGAGGATGAACTCAGGTCAGCATGCTTGCCTTTCCCAGAGGATTTGGTGGCTGATTGCTTCACTTTGGTCATGGTGTTTGCGCAGAAAATTGCTTGGAAGGTAATGGGAATTTCTCGAAATTTAGGTTTTCCGAGGAAGAGAGGAAGATTTTGGTTCAGAGAGAGGATTAGAAATAAGTTGCAGGAGGTGGAATGATGGTGAATGGTGAGATTTTTATGGGGAAATGGTTATGGGGAGTTGAGAAATGGAAGAGTGAAGTAATGGAGAAAGTAACCGTTGATTAGACATGTTAAGTGAGGGGGGTGACGTCGTGGTCAGTTACCACGTTCGTTTTGCAGAGGGAAATCATTTCTGCCACGTCATCACTTACGCCCTTGACTTAATTTAAATTTTTGCCTTCGATCGCCCGCACGCGCCCACGTCCGTAATTACTGAGACGTTACAACGTCTGCCATTTTTCACTTTTCTTTCAACTCTTTATTCCTGCAAAACAAAAATTAAAAAGACACAAAAATTGTTAATTTAAAAATCATTGGGTTGCCTCCCAAGAGCGCTTGCTTTAAGAGTCTTCAGCCAGACTATTGTTTCTTTTATTCAAGAATTGTTGAAGGACATTTGGATCTTGTCCCTTTCCACATGCTCTCCATGGTATTGTTTCACACGTTGGCCATTAACTTTGAACATGGTGTTAGTCTTTTCATCAAATAAATCCACAAAGACCATGAGGATAGATCTTCATTAATCTGAATGGACCTGACCACCTTGACTTCAATTTTCCTGGAAACAACTTAAGTCTTGAATTGAATAGCAACACCTGCTGTCCTTCTGTTAGCTCTCTCCTTTGGATTCTCTGATCATGCCACTTCTTGGTCTTTTCTTTATACATTGCTGAGCTTTCATAGGCATGGTGTCTAAATTCTTCTAGCTCAGTCAATTGTAACAATCTTGCTTCACCAGCCTTTGCATGATCTAGATTCAATTGTTTTATTGCCCAATAAGCCTTGTGTTGGAGCTCAATTGGCAGGTGGCAAGCTTTACCATAAACTAGCTTGTAAGGAGACATACCCAATGGTGTTTTGTATGCTGTTCTATAGGCCCAAAGTGCATCATCTAGGTGTAATGACCACTCTTTTCTGTTGGGACCAACCATCTTTTCAAGTATTCTTTTGATCTCCCTGTTGGATATTTCTGCCTGGCCACTGGTTTGGGGGTGATAAGCTGTAGCAATTCTGTGTTTCACTCCATACTTAGCCAGGAGGTTCTCAATTAACTTATTGCAGAAATGAGAGCCTTCATCACTGATTATGGCTCTTGGAGTACCAAACCTTGTGAATATGTTCTTTTTCGTGAACTTGCTAATCGATTTAGCTTCATTGTTTGGTAGTGCCACTGCTTGAACCCACTTTGATACGTAATCCACAATTACGTAATGTATAAATTCCCATGGGACATAGGAAATGGTCCCATGAAATCCATTCCCGGACATCAAACAATTCAACTTCCGTAATGTTTGTGAGAGGCATCTCCCGCTTGCTTGATATATTCCTGTTCTTTGCACCGTCACATCTCCTAACCGGTTCATGCGCATCTCTCGAATAATGTTGGCGATATAGCTTTGATTGTAGGACCTTTGCAAATGTATCCCCGGTACCTCCAAAATGTCCACCATAAGGTCTTTGAATGACATTGTTGTAGCACATGGAGTTGTTCTTCCTCACCTAAACACCTTCTTAGTAATTGATCCGGGCACATTTTGTACAAGTATGGCTCATCCCGAAATATTGCTTTGTAGTGTGGAAGAATCTCTTCTTTTGTTGGTGGTTGAATCCTACAGCACAATCTTGCTAACAAGGAAGTTAACTATGTCGAAGATACCATGGTGTAGTAGTATCGACGTTATGACGTTTGGCGAGAGTGTCATAGACGTGGCCACGTCTTCAACTACCGAGGCTACCACCAATAGTCTCTCATCGTGAATTTTTCTTTTATCTCTTCTTCTTCATGTACTGCATCAACATTCTCAAGCCTAGAAAGATGATCGTGACTTGGTTCTCCACCCCCTTTTTGTCACTTGGATTTCCGTGTCAAATTCTTGGAGGAGGAGAACCCATCTAATAAGCCTTGGCTTTGCATCTTTTAGAAATTAAGTACTTAATGGTCGAGTGATCAAGAAAAAAACAATAACTTTTGCACCAACTAAGTATGATCTAAATTTATCAAATGCAAACACAACAATACCAAGAGTTCTTTCTCGATCACAATATAATTTAATTGGGCATCATCTAAGGTTTCTTGGCATAATAGATAGAATGAAAAATTTTTCCATACCTTTGCCCCAACACACGGCTCCTACAAAGATAATCACTTGCATCACACATTAACTCAAATGGTTTGGACCAATGCGGAGTGACTATTACAGAGCGATCACCAAGCGCATCTTGATTTGTTGAAAGCTTCATGACATTGCTCATCAAAGTTGAAGACGTGGTCACGTTGCAACAACAGAGACACAAAGGTTTTGAAATTTTTGAGAAATCTTGATGAATCTTCTGTAAAACCCCGCATGTCCTAAGAAACTTCTCGACTCCTTTGATAGTTGTGGGTGGAGGTAGCTTGTCAATAACCTCAATCTTTGCTCTGTCCCACCTCTAACCCTTTCTTTGATATTACGTGTCCCAATACTATTCCTTCTTGTACCATGAAATGGCATTTTTCCCAATTGAGCACTAGGTTGGTCTCTTCACACCTTATCGAACTCCTTCCAAATTATCCAAGCATGCTTTGTATGAATCTCCATAGATCGAGAAATCGTCCATAAAGACTTCCATGGAATTTTCAATGAAATCGAGAAAACAAGGCCATCATGCACCTCACGAAATGTTGCGGGAGCATTACACGACCCCAAATGGCATCCTTCACGAAAGCAAAGGTACCATAGGGGCAAGTGAATGTTGTCTTCTCTTGATCTTCAAAGCTATGGCTATCTCGGTTGTAGCTGAATAACCATCAAGAAACAAAGAAAATCCTTTCTGCCACAAAACGTCTAGCATTTGATCAATGAATGGAAGAGGAAATGATCCTTCTTTGTTGCTTTGTTTAGCTTTACGTAGTCCATGCATATCCTCCATCCTCATTCTCGTCCTTGTTGGAATTAATTCATTTTTATCATTTGTTACCACAAGAAACTCCACCCTTCTTTGGCACACATTGTCTTCGACTTACCGGAGCTATCACTAATAGGGTAGATGATTCCTGCATCCAACCATTTGATGATTTCTTTCTTCACCACCTCCTTCATTATGGGGTTCAATCTCCTCTCGCCTCTTCAATGCTATTCTTGGCATTCTCCTCCAAGACAATTCTGTGCATGCAGTTGTGGGGTGATACCTTTAATGTCCGCCATTTGCCACCCAATTGCCTTTTATGTCTCTTCAGGGTAGTAATGAGATCATCTTCCCGCTCTTGAGTGAGCTTGGAAGAAATGATCACCGGTAGGAATCATGTTCCCTAAAAAGACATACTTCAAATGATCGGGTAACACCTTTAACTCCAAGGTAGGTGGCTCTTTAATGGATGGCACACTCTTCTTCGATTTGAATCCTCTTGCCACTGAGATTCATACCTTTTTGTCCACGACTTTGGTGCGGGGTCTCGGGCGTGGCCACGTCTGCGATGCCGACGCGTTCGACGCCTGAGGAATAACTTCTTCTCGTTAACAACTCTTGTATTTCATTGTTGTCCAAGATCTTTTCTAGATGATCATTATCTTTGTTGAACCGCTTTTGGACCATATGATCAATGGCAACTACATAAGAGCACTCCTGCATGTACTTGGATCCGGATATTTGAGCGCATTGAGGACGTTGAACTTGACTTCTTGGTCATTGACTCTCATGATTAACTCTCCTTTCGCACATCAATGATTGTCCTTCCAGGTTGCTAAGAAAGGTCTCCCAGAATGATGGGAACTTCTTTATCTCGCATCAAAGTCTAAAATAACAAAATCCACTTTGGAAACACAAACTTGTCAACTTTAATCAAAACATCTTCTAATATTCCTTCAGGATAAACCCTACTTTTATCAGCTAAAGTTAAACTTAAAGAAGTAGGTCTAGCAGTTCCTATACCAAGTTTATCATAAATGGACTTGGGCATCAAGTTGATACTTGCTCCCAAGTCACACAAAGCTTTTCCAATGTAAAAATCTCCAATGGAGCATGGTATGAGTGAAACTGCCAGATCCTTGAGTTTTCTAGGAAGCTTATTCTGCATAATTAAACTACATTCTTCAGTTAAGGCAACAGTTTCAAACTCTCCTAGCCTTCTTCTTTTGGTGATGATATCTTTCAAGAACTTGGCATAGTTAGGCATCTGTTGTAAGGCTTCAACCAAAGGGAGGTTGATGTGTAGTTGCTTTAGCATATCCATGAACTTCTTGAATCGCTTGTCTTCATGAGCCTTTTTCAATCTTTGAGGAAATGGTGGAGGAGGATACTCGGGTACAATTCAGGTGCGCTTTTGATTCTGGTTCAAAGTTAGACGTCAGAACGTCTGGGTTGGACATTACAATGTCCGGAGTATCCTTCTCACCACTTGAGCTTGTCTCTTTTCCTTTCTTTTTCTCTCGATATTTCTTTTTGCTTATCCTGCATTTCTTCATTCACGGTATAGGTGGTTCGGATATTCAGTACCACTTCTTAAAGAAATTGCATTTACTGTCCCATTTCCCCATTATTACCATTAGGGGTTGATGATGATGGAGCTTCATTGTGGAAGGAAGAGTTCCATTCTGTCTTTGTGAGAGTGAAAGCTATCTCATCCAATTTGATTTTCCAGTAGTCTTGATTGAAGACTCATGAGTTTGCAAAGTAGTCTTACATCCAACTTATGAAGCTCTTCATCATGGCCTCCAAGTTGCTATTGTTGTTATTCTCACATATACCGCTCTGTTGTTGAGGAGGAAATCCTGGTGGTATTGCGGGAGCGATATTGTTGGCATTCAATGCATTGTTGTTTCTCCAATCAAGTTTGGATGATTTCTCCAATTTGAATTGTAGGAGTTGGAATAGGGACCATTCCCTTATTCTCGAGATACAAAGTTCACCGATTGAGGGTTGTAGGGACACTCCTCATACACATGCCCTTCTTCACATAAAACACAAGCTACTCCACCGGAAACGAGTAGGTTCAATCTGCTGCAATGATCTGCATCTCGAGGCGTGGCCACGTTTGAAGTATTTAAAGTTTTGATCATGTTGGTCGGTGTAGCCACTTGAGCGAAAAGAGCGATCCACTTCACTTATCTCATGCACACCGCGCTTCTTTCCGAGAGTAAATCTATCGATGGCCAATGAGAGTTATGGGTGGCTATGTCATCAATGAGCTTGCATGCCTCGCAGAGAGGACATGTTCGAATGACACCACCGATGAAGCATCAAGTATCAACCTTGTGGGTGATCTAGACCATTATAGAAAGTCTCCATTTGAATAACCACGGAATGCCATGGTGTGGGCACATTCTTAGTAATTCCTTCCACCTTTCCCACGCTTCAAATAATGATTCCCTTCCTTTGTTTGAAGGAAGTGATATCATTTCTCAACTTAGCATTTTTGTTGGGAGGAAGTATTTTGCAAGGAATTTCTCACTAGCTCATCCCAAGTGTGAATGGAATTTGGTTCTAAGGAGTTCAGCCAATTTTTAGCCTTATCCTTGAGTGAGTATGGGAAGAGCTTCAATCTAAAGGCGTCCTCTGAAACTCCGTGGATGATAAAGTTCTTGCACACATCCGAGAAATTGTCTCGGTGAGAGTATGGATCTTCTTGAGGAAACCTCCAAATTGGCTGCGGTTTGCGGCATTTGGAACATCATTGGCTTGAACTCAAAGTGACCGGTATGAAGGGTTGGTCTTGCAATGCTGTTTGTAGATGAGCGAGGGTTGAGCACGGCATAATCACGCATAGGCCCGTCCGCTATCATTGACCATGTCTTGTGGTCCTGCATTGATGAGTTCTTTGCCTTTGGTAGTGTTCATCATCTACAATGATTGTCTCGGTGTGAGTTTGTGGTCCACGACCATGTCCTCTACCTCCTCTTGGGGTGTGTCCACCTCTAGAACCGGTGTTATGCTCGCACATGGTTGGGTATTGTTCTTGTTCTTCTTTGCCTTCTTCTTAACCTTTGTTGTCTCCTTAGTTGTCCGAAAGTCCTTTCGTGTTCGGATCGAACTCGGTTCGATTCACTCGTGGTTCATTTGAACTAGAGCTTGAGTTGGAACTAAGCATACGCTGTAACGTCTACTGTTCAAACACGTAAAACAAAGAACAACACAAGTAAAATTCCTTCAACTTGTGCTTTAATAATTTGAACAATAAAATCACTACAATCCCTACACGGCGCCAAACTTGTTCGCGCTTGTGTAGTAGTATAATTTTCGCAATTATAGTGCAAGTATACACATCGTACAAGTAATAAAGTGGAGTTAAGTAAGAGATCGTTCCCACGAGGATTGGTTGTATTTTCAAAGTTCAAGATCAAAACACAAGAGAATCAAGTAACAAATCGGCAATAAGAGTTGATGGTAAAGCTAAAGATGTAATTAAAACAAGGAAATTAAAGTTGGTTGTGAAAAAGGATGAGAAATGAGTTGAGTTGTTGTATGCAAATAAATCCTTCCTAGTCGGGGCGTCATAACGTCTAGACGTTATGACGTTCAAATGCTAATCTGTGTGAACGTGGCCACGTCTGAACGCTGTTGCAAAAGAGCTATGCTTTTCAGCATAAAACGTCAGAGTTTCAAGTACAAGAAATCCTATGTCTAGGTTCTAAATAGGCCCACTCCTGTATTTTAAGTACCCACAAAGAATGTTCCATGAACTATTATCCATTCTATGTCTAGACTTAGATAAAGATGCCTAAATGTCTTTAGTGCATTGTTCATTCATGTAAATCTTTGATTTCTTTTCATAGACCATGTCTGCACCTATGAATCTACCTATTTTAAGAGGCCAACCTCAAAACAAGTTTGGAAATATTATTGCACAAAGATTTAAAGCGGCAACGTAAACACTTCATGACATTAACTAGAAATTCATTAAAAAGCAAAACAACAACTCAACTACAAGATGTTTAGCTCATGCTTTGAGCATCTTTACGAATGAAGTGGATTTAGAATCCAAATACCATACATTACGAGAAAAGGAACTAAGTGCACAAGATGCAACTAAGTAGCTCTTAAGCATGTACGCATTTGTATAGACGTTACAACGTCCGAGCCTTACACTACCGCAGAAAATAAACTAAGTTCGAAGTCCGCTTTCCGGATCTTCTTTACAAAACAAATTCGAGTTTAATGGTGGAGATGGTGAAGGGATGGAGACGGTTGATTCTCGGGTTGGTGGAAGAGATGATGATCGTGAGTGAGGTTGGTGATGCCTTGAGAGAGTCTTTGAACCTTCATTAAATAGCCACCTTGCTTACATGTGCCGATGTCACTTGCTCACCTACCACCTACTTTCTGTCTTTTCCCCGACAATCGCTCATCGCTACGATTAGCTTCGCGTGTCACCACGTAGGGAAAACGAAGATCTTCTCGACTTTTATATCTTTGACTATCATTGCTCGTAGCGCCAAAATTAAGATCCTTCGCTCTTTGCTCTGCTTTGCTTCTATTGTAGGCGTGGTGAGGGACGTGGTAACGTTCAAAGATCGAATTTCCCCGCACATGCACAAAAAGCATCAAAATGCTCTCAAGGGCACCAATTGGTGCCTAAATGCACAGATTTATCTTTATAACTCTTATTCACCTAAAACTCAGAAATCATTATAAAACTAATTAATTAAACCTTGTATTGCTCAAGAACTTGCGTGATTTATTCGTGAGTGAGTATAAATAACTCATATAAATACGAGTTATCATATACCCTTGTTTCCGTTTCTGCTCCTCGCGAATACGGCGTCTATCTTCCACACTCAATGTAGACATACCGAATAGTCCTGCAGAAACACGCCACAAATATAAAAGCAAAACCATCAAAATCATAAATCGCATGACAGAATAGAAAACACAAAGTTCAAGTATTTACTTAGGTATGCTATAAGTCCGGCCGAGTCGTCAACTTTCTGTATGATGTGGGATGCCCACGGTTGGTTACCCGATTGAACGTAAGACCAAATTCGGTCCACGTCCTCCTGATCAGCCGGGGATAAGCTACACCTCTCGATGGTAAATTTGTTGTTTGGAGTGCGAGTCCATAAAGGGAAAGTACTCAACATTACTCTCATCAACTAACAAAAATGGGTCACGGGTCCGCTTCCAACCGAAAGAAGTTCGCCCTGAAAGATTTATAATCGCTTTTGAACACTTTCATAAAAGGCCTACGGGTGTGGTTACCTAGGGAGACCAGCGAGGAGATCTTTAACCGAGGAACGCATACGAAATGAAGAAACTTCTCACGGTGATGAGATACATTAATACACTCACACATAATCTCGAAGGCCCGAGCGTAAGCCCAACCATTCGGATGAAGCTGAGTCGGAGCCACATTTAGCAACCGGAGTACCGCACAATAATATCCGGAGAAAGGAACTCTAATACCTAGGTGCTCAAACAAAGTTGTGTACATATAGGTGTAAGACTTATTTCCAGCCTCCGGGCAATCACACACGGCCTCATCCGGATCTAACGGCCTCGCAGCAAAGAGCCGCTTTGTCAGCCGGATGACAAAGGAGCGACTGAATTCGCTCCAATGACTCCTCAGTCACTAACACAGAGTGGGAGTCCAACACTTCTAAATCAATACTTTCTGAATAACCGCTATGATCTTCAACATCCTCCCCAGCCATTGAAGATCGTTTCGAAGCTCCCCCTGTGGAACGAGAGGGTTCATCATCAGAGGCAAACAGAGTGTTCATATCCTGCACATTTCGCCTAATACAATCTAAACGACAACGTGAACATTGCCTACCAACACAGGAGGCATTGCCACACCTAATTCCAGAAGTAACCTCTCCCTCACTATCGCTACTAATGCTTATTATAGAAACCATGAATGAATTTTGCAGGCGTGACTACGCAAAGAAAGCCAAAAGACGAAAGGAAGAGCAATAGAAACTACCGAGATTAAGGAAAATAAGCGTACTCGAAAAATGGTGGAATGACTCAAAGCGCAGAAATGTAAGGCGTCGTTTCGCATCTAGCGCAACAAGAAAAGAACGAAAGGGGAAAAAAAACTTCACTTGAGTATTCAAATAACAAAGAATCTAGTGAACCGCTCGAGTTTCAAATGATCAACGGCGTGGTATAAAGCCTCTTCAACTCTAACGGCTAGGGTAATGCCACGTGGTGACTATGCGATCACGACAGTGGTCGCACCATTCCGGAGGATCAAAACATCATTAATCGTCAATTCAAAAGTCACGCCTCATCGCGACGTGTTCCCACGCCAAGGATGACGTCACAAATGACCGCGGTATGATTAGAGAGAGCCGGTAAACATAAGCGTAAGCCGAAAGGCACCTTGCAAACATGGATATATGCATATTCTCATTCACAAATATATATATTGTTATTTATAATACATGATACTCTAACAAAACCGCCGGCCTAAAGCCGAGCACAATGAAGGTCAAAAATACAATTGCAGGTCTTGGCACAAATGTGATAATCCGCGGCGAACTCGAGCGGATAAGCCGGTCCATGGAGGATTTGCCTTCCGGAGTTTCTGTAGATCCAGCGGAAGAAGCGGGGAAGTCGGCGGCCGTACAAAGGGAGTGGTCCATGGAAAAATTGTCCAAACGCCGGGCCCATGGAAAATCCCTCTACATTGAGAAGAAAGAATCAACCATTAGGCCGCGGCGACACCACCACGCAGACAGCACCACCTTTGAGCTCTTCACACAATCTCAAGCAGGGATAGCCAGATTAACCGCAGCGAAGAACATCCACAAATGCCGGAAGTCCACGACTCCTTCTTTGAGCCCTCCAACAATCTTAGAACGAGAGGACTTTAAGATTGTGTGCAGAGCTCAAAGGGGGAGCAGCAACCTGATAAAGCAGACAAGCCATAAACACCTACAGCTTAAGGAAAGAAAGCAGCAACTTAAAGAAAAGGGAATGGCAACGACAAGGCATCATGGCCCCTCTTTATAGATGAAGAAAGAAAACAAGTTACGAACAGAAGCATTTATGAAGTGCACAGAAACGCCCGCAGCAGTCCAAACGCAACTCCTAAGGGGGTCAAAGCGTTGCCAACAGTCAAAAGCAGCAGGTAACGTCAACTACAGTACTCGGTTTTCATTCAATAAACAAGGAAAGCCGGGAACCGATAGGCAGGCGTGCTTTTGAGCGACTTCATGTTTCTCATTCATCGCTCGAGGGACTGTGTTCACGACCGAGCCGAGCCTTGATCCAAGGACGCGGGCATCCCAAGACAGAGCGCGGGGGACTAAGATCTTGGGCGCCTCATGCATCTACTCGCCCGATCTATAGCGATCGGTCCCCGCCCTTAGCTTTGGCATCTTCCTCAGAATCAAATCGCTTTATTATGTAATCAACCTTTAATTATGTAACGGTTATCAATTATTAACCATGAATGCCTCAGAGCACTATATATCTCGCCCAGAGAGGCCAATGAAGGGGTGGAACAATTTATCTATCTACGCGAGACTATCCATTGTGTTCTTGATAATTCTTCTCATAGAAATTGTTGAGAACAGATATATTTGCGAAGATACGTACCATTGCGGGGTGGTGATTTAGAATGTGAGAAACTTAATTCATAAAAACTTTAATAAAAACACTCTTTAACAATAATGAGGGCAGAATAGTTCGCAAAAAAATGGATGTGTGTACTATTGGTTAAAAAAAATGGCTGTGAAATTTTCTTGTAGATATTAACTAATCAACGATTATGTTATATGGGTTCAACCATTCTCATAAAAATAAATGGTTTTTTGTACCCCACCATTTGACTCCATACCTCCACGCATACCGTGAAAAGACTAAAATACCCCTAAAAAATTACAAATTTACAGAATATTTACCATTTCTCACTTACATACGATTTGACCAGAAATATTTTAGAGCTCATCGTATTTACCTTCCAGGAGATAGAAACGATTTCCAGCAAATTTCGCATCGTATTTATCTAGATACGAATTCCTCCCAGATGCTTCAAAAATAGTAAGTCGTATTTACCTTCTTCAAACATAAATCCGATTTTTCTTAAAAAATAAGCTAATCGAAACGGCCCCTTAAATAAACCGCTTTCGTTATTTCCTACATATATTGTTTTGTCTAATTTTATTTTTGTATATAGGATTTTGCGGTTTGGTTTGGTTCGGTTTCGGTAATCAAAACCGCGGCCGAACCAAACCGCGCGGTTCACTAATAAAGAAAACCAAACCAAACCAATAGAAAACGGTTTTTTGCGGTTTTCGGTTTGGTTCAGTTTGCGGTTTTCTATTGGTTTGGTTCGGTTTGAACACCCATACCTATCGATGTTTACATAGAAATATCATCAGCATGATCAATATATGGTTTCACCCTTGATGATCAACATGTTGTAACTTCAAACCGAGGCTCTCTTTCGCAATGTCAATCCACTAGCTGTAAGTGTTTGGCACAACTAGCTTTTAACGTTTTTCTACTAGCTTATAGTGTTTATTTGAAACGCTACTTGAAGTAGCCTTTTAGTTTATAGCTTATAGCGTTTCATTTATTCTCTCAATTTTACCCTCACTACTTTAATTAAGTTTCTCATTTTTTTTATAGACAAAGTGGTTAGAAATTAGTGTGTTAGCTGTTAGAGAGGAGGGGGAGCGGGGTTCGAACCCGGTACGCCCCGTACGCTTACACTTTTCTGCCAACGATGTCTCTTTCACTTAACCATGTGAGCTACCCTTCCGGGACATTAAGTTCCTCATTTGTTATGTAATTTTATTTCGATAAGTTACTTCAACCGCTAATTTTACCAAACACTTCAAATTCAATCCACTGTCTTATTCATTATCCACTAGCTGATCTGCGCTATCCGTAAGCTTATCCGCTTTCCGAAGTCCACCTAATACTAATTTTTTCCGAAGAGGGGTGGGGCCTAGTATAAGAAGTTGAGAGCATCGACGTGTAGAGTTAGTTACGGGTCTGTTTGCAGTCCACACGAACACCATGCTCTTATCTCATCTAATTCTAACGCGACGACGCCTCTTCTCTTCTTTCTTTTTACTTTTTCTTAATTCTTTCTCTCTATTATTATTCCATTGCTGCTGCACTTCACTTCCCTCTCAACCAACCCGCAAGGCATGTATTGCGAATTCTAAATTTTATTTCTCCTTTTCAATTATTACATTTATTCTTTACTGGAAATTTACTCATGACAATAACTGGGTATGCAATTTCTTATGCCAATTATCTTCTAGAGTTTTGACTTGAGCATCTATTGATCACGCTGATGATTTATGCTGCCTTTATTTATTTTTTATATTTTTTGCAGTGTCGGGTTACATTTGGATGTGAGGACGGACATAGACATACATAGAAATATTATATGTGTGAATGGCAATGTTGGGTGCAAACTCAATGTTGTTGTCCCATCAAGAAGTAACAAGCACCTCAAGTGTTTGTATAAAAGTCGGACTCACGGTTAAAGGTAATAATGGAAGGTTTCACAGAACAACAAGGTTTCAATGTTCTCCTACTGTGGCAGTTCTCAAAGTATTCTCCTCCACCACCACAAAGCCTACACGCTTCCACTTGTTAAGACCCTCCCACAAAGGGAAAGATGATTCTTCTCCCACTCCAACAAACACTTCACCGGTAAGTAAGTAACTAACTGGTTGTTAGTTGCTCCTACTACTACATAGTTTGTGCAATCATGCTTAGCTAACCCTTTTGTGTGAAAATTGCAAACTTTATATCTACAATGTCCATTCTGAGTTTACCCCCTTGTTTGGATAAGGATAGGTATTAGAATTTGCAGCCAATAGGATGCATGTTTTTCTCAAAGATTGGAGTAATTTACGCATCATGGGAGTAGCTGGCATATTGGTATGCATTTTAATGATCACTCCATCAGCTGATGCTGTTGATGCTCTTAAAACTTGTGCTTGTTTGCTCAAGGAATGCAGGTATACTATCTCTCTTTCTCTTTGTCCCTTTTTTGGTCTTATAGTTATAACAGATAACAAATATGCATTATAATTACTAGAGTTGTTAAATTGGACCGCCCGGCCTGGGCCAATAGGCCAAAGTGCAAAAGCGGGTTGGGCCAATCAGTTATCTACTGGGTTGTGTTTTTGTAGCTCGACACAGTCCAAAATACTGGGCCAACAGGCCGGGTCCGGCCAGTCCAATTTTTAACAAAGGAAAGCACAAAAAATGTTTAAAAATGCCAACTGAGCTGGGCCAAAATGCTCTAGTTCTTTCGAGCCCTATGTTTTTTGAGCCCTGCTCAATCCAAAACTCAAGGCCATTGGGCCGGTCCGTTAGGCTAGGCCAAAATTGACGCCTCTAATAATTACCTTAATTCCATAACAGAAAGTAATGCAATAGGCCTTCCCCTTTTCTCAATGCAGGATAGAATTGGCTCGATGTCTTTCAAATCCATCATGTGCTGCTAATGTTGCTTGTCTCCAAACTTGCAACAATAGACCTGATGAGACCGAATGCCAAGTTAGTCTTGTACTTTACATCAAGTTGATGCATGCACCATTGTATACCAATTGCCAAGTTAGGTGAACTATGTATGCTAAGCTTCTTTTTTTGTCTTAATTTTTCCAGATTAGATGTGGGGACGTGTTTGAAAACAGTGTGGTTGATGAATTCAATGAGTGTGCCGTCTCGCGGAAGAAATGTGTGCCTAAGAAATCTGATGTCGGAGAATTTCCTGCTCCAAATCCAGATGTCCTTGTGAAGAGCTTTAATATTGCAGATTTTAGTGGCAAGTGGTTCATCACTAGTGGCTTAAATCCTCTCTTTGATACCTTTGACTGCCAATTACATGAATTCCACACAGAATCCAATAAACTTGTGGGTAAGTTGTCATGGAGAATACCAACTCCAGATGGTGGATTTCTTGTAAGGTCAGCTGTGCAAAAATTTGTGCAAGACCCTTCTTATCCCGGAATCCTCTACAATCATGATAATGAGTACCTTCACTATCAAGATGACTGGTAATTTATTGCTTAGAAGCTCTCTTTTTAAATTTTACTCACCTAGACATGTATAGGCATATTGGCAACTATATGCAAAGGAAGCACACATACCCAGCATTTTGTTATTCAAAATGAAATTCAAGTGCTCGAAGGAAGTAAATGTTGCTTCCAACTCTACAAAAAAAAGGGACAAGACAACATGTTGCTTTTATCAGCACCTTTTACATGTGCATACCTTAAAGTGGTTCTTTACGGCTGGATTACTTCGTTTTCAAATTTTCATTTTCTGTTTTAGTAAAATACACATATTAGTACACACTTAGCCAAGAAGTTGGCTTATCAAAAAAAAAATAGCCAAGAAGTTGATTTTTAAAGTGGAGATTAGCAGTACAAGAAGCAATGGAGATTAGTAGTACAAGAAGCAATAACATATTTGAAAATGGTGAAAACAACTCGTAGCATTTTCACCATTTCCAAATATGTTACTCCTTGACTATGCATGTCATCTCAAATTGTATATCATATATGGGCTATGTATGTACTAATATGTGTATCTTATTATAAACATTAAATGAAAATTAGAAAACAAAGTAAATAGGGACCTTAGCATCTTTATTACACTGTCTCACATTGAGAATTCAGGATTTTCGGCTACCTTTAGGCCCAACCTTTTCAGCTAAACCTGAAGACTGTTTTTTTATTAGTTGAATTTTGTATTTTCCCTACGAGAGGACTTAATAGCAGTGCTCTGCAGGTATATTTTGTCATCCAAAATTGAGAATACACCAGATGACTACGTATTCGTATACTACCGAGGCAGAAATGATGCATGGGATGGCTATGGCGGCGCTTTTTTGTACACAAGGAGTGCAGTTTTGCCTGAATCAATTGTTCCCGAACTTGATAGAGCGGCGAAGAGTGTGGGAAGAGACTTCAGCCAATTCATCAGAACAGATAATACATGTGGGCCAGAGCCTTCCTGGTGGAGAGGCTGGAGAAAAAGGTAGAGGAAGGAGAGCAAACCATTGTGAGAGAAGTTGAACAGTTGGAAGGAGAGGTAGAGAAGATTGAGAAGACAGAGATGACCTTGCTTCAGAGGTTGGCAGAAGGGTTCAAAGTGTTTCAAGAAGATGAGGAAAATTTCTTAAGAGGGCTATCTAAAGAAGAAATGGAAATACTGAACGGCCTCGAAATGGAAGCTGAAGAAGTAGAAAAGCTTTTTGGAAACGCCTTGCCCCTAAGGAAACTAAGATAACTCTGAAATCCAAATCCAGGAGAATTTGCCATCCTAATTTGGTATAAAGAAAAATGTAACATTTTTTTGATATACTTCTTTTATTTTATTGGATGAAATCTCATATTAGTTTCTGCTGAATATTTTCATCTCATTCTTTATCAATAGAGTTCTCACAAAATTTCATTTCATATCAAAAGAAAGAACAGCAATTATTTTATCGGGACATTTAGCATTAGTGATCTATGAACTATTTCATTTGTGAGGTAATTTTATTGAGTAATGCTATATATCTCTCCACAAATTCCTCGCAAAACATTTTCGAACATAAATCTTCTAACCATAAGGATTTTGCCATGCTAATAATATGGAGAGAGAACCTGATACATAGCTAGCCGGAAACAAACAGCAATTAAGCTTCCTCGTGCCTCTGCCGAATTATTTTTATCGGGACATTTAGCATTAGTGTTCTTAGATACACATCTCATGCTACTTACTTCTTGCTATCTTTCCAACAAGTCATACATGTAAACCTGAGAAAGGATGACATTTGACAAGATGATCCTATATTAAACTTCTCCATAAACAAACTTATATTGGACAAAATAAATCAATACCAATATCTGTAATAATAAGAAACAAATCTTCCATGGCTTTTCATATACCAAGTTGAGTTGTTTATCTATAGGACACAAGACTTGATTTCTTGATTGGCCTGTGGCTGCCCAAGATCTGGAGGGTCTAAGAGGAAGAAACAGAACGGAAAATTTGAATGTGAAGATACTACTTGTTAGGTAGTTAGTTAAGACATTCCTATATGAGGTTAGGAAGGGTGGGAAGTGACTCACTCATCTAATCACAATTCTGTTAAGAAATCACTTTGGCAGTTGAGAGAACATTTTTTCTCTCTCCTGAGAAGCTAGGCTCTGAGCATTGTATTGAGTTTCTCTCCTTTTCAATAACAATCACAATACCATTTCACAGTTTTCTTGAATTCTTGACTCTGCTCTATCATTTCCACACACACACATAAATGTGCGCATCCTAACTGTGAGGCCGATCCATTGCCAAGGTTTGTAGAAGACTCTCTGAAGTCAAGTGTATGGAGAAAGTGACTGACAACAACAAATCCTCAAGAGGATCTGTGTGACTCTATCCCCACTCTCCACAGAACCCTTGGGGTCGCCTGTAGCTGAGGGACTGGAGGACGCCTCTACTGCACATACACTACAAGAAAAACAGGTTTTTTTGGCGGATTTTTTCGCCAGTAAATGGCCCGTCGCAACGTGTTTCCGGCGGTAATTTCCGCCAGATTTAAGGTCATTTTCGGCGGATTTTTGTGGGGGAATTTCCGGCGGATTTTTGCCTGTAATTTGTGGCGGAATTTTGGTGTTTTTGGTGAATTTTTCCGCCGCAATTTTTTTTTTTTATTATTTTTTTTAGAAAACCAAATCCGCCGCAAACGGCTAAAAATTCCGCCGGAAATGTTTTTTTTTTCAAAGAAGTTGAGAGAAACCTGTACTATCTCTCAATTTGGTTTTGCGTTCTGTTCATCTTTCCCCTCTCTTTTTTTATACTTGTGTTGAAATTTTCATTGTGATTAATTATATTATTATCTAATATAATGTAAAATATAGTTTAGGTAGTTCTGCACTTGTAAGGCTGACTGATATTGTGTTGAATTGAAGTGTTAGAAAAGATGAGGCTTCGGTCAAAAAAAAAGAAAAGATGAAGCTATTAACACACAATATGCTATCATCAAACATAAAGGGAGTAGTAAACAGAATCTCATTACGCGTAGAAGCACAAAAAGTGGTGGAGAAGAACGTAGAAATGGAATCAGACGAGTTTTTAAACAGGTTTCACCATGCTCTTTTAGAACTTCACCTTGAGAGAAATTTGAAAGAAGTTGAGAATGAGTGAAGTTGAGAAGTTGAAAATGAGTTAGAATGAGTGTGGATTCAGATTTATTGTGGGAGAGTGCAAAGAGCGATTGCTCTTTCATTGCATTGATGGTCGCGTCATTTCCCTTCATTTCGTGGAATTAAGTGCGATTCCGCTGGAATTATTGTGCATTGAAGACCGCGTTAAAGCCTTCACCGTTGCGGCGGATTCGTTGGCGCTTTCGTGCGAAATTTGAAATGCCCGAAATCTGTAATGCGCTTTCGGCGGACTACTATGTTGTTGCGGCGGAATTTGAAATTTAAAAAAAATTCCCGCCCATTTTTCCCACTTGCGCTTTTGATTGGACCGCCTTTTTGGCGGATCCGTTTTTTTTTTGTCCGAAACCTTTTGCTTCCACTTTATAATCCGCCACAAATGATATAATTCCGCCAAAAACGTCAAATATCCCCCAAAACGTTTCTGTCGGATTAAATCCCTCAAAAAATACAAAAATCCGTCGGAAAGTTTCCGGGGGATTAAAATCCGCCAAAAAGTTATGCCTTGTAATTTCAATTATTCTTGTAGTGATACCACATCACGGGATGCCACCTTGATATCCTCCGTCAGAAGAAGAAAATGAACTAGGGGCGGATGACAAGACAGGCTGCCTTGACGAAGCAGAGCACATCGAGTTCTCTGAACATTCTCGGAGAAAAACAAAGGAACGCTCAACAAAGATCCACAGCTCCTGCAGATCAAATACTCTCGCCTCGAGCTCCCTGACACTCTCAACTGACACAAATCGCGAGAATGTTCAGAGAGCTCGATCTTATCTCAACGCAAAAATTATGGAGCATCATAGAAACTACATGAAAAAAGAAGCAAGAACGAGGGAGAACCTGAAGTACCAAACCAATGGGCGTCGTCCCCTTTATATAGCACAACAAAATATCAGTTACAAGGGTGAGAATGATAAGGTCAATTTCAAATGGGGAAACCGAATGATAAAGTCAAGGTCAACAGTCAAGCGCTCGATCAAGTCAGTAGGCACATCAAATCAAATAGATCAAAACGCCTATTCAATCATTATGAGCACGCACAACGATAAGCACTGTCCAGTAACCGAAGGGCTAAACGTCCGGAGGTGCCCTTTCTAAAGTTGATGACTAAGTGTCTAGAGGCTCACACTCAGGAACTGAGGGACTAAGCGTCCGTAGGTCCCCACCAAAACCGAAGGATTGGAAGCCCGGGGATTCGTCAACTATCCAAGAAAAAGAGTTGAAGGGCTAATGCCTGGCCGAACTCCTCTCACTTTGAACGACTTCGTGCTTGTCGCTCGAAGGCCTAGTTCCTAATCGGACTGGACGGTATATTTAGGAGCTCGACCGCGTTCTCCCCAACCAGATAAGGACGTGTCTCACTCGCTTGGCTAACCGATCGATCTCCATTTTTCCGCCTTCGCCTGCTCGGTTTCTCCACCATTATGGAAATAGCGGAATTATAGGGGAAATCGCTGATTTTCCTGTTGATGTATTGTAACGGCCATAATAGCCATAATGTGTAATAGTATTAATCGGCAATCGCAGATTGTACTATAAATAACGCCTTGTGAGTCCAATGAAAGGATCCCATAATCCACATTCACCATTTCTCACTTGTTTCACACGATTCTATAGAGATAATATCATTATTCAATCAATCTTGCTATCGGTCGTTTCTCTCACCGGAAACAGATCGGAACAGTCATAGATTGTACTTCATTAAGGAGTGCAATTTGTTTTAGTAAGTTTTGTGCTGTTTTCGAATTTTGTGAATGGAATTACAATTATTTAATATTAATTTGGATTTAAACACTTTAAATTGAAAGATTTATTGATACTCCCTCCGTCCCAAATTGTTTGTTGTTTTAGCAATTTCAATTTGTCCCAAATTGATTGTTGTTTTAGATTTCCAATGAAACTTTTAATGTTCTTTTCCCCTTATACCCCTATTAATTATGACAACTTTTTACATCCAATAAAGAATTCACGTTTACCTATGTAGAGAGTGTTTGCTGGTGTTTTTAGCAAACAATCACTAGTTTTCAATATTGTGATTGTGAGATCAAACTAGAAAATCTCTTTGACAATTGCCCTTGTGTTTTTGTGTTTTCAACGATCTTAAGAACAGTAAATGGTGGGAAAAAAGAATAACCGCTTCCTAGAAATAAGGAGAAGTAATCGCCACTAATCTACTCTTTTGCATTTCGACTAAAACGTCGCCAACCGCTTTGGCGAAGTGTTGAACCTCGCTTTGTCGGCGATCTTAAGAACAAGAAAATGGTGGGAAAAAGAATAATCGCCTCCTAGAAATAAGGAGAAGTAATCGCCACTACGCTTACTCTTTGCATTTCGACTAAAACGCTGTCAACCGCTTTGGCGAAGTGTTGAACCCCTCGCTTTGTCGACGATCTTCTTAAGAATATGAAATGGTGCGAGGAACAAGATTAAAAGTAAAGCAAAAGTAGTAGTTGCAATAAATGTAAGGCTAAATTACTGTTTTGGTCCTTTATCTTTGGCCTTGATTTCGTTTTGGTCCTTTATCTTTTTTTTTCTCGCTTTTGGTCCTCATATTTCATTTTGTGTCAATTTGGTCCTTTTTGTAATTTTCCATCCTTTAACTTAACTGACGCCACGCTTGTGAGCTTAATCTGCTGACGCGTGGCGTCCTAATTGTCCAAGTTCGATGTGTTTCATTAAATGGCATACGCCCAATGAAGGACCAAATTGAAACTAATAAAAACATAAGGGACCAAATTGAACAAAACACAAAAATAATCAATCACTCTCCATCTTCTTCCTCCATCTTCATCTTCTCCTTCTCCGGCGAACCACCACCACCTCCGGCGAGCCACCGCCACCACCACCACAAATCAATCACTCTTCAACTCTTCTTTTATGACATCCCTTCAAAATCAAAAACCCCAATTTTCTCAAATCCCTAAATTTAAAGACTTCCCAACTACCCAGAATTTAAATCAAAACCCCAGATTTTCAAGAACAAAACAAAACGAAACAAACACATTTCCATTTGGCAACCGCCTCAAAATGACCTGCGGTGGGCAAATTCAAGCCTTTGTTACCTCCACCTTCCCAAACTACACTCCCATCCTTGCTGACAATGACGAATTTAAACTCAATGTGATCGCCCCCTTTGAATTCCAAGTCACATACCCATCCATTTTGTGTCCAATTTAAGGGAACATTGTTCTTCCAGGAGCCCAATTGTTTGGTAGATCCAAGAACCACAACATGGTCACCGAACTGAACTTGTTGTTTCGTTTTGTTTTGTTCTTGAAAATCTGGGGTTTTGATTTAAATTCTGGGTAGTTGGGAAGTCTTTAAATTGCAATTTGTTGTTCAGATGGTGTTGGGGGATTTAGGAATGGAATTTGGGATTTAGGGATTTAGAATTTGGGATTGGGATTTGGGGTTCTGTTTTGCTGTTGTGGTGGTGGTGTGGTGGTGGAGGGAGGGTGGCGGTGGATGGTGGTGGCTCGTCGGAGGTAATAGTGGTTGTCGGAAGAGAAGAAGATAAAGAAGGAGGAAGAAGATGGAGAGTAATTGATGTTTTGTGTTTGTTTAAATTTGGTCCCCTATCTTTCTTTTTTTGTTTCAATTTGGTCCTTCATTGGCTGCGCCATTTAATGGTTACATGTCGGATGGGCCACGTCACAAGAGCTTAATCACAAAGCGTGGCGTCCGTTAAGGTGATGGATGGAAAATTACAAAAAGGACCAAATTGACACAAAAATGAAACATGAAGGACCAAAATGAGAAAAAAAAATAAAGGACCAAAAATGAAATCAAATCAAAGATAAAGCGACCAAAACAATAATTTAGCCTAAATGTAAAGAGAAATTGAAGATTGCATAAAATTGAAAGTAAAGTGGTTCACAAACACGCATAATGAATCTATTTCACTCGTTTTCGCTTTAAATGCTGGAAGTTGAGTTTTGAGTTAGCTTCATGAAATGTCGTGACTCTCGATTTCCTATTACAAAAGGGTATTTATACTTTGGAAACAAACGTGGGAAAAAGAATAATCGCCTCCTAGAAATAAGGAGAAGAATCGCCACTAATCAAGCACTTCTTGCATTTCACTAAAACGTCGCCAACCGCTTGGCGAAGTGTTGAACCCTCGCTTGTCGAAGAGTTGAGTCTTCTCTTGTCGAAGGTTTCTTGCTTTAAGAGCCGAGCTCGTCGAAGCTCATTCACATTGTCAGCACTTTCATACATTTCCTGTCGAATTGATGGTAAATTGGCTTGAATATTGACTTGTTGTCTCCAAAACATTATTAAATGTGAAGTCAACCCTATTTAAAGCTTCATTTAATGTAGTGTCAAATTTTGAGGTAACAGAGAGATAAATGGTTTAATTGTAAATTATACAACATTTTTTAAAAAATCTAGACTCACAATCATTTTTTCTAAAGGGTGTGCCAAAACCTTAAATTACAAATAAAGTGGGACGGAGGGAGTATAATAGAAGCACCAGCTAGGTGTTGAAGAGAGGCATGAGTAGACAGTAAGCGGTAAGCCGCCGTGTTGTCCTTTTCGTTCAAAAAGAAGAAAAAAAAACTGTTGTAACATGTTACTACAACCCATGAAATGAAACCACATGGTCAATAGTATTTGAACCGGACTATATTAAAAAAATGTTTGGAGCAGACTATGTTAGGTGTCACCCAAATTTAATAGTATGGGTTACAAGGTCATATTTACACTGCCCAATGTATTTACTCCCAGAATATCCATCCAAGTCAAGTCCATGAATTACGCATGCATATTAGAGGGAGGAGAGAGATTGTCACATGGAATGGAATGACTCTATTCTGTGATTGGTATGAAATATGAATAGAAAAAACAAGATATGGGGGGAGGTGAGGTGAGGTGAGGTGGACATAAGTGTCGTATTACGGAAGCAAACAAGGAGATTTTGGCGCGTCATGTGATGGGCCTTCCTCTGTTGACTTATGAACGTCACATTTTGTCAAAGTTTTGGTAACAAACCACCTCACTCGCCTAACTTTTTAAATATACATGTTTTTTTAGTTACCAAGTTATTGATGCGTAATATCTATCAGCTTTTTACGTGATTAATCTAGCTTAAGGAATCTAGCTGGTCATGTATATGAGTTTTGTCAGTTTTTGTGGTTTTTTTCTTCCAACAGTGTTTTTTGTCCTACCCAAGATTTGAATCACCTTTGGATGGGACACAAACTCGTTACCACTTGAACCAATTATATCGATTTTTTTTATTGATATAAAATGGGTATTCTTTTACGCAATTGTAGAGACTAATCCTGAATAGCACCGCAAATTAGAACATTCTTATTTTACACCTACTACACTATTTTCTTGCGGTAAAAATTAGAACATCCTTTCTAACTTACACATTGGATCTATGATGGTTGCGTTGGTAATGGGATTAATTGGGAGTCCAAGTCAAACTTGTGATGGGTACGTTTATGTTTCATGTTTCGCCTCCACACTGCGTTATGCGCTCTTCCATGCTTCTCTTTTCCATTTACAACTCACCCCCACACCTATTTTTATTTTATTTTTTCAAAATATAGTATTAATCTACTGCCTATATTATGTTGACTAATTTTTCATTGTTGTTTGACTATGTTTTATTTCTGCAAATTCGTCTTATACTGACGGCATCCGTTTTCTTCGCTGATTTTACTTACACTATCTCTGCGTTTGACTAATTTTCCTCTACTCTAATTTTTAATGAAAAAAGCATCCCCCTCATTCATTAAGTTTTTCAAACCTCTTTCACTTTAATTTGATCATTAAGAAACTTGTTTGAATATTTCTTTTGGTCTAAATTGTGTATTCTATGCATGTAACGGTAGAGATTAATATATTAAATTGGGTAGAACTACAATGAGAAGTAAAATTATTCTTTAAGAGTTTAAACGCTGCTGCATTTCAAGCTTGAAGTTGAATACATACCTAAGACATTGATTAAGTTAGACTCTATTTGGTAAAGTAGTGGATATTAAATACACTAGCGGTTAGCGGATGAGTAGATAGCAGATAGCGGAAAAACTAGTCGATAACAAATTATGTGTTTGGTAAAACTAGCGGTTAAAATAGGTGATTCATGTAAAATGACGTAAAAGAATATTTAATTAATGATTAAATTATTTAAGGATGATAAAATATAATGAGAAAATAGAAGTAATTTAAGGAAAATAATAAAAGTAAAAATGTCAAAAAGTGAAACGATATACGCTATTTGCTAGCGTTTCAAAAACGCTACTTGAAGTAGCGTTTCAAAAAACGCTAAACGTTACTCAAAAAATGCTAAACACTAGTGCTTATCAAACACTCGTACTCGTCATTTCCTAGTCAAATACGCTAGTCTCAACCACTATCCGATAACAGATGGGACGCACCAAACAAAGCCTTAGTAGAGATTCAAACCATCTCATCCCAACACTCTAGCATAAATTGTCAATTAATAAAATTGATTAATTAATAGCATATATTTAATATATTTTTTATACTCCCTCCGTCCCAAAATATAATGCCTCATTGCATTTTTTACGAATATTAAGAAAAGTTGGTAGAGTAATTAATATGTCTTGGGTATGACTATTACTAAATTACCCTTTGTTTATAGAAACATTTAATGTTAGTTTTTCACATACCAAGACAATTTCAAAGCATTAATGAGGGATATAGTTGGAAAAAAGTAATAAATATATCTAGATATTTGCAAATGAACTTATATTTTGAGAACAAAGAAAAGTGTGAACAGAGATCTTATATTTTTGGACGGAGGGAGTATCTCTTAAATGCATTTATTACTATGAATAAAAAAGAAGAAAAAGAAATCTTATTCTCAAAGCTTCTTAATTAAGATAAAGGACATTGGTAAGATGGAGGATGATGGGTAAAATAAATGCATAAGATCCAAGATTCATAGATGAAATAAATAAATAAAAACTTTTTTCTTATTGCAAAAGTCTACCGACTTTTTTAGCGAAGTTGGCGCATAGATAGATAGAGAGAGAGAGAGAGGGGTGTCCCTTTTTCATTATTATAAGAGGAAAGTGGAATGGAGCATAGTGAAGAGTGACAGTTTGACAGAAACCATTGGCATACAAATTCTAAACTTTATCAGATTGGTCATACTACTATACTACTTTGACACAGTAATACTCACCAACTTGTCAGCAACAGTCGCAAGATTACTAAATTCCCTAAAATCTAGCTTACCTACAACAACAGTCCCTATCTATCTCTCCTCTCATTAAATTCAATCTCTTCTTAGCTTCATTCTTTATCAACAACTACCTCACCAACTTCAAACCCTCTCACTCTACCACCACCAATTGTCTCAAGGAGTAGTAGTAAAAGGAACATTATAGCAGTAGTCATCAGCTAGCTGGTCCCGTTTTATATATGTTCTTTCTTGACCACTTATTAATACCATTACTACCAACCCTGCCTCTGTTA